>PPJP03000004.1:0-600000 GCA_003705805.3 Kluyveromyces dobzhanskii | reverse complement strand
TTGAGAGAAAATCTTCTGAAGTTCATTTCGAGGGCCGCATCCTTTTGAGAAGTGAAAACTTCGTTGACCTGGAACTTATATAATACCACGTCCCCAGATTCAATGGACACCGCCAACTCCGCTGTTTCACCGGCATATGAAATGTGATCGACTGCAACTGATTGTGAGGTGTTGAGAGAATGTGATACATTCACATCAAACACTGAGCTCTCATCAAGCTCACCATGGGATGCATCCCAAATTCTTACAGAGCCGTTAGTGTGACCTGTTGACAAAGCAGATCTACTATCATGTACCCTCAAGGTTTTTTTCGCAGGGTAGCCACCTTTCAATATATAATCCCTGTTGTATGTAGCTGACATCATTCCTAGCCACGTTTTCTTCGGAACGCTTGTGGCGAACGATGTAGTTGCAGCGGGCCTTATCCAGGATATACTTTGTGGAAACAAAGACGCCTTGTATGTAATATTTCCGGAAGGGTATAATAAAGTCTCAATTTCTCCGTCATCTAGCAATACAAGGATTACCGAAGGGGCATAGTTACCGGCATAATAAGGATCTCCGTTTGCTAATGGAAGGAATTTGATCACTGATGCGTCATTTGGAACAGGAACAATCTTTTGGCCAACAGCCTGAGTATAGAAGGAAGCCATTTTGTCATAAGAGGTGACAGAATACAATGGCGTTGGGCCAAGATTAATTAGCGTCAAGCTATGCTCGCCATGGGTGAGATCGCCTGAGCCACCGGCAAATAAAAGTGAGGTGGAACTCTCATCTTTTTCCTGAATCCAAGCGACCTGAAAAACGTTAGTGCTAGCTGTAGAAGATGCTATGGGACCTTCGTCTAATAGATGCCTTGATACTATTTTCTGCCCACTATTACTGTCCCAGAACACCAGACAGTTACCATCATGGACGGTCATGATGTTCAACCCATTTGGGTGAAATACTGACAGGAGTACTTTTGAGACCTTCCCCTCAACTTCGTGTATAAAGTGTTGCTTCACGTCATTTTCTACAAAAGAATACAACACTGTAACTCTATCGTATGAAATCAATACTGTTCCGATATCCCTTGGATTCCACTGCAAGGACAATACTGCAGATAAATGATCTCTTTTGAAGTATCTACTCTTCTGAAGATTCTCAATTTTGAATGGAGAGAGGTAGTCTCTATCAATGTCATAAATTATGGTCGATCCACTTTGTAAACCGATCAAAACCCAACTTAACGAAGGATCGGTTTCAATGCACGTAATCTTTCCTGGTGCAAAAAAAGAAGCAAGCAAGACCTTTTGGTGAAGGGATAAAACGTTCAACGAGTCCTTAGAATCAACAACTATCAAGTATATGCCCTTAACGAATCTCATTTCCTTGATCGTCTTCACTTCTAGGGTAAAAACTACCTCAACTTGTTGTTTTCCGTAAACGTGGATTTCTCCGCTATCTGTGGCGATAGCTAGCAAACTCTGCACAGGATCGAAAGCAAATGTGCTTACTTTCCCATTCATTCCATACCTACTAACTTCAGAAAGCTCGAACGCTTTAGAGGATATTCCATTAGAGGCATCTCTTGTAGCCACCGACTTGATTGCATTAGAAACTGTTTTGAGCTTCTTGCTTCTGAACATCCCTGATTAACTCGTGTAGTATATCTTAAGCTGACTGCTACAGTTTAGTTGTTTGTTCTTTGAATACCTTGTTCTTCTGCTATTATAATTATCCATTGAACGACGATGATGATGTAGGTATTGTGTTAAATATAGCCAAAGCCTCTCAATTTTAGGTACGAGATTTTCACGTGACTTTGAATGCGGGTCTCTCTAATTAGGTAACATTTCAGGTCAATGCCCACTGCATGCTCAACGAACGAAAAGTAGAGAACACTTCAACAATTCGTACATTGGTAGTACTAATGTAGTTAGACGATAGTATATTACATTTAAGTCGCTATATGTGCATTTTGGTTTGTTGTTCATGCAATTCATGAGTAATTATCTATGAATGAATGTTATACAAATTGACGCTGAAGACTACGCATCAGCCATGAGGGATTCTTTCTTGGTAAAAGATCATAATTGCAAACCTTCGGGCATGAAGGAAAAGCCACGGAATTCCTCTTGCAAGTCTGAGCTTAATACAGAGGGAAGTGGTGTAAGTGTTGGAGGTGCTGAAGTGAACTCTTTTTCGAAGTAAGACGTATCGTCAGCAGCCTTGATCTCAGGAACAAATGGAGGTTCGACACGAAGATTCAAAATATCATCAAAATTGATATTGCCGAAAAATGGCTCAGCCATAATTTCAACGGCATCTTTAGGACCGGCCCCTAGTCGCTTTTCTGGATCTTTAGTCAATAGTCCTTGGAAAATTTGTACGATATCTCCCGCCATGTCTATTGGATACAAAGGTTCGTCAGTGAGGATTGCATTGAAAACTTCATCTTCGTCTTCACCAGAAAATGGTGATTGACATAGCAGCATTTGATACAATAGGACACCAAATGTCCACCAGTCGACAGCTTTTGTGTAGGCCTGGCCCTTTAAGATTTCAGGTGCCATGAATTCGGGTGTACCACAAAACGTAGAAGTTTTATTACCGTACCACATATTGTCCTTACACAAACCGTAATCAGCTATCTTGATATGGCCTTCAGGTGTTAAAAGGATGTTCTCTAGTTTCAAATCACGATATACAACACCATTATCATGGAAGTATTTCAAGGAAAGTAAGACTTCGGCGGCATAAAACTTTGCTCTTCTTACAGAAAGTCTTCTGTTTTGGACGTGCCACATCAAATCACCACCACCAATGAATTCCATCGCAAAATAGATACGGTTTTCGGTTTGGAAGGAGCAATATAAATTAGTTAGGAAAGGATGTTTAGTTTCAGTTGCGAGCAAGAACACTTTCTTTTCAGCTCTGGCACTTTCGATATCATGATTTTTGATGATATTGTCTTTCTTTAAAACTTTAATGGCACAGAGGTTGTTGGTATTCTTAGATCTTGCTAGCAAAACTTTACCGAAATTACCTTTACCTAAAACCTTGAGCAGAGCAAAGTCGTCAAGCGATACTTTTCTTCTTTTCGCTGACTTTTTCTTATGTCTTGTGCTGCTGGTGTATGATTTCTGTGGAGAAGATGGTGTGCTTTTTGGAGCTACATCTATCATATCCGCACTGATCAATTCAGGAGTAGTAGCCTTGATGAGATTGTAATCAAGATCTTCGTAGTTAGCTGTGTGCATTAATTTGTCATCTTTTACAATACTTGTTTCTTCCACTATGTTGTGGTGAACGTTTTTTGTTGTGAGATTGGTATCTTCGACCGGATTGGTCTGCTGCTTCCGCTGTTGTTTCAAATCATTATGTTCATTGTACCATCTGTCTTCCTCTTCCTGTCTAACCTTCTCTCTTAATTCAGAATGAGATTGTTCTAAGGCGTTTATTTCTTCCTCATAGTACTGATCTTGGGTAAATTCAGGATCATTTTGAATAGAACGTCCATTGTCATAACGCCTTTCAAATTCTTGCTTAGCTTGAGCATGCTCCGGAGAATGGTGATATGAGCGGTCAAATGAGGTATCTTCAGCTCCAAATTCTTTGTTATTCCTTGGATCAGGTGATAACCCTGGGTCCAAACTGTGTGGGAAGTTTTGGCGATCTGGCGAAGCTGTTGGGACTTGGTTAGTGAAAGACTCATAATGACTATCGTGTTCTGTTATGAAGTTGTTTAAGCGATCAGCTACTTGATCATTTCTCACTTCGACAGGAGCAGTTGGTTTTATTGGTGCAATATTAGAGATATTCTGATCATAGGATGTTTCAAATCTACTAGGTATTTCATCGAACCCTTTAGAAATAGGCTTGGGTTTATTGACAGGTTTGGATCCTCTCTGTTGTTGATTACGTTTTGTGTCCTGAATTGTCAGAAGCACCTTGTTTGCCATTTCCATAGACATACCACAGAAGTCTGGGACCAAGTGCCCGCATTGAGCATGGCACATAACCCCACATTCGGTACACTTTCTAACATTTTTTTTACCCCATGGCAATATATAACCACAATGACAACACCATTTGGTACCACGATTTGATACGGGCTCAAACCTATGAGGAATCCGATGATTTAATTTTGTTTCGTCAGGATCGGAGTCTGTGCTTGTCTTGGCAATACACTTTGTAACAACATGAGAATAGCATTTCTTATGACATAAAAATTTACAGTCTTGACATTGATAACCACTGTATCGTAAAAACTCACCACAATAGGCACAGCACATAACGTTGTAGAATGACTTTTGCACAAAATGGTGACCATGCTGTTCAAATATGTCCTCCTTACGATTTACAATAGCACCGTGACGGTGTAGTCCACCCATGAAAGTCTTTTTCTGTGTGCTACTTGATTTGTTGAAGCCAAGAGTTAGAAGTATTTGACCCGCTGGTTCCAAGATAAACCAAGTGTTTGTCGTCAAACTTTGAGAATTAGCGTCAGTGGATTCTTTGTCTTCACTCCCCGGTAACTGTGGTAAGTCTTTCGTAGCTGTTGCTGTGTTACCCGAAGGCTGTATTGGTGCGATATTCGAAGATTCCATCCACTCAGCATGGCTCTGTCCTTGTTTTTGTTGCTGTCCGACTTTTTTCTTACGAATCTCTTCAGCAATATCGGCAAGTAACAGCCACATCACAGCCACTGGGACAATCCTATCATTGACTTTGTCATAGATTGTAACTTCAACTTCATTACCCTTATCGGTGGTGATGTTGAAATCCTCATGCCATCTGTCATTTCTTGACGGTTTTGTTTTGGCTTTCACCACATCATCCACCTTTATGGTGATAAAGGTTTCAGGCTTTCTCGAAAACAAGGGAGACTGTATATGATCGACATCTCTTATCGCTGTAACTCCAATGTTCAAAGTGCCCGATAGTTGTTTCCTTCTGAATTTTGGCTGAGCCGCTTCTTCTTGACGATCATTGAAAGGGTCAATATCAACATTGATAGCTTGATATTTTTTCAATGATTTTGTTAAGAGTTGGATCCTATGTTTCGATTGAAGAGATCCACCTTGTGCAGCACTACTGCTCCGTTGATCTCCATCAATTTGGTAAAGTTTAGTCAGTTTATCATTAGCCTCTTGATACTGCTTCTCGACCTGCAATTTGAACTCTAACTGTTGTAACATGTATTGAATTCTTTGCGACAACGATGGACAATCGTATTTTACTAAATCCAATGCAGAAAACCTAAACTCGTCGGGTGACATAGTGGTTAACTGACCAAACCCAGGATGACTGCTAGCATTTTGGTTTATCTGAGTGCTCTCAGGCTGTTGGCTTACTTTTAACTTGGCTAAAAGTTGCTCTAAATATTCAATATTTTGTTGAGCCTCTCTTACGTTGGTATTACATTTCTGTATGACCATTACGTTGTCAGTCTTTTTCTTCAATTGATTGGATCCCAATATGATATTTCTTTCTCTCTCGATCTTTTTGTAGATCTCCTGCTCTACAGGGGCTGCATTGCACTTATCGTCTTCATTCATATTTTAGTGTTGAAATCAGAAAAGCTCTTGGTTGTTCAAAATGATCTGCATGTAATAACGCGCTATACGTCTTACGCAATTGTATTGTATCACACAGAAGAAATAATGCCCTATTTGGACTGCTCCAGATCTGAAACGGCTTGTTATATTTATTATTGTAGTTGCCAAAATAACAAGCAGTCTCCAAACAATTGGGGTAAACTTCCAACGCTAGAGTTTCTAAAATAAGCCCTATCAAAAGAACTGGTCAATGCTGCAGCTTGTAACAATGAATCTTTTTTCGGGTTCGTATAAGGTACTATTCGCTTTTATTATGATTTCGATTGTTTGTATCCAGATCAAACTTTTTAATTTTTGATAGTTTGCCACATGACTTCCTGAAATAGATAGAGAGTACATTTGCACACGACTTGGAAACACGTATATCACGTGACGCGGCTTTTACGTTATTAAGATTTGGCTTACCACCACCAGTATGGCTTTGAGATTTGGTGGGAAGGTATTCGAGCAATCTGCACGTTGCAAAAGTGCTAGTGGATGCAATTCAACGTGAAGTTCCGGAGGGTGTGAGTGCTATATTATTCATATATAGAAACTTTTCTACTATTCTTAAGGTATTGTTATAAATTAACGACAGGAGTGGACTATTGTCAGAATATGGCTGGATTCACTGGTGACACAAGCATGAGCACCCAGGAACGGGGCAAACTGAATGTCTTTCAAACCATTCCTCCGCATGGCCTGCATGCATACCATGATTACACTTGAGGCAGAAACTGAACCACTCATTCATCTTCAGACGCTTTCGTTCTTTGAGTTCGTTGACCTTCGCGTTGTCGTCAATTTGGACCTCACACGAGTTGGTAGTGCCGTTGATGACAATAGGAAGGTTTGAAGTGCCCAAAGGTAAGAGGCATATTGCGCACCTTGGGTATGGAGTACCGCAGTGAGGACAGGAGTGTTTTTGTTGCGGAAGTTCGCTATTTGTGTTATTGAGTCCGAATTTCTTCCCAGCGTTCATATTCTGGTTGCCATGTCTTGGTAACGAAGAGTTTAATGAGGCCTCCATGGGTTTGTTTATGTTTTTCTTGCACTTTGAGCATTGCAAATACATTTGACGAGGTTTGAGTTTCACTGTGATTCGGCCATCGCTCGTCCTAGATAGTTTTGTCTTCAGTACGTCAAACTTCGCTCTCATAGTGAAAAATTCCCATGAGTTAAGCATATGACGATAGGTATCGACCCATTCGTCCACCCTTGGGTCTGTGAAAAATCTTGGTGAACCGAAAACGGATATCAAAGCTGCAGTTTGAATATCGCTGGTTTTCCCGACATAAGACTGTAGAAGATCGATTCCATTAGGGGTTATTCCTGTTAAAATCAAACCTTCTAACTCACCATTTTCAATAACTGTCGCAGCAGTTCTTTCCAAAAATCTAGTCAAGTCAGTGTCATTCAGGAATCTAAGGGCAACGCCAAGCCTTTCACGTAAAGAAATAGCACTTTCATATAAAATATCCCACCAGTCATTATCTGCAATATACGCGAAAATCACTCTCAAATAGGGATCATCCAGTTCTGATGCCATTTTTCGGCATTGTTGCCTCCATGCATTGTCTCCTGGTTTTTCGCTATATGCTTGATAACCTGCAATGGCCGCGGCTATGAGCCTGAGACGTTCCTTGTTTGCAGACCCTAAAATAGACACAGCTTTCTGCACATCGCCAAAAAAGACCGCCCATGCGGCTGCTTTCTCATAGTGATTTTGGTCAATCAATGATTTGTACTTTTCTTCGTAATCAGATGGAGATAAATCCCAGCCACTTATAACCATGCAAAGTTTTCGTTGTACTGTTTTTTTTGACTTTATCTCGGAACTTAAGGTGGAAACGTTCCCGATTTTATTTTTACTTTTGCTTCTCATTTTGATTATTTTCTCCAGTTCTTTATTGAGTTGCTTTTCGGTCAGCATTCCCCCCGATCTATAACGGTTCTGGTTAGAAAGACCTTCAAGACCACTCCATATTCCCAGAACACCTTCGTAACCCAAATCAAGATCTCCTGAAACCATTGTTCCATCAGCTATCGATGCCTTGGCTATCGCCATCCATCTCCATGTATTTCTTATGTAAATACTGTTGTTGAAATCTTTGGATTTGTCCATCATTTCCACAGTTTTCATAGGATCAAGTCCGTATCCGAGACTTGCACGCTTCCGCATTATAAAGCTAATATCATTTTGTAAAAGTTTTTCTGCTCCAATGAAGTATTCTTTGGCATCTTCAGTCTCACTCACATAATCACCACTATCTCCTACACTACTAGTGGATTTCTGATCATCCAAATTAGACATCTCTATGTCGTCTCCTGTATCCAGATCTTCAAAAGACAAGTTTCTCAAACCTGTATCCAAGTTGTCAAACAATGACACTTCATCTTCCCCTGTAATCCTCAATTCGTTAACATTACTATTATCTTCTGAGATGGACATAATGCTGTTGTAATTATTTAACTTCGACTTCGAGAAACCTTGGTCTACGTTCATTCGATAGATAGTTCCTGATTGTCTCATACAAAGGATACTAGTTTTGCCAGTATCTTGTGGGATGTAATCGAATGTAACGACACGGTCAAACGTGGTTCTTATATCGTTCACGGTGGACACAAACAAAGAATTATTCAATTCGTTGTCTGACTGCAGATCCGGGACACTGCCTACCCTCCATCGTTTTATTATGGAGCCTGAATGCAATGTTGAGAATTCTCCATTCCTCAACGGAGACCATCTAAAGCAAGAATTCATATATTTCCTAGATGCCGCTCCATGCCCGACAAGTTTCTCGAACTTAAGTAGTGGTTGGGTCTCCAAAAATCCATTGTCTTCCGAGTTACCTGCTAGTTTTCTTCTATCCCAAAACGCTAAAGTACCATCGTCAGAATATGTAGAGAACTGCCAAGGGTTGAAAGGATTGATCTTGATGTCATACGATATTCGGGTTGGGTGTTGGTAGATAGGATTAGGGGCTCGAAGATCAATCTCTTTTAAAAGTTTTGAACTCGCAGCTAGAATGCTAGTATCATCTACGAATTTCAACGATACAATACTTTCGTTAAGACAGTATGAGAATGACGGTGTTATAACGTTTGATTCTGTACTTTGGTAATTCACATCCCAGACTTGTACGGAAGCGTCATGCTTATTACGGTCCAAACCCGTAGCAATTAGGCCATTCGAGTTTATGCTCAAGCTGTTGACTGTTCGTTGCTGTTTCGCTCTTACGCGAAGGTCGAAAGGTTCATACTCCTCCTTGGTGTCCAAGATATTAAATAATCGTACAACACCACTTTTTTCACCAACACCAACTATACCCTCATCTGTGTTTGAGTAGTCTAGGCATGTTATATTACCGAAATCCTTCACCGTATTTACCTTTATAATGGATTCGTCAGTCTCCACGTCTGACTTCACTCGATAATGAGAAACTTCATCTCTCGTGGGATTGACAGACAAAAAGTCCAGCCCTTCCACGTTAGACCAACAAGGAACTCGTTTAATCAATCCCATGGAACAAGGAGTGGTGCAGTACCTTTCAGGAGTGGTGTATTGAGTTACCTTTGGTAGTTCCTAAGACTCATTTGTTGATGATGAATTTTGGCATATCTATGAATATTAAGATACTAATTTTATTCATCATTACCCGGTTATCTTGGGCCATAAGGTTACAAACAATTAAAAATACTCGATAATGAGATGTGCAAGAGGAGTTAGTCCCGGAGCCACCCTTTCAACTGCCTCTCTTGTTTTATGGATAGATCTTCGACATCCTCCAAACCTTCGCTTTCTAGATATTTCCTGCTTTTCCAAGCGACTTCTTCCACTTGCTGTGTTTTTGGATCTATATCAAAGTCGTAATGCAGTGAGGTCTGTACATCGAGTTCATCGATCTTCGATAGGCATCTATTGAATTCATTGAGGAGCTTGGATCCCATAATTACCAACGATCTGCTCGTGTTTTCATTGTTCATAATACTCGTAAAATTCTCAGCGACATCCTTGGCAAAATCCTGGATGGACGGGTATTCATCATTTTCGAGTTTTGTATATATATACGGTATGACCTTGCGATCAGACAACGATTCCAACTGCAAATAAGATTTGAAGGAGATTGTTTTTGCAACGTTACTCCACACTACATTTTTAAGCATATACCTTACTGGATGAAACGCAATTTGGTTTATAATGTTTGCATTTTTTGTCATTGCAATATTGCACTGCTGTTTTGCAACCAGCGATGACGCGATATTTTCTAGCTTGTTCAAATCTTGCAGAAGAACCTCAGAAAATGCAATTCTGTCACCCAGCTCTTCTATACTAAGTGTGTTAAGAGATGATGGGCTAAATTTTCTGACCAAAGGAGCACCTCTTTTCAACTCTCTTTTCATTGTCCAGTATTTGCATATATCTAACGAGATTTGTTCAGCATTCGAAACATGGAACCCGCTCAAAATTTTCTGCAGTATTTCTACAAAGGCCTGTGGTGCGATTAAAGTTCCTCTACTCGTCTTCCATTTATTTTTGGTGTTCTTATGAGCGGAGCTCATACGACATCCTGCAGAGCTTTCATCTGAGGTTTTATTATTAGCGTTGACATTTTTAAAATATTCTCTGGTTTTATATATGCCCTCCTGACAGTTTCCCCAGTCTTTAGGAGAATGCTTATGACAACAACTTTCGAGGAATGCACCTGGTGTAAAGTTTTTTGAGGCAGCCTCTTGCACCGTGCAGCCGTTAAAGTTCATATACAGACCTGCTCTCTTGCCACAGGTAGTGTGATACGCAGCAAAGCAATTTTTGTTAGAGCATTGAACACAAGCACCTACTTCTTGTTTGCAGATATAGCAAGTGAGCTTCCACCGGCTTTTAGGAATGTTCTCTATTCCTCCAATCGGTTCCATATAATGCAAATTTCCAAAATAAAGTTCCGGAATCCAAATGCCACACAGTACATGACCCCATGATCCATTATCTGTCTGTTTGAAGGCACCAGTTGTACTGGGACAAAAGAGGCATTCTAGCTTTCTGTTTTTGGATATCATGCATCTTCTACACAGCCACTGTCCTTCAGGTATAAAAACAACGCCGTAACATTCCTGATGCACAGCTATATCACATCCATCGCAAAACACAATCGCATTGGAATTGTCACATTCTATACCACCGCACACAGCGCAAGGTTGATCTAACGGGTATCCAGTACCATCGTCTGAACCATACAATTCATGATGTTTCCAAGCGGCATGAGATTCATGAGTGTTGTTGTTGGCACTGGGTGATTCTCTTGGTGGAATCTTCTTTTCAAGATGGAAAGCTTCGTTTTCCAAAACTGTAACAACGATTTCAAAAATTTCATGTGTTACCTTCTGTTTAGAGCTCGTAAGCGTTGAATTCAAATGTCGAAGAAATAAGTCATCTTGTTCATCCATGTCATATTCTACCTTAAAATTTGCCTGATAAGGGGATATATCCCCGAATAATTCGTTTCTATGTCTCATTAACAAATCAGTCTTCTTAGAGTAAGAATTCTTGTGTGATTCAGAAATATGATCTGTATGAGATCTGTACCCGTATTTCGTCATTTGTTTGTTGACCTTTCTGTTAGCGTTTAATTGTGAAATCTGAATCCCACAACGCTTGAACTCCGCATTTTTTATTTGTGGTCCGAGCTTTTCAACTCTGATGCTGTCATTTACTATCAACTGCTTCCATGATTTCAAAATATTTCTCAGTTCTTCGTTATTGTAGTGCACTTCGTCGCTGTTTTGATCATCGCGCAGCTCTCTGATTTGATCTTTATTGAAGATTACAAGATCATTAACATCGAGATCTGGATAGAAATGTTTATAGTGAACTTCTTCTCGAAGTTTTACGCCGTCCTCTTGTGCATTCATCGAATAATTCATAAACGATGTCGCTAACTGCGTCCAAGATACGTTCGTTACTACTAGCTGTTAATGTCATCTTTTCCGCATTTGAACCGTTTTTTTATGTAAATGCCGATTGATCATATAATTTTTGTTATGGTTGTGATTTTTGATCACGTGATATACATATCATCACGACCCAGTTTTAATCTCCATGATATATCTCCTATCATCTGAACATCGTTATAACTAATTTACTGTAGCCATTTTGTGGGATCACTCTACTCAGTTCTTTGAGATTCCCATTTTTCTAGTATAAGAGAGTTCTCGCTTTATTAAAACTTTATGCTCTATCAAGTAACTTTTAATCTTTAAAGTCATAACCGAAGATAAAAGTGAAGAAATAGGTTGGAAAACTGTTAAAGCTCATTATCGTTACATATTTTGTGTATTTGTTGTACGTACATAGACCGATGTGTAAATTTTGGTAAGGTGCTATTGGCGAAGCAACCAGCTCAATTCAAAAGGCACCTAACCAGGTTGAAAGTATGTAGTCACTCTTCGAAATCTAGTAACAAATCCACTGTATTTTCTGTACGCCCATTAAACATTAACCTATTATTGTCTTCGGTTTCCATTAATGTACCAGACAAAAATTGTTGAAGATCGTCATGCACTGCATTAGGAGGAGATGCTCCGTGACGAGTGCCATTTCCAAGCACCGGATATGCTCTGCTGTCAATAATTCTTTCTGGATAATCGTCTTCGTCTCTAATATATTCGTTTTTTGGAAGAGGTTGTTGCAGTGGTATTTGATGATGTTGGATCTGTGGAGATTCCTGGTAGTGCTCCGTGGGGATGGAGTGAGGAACAGAGGAAGGGTGTCGTGAAATGTTTTGGTAGTTGTTAGCTGGTTTGGAGTATATTTCTGGTTGCAGTAGGGTGGTGTTCGCGAGTTCTGCCTTCCTTCTTTCAAGCTCGTTAATCTTTCTGCTTAGCTCTTCCTTCTTGGTATCTTGAATCTCCAAGACTTGCCTCAAGCAGTCCATATATTCAGTGGTCCTTTTCAAGATGGTACCTTTATTCGGCTTCACCTTCTTGCCAAACTCATCGAAATGTAATAAACTTGGAGGTACCAAAGTCCCAAGCTCCTTGATCTTGGCTTTTATCAGTTCCCTTCGACGTCTTTCAACAGCGTTATGAAACTCTCTCCTTCTTCGTATCTTCTCATCTTGAGTCAAGGATGAGGAAATCATGTCCTTTGGTGTAGAAGTCAAACTGTTACTAGTTGGTAACTGCTGCGAGCCTCTACTGCTTCTCAATGAGGATGACAGCTGAGAAGCACCACGATAGCTGGCGGAGGGTGAACGTAAGCTTGAGGACATTTGATTGAAAGAGTGAGAATCGAATGAGTTCAACCGTTGCGGCTGGTACGACGACACTGGTGTCATCATTTCACTATTAATACTGGACCCCAGAGATGACACTAAGTCATCAGTGAAATTACTTACTAAATCGTCAGTTACTTGCGAGCCTTGGAAGTGTTCGCGGAACATAGGTTCATCGAAAAGGTTTCTTGTAGTTTCATCCAGATTTATATGGTCAACATCTTGTTTTGGAGTCTGGTCTGAGTCTAGCATGGTGGTTGGGGAAATATACTCATCCATAAAAGAGGCAGGTACACCTCCGGTCTCAACTTGACGGCCGGTGATGCTTTGCTGTCTAGATTGTGGCAAATGCACGTTGTGCTGACTATTGACATTCCTAAAAGTAGAAACTGGTTCTGAGTTATCATTGACCCCATATTTGGAAGTATTGCTAGCATGGCTCATAGATGCAGATATACCAAACCTCGAGTCCAGGTCCAATTCACCATGTGACCCCGGTATGCTCATGGGCACCGGGGTATGGGAATTAGATAAACGCAAGCCAAAGGAGCCATCAATCTGAGCGTCGTGGCTCTGCTGTAGAAACTGATCCAAGAGATTGTCGTTATCAAAATCCATCTTTCTCTGTCTCTGACCTTTAGGTTTGTTTATTGCTGGTTCTCAACGTTTCCGCACTGTTATACGTTCTAATTGGGGTTTGAGACAAAGATGAGTGCCAAAACAGATTCTGTGCCAGAAATGAATTAACCCAGAATTGAAGCACACCCAATGATTCTCAATCTCTCTGCGGCGCGACTCATGCAACGGACCCTTTCAAAGAATGTCTCATTTAGATAATCACTTCTGTCCAAGTTCGGTTCTTTCATTTATTTCGAATATTAGGAAATTTTCAAAAAAAAAAGCTTAGAACAGTTACATATGGAAGATTAACGATAACCAACTAACACTTTTACAGTAGTGACCATTGCTATTCGGTGGGTTGCCAAAGATTTAGGGTAGCAGCAGGTCAAACTCGGGCTTTATAACAGATTTATTGATTGAAAGATTTTGGTTGAATTTGGGAAAATAGAGGGCTGGATTTCTTTATAGAATATAGTTTTGATAATAAGGGAGCTAATATGTCTGAGAATAATCCGGAAGTCAACAATTTACGGGACTCATTGAACCGTTGGAACGACTCGAGAAACCAGCACTCACAGGGATTTAATGAAGGGGCGAAAACGATATTCGCCAGTTGGGCAGATTCCATTAATGAAAGAGCGCAAGATGTATATCAGAGATTGCCGTTAACTCAACAAGACTTGACGTCGAACCCAGAGCCAGAGTGGTTTTCCTTGAGTAGAACCGAAAGGCTATCTCTATTTGTATGCTTCATATTGGGTGCTGTCGCATGCTTCACTATTTGTGTGTTCTTGTTCCCTGTACTTGCGGTGCAACCCAGGAAGTTTGGTTTGCTTTGGTCAATGGGTTCCTTGTTGTTCATATTTGCATTCGGTGTGCTACAGGGTCCCGTTGCATATATGAAACATTTGACATCAAGAGAACGGTTGCCATTCACTGTGTTCTTTTTCTTGTCATGTTTCTTGACTATCTACTTTGCCGCATTCACCAAGAGTACGCTATTGACCATTCCATGCGCAATTCTACAACTAATAGCTGTCATATATTACGCCGTTTCCTACTTCCCCTTCGGTGGTACTGGTTTAAGAATGATTAGTTCTATCGGATTAAATCAAGCAAGAGGAGTTCTCCGCATTTGATTTCATTAATGGAGGGGGTACAATTATTGATAAGTAAACTTGAATATCATTCTGTAAATTATGTATGTATATAACTTCACATGAGAGGTGTAATCTCTTCATAAGTTGGTGGTTCGTCTTCAGATAACACGGCTTCTTCGTCTTCGCTGTCACTATTCAAACTCTCATCCACAGAACTTACCGTTCTCATTCCGTGACTCAAAAAAGACTCTTTGAAAGAGACTGTAGGGACAGAATTTGTTGTTCTAGCTGGTGCAGAAGCATTTTGACCCATCATTTCATCTATGTTACTATAGCGTCTGGAGAGTGCCGCAGAGGTGTCATCGTTGTTCTGTGTAGATGCTCTAGAAAGCATAGTCTGCTGGATGGATAGTTCTTCCGGGTCGTAGCTGGCCCTCAATTGTGGTGAACCGATTGGGGACATACGAGGGGAATTCGGGACGGATATTGCTTGTTCAAAACTTGGTAGCGGCTCCTGGAAATTGATGTTATGGCCCTGTTCGGAGTGGGACATCGTTGCCATAGCATATGTTGGCAATTCGAGATTATCAGTAGTACAAAGTTCTGACACAACATGCACCGGTGTGTCGATCAAGACTTCAAAATGCCTTTGTTTTGTCGGATCTTCTGCGTCAGGTTTGCTGATTCTCAACATTATTTCAAGTTTATGCTTAACGTTAATGTGGCTGAAGTTTACACTGCTAGCATACAAGCCACGTTTGGGTTCATTCAAGCGAGTATGATTCAGAACAGGCAAATCAGAGTTAGTTCGGAACTTGGTGAAACCCTTCGGCAGTTCTAAATTGGCACTAATTGACGAATTTTTCCTGCTTTTCTTCCCTGCAAAGAAATCAATGACACCAGAAGCGGTACTACCACGACGAGATGTGGCGCTAGATTTTACATAATCTTGCTGTGTGAATTCATCAATGCCATACGGTGGAACGCTACGCGCTGACTTATTGCTCAATACCTTGTATTTAGGAAATCTGATCTTTGTATCTATTGTTAAGGCTTCTACCAAATCCACGTTACTATTAGAATCAGGGTCCTTAAATGTAGAATATGAGAGTAAGTTGTCAGACTTGCAATTTTCAACAACTTCCTCTTTCATTGCTCTGCCACCTTTATCTCTGGTTCTTATCTCAAGCAATGGGAGTATACGCTCTGGCTTTCTTCTAGATGTAAACTCTGGATAGTATGGACTGTAAGGATCATTTGCAACCACTTCTACTTGATCAAATTCATATTCGAGATTCTTGGAAACATATGTGATTTTTTCCACGACGCATATTCTAATTCTTTTAACTGATATATGTTTTACTAGGGGGACCAATTTCAGTTTCAAGGGAACTTCAGCACCTAATGGAACATACTTCTGTCCGAAGGATATTTCGTAAGATAGTGAACCTGTCCATACTCTGTTAATGTAAATAGGTTTATCTGCAGTGGAGATTGATCTAAGAGGAGGGGTTCTGACAAGGTTCAATACCATACGGCTGTAGATCATTCTTTGGCAATCTGATTTAGAGAGTCCACGGCGGGATGGCAAGTGAAGTTGTTTTTTCATTTTACTGAAAAGTTTACTCCTTCCAAACTTGAAATGACCAGTGGTGCTGTCACCAGCGGAGGAAGGAGCGTTGGAGTCATCGTAAGAATCAGATTGAGATTGCAGTGCGGATACACTGTTAGCATCAGTCGAAGATAGCCCGCTATCGTTATTATTGTTAGTTTTAGTAGTATCATTATCGGTATTACCGGTAGTGCCCGATTTGATTACTTTGACTCCACATCTGAAGTGATAGTTCACTCGAGCTGATGGAAGATAGATTGTTTCAGGTATGTTATTGCAGAAAACAATGGGGACAATGAACACATAATCACCAGGTTGGAATGTGTACGAGTGTTTTTCAGAAGCTTCACTTACATCATTCAAGAAGAGATCTTTGCTCTTTTGTTTCTTAAGATAAGCCGAATCTCTGAAGTCGTGCATATTCTTAAAGTTTTTACTTTTGCATAAGTCCTGTGTATTTTCAATGATTACCATATCCTGATCTGGTGCAGAAATACCAACATAAAGATTGTAGTTATTATTCGTGAATTCCCACGATAGCTGCCCTCCAGTGTAGTATTCTTCTGTCTCCAATTTGTCTGGCGGAAGCCCATTACTCCAGTACACCCTTATTCTAGAGTATAGTTCAGATTTAACACTTGAAAGTTCCATTGTTTTCTTTATTGACATTATGACGGCAACATTGTATGGCACATTTTCACTTTCAGTATTATTCGAACTATTATCTACAGTAGTGTTGCTATCTGTTGCTTGAAGAGAAATGGAGTTACTGTTTCCTGATTCTTCAGTTGATTGTGTTACATTCGGACTGACCTCAGATTCTGTAGTTCCTGTCCGATTCGGTTGGTTTCTTGTAAGACCAGAGATCGTGGACTGGCTTTCTCTATGAAAAAGTTCTGGTCTGAAGGTCTCGGTTGGGTCATTTGTGGCTAAAGGTCCTGACGAAGTTTCCGGTGCAGGTATATCATCGTTAAGTCTGCTCAAATGGTTCAAATATTCATCATCAGTTGGGGACAATGTGGGCAAAAACACTGTATCTCCAGAAGTGGCAACATGGAAAGTGACACCATTCTTAGACGAAAGCAGTTTTGGTCTAAGAAAACCGCGGTCACCCAAGTAATTGAGCAAATACATTTTAGCAGTCTTTTTCCTGTTAACTACGGAGCTACTGACCTGCGAACCGGCCGCACTGTAGGCAGTAGAAACCCGTGTTATTCTTCTGCCAAGACAGTTTTCTTCATCGTACTCATCGTATTCATTAGCTCCGCTTCGTGGCCCGCCATCATCATCTTCATCGTCTTCGCCGTCATCATCTTCATCATCACCATCGTCGTCATCACCATCGTCATCAACATCACCGTCATCGTCTTCGTCGTCGTCGTTATCGCTTACTATTGAGAAAGGCCCACCCCGTTCACCATCATGTAAAGATCTGCGAATAGATGAAGGACGTTGGTATCTATTACCCTGCAAAGACGATGAATAGATGTCGTTACTCAAATCCACATCAGAATCGTTTTCTCCGAAACTGAAATTCAATAAACTGCTATGCCCCTGATCATCATCTATTTCATTATCGCTGTCTTCGTCTGAAGAGATTGCTAATTCGTTTTGTGGAGCTCTGTAGTCTTGACATCCATACATAGCGTATGGGGTTCCAAAGGCCATCATCGGACTGAACCCTGTGGGCATTCCAGAAGTGGGATGTGCTACACTGGCTAGTCTAGAAGATTCTCGACGAGCACTTGAAGTTGGCGCACTGGCAGAAGAAGCATTGGTATTTGTCCTTGAAGCAGAAGAGCCACGGTTTTTGGACCCGCTATTTCCTAGAAAAGATGAAAGTGCTTGTTTGATTGACGATGATCTCCTTCTATTGCCATCTTTATCTTTCTGCTTTGTTGGAGTTGAGCCAGTGGGTGAACTGAAAAAGGACATTGTTTCTTCGTCAAAGTGTAGATAAGTCAATCAATGCTTATCTTGAAATAGGCTATTTCCTAATAAGCAGAAATATTTCGACCAAATAAATAATATATCGCAGTACCTCCCAGCCTAAGAAAAATACCTATGTAATGATGAGAAACTGCTGAATATCTTGTTAGCCTTTATGAAATACACATACACTCCTTTGTCAACTTGTTCTGTACCAAACTAAGCAAAGTCGAACCTTATGTTACTGCTTGAAGGTATAGTGCTTTATTTCAGATAGAAGGGCTTGTCACTTCACCATTTTTCAGGGTCTCCCAGAAACTATGTTTCTGGGCCCCGAAAATAAATCCCAATATTTTCGAAATTTGGAAATAAGGCTATGAACGAAAAGTTAGATACAAATATAGTTTGAAGTTGGTTTAGTGAAGAAACCTTGTACGGAAACCCTCGTGTAAGGATCTATTTGCACGGTTCATAAGGCATATCGCTTTTAGGATTCAATTGATACTTATAAGCTCCAGAGTTTTGCTAGTCCATTATTTTTCAAGAAATTATTCTATTCTAATTCTGGATCGTTAGTTACAACATGGGCTCGTTGAGGAATTTCATCAAAGATGTAAGAGCGTCCAGGACGTTAGCTGAGGAAAGGGCAATTGTTACCAAGGAATCTGCAAGAATCAGAACCAGATTGAAGGATGATCATATTTCTTCAGAGAGAAGGAAAAAGTATATTCAGAAGCTGTTATATTTGTACATCCTGGGAGAGAAGACCCATTTCGCTCAAGTAGAATGTATCAATCTAATTGCATCCGAGGAATTTCCAGATAAGAGGATCGGATACCTTGCAGCCATTCTTTTATTGGATGAGAATCAAGAACTGTTGACTCTTTTGACGAACCTTTTGAACAACGACTTGAATCATCCATCAAGGTATGTGGTTTCGTTGGCTATGAACGCATTAGGTGCATTGACCTCTCCTGAACTGGCTCGTGACTTGTACGTGGACATCAAAAACATTCTAGACCACTCCCAAGATACCCTTCTCATCAAAAAGGCTCTGGCCTGCGCAGCAAAGCTTATCTCTAGGGATCCATCTCTTTTGGAAATCTTTGCGCCTTACGCGAGCAAAATACTCTTCGACAAAGAAATGGACAATCATGGTATCATCATCGGTACCAACAAATTGATCCAGTCCATTCTTATCCACAGTAAATCATACGAGTTTGACAATTTGCCAGAGATTATTGACAAATTATCAGCATTGATTCCTGACATGTTGGCAACATTGCAACATGTGAACTCGGGCTTGTCAAACTTGCGGTATAACGTTGAAGGTTGTCTTGATCCATTTTTGCAAGTGGAGCTTATGACAACTTTGCGCCTATTCTTACAGCACTTCCCTGAAAAAACAGAGCCTTACAAGAATAACTACTTGGATACGTTGACTCATGTGGCAACATATACTCCAACCTCATCAAATAGTTGCACATCTGTATTATACGAGGCAGTACGCACCATATTCTCATTCCAAGCTGAGCATTCTTTGAGAGTTCTGGGTATCAATGTTTTGGGTACTCTAGTCGCCCAAAAAGATTGCAACACAAAATACGTTTCATTGAATGCATTGCTTGACGTTGTTTCAATTGAACCGCAGGCAGTTCAGAGACATAGAAAATTCATTTCTCGTTGCATCTTTGATCCTGATGTCTCAATTAGGAAGAGAGCCCTCGAATTGACATTTGGAATCCTAAACCCAACAAATTTGAAAGAGTTAATATCAGAGATTCTTGTATTTTTGGAAAAAGCGGAAGAAAATGACAGGGGATTGATATTGTATTGTGCCGACCAGCTAATAATGGTTTTTGATATGCAGGAGAACATAGATGATTCTTGGAAACTTGACGTTATTGTTAAAATTTTGAAGTCTGTTGGCCAGTATATTTCGGTTGAAAAAGTCACTGACGCTCTAATCATGATCAATAATACCTCCAATTTGGATCATAAGAAGCAAGTTGTTTCAGATATTGTGAACGTAGCATTGGAAAAGACGACGAGTCAAGTATTAGACGAAAATCTAGCATGGAGGATTGTGTCAGTATGGTGTATCGGTGAATACGCCGATCTGATTTTAGGAGACAGTAAGTTTTCAGAAACCAGTTTAACCGACTACTTATACAAATCTGATAGCTTACATCGTGATAATTCCGTGGTGGTAAGCTACGTGTTGATGGCTGCATTGAAGTTATCCACTAAAATTGATACCAAAACATTGATCAAAAAATTGAGGGAGATTATCAAGAGCCACACTGAAAACACTAATGTCATGATTCAAACGAAGGCTGTCCAATATGGGATAATATTTAACGAACCTCCTGCTGTCAAGACAGCACTACTAGAACCAATGCCTATCTTTGAGAAAAAAATTCCCGAAACATCTGCGGCGAAAACAATCTCTCAAAAATACTCTGCACCTGCTGCGAAAAAAGTGAAGAAAAAGGAAAACGACCTTCTGTTGGATCTATTGGGTGATTTGTCACTTCCAGAACCTACTACACCCTCCAAAATTCCTGATGATCTGTTGGCAAACCCAAAGAGTTCCGCGACATTACAACAACAAAATCAAAACATCCTGAATACACCTACATTCACTCGTAACCCAATAGAGATACCACCAAATTCCATCAGCGTGCATTCCTCGGATACCGTCGAAGTATTTGGTAGAGTTGAATTGACAAACTCAGATCAAAATAGAGAAATCACTTTATTCCTCAAAGCTAAAAAGGATATCAAAACTTTACAGATACTAATAGCTGTTCCTAAATCACAAAGAGCTGAATTCGGCCCTCTTTCAAGCCATATGCTTTCTTCGGGTGAAGTAGCTAGACAAAGCCTAAAAATATATGGCCCTGGTTCAATAAAATTAAGAGTCAAGTTGAACATTAACTCAATTGCAGACCAGTTCGACTATAAATTCGAAAACCGTACTTAACAAAAATAATAATCGTGCTTCAAAGGTAAATTTGTGTAAACTATAAAACGATATAACAAGCCGCAACGGACATGAGGAATTCATGATCCGTAATTTTTGGCAAAACTCAAGCTCTTTGGCTTCGTTAACATGCAAATTGAGAAGACATTTGTACCGTATTTTTTTGCAGCGTTTTAACGGGAGAATCCGGAGGATTTAGCGTTGTTGGCAGCGGTTTCGACCTTTTGAGCGAGACCTTCTGGTTTGCCCTCAACAACTGGCAAATATTTGTCAGAGATAGGAGAAATTAATCTGCTGTAGATTAGTTGGGCACCACCAAATGATGGAACGGCAATGTACAGCAAGAAAGCGGTCTTGAAGAACCAGTAAAATGGAACCCAGTACAAAATGGCCTTGGACCAGAACTCGATAACTGACAAAAAGGAGAAAACAATCCAGTAAGTTAACAATTGTGTATCATCAGTGGATGATGTGGTCTTCAAGGCTTTCAAAGAATAGTAGGTTGGGATGCAGAATCCCACAAGGTTAGACAAAATCTCACCCACTCCGCCTACATTGATAAAAATCAAAACGAAATATAGGGCACCTAAACCGACAATAACGTACGATCTTGGCAGTTTTGTTTGAGCCTCAATGCGGGACAAAACTTGGTTGCCGGCGAATTTCTAATGTTAACCGCTCAGAAGCGAGACAGGTCGTTAGTATAATGAAATTATGGGGTTGAATAGGGCATTTGCTAACTTATGAAGTTGTCAAACGAAAATAAGCATTCCATAAAACATACGGTATCCAAACCCTTCAAAGTCGATTGGAACTGTTGCAGATAGTCAGCCATTGTACAGATATTTTTCAATGGTTTTTAGTCTAGATCTTGTTGACTCTCAAAAAAAAACTCCAACTAGGATCATCCTCTAATTGTTCGTGTGAGTTATATCCCTTATAAATCCAAATATATCGAATTTATATCACAATTTTTTTTTTTTTTTATTGAGTTGGTTCTCAAAATGCAAAGAATTTTAAGAAACCGAAACTCAGGCGTGAAAGTGTAAAAAGTCTATTTTGACGTGAAGAACGGCAGGTATTGAGAGCAATCTAGTACATAAATTTTAGAGAGGAGTTCAATTTTCGGTTTGCCGGTGCAGCTGAGCAATTGGTTTGTTATATATAACCTGTTGAAACCTGTATACGAGCCATATAGAAGTTCATCGCTCATGCTACTCAATTTATATACATAGTCTAACGAAATTGACGCCACACCCCTATTGCTATTTCAAGAGGATATAAAGCGGAGCCAGCTTTCAATTCCCAACAAGTTGCTGCTTTAGCTCAGTTGGGAGAGCGTATGACTGAAGTTCATAAGGTCCTGTGTTCGATCCACAGAAGCAGCAATTCTTTTTTAATTTTTTTTTTCGAACTCCTTCTTCACTACAGATTTGCAAAGTCCACGCGTTGCGGGCATAACGCCCAGCATCAACATCGGCTCTCACTGGACCGAGTAGTGTTGTTCTTGGCATCGCCTGTTTTTTGCTCGTTTTAAAAACATTGTTTATTTACTGATCAAAGCTCCTTCTACCAGACTATGGTAACCCTTATTTTATAGTCAGGGTCCAAAAACGAAGTAGACTGTTATAAATATTTGACTCATAAACCGTTATCTGTTTTTCACCAGATGACATGAAGGGGAATTGAACGCATTGAGGGCACATATATTATTGTTTCATAGCATATCATCAAGAAAACAAGGCAAACTCTTTTATTGTGGCTCCTTTTTCATTGTCATCGTTATCATAAGTATCATGGACCGTTAACACAATAAATCTTGGCTTTTTCCAATTAGTTTCATCACTACGGAAATCGATATCTTCGTTATCTTTATTCAAATCAGGAACTTTAGAATAATCAATTGTAAAATCTGTTTCATTTCCTGGTAACAAAACAATCTTGGACTCATTATATACCCTCCATGGATACGGTTCTGAGGGCGTCACTGTATAGTTGTCTAAAAGTTTCACAAATTTAGTTTTAATCTCCCCCAATTCAGGATGTTTCTTGCGGATTGCATCTAAGTCAATACCGTACCAGTCAAAGATATCTATAATGGCTGCATCAAAGTCTTCTTTGGGATTTTGCAACTTTCTTTCACAGGTATCACTGGATTCGTTGCAATACTGATTGACGTTGGAGAGGATATGAGTCAAATTTTGTGCAATCTCTTCGGTTTGAGGTAAGATTGACAACGAAAATGACTTTGCCGGCCTGGAACCCCAGAGAATCTTACCCGCTACGATATCGTCTTCTGTGTTGTTGCCTAGATCGATTAACAATTTCGCTGGCAATTTTTTGTAGGCAGGTTGCCAATGGGTGAAATTATTTCCGTCTAGGATAGAAACAGCAACATCACCAGGGACTCCTTCAGTAAGATTTGTGATTTGTTTTGCTTCCACTAGGTTTCCTTCAATGTTTTTTTTCGGAATGTACAATGGTGTCTTAAAAACGTCACCAGGCTTGATAGTAAAGTAGTTTTTATTATTATGAGAGGATCTTCTACCATGCATGATCTGTTTGATAGGGTCAGCTTCACTTGGATTTTCAATCTCAATATCTGGAATCAAGGCCCTATCTGGTACCTTGATTTTAATGTCCTTGTTTCCCTTTTTGTGGATGATAATTCCTTCGGTATCAGTGATAAGGACATCGAGAACTTGTCCCATATATTTGAAGTTATTGATTCTAATCCCACCAGGTAATAATGGTAATTGTATAGGATTGAACTTCAATAATCTGTTGATTTTTTCAGCTTCTTCATCAAATTCGTATGAGTATCTCAACCCGGTTAGCCCAAACAAAATACTTTGAAGGAATCCACCGTTAGCTGTCAAAAATGGAAAGGCAGGTTGTGTCAAGCCGTTAGTCAAGAAATTGTCGTCTGATTGCTCACTGAATTGTGCGAACGGCGATCTGAGATAAGGAACAACCGATTTGTATAGATAGCTTTGGGAAGAACATCCGTGATTTAATAGACTTGCTGCTCCGGCAACAAACACAGGGTACGTCATAGCAGGTCCCGATGCCGACTGTCGTTCCGAATAATAATATAAATTTTTGATTGCGTTGTTCAAAATAGATTGATCTGTGATATAACTTAAGGGGTATATCATAAGAACCACGTCCGCTTGCTTTATATCGATACTGCTGTTCATTCCACTATATTCCAAAGTGATGTTAGAGTCCGATATAGGAATGTGAATGTTGTCAGCAATATTCAACCATTTAGGATCAGGTTCAATTCCTAAATGCCTGGCAATGTCAGTCGCCCACACCATAATGGTTTGAATGCCTGCATTGGTGAAAGCAGCATTATCGATGAAATTAGCGAATTCGTCCGGGTCCGTAAGATTGTGAGTAGTGTACTGTTGCATAGAATCGTTCCATTTAACGTATTGAGTAAACAATTTAGCTGCATTTTCCACAAATGGCCACGTAGTATATCTCAAATACTCTTCAGATTCTTCATCATCTACACCACCGTTCATATAGATGGCAAACGAACTTAGGGCTATATCCACATTGATATGGTATTCATAATCAACACAGGGTCCCGTTGATGTACAATTTGCAAATCTCCCAGATGTCCAAGGATACACTGCGCCTTCGTACCCGTATTGTTGAGCGTTTAGCTTTGCTTGTGACAATGAAGCGTTCCTGTAATTGTTAATCTGTTTCGCTGTCTCGGGAAAAAATGGCAATAGAGATGGTAGAATCCAAAGATCCGAATCCCAAAACACCATTCCACCATAAGAATCGCTTGATAAACCAGAAACTCCCAATGGCAATCCGCGGTCTTTAGAAATATTATGTGACCGAGTATTGGCTAACAAGTGATAAATCGATGATCTGGCTGTCATCTCTAATAGTCTGTCGCTAGGGATCTCAATGGAAGCGTCCTTGTAGATCTTCTCCCAGGTTTCTCTATGCAGCTGAATCAAAGATTCATAGTTCCCCTGGTTACTGGAAACGATGGATATAGCTCTTTCTAAATTGGACATTTCGTACAGGTTGTCATCGGTTTTATTTGTAACGACAGTCGAGGCCTGGTTATCATATTCCGAAGATATGATCCCAACATACTTATGGGCAACAAATGTGGTATTTGGTGTTAGCACATGTTTTGTACATTGATTGATGGAATTTGGAGATTTTGTAAATGTCAAATTGTCTCTTGATGCAATGTCAAAATACGAAAATAGTGATGCATTTGAATAAGGGACATTTTCCGGTTCAACGACCATGAAGATCCCATTATTTTTGCGATCATAGCCGTGATCTGCCAACACAGTACGATGGGAGGTGGAAAAATTCAAAGTATCACAAATTTCCAACTCTACAGACTTACTATGAAGACCGTCGCTAAACTCGTTATTGCCCACTGATGAAAGTTCTAAAGTGACGATACCCAAGGGGTATATTTTTCTATGTGCGATTACCTTGGTGGTAACCAACAACGAGTTATCGTACACGAAGGAAGTCGTCACGATACCGTCTTGAAGGGACAAATTTTGCATATAATTTGAGATTTTATCCAAGTTAACGTCGGTTGGATTGATATACTCTACTTCTCCCAAATCGGTATGTCTGATGATGGACAAATCCGTCCATTGTGGTATCGTTGAGATGACTGTTGAATATCCGTTGTCGTCCAATTCCGGAAAATTTGTGGAGTTTAACTTCTCTTGGAGACAGTAGAAATCACTAACAAATGCCCCAGCAAATCTACGATTTCTCAACGGCCAGCCATTGTCCAATGCGCCCGGAATGGAAGAGTCGTTCACCCACACGTTCATAGTATCCAAAGCATAACCGAACCCAAGATTAGGGATACGCGATCCAATGTAGCCGTTCGCTACATATGGTTGCCTAGAAAACGTATTTTCAGAGGGCAAAAGATTACCCAATACTTGCTGCTCTTCGTCATAGAAAGTGTGATCGCTGTCTTTCAACAAGGAATACATTTTTTCAGAGGCCTTCCTCTTGGACTCAGGACAGTAAAGTTCCTCATCGACACAAACGATGGATCCAAACAGTGGATGCTGCAAAGGCATAGGTTTGCTCAGATAAAAGTACACTGGCGCCAAAATGGTCACCGAAAACAACAGTAGCGGCAAAATAAGCATCATGTCGCTGTAGCGGTCTATGCTGTTACCCTTTTGAAGTTTTCTTTTCGTTTCTCTTGCTGATGAAGCTTCCCCAAGGAGAACTTCGGCGTCTAATTATTCGGACCGTTTCAAAGTCACTCTTACAAGCAGAACGACTGCGTTTGATACGTCCCACTACAACAACCGTCTTTTAAGACCAATACGATAGATACACTAGTAACGGAAACGCTGGAGCCTGAAACACTTTATACTCTTTAAACAAAAACAGTTTCAACCTAAACACTATAACCGAAGCAAAGGGCGTTAATAAAGGAATATGCTTGAAAGAAAGAAAGAAAGAAAAAAAAAGACATAAGTCTTCACATCAAAACGTAATCTGTGATAATATAAAGCGCTTCTTTATATGATCCACAAACTTAGTCTTTGGAGAAGCAAATTCTGTACCCCATGCCGTAAGCATTGGAGGATGTCAGTAGTTCTTTTTGATTTTTTCTCATAAACAAATTTTACATACTTGAACCGCATTTCCTCAGTTTGTAAGGCAACTTAGCGTTGCTCCCTTTTTTTTATTTTTATTTTTGTGTAAAGTGTTCGTTAAACAAATGGAGAGTGGAAACGATGGCGGGGTAACCGGGCGGAGAGCAAAACCTGGAAAAAAATAGAATATACAGAATCCGTTACCCGGATATCCGGGTAACGGATATCTATGTCTGCAGACCAGCTTATAGTGTGGGGCCCAATTTCGTGTTTTTATTTTTTTTTTTTGGGGGGGGGGCCGAGTAACGCTCGGTTTTAGGAGAACCCGTCCTTCCCCGGGCCCCCCGAAAAACAGAAAACATGCCTAGTGCATCCTCAACCGGTGCACAGCGATAATCCCCTCGGACGAACCAATCACAGACAAACCCGCCTCTTCGTACACAGAAAACCGAAAATGTACATGTACATCCAGGAAACAGAGACAAGGGAGAATCGAACAAGAAGCGATACATCCTGGTTACCCTGCCTTGACAGCTACGCGGTACACACACACCACAATCTGATTGGCCAAATGTACATCACTGAAGACGAACCTTTGCCGAGTCCCATGTCAGAGAACCAAAACCAGAAGCAAAAGCAGAAGCAGAAGCAGAAGCAGAAGCAGAAGCAGAAGCAGAAGCAGAACCCAGACCCCAGCTACCTTCACGTCCCACCCGAATGGTGTATGCTGGCTGGCCTGTTACCGCTGTCCAACCTGTCTGTCGCTGTGTCGTTCTAACCTACTTCCCAGGCAGAGAACACCTAAAACTCACTATACTGAATACTACTACTTCTACTACTAGTTGGCCTAGGCATTTTGTCAATTTTGTCAGTTTTTTCAATTTTTTCAATTTTTTTCATTTTCGCTCTCGGAATTACTGAAAAACGAACTAATTACATTGGACTGGATTGGATTGGACGGCTTCTGTATCATTGGACAGAAAAGTGTATGGGATTTCTTGACGTTTAGTGAAGAATAAAAATGTCTTCAATACTCGGTCTAAGGCTATATACTGGCGTCGCAATATTTAGATACGCATTAGGTCGAATCGTGCGGACCAATTGAGTTTCCCTTCTTGAACCTTGAATTGCCGGTAAACAGGGGTGTTCTTTTTTTTTTTGTCTCTTATAAAATATATCTATTTCCCTCCTATAATAACAATTTTTTTTTTTTCGAGACAAGTTTTCAACTGGAAAGGAAAAAAAATCGAAATTAAAATTAAAATTAAAACTAAGACAAAGAAAAGATATTGGTGTTTAGTTCATATCAATACTTAACCAACCACTTAGTTTATAATTGGGTTTTTTTTTTTTCGGTTGAGGTCTCACAGTTAATTGTAATTGCAATTGTCTTCTTGTTGTTAGAGCCCAGTCAACGTTAAGAACAATCCAATCACACTCCCACACAGTTTTTTCTGTAATAACAATGTTGTCCCGTTCTGCTATTCGTTCTGCTTCCAGATCTGTTGTTGCTGCCAACTTGGTTAGATCCATGAACAGAGTCGCCAGACCAGCTTTGGTTATTGCTGGTAGAAGATTTGCTTCTGCCAAGGCTCAACCAACCGAAGTTTCTTCTATCTTGGAAGAAAGAATCAGAGGTGTTTCTGAAGAATCTAACTTGAACGAAACCGGTAGAGTTTTGGCTGTTGGTGATGGTATCGCTAGAGTTTTCGGTTTGAACAACGTGCAAGCCGAAGAGTTGGTTGAATTTTCCTCCGGTGTCAAGGGTATGGCTTTAAACTTGGAACCAGGTCAAGTCGGTATCGTGTTGTTCGGTTCCGACAGATTGGTTAAGGAAGGTGAAGTTGTCAAGAGAACCGGTAAGATTGTCGATGTCGGTGTCGGTCCAGAATTGTTGGGCCGTGTTGTCGACGCTTTGGGTAACCCAATCGATGGTAAGGGACCAATCAACGCTTCTGGTAGATCCAGAGCTCAAGTCAAGGCCCCAGGTATTTTGCCAAGAAGATCCGTCCACGAACCAGTCCAAACCGGTTTGAAGTCCGTTGATGCTTTGGTCCCAATCGGTAGAGGTCAAAGAGAATTGATTATTGGTGACAGACAAACCGGTAAGACCGCTGTCGCTTTGGACACCATCTTGAACCAAAAGAGATGGAACAACGGTACCGATGAATCTAAGAAGTTGTACTGTGTCTACGTCGCCGTTGGTCAAAAGAGATCCACCGTCGCTCAATTGGTCCAAACTTTGGAACAACACGATGCTATGAAGTACACTATCATTGTCGCTGCTACTGCTTCTGAAGCCGCTCCATTGCAATACATTGCTCCTTTCACCGCCGCCGCTATTGGTGAATGGTTCAGAGACAACGGTAGACACGCTTTGATCATCTACGACGATTTGTCCAAGCAAGCCGTTGCATACCGTCAATTGTCTCTATTGTTGAGACGTCCACCTGGTAGAGAAGCTTACCCAGGTGATGTTTTCTACTTACATTCCAGATTGTTGGAAAGAGCTGCTAAGATGTCCGAAAAGAACGGTGCTGGTTCTTTGACCGCTTTGCCAGTTATTGAAACCCAAGGTGGTGATGTTTCCGCTTATATTCCAACTAACGTTATTTCCATTACAGATGGTCAAATTTTCTTGGAAGCTGAATTGTTCTACAAGGGTATCAGACCAGCTATCAACGTCGGTTTGTCCGTCTCTCGTGTCGGTTCTGCCGCTCAAGTTAAGGCTTTGAAGCAAGTCGCTGGTTCCTTGAAGTTATTCTTGGCCCAATACAGAGAAGTCGCTGCCTTCGCTCAATTCGGTTCCGATTTGGATGCTTCTACCAAGCAAACTTTGGCTAGAGGTGAAAGATTGACCCAATTGTTGAAGCAAAACCAATACTCCCCATTGGCTGCTGAAGAGCAAGTTCCATTGATTTACGCCGGTGTCAACGGTTACTTGGATAACATCGAACTATCCAGAATCGCTGAATTCGAAACCAAGTTCTTGGCTTACTTGAAGGCTAACCAAGACGAAGTCATCTCTGCTATCAGAGAAAAGGGTGAATTGAGCAAGGAACTGTTGGCCACCTTGAAGTCTGCCACCGAATCCTTTGTTGCTACTTTTTAATTGATGTGATTCAATCCTAAAAATATTCCATAAAAAAACTATAAAAACTGCAACTAGAACACAAAAGTAGCATCTCGAGAAGCATAAAGGTCCATTTAGTGGATCCAACGTCTCCGTACGTTAGAACGCCTCTTTCGTCCCCTTAGAAATACTGCTTCCTCGAACTACTTGGGGTGTGTTCTTTTGTTAGGTTTATCCTTTTTTTTTTTCAGATTAAATCATCAATCATTTATCAAACAAGTAAAATTAAAATTCAAACAATCTGCCGTTGTCAACCTCGTTAACGAACGTAACTATATCATTTCATTGACGTTGGTCCTGGAGATAGATTCGTTATAGAAATTTTAAAATTATCCTAAACACTTTTTTTTTGAATTGAATTCTTTAAAAAAATCGAAAACATATATTCTTATATTATCATGCAACAAAGATTAGGAATGAAGACCATCATGTGAAAGCTGGAAAAGCATATGACTTTAACGAACTGGATGAGTATTGAACAATCTCTTTTCTAAGTATATTAAAAAATAAATAATTTTTTGTAGATTTTTTGCCTAAGAAAATCTCAGTATAAATTTTAAATCAAAACTACTTCTATTATCAAGGAAGTCAGCCATTCTGCAATTAAATCAAGATAGTGCATTGGCCAATATCGACAGTATACAGCAGGCTGTGCGCATTATCGAAGTGATACAATAGGCATGCCTACCGGAAATGATATATCAGAAGCAACCCCTGCTGAGGGATCAAAAGATGCTGCTACTAAGCGAATTTCTGATGATGATCTATATAGGCACTCATCACAATACACACTTTGGTCATTCACTAAAGAACAGTTACTAGAGAAAAGGCGAACTTTGAATGCTAGGGTGGTAGATAAGGTAAACGAAAGATTACAAAACACCATCTCTAGTCACACTGACCTGTCTCAAGATGAATTGGATGCGATAAAGGAGACAGCCGTGCCAGTATCTGTGGACGAAGAACTTAAATTTGTAAACTTCTTTGCCCGGAAAGTACAATCGTTCTGCCAGTCATTGAATCTACCGACAGAGGTAGGTGCCACAGCAATATCTTTTTTCAGAAGGTATTTCCTAATGAACTCTACTATGGAAGTTCATCCGAAGCATATTCTTCTCACGAGTATCTTTTTGGCCTGCAAGTCAGAGAACTACTTTATCGGTATTGAAGCTTTTGCAAAAAAAACCAAATCACAACCAGCTGCTATTCTGAAATATGAATTTAGCGTTCTAGAGTCGTTACGATTTACATTGCTAAATCATCACCCATATCGGCCGTTACATGGTTTTTTCTTGGACATTCAACACATTTTGCATGGAAAAGTTGACTTAAACTATATGGGCCAGATCTACAGTAATTGTAAAAAGAGAATCACGGAAACAATTCTCACAGACGTCGTTTATCATTATACACCGCCACAAATCACGCTTGCATGTTTGCTGATAGAAGATGAGGCATTGACTTTAAAATACCTTGAATTGAAATTTGGCAATGTCGGTGTGCCTTCTGAACCGGAATCAGCCGAAGCGATAATTGAGGAAGCCAAAAGTGAGGAAGCCAAAAGTGAGGAACCCAAGAGTAAGGAATCCAAAAGTGAGGGATCTAAAAGTGAGGGATCTAAAAGTGAGGGATCCAAAAGTGAAGGAGTTAAAAGTGAGGAATCCAAGAGTGAGGAAACCAAGAGTGAGGAAACCTTATCAAGCTCCAAATCAGGGTCTACGATAAACCTCGACTTGTTGACAGCTTTAGTAGTAGAGTGCAAAGATATGATTCTGAACGTCGAAGCTCTCTCAAAAGAAGAGGCAACCAAGATTGATGCAAGACTTCATTATTGCCAAAATCCTATGTTGTTAGTTGACAGATTGCGTAGACAAAAACAACAGCGTGACAGCTCAGCTGAAGTCGCAGCAGAACCGGATTCTAAAAAGCTGAAAGTATAATTAGTCGAAACAATACTGTCTAATGTGTTTGGATAAGATTTTCAGAAAGTTTACTAAAGTTCATTCATTCATATGAATTTTGTTATATATATATGTATATATCTGAAGAAAACTGACATTCTCATTAGGGTATTTCAGCTGAGGAAAATTAATGACTGTCGCTTCTTCAAGAAGCCTGGCCAATTTTGTATTTACAAGGTAAGTCAATGCTTTTATGCTTTATGGAGTAATAATGCTATGCGCTGTCAATTTTGGCACAGCATTCACAGTCAACCGCCCATTTTAATGGGTATTTCCGCATCTAACCGTATCGGTGACACTAACAGGGCGTTCGCCAAATCGGTCAGCGCAGCTACGGAGGGATGCTGTATAGAATGGCTGAACTACGATATAACTGAGGATTTGATAGAAAACCATCACAGTGTACCGAATTTCCGATGGTGAATTAAGCCTTAATTAGCACGGGAATCTTAGATTTGTCATTGCCGATCTCCTTACGTTCATCACTATCCGGTCCTTCGACCATTTTATTGGTAGCCAGTTTCATTTTGTCTAGCGGTTCTCCTTTACACACCTTTTGGATTTCGGAGCTATCCAAAGTCTCGTATTCCATCAATCCTTGAGCCAGTCTATGCAATTCGTTCTCCTTTTCGGATAATATGGCTCTAGTTCTTCCTTCTGAGGCTTTAAGAAGTTCAAGTACTTCATTGTCAGCTATGTCGCGAATTTTACCAGACCATGATTCCCATTTGTCGGCTAAATTTACTGGCCCCACTTGTTCACTCATACCATACTGCGTAACCATTGCTCTAGCAGTGCTGGTGGCATTTTGTAGATCCGAACCACATCCACTGGTAGTATTTTCCTTACCGTAAATTAGTTCTTCAGCGATCTTACCACCCATACACACATCAAGTCTGGCAATACATTCTTTCTTGGTAATGTCCACTTTATCCATTTCAGGTAACTGGAAGGTTATACCCAAAGCCCTTCCTCTTGGCAAGATGGTGGCCTTGTACAAAGGCGTAGCGCCAGCAGTATACAGAGCCATTAACGCATGTCCTGCTTCGTGATACGCGGTGGCTCTTTTCGTAGCTTCGGTGAGAACCATGGTTTTCCTTTCAGCGCCCATTAAGATTTTGTCCTTGGCCCATTCAAAATGCTGCATATCGACAGCAATAGCATTCTTCTGACAAGCGTACACAGCAGCTTGGTTCACCAAGTTCATTAATTCAGCACCTGATAAACCTGGAGTCCCTCTTGCAATAATGCTGGGGTCAACGTCAGGAGCAATGGTCACCTTTTTCATATGAAGTTTCAAAATATCTGCACGTCCACGAACATCTGGCAAATCAACATTGACAACTTTATCGAATCTACCTGGTCTCGTTAAGGCCTTATCCAAGGATTCGGGGAAGTTGGTTGCACCGATTACAATAATTCCGCTGGTTTGGGAGAACCCATCCAATTCGACCAACAACTGATTCAATGTCTGCTTCGCATAGGCCTGGTCCTTAGGATTACGTTTCCCACCAATTGCATCCAATTCATCGATGAAGATAATAGCCGGAGCACGGGAACGAGCTTGAGCAAAAAGTTCTCTAATACGCTTAGCACCAACACCTACATAAACTTCGTCGAATTCTGAGCCGGACATGAAGAAAAAGTCTACACCAGCTTCACCAGCGGTGGCTCTTGCCAATAAAGTCTTACCAGTACCCGGTGGACCAGTCAACAATACACCCTTAGGCAATTTACCACCTAGAGATTCGTATTTGGTAGGGTCCTTCAAGAAATCAACAATTTCTTCGAGTTCAGCTCTAGCTTCATCGCAACCACGGACGTCGTCAAACCTTACGTTGGTCTTTGCAACATCCACGGATTTATCAGCAACTTCGTTTGCCTTGAAAAGTGTTGAGTGTTCGGTGATGTACTTGAAACCCTCAGTCAAACCGTATGTAACGGCACCGAAAACAATCAACCACTTCAACCATCTGGACACGATAGAAAATGTAGATTCTGTCACAACAACGTGCAAGGGTTCCTTCTTGGATCCCATGTAGGGATTGTAGATTCCAGAGTAACCTGAAGAAGTACCGCCTGCTGCTTGTTGAGGTGAACCGGCAGCAGATGCTCCAGAAGCGGAGTAACCGGCAGAACTCAAAGTCGAACCGATAGTACCTGCTGGAGCAGTGTTCAGTAAAGTTTGTCTCACCGATTCAGCGTCCGCATGTCTACCAATCCTTTGCAAAGCTTCCATGTATAAGGTAACACATTCTGGAGAAGAGGTGATACCAGGGGTTTCGAATCTCGAAACAACATATTGCGGATAATTCGATTGTAGTAAAAGCTTATAAAACTCGGCCTGTGCATTTGGATTAGACAAGTCTTTATTAGCTTGCTGCTCTTTAGCAGCCAAAACAGCATGTGATGCAGGACCGTTGGCTGGATCCCTATCGTTAGCATCCGCTCCGTTTTGCTGTTGTGGCTGTTGAACATTACCAGCTCCAGTTCCAGCGATATTAGCCTTTTCAGAGTTTTCAGAGCCTGCAACGCCGCTCTCATCTCTTCCTACCGGGTTTTTATCCGAGTAAAACCTACTCCATTGTAAATGACCTGTTTGAGTATACTTGTTCCTCATATTCCTCAAAACCACGCTGGTTAGAAGAGGAGCATGACGAATCATTACTCGAGAAGCATTCCTAGCGCACAAGCCAGAAACACCGACCAATACGGGAAGCGTCATCTAGCCTATCACACAAACACAAACACACGTTGTACAGTGAACTGTCTGAAATCACTTATGATGGTACAAGCAACTTTCCGTTGCTTAATGCTTGTTTAGCCCTTTCCTTTCTACGTCTGTTCACCAAAATTACGATTAATAGGATTAACGAAATGCATTATTAAAAAATACAAACCTTCAAATTCAAGATTATTCAGTCTAAAAATCACAATCGGAACTATCAACTAGATTTCTTTGAAAAACGATGGAAATTCCAAGTCAGGGTGGCGTTGTTTGAATTGGGGGGCGAAATTCTGCTCATGACATAGACAGACACGCTCAGACGAGCTTTAGAAATTGCCAGAAAAACGAAACTGGGAGATCTTTTCGGACGACAGCACGTGACCGCTCTTTGCCAATGGTTTGGATCTACGGATGGCACATATACATCTGTATCTATATGATGGGTATCTTCTGTTGAGTATGGGGATATAGCACGGTTGGTTCTAGTCCTTACTGATTATTGCCTGTGCGATCTTCTCAGGGAACTGGATGTTCAAGTCTTGGTAGTCTGTTGTGTCGTTAATAGTGAAACCGTACTCGTTGGCCAGATGGAGTAGACAAATGAAGCAGAAACTGGTCGAGAGGTCCTTTTTCGCGCCCGCTGAGTACATGTTGACGATATCATGAGCGATTTCAGTGAACCTTAGGTCGTACACCTCTTCCTTCGTAGTTGGTTCCTGCTCAGCAGGGACTGCATCTGAGTTGTTCTGCACTTTCTGTGGTTCTGATTCTGCGGCCAATTGGGGTTCCTCCTCGACCTGTTCCTCTGACGTCAACACATGCAAACGGCGTGATATGGATTTCCAAACATTGTTTTTCAACTTTCTAACGTCTACCTTTTTCGAGGTTCTAGAGTAAGCCACTTTGTTGTTCGAGAGGATTCCTTGCGTGTCAATCAGATCCTCTTTTGGGTCCATTTCCAAATCCTCATCTTCGAACGCTTGATTGAAGTCGATACCGTTGTCATCTTCGAAGGAGGGGTTGGTAGATTTGTCTACTTGGGTTTCATCGTGCTTTTCTTCTTCTCCTTTCTCGTGCAATTGATAGTTCTCCGCCCAGAAGTTTTCATCAGCAATCTCCGGAATGTTACTGACTTCTTTAGTCTCTGTGTCGTCGAATTTCAGAGACCCAGGAGGTCTTGTCCGGCTATTTTTCCTATGTGAGAAAAAACTCATCTTTTGATCTGGTTTTATGAAAAGCTTTGTGATCTTATCCGTTGTGAATTTATAGTCATTTGGTAACAAGAAATGGGAGTCATTTGTTCTTTGCTTTATTGGCAATTCAATGAAACCCTTTTTGGTAGCGAATATTTCTTGTTCGATGTCATCATTGAGATCTAAGAAATCAATTTCAAACTGTTTTTTTGGAATCTTCTTGTCGGTAACTTGTTCGACATTTTCAGTGGGATCAGTAGGTTGTTGTGTCTTGGTCGCTGATACTTTATTAATTTTTTCTCTAATATTTCGTACTTTCCAATGCTCTCTGCCTCTCCAATTTTGGCCAATAGCTACATCAAAATAGGAAAGCAACTCTTGGTCTAGTACACTGGCATCCGCATAAGACTTGTCGTCAGTTTGAGATATATTTTGTTGACTTGTTTGTGCTAATTCGTTTTCTGATTGTTGGATTTCGTCACCAAAGGCGTCATAATCGATGGAACCCCCACCACCCCTGATGTCTGCATCATCCACTGGTGGCATCTCGCAATTGAAATCAACATCCGGATCGATTTCAGGAAGAGTCGCGAGTTCCTTATCGGTCAAAAACTTATCAGATTGGCCATTTACTCCCTCGACGAAGGATTTTGCTTTACCAATATCTGATACAGCACTTTGAAGCTGATCCATTGATGGACATATCGTTGATGTTTCAATAGTGTTGAAATCCAAAAATTTTATCCCAAGGTCTAAAATATCATCTTCCATTAAGTTTACAGATGTGTCTGGTGTCAAGTCCATAACATCACCGTTAACAGAATCTTTTTCCGAATCTGGGGCAGTTACCTCCGTGGTATGCTTATCCGTTTCAGTGAAATTTTCTGTATTCTCCTTATCAGAGTGTGTAGTGACTGATGGTCCGACATGTTCCTGTTCAGGTTCAGTAGTTGTTGCGTCGAACACGACTCGGAGTTTATCATCAACATGTAATGTGTTTATAAGTAGACTTTTTGCACCACCCTCATCGAAATCGGCGAGCGCCTTCTTGAACAAAGGATCGATACTCAAACTAAGCGCAAGATCCTTCAATCTTATACTTTCGAAGTCAACCAATGTTGTTTCTAGCACTCTATTATATGTTCTTTTTTTCTTAGCAAGGGTTTCTGGGTCATCGCGCGAGATCGGTAGCCCTGTTAAGGGATCAATTTCTAAACTATCATCATGATACGAATCGCTATCATCCTCGTTCTCGCCATCATTCTGGCCAGTCCCGTTGTTCCTACTTTGCTTCTTTTTGCGTTCAGTCAACCCACTTAATAGCTTTCCTGTCTCAGTTGCAACTGAATCAACTCTATGAGAGTAGATCTTCACACAACCGTCTAGAGTCGCAGATGCTTTTTGGAAGTTAATGTTATCGGCTTCATCTTTCAAAACATTCAAATCGTGGAAGTAATCAATCAAGGCAAAGTTCCAACTATTTCTTGAATTGATCTTATTGTCGGTGGCCATCTTGATCCACTCCTCAAAATTAGCCATCATCGTGGACTTGTTTGTGAAGAGCCCATGGTCATCTTCATCATAAGGTAGTGCAGTTGTCATTGCAACTGCTGGTGAATTTAGGATGTGTACTGTATGAGTATCTGGTAATTAATACGACAGAAAGAACACGATTACTCATAGATAGCATAGTTATGGTTTAACTTCCACTATTGGTTCCTGATCCAAATTTTTGATGTTTACAAAACATTAAACGTGACGGGATGAAAAACATCAAATCGTGCAAAACGACTACAATCTCACTTAAGGGTTGAACTTACTGACAGCTCCGATAAACTAACCCATATTTCAACAAAAGATGTCACAATATTTTGAAAAAAAAAGACATTGAAATAGTTCTTCACATACTATATGGCAACGGAGGTAGTTTGGTTAGGTTTTTTTAAGACGTAGCAGTCTTAATTTGTTATAGAGATTATTAACAGTATGTGTAAAAATACACAAGATATCACATAGGTGGTACAATATTAATATGTGAGTACCTGTGTAAAGAAAAATCAATGGATGCTGCCATTGTCCATCAAGCGGACACAAACATAGATATATGTGAGTTAGAATACACCAGGTACTCTGCTCGCACTGCTTTAAAGTATTAATAGATGATGTCATCTAGGATTACGTAGCGACGGTAGAGCATTGGGTCGACTGACCATTTAAAGACAAATGAAAATCACAAGTATTACTGGAAACCAATTCATATACGGTTCAAATGCTAATAACAAGGGTGGCTTTAGATTTCGGTGATCTCATGCTCCTCAGCTTCAGCCTTTTCATTCCATTCGGCAGCCTTAACAGCCATTCTGTGATGTCTATCAAGCGGTGGTTGGGTCTTGATATTCTTTCTTCTCAACACTGTTATTTGGAAGTTAGGCCACAAGTCTAATAGTTGATGTTTGGCTCTAACTCCCAATGGGACATCGAACACTTCATCCAATTCTTCCAAAGTTAACTGCTTTGTTTCTGGCATCAAAAAGTAAACTAACAACCAACCGATGACGTTCCACGCAGCGTAAAAGCCGAAGGCACCTTGAGCTTTGAAAGCCCTGAGCATACTTGGCCAGGTAAGAGAAAGAATAAAGTTGAAGCCCCACAAGACGACGGTGAATAGAGACGCGCCGATGGCACGAACGTACAATGGGAATACTTCACCAGCGATAACGAATGGAACCACACCGCAACCGAAAGAGTAGACAGCAGAGAACAAATAAACACCCATTGAAACGACACCGATTCTCTTCTCTGTGTCTTCAATCCAAAAGGCAAACCCTGTGATCAAAAGGAGTGCTGCCAACCAAGGGAAAGTGTTCAATAGTAGGAATTTTCTACCAAATCTGTCAATCATGAAGAACGCTGGAAGAGCAAAGAAGAAGTTAATCAAACCAAAACCTAAAGATGCACACAATGATGAGATTTCACTGAAACCAGACGTCAAGAAAATTGCAGAAGAGTAGTACACGATAACGTTAATGGCACAAAATTGTTGCATGAAAGCGCAAATGAATGCAGTGACCAAGGCGTTTCTGTTTCTTCTAACGGTAAAGACTTCCTTAAGTCTTGACCAGTAATTCATTTGTAAAGAGTTTTCTTCCATCAACAAAACATGCTGGTAGAAAAGGTCACGACAAGCGAGGATGTTGTGGTTTCTAATTTGAACGGTGGATTCATAAGCTTCCTTATAACGGCCCTTACCCATCAACCAACGTGGAGATTCAGGACAGAATGGAATTTGGAATAAAACTAAAATTGCAGGAATCATTGCACTAGCCAACATAAGTCTCCAGTTCAAACCTCCTGCAATGCCTGATCCACCGACCTTGTAAAATATCAACGAGAAAACGTAACCCCACATAATACCGAAAGCTGTAAAAGTTTGCCAGTTCATACAAACGATACCACGCAAATGTTTCGTCGAACATTCTGCCAAGTAGATGGATGTTGTAGCACTCTTTGGACCAATACCAAAACCCAAAAGGAATCTCATGGCAAACAAATAATGCCACCCAGCGGTGCCAGCAGGACCGAAAGCTTGTAGGAAACAGGTAACGGCTGATATCAAACATGTGATAAAGATAACCTTCTTACGGCCGAATTTGTTATTGAGCCAATCGGTGGTCCAGCACGATATACCAGCACAGCAAAGATACGGAGCACCGTTGACAAGCCCTAGTATCCAATCGTCTCTCTTGCTGCCCGTTCCCAATCCTAATTCCTTAGGGTAAAACAAGTTGGCACCGTTAATGACCGTTTCGTCCATACCTTGCACGGCAGCACCCATGGCGCTGGCAGCAATAATCGAGAGCAATTTCTTTGGCATCCTCCAGGGATGGTGAATCTCATCATAACATGCAATACGTTCCTCTTCCTTCAAGACGTTCAACCTGTCGTACTCGTTTGGTTTCCTGGCCAAAGCACCTGCACGGCCGAAAATATCATCCTCATTAGGCAACTCGTACTTCTTAGCAAACGCACGAGCCATGTTCATAACCTGCTCTTCTGAATACTCAGCCAATATGTTTTCTTCCTGCAAGACAGTAGGATCCCTCCCTTCAGGGTCTTCGCCAGTACTAGAAAAGGAACTGTCATCGTTCGCTGGAACGAAGACACCGCCTGCCGTTTTTGTCTTTGGAGCTTCGTGAACGCTGGTGGTCTCCCCATTCCATACGTCACCGCTCTTCTTCGTGGACGAGTTAGTGTCCTCAACCGAAGAGGGACTCTTAATCTCTTTAGTATCCATATTCAACCTGTAGTGTCAATTAGTCTGTTGTATGCGATTTTCTATGCAAAGGCCTTCCAAAAAATTAAGCTGTCAAGACCAAAAAATATAATACTAATAATGATAGTAATATTATAACCTGACTTAAATAGACAGATAGATAATAACAATACTTCGGACAATTTCGTTGTTATTTAAATTCGCTCCAAGGATCAAACGAAATAAAAGTCCCATACTGCTGCGTTAAACTATGCTACTGGAAACGTAAACAGCACTCGTATTTATATATAAATTTGGTTAAAAACTGTCCCCACGAATACGGGTGGGGCGTAGAGGTAAATTTCTCCCCATAGTGAAGAGTGTACCAAGACAGGCGGTAGTCATAACTATAGCGCAATCATGGCAAAGGGCCGCTCGCTAATTACCTAGAAATGAGATGATGCTTCGATACTTTTCTCCTGCCGTTTTTTTTGGCACTGCTTAAAGGAAACCAACAAAAAAAAAACTCTAAAAAAAAAAAAAAAAGACGTCGAACAATGATCCAGAATTTAGGTTACAATGTAAAAGAGGAGCCGGTTTCATCCTAACAACACGCTAAAGAGGCTCAAGTTTCACAGGAGAAAAGGGTAAGTTTTTGGCATCACTGCAATCAAGCACTGGTGTGGTGGGTTGAATCCGTAACGGGTTTAGCTCAGCTGGGCTGTGGTATCCTCTTCGAGACGTGTTGACAATATGACAGTGAATACCCTAGAACGGCAGGTACCGACTCCCATAAATCGAAACGACAACAGATTCCCTCAAACCGCACTTTTTTTTTTTTTTTTCGAGTAAACCTGGAGCAACGGGAAACACAACCGTTGCTATATTCTATTCGCAGCTCGCAACAATGGTGAGAGAAACACTACGAAGTTTTTTTTTGGAAAGACCGGTTACCACGCCGTAAGACAACAATACCAGCAGTTTGCCCTGACAAGTACAGGGAACACGGTGTATTTTCAGAGATATTCGATGTCATTTCGCTAATTTAGCGGTGCGCTTTATTTTTCCAGCCTTGCAAAATAAGCTCAAAGCAAGGATATTCTTTTTGCAGGTATTTTTTTTCCATGTCGCGAAGAAACAGCTGCAGCGTACCAATTGCCAGAAGCAAAAATTCTGTTTCTGTAATTAGTTTAATAGCACCATTTTGGAAAAGTCCGGCGAATTTGCGCTTTATTGCAATCCGGAGCAAACAGATGTGTTCCCTGCTGTCAGCCAGCACCGCATGCTTCGTGTCAGGGTAAAATTGAAAATAAACGAGCGGTTTCGTAACCTTGGCGGTGAGGTATGGATTACGTAAATCCTGGGTTCTAGATGAGGTTTCCGTTGCCTGCAACGGCGAAAACTCATTAAAAGCGAGCGGGGGAATATTCCAGAGCATAAGCTCGAGAGGGTTACAACACCGCGAATTTCGCATTTTCTTAACTGACTACAAGCCGCGGGGGTAAAGATGATCAACTTCAGGTTCTTTCCTCCACCATTGTATCACGATTTTTTTTTTCCCAAGTCGTTTCAGAGTGCGTTTACGGACTAGTATCTGCAACGTCCCGTGGGTAGAAATCATGCGGCTATTGCCTGGGAAACCCCTCTCAAGGTACGGTACGTCATCGAGCTTTTAATTTAACTGGGGTTGAACTCTTTCTTCTTGAGGGATTCGGACGTTAGGCAAAAAAAAGTTAGCTGCAGCTGATGGATGACTCAAGCAACAAAAAAAAAAAAAAGAAGTGGGGCAAAGGGGAAATAGCCTAAGCCAGTAGTCACCCGGACTCGGGTCACGTGGCCGGTGCGGCCACGTGACCCGCAATACCTTGTCTCCCTTTTTTTCGTTTTTCTCTTTCAGTTTTCCTCATCTGTTTGACGAGTACATGATTTCCCCAGTTCCTCTTTGATTGAGGAATAAAACAAGCCGGTTTGATTGCACCACAGATTTGTGATGAGGAATAGGGTCAATTGCAGAGGGAGATGTTTTTCCAGATCCGAAAGGCATTGGACCGGGCATTGGACAGGCACTGGACCAGCATAAGTTAAGCGAGAGAGAGAGTAGCAACAAATTTGTCCCAGCGCGGTAGTCAAGCTCAAGTAATGAACGGGAAGTTTTCAAGGTTCGTGGTGCTACCTTTGACAGGGTTCACACTTGGGTTCGGGTACTTTGTCAAGCCGTGGCATTCGGACGAGTCCTCGTTACAGACGTTGCATAGGTCTTTGCATGATCAAAGAACGGATGTGTTAGATAAGCTACGGACTGCTGAATGGGTGCAGAAACTGAAGGAGTCATCGTCGTACATCATGCACCGGCAATCGGAGAAGATTCCTGTGCCTCATAGAGATTATCACGTCGGACAAGGGTTGTTATACGGGCCTACTCGGCTTGAGATTGATCCAGTGGTGTTTGCCGATGATAAGCAGCACAAGATTCATGTCATATACCACCTGGGTCACAATCTCAGGAATGAGAAGGATGTAGTGCATAAGGGTGTTCTTTCTTTGCTTCTAGACGAAGCTTTGTGCTACTGCGGGTTTCCTACGCTTCCCAGCAAGAGAGGAGTCACCGCGTCTCTTGACATATCGTTTAAAAAAGATGTACCTACCGACTCTACCATTGTGCTCAACGCCCAAGTGGTAGAAACGAAAGGTAGAAAATGTATCATTAAGGGAACGCTGGAATCCCCCCCGATCGACCCGTCCACGAGGCTGGGACACGTGAAATCCTGGGTCGCTAACACGGTACCAGATTGGTTATACAGCCCCAAGCCGACTATTTATGCCACTGCAACTTGCGTACTAGTCGAACCTAAATGGTTCAAATACATTTCATGGATCAATATCTTCTAACCTGGGTAAAACCTTTTTTCACAAATATAACGGTACGTAAAGTATGCAAGAAGAAATATGTAGCTAGACTGGTTCACGAAATCTCCCATCAGTTCCCACCATGAGTATCAGGTGCTTTGGACTCAATATAGCGGTCTTTACGGGTTGTTTTATCTGTTGTCGTTGGATAGTCCGGGTAAACCCATATTGTTGTTATATTTCTCACTTTTTGTCACCATAATTTAAACATCGAATTTTTTTAACAGAAAATGTTTTTGCAATATACCTGGGAAAACAAATCGCACAATCTGTATCAAGAGGCGCGGTTGGACTCGTGAATAGGAATACATTTACTATAGATAAAGCATAGCAAGCAAACTGCACCACTTGCCGATACGGGGAAATCAAACTACTGCTAGTGCGTGTTTTTTATTTTTCTGTTTTCAACTGTTGAATCGATTTTAGGGCATTGCGAAAAACGGTACTTACAAGCACACTGATTTTTCGTTTCTGAGACACTATCGATCAGATAACACTAGATTTGATCTCAAGAAAATATCGTGATTGTTGTTCATTTTAATCGCACAGTGCGTATCTCTTTCAATTCCATATCGAAAAGTTGTCATTTTTGAACAGAGTGTCAATATATTACCTCAAGAATTTTTAGCCCCGAATCATATTAGATCATGGCAAGCATTGACGAATCTGGAGAGGTCTTCTGTAACAAGGATGTCGTAACTAAGGTTTTCGGCAGACTCACAAGCAAGTCTGAAAACAGGGTATGCTTTGATTGTGGTGCCAAGAACCCTACATGGACTTCTGTTCCATTCGGTGTGCTTCTTTGTATTGACTGTTCCGGTGAACACAGAAACATGGGTACCCACATTACTTTTGCGAAGTCCAGTAACCTCGATAAATGGACGGTTAACAATTTGAGAAGGTTCAAATTAGGGGGTAATGCCAAGGCCAAAGAATTCTTCCTCAAGAACAATGGGAAACAATACTTGAGCTCCTCTAGCAACAGAATGGCAAAATACACCAGTCAAGTAGCCAAAAAATGGCAAAGCCATCTGAATCAAAAAGTGGCCAGAGATGCCGAACAACACCCAGGAGAACTCGTATTTTCTCCAGAAGATGAGCTAGAATACACAGGCGGTAGCTCAGGATCATCTAAGGGCAACAGTGTTGACGATTTCTTCTCCAACTGGGAAAAACCTGTAAACCAAAGCAGCATCTCTCTGACATCATCTCCAAGGAGTTTGACCCCTAACAACACCGGTAACAAAAACGGCTCTTCCATTCTGCAAGGCAGCACCGCAAGTAAGCCAGCCAATGGTATTAGAACTACCACAATTAAAAGAACAACCTTGACTGGATCAGCGGGCTCTTCTCAAGCCAAGAAGCACTCCATTCTCTCTTCCTCTCGTAAGACAAAGAAGCCAATTGGCGCAAAGAAGGTGGACTCCGATTTGTTTGATCAATTCGAAAAGGAAGCGAAGGAAGAAGAGCAATTGGCTTCAAGTGTGGCCGCTATGTCTTTAAACTCTAAACCGTTACCGAACTCAACTTACGGTGCTACCCCACAACCATTTCAGCAAACATCCAGCTCTGCTTCTCTCAACAAACCAATGAAGCTTTCTAATGCAAAGAACAATACTGGAGAAGATGACGATGATGAAGATGACTGGTCGAAAAGATATGATGATGGAATTACATTTGATCAAATCAACGCTTCTAATATAGGGACAATCGGTAACAAGGATGCCCCCAAGCCTAAATTGGCCAAGCTCGGATTCGGTATGACCTTCAATAATGCCATGAAGGAACAAAATGATGACAATGAATCAAGGAGCGTGGCTTCTGGTCCAAAATACACAGGAAAGATCGCTCAGAAGTTTGGAGAACAGAAAGGTATTTCATCTGATCAAGTGTTCGCTCGTGGAAACTACGATGGTCAAGCAAGTGAAGAAGCTCAAGAAAAACTAAAACAAGGTTTTGGTAATGCAACATCTATCTCCTCTGCTTCATACTTCGGCGAAGACAAAAGTGCAGAGCAATATGACGAATTTGGGAGACCAATAAATCCCCAAAATGGAACAAGGTCAAACAGAAGTGGCTCTTTTGGTGGACGGAACTTCATGGAATTTACTTCTGGTGCTGATGATGAATTTGATCTGTTGAAGGACGCTGTTGAACAGGGTGCACAGAAGCTCGGTAATTACCTAAGAGATTATATGAGATAATAGATCTTGCAAAGATCAATTGTAAAATACCATGTACCCATAATTCAAACAGTAAAATTCATAGCATCAGTGTCCGGTTGGTTATATATACGAGTATAAATAAATAGACATTATATTCCAGTAAACTCTCACTTTGTGTTACTTGAACTAGAATACCCGAAAAGGAAGCGAATCTCAGAAGTGGTGGTATCTCAAACTAAAAAAGTAATCTTAGCATGTTAGCACATCCCACTTATCTGTTATTTCAAGCAGTAGACTCCGAGGGAAACAGTTTCTTTCTGCAATTATATTCGTAAAAAAAAAGGTAATAATTAATTAAGTAGCGTAAGAAAGCGCGTTTACAGAAGATATGTACCAAAAAAAGTAATCCGTAAAGGAAGTTGTTCTTTGCAGAGATAACCTACAACCGTCGATGGTATTTGAGTTCTGAGGGCGTTGTAGAACATGGGGTGTAATGCGAAAAGAAAAAAAAAAAAAAAAGAGAGACGTCAAAAGTACCAAATTTAAAAAAGGCCAAGAGCTTGATCGAGAGTAACAGTTTCACAGGGTAGAGATCGACAGTATTATTATATCTGAGAGGTCAAAGCACTTACGGGGAAGAATGATAAAAATCGAAGATCGTAAAGAGAAAATATGAAAAAAATGACACCCTCTATTCGAGCCTTCTTCTCTTCAAATCGTCCGGCTGCAGATCACCATTTGGCGAAGTCGTGGAAGAATCGTTTGACTTAAATCTTCTCTTCTTAATCTTGGTACCTGTACCGTTTAGATCGAATGCAAGGTCGTCCACGTCAAACCCTGAGTTCTTAAATTCAGCAGGATGACTCTTCATCAATTGCCCTATCACGGTAGAGCACATATCCCAGTCCATTTGCGGCGATTCGAACAGCTCCGTATCCCTGCTCATCATCGCTTGTCTATACTCACTCTCACTCATTCCCTCCACAAGTTTCGCTTGGTTCATCATATCCGGATTATTTTGGAAAATTATATGCGATACCTCTCCACCTTTCCCGTTTTCTCTAGACGGAATCGTCAAGAATCGTCCTGAAAGATCCTGTATCTGGTTCTTATACGATTTTCTAAGCTTTACTGCTTTTGTGCCGTCTGTATTGGTCCTGGCCACTTGTCTGGCCATGTCTTCTAACCCATAAACCGTTATTAAATCATCCACTGGATTCGGTTGTTGCGGTTCATAAGCCGGAAGCGTGGGGTCCACGTAGTAATAATAACTCGGGTGCGTAATACTGGAATCCTCGTGAGTAGTAGTCATCTTTAGTCAACTGTGTATCTCAGGATATTAACCTTTTCTTATTTGAACAGCTTAGTGTTAACGTTTTGCTTGCACTTCGTTTATGGCAAATCTGTAATCTATCAGGGAAGCTTCTGCGATAAAATCAACACGCTCAGAGCCTAACGAAACGTACGTAAACTAATCGACTGCCCTGAAAACTAACCTTTGGTAACGTCATCTACGGTAAAACCACTGGAAAACCAGCCACTCTGACATATAACTGTTCTTATATACACTTAGATACAATGGTTTCCATATTCGATTCAACGTTTCAATTTCGCTTTACAATTTCATTGTCAAAGATACACACCACACGAAATGGCAGGACGGCATTCCGGTCCCAACAACATTTACGAAAAGGAACGACGGCAACTGGAGTAGAGGGGAAGCTGAGAAATCCGGAAAAACTTTTCGAAGGGCTTTCTCATTTCTTTTTTTAGAGAGAGGGAGAAAGGCGGGACTGTTTTAGGTCCGGAAATTTTGAAAGTTGGAAATGCAGAACCCAGACATATAGTGCGTTGTAATATGTCTGGGTGGTTCATCTGAGAAAATGTTACTGGTATGTAGACTTTTCCAAATAGGTAATTTTGACGGAACGAGAAGTATAGAAAAAACACAAAATGCACAATGGCCCGTGGGGGAGGCGAAGCGGTAGCCTTGGCTTGGTGGGAGGGCGGGAACGGATAGGCTTGAGAGCCTGCCACATCCCTGCCCAATCCTTGCCAGGTGCTTGCCAGGGACTCGCTCGTTTCACCGTTGCTCTTGTTCCAGTACCGATTGCTTTCCCGTCTCCAGCCTGGGTAGCAGCAGCGCCTAGGCAGGAAACACAGAATCCTCTCGGCCTACGGTTTGTGGTATGGTTTGGCCTCTGGGCTGGAACAGGGAGAATCTGGAAACGGCAGTCGGATAGTTTGTATTGCGTTCTGGGTTTCACTACTCTGTGTGGAACTTTTGATGTTGATGTAATTAGTGTAGTATTGAAAAGTTACGTTCATAGGTTATATACAGCTTGGATGGTTGTATAGTGATATATAGTGATCAGATACATAGATCAGCAAGGAAAGAATAGTTCAAGGTATGTACATCATGGTACAATGTGGAATCGAGACGAGAACTGATATGTTTTGAACAAATTGAATCAGTGGGGTGTTAGAATGAGATATAAGATTGATTGAAAACTGGTAACGAAACCGTAAATGGGATCCGAAGTTTCTTTACGCTTGTTATTATGAGGATAACCGTGCTTGCGTTGCCCTCAACGTGGTACGAAAGTGATTGGCCTGTGTGTGTTCGGTCATGATAAAAACATGCAAGGACGGGAGATGAGCCGTGTGGCGAAAGAAACAGTTAAAGCAACCAATCGAAGTCCAAAGCATGGAGATGTTGCTGTACACCTTACTACATGGCAATAGCAATCATCATTTTTGAGAAATTGGTTTGGTGGTACTGCCGATTTTCGAAATCTGGGTCGAGGACGTGCTTTTTCCTGAAAGATTTATGAGTTCATTAATATCAAACACAACTTAGTTTTGGAACACGTCACACAAACCAGCTAATAAACAGTCAAATCTTATCTGGTTCCTTTGCAACACATTGCGATAGTAAATACATCTCAGTTCCAACAGACGAGAAGAATCCAAACAAGGAATCAATACTAACATTATCATTAATATTTCGATATTAAACTTTTTTATACAGATGGCTGCTTCTCTACACCCAAAGATTGTTAAGAAACATACCAAGAAGTTCAAGCGTCATCACTCTGACCGTTACCACAGAGTCTCTGAGAACTGGAGAAAGCAAAAGGGTATTGACTCTGTTGTCAGAAGAAGATTCAGAGGTAACATTTCTGAACCAACCATCGGTTACGGTTCCAACAAGAAGACCAAGTTCATGGGTCCAGATGGCCGTAAGGTTGTTTTAGTTTCCAACATCAAGGACTTGTCTCCATTGTTGATGCACACCAAGACCTTCGCTGCTGAAATTGCTCACAACGTTTCTTCCAAGAACAGAATCTCTATCTTGGCTGAAGCTAAGAAGAACGGTATCAAGGTTACCAACGCTAAGGCTAGATTGGCTTTGGAAGCTTAAATGTTTTAATATCTAGGTTTTTAAAATTGTCAATATAATTATCAAATAACTTCTTCACACAATTTCTCAATTGAACCAAATCGAATATACAAAATATCTTCTCGTTCATATAATTGAAGGCTTTGCGTCTACTACTGTTACTGCGTTGTTTTCGAGTAGTATAATATTGGCAACTGCCGTGAAAAGCTCAGTTCAGTGTCAAGCTCATATCTGTGAAGTATGGTGCTATATAATAGAAAAATCAGCGGCCTTTTGCTTTATGACACATAAATGTGATTTGGAACTACATATTTATACACGTTTAATATATTTAGTAAATTATATTGTAACTGTAGTGTGCTAAGAGGAGTCAGCAAAAGCATACTGCCAGATATTAGTATATTCCTATCTATGCAGTACATGTTAGATGCAATGGCCTAGTAACTATTGCAAAACACAAGTAGTATTCCAAAAAGAAGATAGTTATGTGGAATAGACGAAAGGGGAAAAGGTAGAAGGATTAACATGAACAACAGCAGTGGCCAGTAATTTCAATATATTTGAACCGAATACTGTTCACATGGCCACTGGTGTGTATCGATATTTGCATCAATAAAGTCACGATGGAACAGTGCCAAGGTTGCTCTCGATGGTAAGAATGACAGAGTCACATAACAAGTAAATATAGTAACACTTTGTGCAGATCCTCGATGGTACAATTTGGGAAAATAGTAATATTGGCAGTTGGGATAATACAATAATAACAATGAAGGGTGTCCTTATTCACTTGCACACGTCCTGCAGTGAAAGAATAGACATGTTTAAATGTACGAGGGCTATTAAAACAAAAGAAACAGACATAGATAAGAAAAGAGATACCGGTATAATCACGACAGCATGTCTTTCGACTGGGGATATAAATTGTCATACATTATGAGGCGGTTTTTAGCTTACTCACTTGATCAAATGTACTTTAAGACAACCAATACCAAAGCAAAAAACCGATAACGATCCAGATAACAACAGCTGGGGCAACGCTCGACGTACTAGCTGGTTCGGCAATTACATCAGTGTTAGCACTACTAGTAGATTTGCTCTTTTCTTCAACTTTTTCTTCAGTTTCTTTAGCCTTTGGCTTTTCGGTATTTACTTCTGTGTTAGCCGATGAAGTAGGTACCGATCTCTTTTGTACTGGTTCACTAACAGATTCTTCTGCAGCCTTAGAACCAGAGGCAACAGTTTCCTCTGTTGAGGGAATGACAGCCTCCTCGTGCTGCACAGCCTCAGTTTCTGCAGTCTCTGGGGCTCTTGGTTCGGCATCTAATAGATAATTCACCTTGATTTTCTTTGAAAGACCCTTTGCCTTAAACTCTGCTTCCAATTGAGGCCAAGCTTCAGCTACGCTCAGTTCGCCCAAGTCGTATGGAGCTGGCAAAGCGATGACCAAAAATTTGTCTTTACATTTGAAGGCTGGTGTAGGTTCTTCTTTCAATCCTAAAAGAATCACTTGAACATCAACACTTTCACCAGCAGGAACCAAAGCGGCATTTGGTCTGACACAGTATACCTTTGGTGCGGTAGTCTTTACCTTGAAAGCGATTGTTTGTTCAGAGTCATTCTTGATAGTGATGTGCTCAGTAGCTTGGCTGGCGAAAGGTGCTATTAACAGGTCATCGTCAATTCAACGAACGATAAAAATTACAAATGTAATTGTATCACACATTGAAGTAGTAGATGAAAAAAGGTTAGTATATTGATTGCCTAAGGGAAAAGATGGCTGAAGATACCGGAATATCGAAATGGGACTCATACAGCAAGGGTTTCAAACGGGATCCAACGTCCTTCTTGCCCTTTTGTGCGTTTGTGCAAATTACTTACACCACACTAATGTATGGTCAATAATGGCACATTTCACCCATGAATTTTATTCGAAATTGCTAAATATCACATTCATCAGCATCTTGTATAAATAATATAATAGCTCTCACGATAATGAAAGCGACAACCGATCACATACGTTTGTATTCCAACACACTAGGAGTAATTTCAACCATATTGTAAATTTATAGAATTGCGTTACTGTTCAAGTGGTAGCTCTTTATAGTACTTGATAACTCTTCCAGTACCAAAAAAATCAGAAAAAAAAATAAGCAAAGTAACCGATCAGTTCAGAATATCCACTTGATCCTTGTGAGTTGAACAATCAAACCTAATCTAATGCTCAGATATTGATAAATGTTGTCCACTTCTTCTTCAGCTTAGTTGCAATTAATTGGCCCAACTTTTTCTTTGTTTGCAAAATATCAAATCCCATATTTATGTGTGAGGGTAACCACAACAAAAGACGCACTGATTCCGCACATTACCAGATTACAAATACGACGATCACAAAATAATGGTAGACAGTCAATGAAGCGAGCCGTTGAGGTCGGTACAGTTAACTGCTGCTATACCGAGACTAGCTGATGGTGGTTTCGGTTAAAATTTACACTCCAAGTTTTATGAAACAAGAAATACTAAGTACACATATATATATATACTTGTATTTAATAGTCGTCACCACGAGAGACAATTTCCTTCTTGTGGGGATGTAAAATGAGGGTGTGTTCAAATTGGGCAGTGTAGGATCCTTTGATGTCATTCAATGGAGGGTAGTCCTCTACGATGCCTTGTTTAACTAGCGAGTTCAAGGCGTAAAGGTGTTTGTCTTCACCTAATCTGTCCAAATAACGGCGACAGAAAGGTATCGTTCCGAAATTTTCGTCGATGACCTTCAAAAGACTCTTTGCACCGGACAAAGATGGGGTTGGGTGGGAACCTAACTTCTTAGCGTAATGAGAGCACTCACCTTCCTGTACGACGTACCCGCGGCCAGTACTACCGAAAGTTTCGATAGCGAAATGCTCGTTCTCTTCCATCTTTGTGTTGTCACCGTTCTTAACGATGGGTACCGACTTACCACCATGAATCGAGTACGGTCCAATGTTGTGCCCACATAAATTTCTGCATGGCTTCACTTGGTGGGTCTTGCCGTTAATTTCTACCTCGTAAGACTCCATGACTTCTTGGATAGCTTCACCGATGTCAGTTAGTCTGACATCAATACCTGCCTCCTTGATACCAGTGTTAGTGGCTTCCTTGACTGCAGCCAACAAATTGTCGTACTGTGGGTCAAATGTTACAGTGAATGCAGAATCGATAATGTACCCGTTCACATGAACACCAAAATCAAGTTTCATCACATCTTCATACTGCAACACTGTCTTGTCGCCAGCATTAGGAGTGAAGTGAGCAGCACAGTGGTTCAATGAGACACCAGTTGGGAACGCAACACCCTGACTCTTTGGTCTGTCTACATGATCTCCGTTGGCATCGGTACCGGTGAATTTTCTTGTCCCATCTTCCACGATGTTCACAATCTCAGTCAGTGTCATACCAGGCTTGATCTTGTTCATGACGTTTTTTCTCACACGACGATGAATTTCAGCCCCCTTACGCATATCGTTACACCTCTGTTCGTATTCTTCACTCCGTTCTAAATACCTCTTTTCCTCATCGGTCACCCTATTCAAATTGAAATCCTGATGGTATTCTACCCACTCTCCCTCGGGATACTTTTCATCTGGATAAATTAAAGCGATATTCTTGATGTTGTTGGCCTTCTTCTTCTTCTTCTTCTTTTTTTTTTTCTCCTGAGAGCCAGTATTGCCGGCTACTTCATTCCCCTCGATGTCTTCCACTACAGGAACCACGTCAGCTGGCTCGACTACAGCCTCGTCGATCTTTGCTTCTGCGACCATATCTGTCTTTTAAACGACTACGATTTTCCCGGCGATAATCTTCGTTCAACAAACCTCTTCGGCAAGATCTATACTGACAATAATTGTACCTTCTTCACTTAATCGTTATAAAGAACTGGATACCTTTAGGTATCTCAAAGAGCTCCATTATTCAAAAAGCTTTAAATTTTTTTTTAAACTGAAATTTGCCAAAATAATATGAATTGAATATTGACCAACGCTATCAGAAGCATGAATTATACTGAAAGAAGACCTCAGTGGTTACGTATCTTACTAGTTTTGTCGAAGCAAATTACGTATAACCAACAGCGTGCAAGATAGTTTCCCAGTTGCTAGAAGTTCGGGTCTTTTCTTCAGTTTCATACACTATTTCATCCACATATCCTGGTGGGCCAGTACAATCTGAAAAATATAACCATGATAAGTGCCAGAGGGTTCCAGCTGAGTGCCATGAGGGTACCAGGTCTTTTTGTAAGACCATTTACACACTCCTCTATGAAGAGGCAAGAAATTATAGACTACACAAGGTTGACTCCACTATCGAAAAGTGCGAAGGAATCACCAAATGGATCTAGAAAGGAAATGTCCTTTTCGGCAATGATGCAATCACCAAGGGAAGACGCCATGAGCTCCAAGCTAACTGGAGTCCAAGCCGGTAGAACTATTGATGTTTTCAGTGGTAACACAATGGCCGCCTTCCAAAGGCTAGGGTCTGTTGTGAGATCCAACTCCATCTTCAAGGACAAGAGAGCGCAAAGATTCCATTTGAAACCCGGCAAAGCCAGAGAACTGAGAAAATCTCTAAAGCATAGAAAGGAGTTTATGAAGAGTTTCAAGAACCTGATCGATGTTGTCAAGGATGCCAAGAGAAAGGGTTATTGATGCCGTTTCGCATCTACTCTTTCAACTCCTTCGAAGCATTCCGCCATATATATAAATTTATGTATATGCACTCATCAGTCATGCTATCATTCGAACTGGATTATCCTCACATGTATATAGGTAAATTTCAAATAGCAAATACGTTTTAACCGTCTCTGGATTATTATCTGATTATAACATAATATTTCATGGGCTTTTTGGCCTAAACTTGGCTTACACTCCGACCTTTTGTCTTTCTTTCACGAATGTAGTAATTGAATTTCCAATGTTGAAATAAGACCAGTCAAAAACAGATAAATACAAATACAGATAAAAGAGTGAGCTTATGATTAAATCGGACGGTCTATATGAATACCGTATGCACCTGCTATAGCTACAGCTAGTTACAAAACCAACGGAGATGTCATCTAGCATACAATCTGGGATGATTACCCTTCTTCATACGGCATGCGGGGCCGGTATCCTTGCCATGCCATATGCATTCAAACCGTTTGGATTAGTGCTTGGTTTAACAATGATTATCATCTGCGGAATCTTCTCATCCATAGGGTTGTACTTACAATCGTACGTGTCTAAGTACGTTCCGTCTGGGTATGCGTCGTTTTTCACATTATGCCGTTTAACACGCCCCGAATTGAGTGTTGTTTTCGATGCTGCTATTGCTGTCAAATGTTTTGGGGTTGGAGTTTCATATTTGGTTGTCGTTGGTGACCTATTGCCACAGATTATGTCAACGTTTACGACCCACGCATGGTTGCTGTCACGCCAGTTCCACATCACTGCTGTTTTCTTAATAATAGTGACACCGTTATGTTTTATAAAAAAATTGGACTCTCTAAGGTACACTTCATCAATTGCAATTTCTGCAGTCGCGTACTTATGCGTGTTGGTCGTCTTTCATTTCTTGATCCCTAATACTGAAATTGACAATTTGAAGGGAGAGGTGAGCGTTTGGATACCCACGCATACAGACTCATCTATGTTGCGCAGTTTCCCTATTTTCGTTTTCGCATATACCTGTCACCACAATATGTTCTCAATCATCAATGAGCAATCAGACAAGTCTCTGCAAAGTTTGACGAAATTGATAAGAACCTCGATTGTCTTGGCAATGACCTTGTATGTTTCGATCGGCGCTTTAGGGTACTGCACTTTTGGTGATAACATTACTGGTAATGTTATCATGCTGTACCCAAATTCCGTATCAAGCACCATCGGGAGAATTGCCATTGCACTTCTAGTCGTCCTTGCGTTTCCCTTGCAATGTCACCCGGCAAGAGCATCCATCAACCATATATTGCATTACTTTTCGAAGGCCAACACGCAAAACGACGTCACATCTTCGATCTCCGAGCAGAACGGCCTATTGAGAAACTCTAATACCGGCTCTGACAACAGCCTAGATTCTGCACATGAAGACGAGCTGATAGAAGAAAACAGCCCCAATCAACTACCCGTGGTGATTTTGGAAGGCAGAAGATTCATTTTCATCACGTCCGGTATCTTGTTTTTCTCATACATTCTTGCTATGACCGTTACCTCACTAGCAATGGTATTGTCCATTGTGGGAGCAACCGGATCTACATCGATATCATTTATCCTTCCGGGCATATTTGGTTACAAGTTAATTGCATCAGAGTACGCCAAATCTGTGATCCCACCGCTGAAAGAACGAATCCTCAAGTACATCTCATTACTACTTGCGATTTGGGGACTTATGGTTATGGTAACTTCTCTCAGTGCTACTATCTTCCTACATGCTAGCCATTGAAAGAATATTATCAACCCATTGAGAGTTGAGGATCTCACATACTGTATTCTGATACCGGTGCTGAGGCTAATCCCCATGTAGAAACATTGTGTTGGTCTTCGGCTGAGTGGTCACATGACTAACAAATAAACTCATGTTTCGAAAGCGACACCAAAAAATGAGATTTATAGAACTTACATACGGGAATCAATACATACATACTTGAACATGAATCAAGATCAGATATATCTTAAAAGATCAGTATTAGCGGTTAGCCTAGCAGTATAGGGAGGTGAGCTTTGTATATCCACAACAATGGCATTGATTAAAAGAAGCCAGGCTCGCGCCGTGAGAGAGAATCCTCATGTATCTCATGAATTTCGCATTTCGTCATTTTTGGGAGATCCGTTTGCCATAGGTACTATTAGCATTGCGTTCATTGCATGGATCATTGCGTTAGCGGGATCAATTGCTGTTTCAGCGTCGACTGTCCCTTTCCCAAGGTTTTCCTGGTGGAGTATAGTTTATGAGATTCTCGTGATGACAACGCTCTTCATTATGTACTGTTTGGATTTGGTTGACTATTATAGAACGTTTATCACTTGCACTGTCGGTATCGCTTTTGTCTATACTTCTAACAGTACCAACAGTATTGTATACAACAGCGGATCAAGAAGTGGTGCAGCAGCAGCGGGATTCATCTTGTTATCAATGATTAATCTAGTGTGGGTAATCTACTTCGGCGGGGATAATTCAGCTCCAACAAATAGGTGGATCGATTCTTTCTCTCTACGTGGTATTCGTCCATCAGTACTTGAAACCTCGATGGCTATTGCCAGATCACAGAGAGCACCAGCAAAATCCCCTTATCCATACCAGTACCAAGAGGACCTACGTTATGCTTCTTTACCTGAAATTCATAACGACCAAGATGATGAACATCACAACGACAACTTATATGCGCCAGAAATTCAATCTTCCACGAAGTACGTTTCATCTACGGTGTTGAATGGATTCGAAAATACAGACCATTCCTCTTCTAAACCAAATCTTGACCTAAATGCACCAAACACTGCTACACTCAACACTCAAGCTACTGGGACTTTCATCACAGACACTACCAATGCCAACACAGACACTACCATGGGAGACACGTTAGGTCTGTATAGTGACATCGGTGAAGAATTGAATAGTTTCCCGTACACTGCCGAGGCTTTATACACTTATCAAGCAGACCAAGCAGACGCGTATGAAATATCTTTTGAGCAAGGGGAGATTCTAAGAGTCGGAGATATTGAGGGAAGATGGTGGAAGGCAAAGAGAGCCAATGGGGAAGCGGGTATCATCCCAAGTAATTACGTTAAGCTCTTAGATGGCAAATCGCGCTGAGCAGACAGCTACACGCGGTCAGTATGTATCATTAGACACTATTTTATCTTTTATATTAAATGTTTTAGTCACTTCACAACGATTTTAGAATCGTTTCTTGGCTTTCTACGAGTCCCTACGAACCCGCAAGTGTGTGTAAATGCGACTTTATTGCCACAGGAGCCCCGTTTTGTTATTTTGCTATTTAAATGGTCTCGCTAGACCAAGCTTCAAAACATTTTAGTGCTAAAACCAGCATAGGCCAAGGTTGTTTAATAGAACGCGGACCATCCCATATAGATTGTGGCTAGATTTTGTATATCGGTAGCGCTTGACAAAAGCTCTTGTATCACAGCCTCGACACTCAAATCGTCTCCGTGCAGCTTACTTTCGACTCCTTTTAATGCTCTTATGGATTCATCATTGTTGTTATCTTCGTGTAAAAGCTCGCTAAAATTAGCATCTGAAATACTGATGTCCTCTTCCTCATAGTCTCCCGCAAATTTTGCTTGAAGCCTCTGCTTCTTCAAAGGCGTCATCTTCCATGAATATAGAGGATCCCATTTGAGAACATTTAAAACACACATCAATCGTTCTTTTTCGTCTCGTAACACCTTAAACACTCTCTCACAGTTCTTCCTAAAAGGTCCTTCAATACCTGTCACACCAAAGCCGTCTACAATGTCTCTTGTTAATCTGAAGGGAACCAACTCTGGAATTGGTAATAGTTTTCCTTGGTCGAATGCCACCCCAAGATCAATGTGGATGCTCTCACCAGTTTTCACATCTATTAGTACATTGTTGAGGTGTCTGTCTCCCAATCCTAAAAGGTACCCAACAATTGATGATGTTACTACGCTATTGGTGTAAAGCTTTCTACATTTATACCAGTCATGTGCATGTAAAAATGATTGAAAGAAGAACTGTCGAAACTTCGGCTTTATCTTTTCTGTGATACGGCTGAAGATCAGTACTCTTTCCTCGACACTGAGGTTCTGAGATGCTTTTATTGTCTTTCTGGCCTTATCAAAACTAATCTCATCATTGGAATGTAAACCCAACAAAATGTCATGTAAAGATATAGAATTTGCAACAAATTCAATCAACCCCGCTCGTGCGCCAATGGGAATTACTTCGTAGGTTCTAATCCCTAATTTCTGTTTTCTCGTTTCCTTATTTCCAGTTAATATTTTATTGACCTGCTTGAATACCTGTTCCATAATAGCATCTTGCCTCAAATCATCATTGCTACCTTTTAACAAAACACGATGCTTAGTTCCATCTGATAAAGTAAAAACTGCAATTTTTGGAAGAGATAAACCAGATGAAGAAATGACAACCCTCGAATCAACGCTGGAAATATAGCGGCGTCCCTCACGCCGCCCATCTTGCGAAGAATTTATTCTCATTGGTACCGTAGGTAAAGGAAGACGTACCATTGGCAGGGTCTCCAACCAATATTTTCCAATGTTCAAGGTGTCAAGTTGAAGGAATTTCGATTTAGGAGGAATTTTGTAGCAAGCAAGAGCAACAGACATTGCACAAAACTCTTGAACAGGACGAGTATACTGTGAGCCGTACTGACCACTGTCATACATGTTCAAAGCTGCCACAATTTTGTGAACGACTGCAACTCTTGATTTCGCGACAGGGTCCACCGCCCTTGATTCAGAGTCCTGAAGGCTCATTGATATCAACGGGTAAAGAGTCTCGTAGGGCAATTTGTATAGCATACGCTTCAAGGTTAATTGCAACGTATCTTGAAACGGTGCTGATGAATCGGCTAGTTTAGATGCCATTTGGCTAACCCAAGGTAAGAACTTGAAACTTGGGACTGTTCCAATTTCCTTTTGAAGCTTCGAATTTATAATATCATCTGTAGAATGGGAGAACCACAAACTGCAAAATTTATCCACCACTTCTGCATCTCGGGAGTTGGAGTGTACCAAAGTAGTAAGGAAGAAGTGCAGGGCCTGGGATACAAAGTTGCTTTTTAGAGAAGATATTTTGTTGTACCTATCTCGGTCATGACGGTTCTGCAACATTAATCTGTTGCGATGTCGCTTGGCGTCCTTACGTTCTGCGTCAGAAAGCCTGGTGTTTTTGAAAATGGCGGAAAGCTCCTCAAGTTGGTCGGTTACTTTTGTGATCTTCTGTTTGAGATAAGTTAGGTCCTCTTCATTCATTTTTTGCCTTTCTTTATAGCAAAACTCTGCATATGTGTAACATACAGAAGAGAGCAAGCTATGATCTCTGATACCTAACACTTCGCGTTCGTAATGCAGGATGTGATCATTGAAGATAACTTCAGGGCTTCTGTGTTTAGAGTAAGATGACCATTCCACTAGCTGACTATCGACAATGACATCTGACATCATAATATCCTGGATATGAGGAAGGTAAGCGTTGTCACTGCTTAACTTGACCAAATTTGTTTTGAGTATGTCTTCCAACATATTGATTGCAATAGTAGACTCTTTGCTAGCCCATAGCATCCGAGCAGATTCAAGAATTGATGCCCGCTTGCAGAAGAGAAAAAGAGGATCACTCGACTCTATTAGAGAATCAGTTGCAATACGGTTGACAGCATCTTCAAGTGTCATGACGATACTTATGAAATCTTGAAGTCTTCCTTGGTTCCTGTAGAATGTCGAGGAATGAACCAAATTCAACACTTTGGCTAGATGAAGTGAGGGATTACACTGCGATGAAGACCCAACAGAATAATCACTTTCTAACCTTGATTCAATGAAAAAATGTCTGCTCCAGTATTTAATGTCAAAGAAATTCCCTGGCAGGTAATCTGCATTTGATTCGTCATAATCTCGCAAAGTGTTTAGAATAACAAGTGGATTAAATTTACTGGATCCGATTTTCTTCAAGGAGGCAAGGAGACCTAATGACTCCATAGTATCGATATTCAGCGCATCATTCCTAATCAAAGGTCCACTATTTACGACCTTCAAGATGTGATCGTCGAAAGAAGAAAAGTTCGGTACATCTTTGACATCTTTTAGAATAGAAAACGCTGATTTAGCGAACGAATCCGGAACCTCTGGAACTGGAAACTCCCAGTTATTTAACTTGAGCGCCCATAAATATCTATCCTCAGACAGCTGAGTATTTTCGAAGTTATTGTCTAGAGTGTTAGCCAAACCTGTAAATCCATTAGAAGACACAATTGAAGCAAAATCGTGAAGCCATGTTGAGTCTCTGCTCCGGATCGCTTCTTCAAATCTACCGTTGCTCAATGCAAAGTTAGTATGAGAATTGAATTTCGTTTTGGAAATCAGGGTCAACGAAGACGAAAGAGAAGATGATAGAGGAAGACCGTAAAACAAGTCTTTTTCATCAATGGATGAATAAATACGGTAGAGCAGGTCATAATCTAGAGCATCACTTTCTGTTAGATTTCCATAGTACTCCTCATAAAGCATTAGAGACAAGTCTTTCAAAGACAGTGAGAGTGCTATTGGAATCAGAGGCTTAAGATCAATTCTATCATATACATATACTGCATTCTGTACGCCAGTTAGTGCCATTCCTCTAATTAAGGACAAAAGTTCCACAATTACTTTCATTTTAGGTTTGGAATCTTTTGTCTGCTCGATATCAGTAGCCCTATTAAACAAATCTGAAAGAACTGAAATACGTTGCCTGGGAAAGCTCACCATGAGTATTTTGACTAATTGGGACAAAAGGATTGTGTTTTTGAAAGGTGCACTGTCATTTACTAGCGATAGAACTCTCAAAGATGGAAACTGGTCAGTAATTGCCAACAAGGTACTGCAGAAAAATGCAGATAGCCATTGCGTGTATCCACAACATGCATCAGTTATGGTGGTTGTCAAAAAGGCTTCACCCGATTTCATATCAGCCACCCCATGGCAATCTTCAAATTTTTCCCAGGTAATCCGAGTCAACGTACTCATGTTCAACACAGAAGAGCACGTCTCAGCATCAAGTTCTACACGAACAGCATCATCACTTAATATAATGTATTGTATATGGTCAAGTAAAAACCGAAGAGTAATGTCTTCAGTATTTTGATATTGTAGCCATAAAAATTCCATCAATGAAGAAATGTCAGCCTTTAAATCGAGTGAGTAATTTTGAGTTGGAAGTAAATTGCTATAAGAGTTCACACAAACAACATCTCCAAGAAAGTTTCCCATCCACTTCTTTAACTGATCGGAGAGTGCCATGTCACAATTTGACAGGTGAACCAAATTTTTAATTATATCGGGAGAAATGGAAGATGCGTTGAACGAATGATCGTAATCAAACAAGTTGAACAGGTCGGATAAGAGGGAGATTGTAGTCGAATCTGCTGCTCGGAATTTAAAGACATTTTCAATATCACCCCAACCGAAACAGTTTTTTTCACGCGAGAGTAGCGCATAACAGGCACTATACAGCTGATCATGCTTCGAGTTGATTAATTTGAACATGACAGGTTTCATTCTCGGCAAGAACTCATTTTTTACAGTACCATCAGTCACAGTTAACAAATATCTCATAAGTTCAGCCAGCGATCGACTCATTCCCATCCTATTCGTTGCGGAAAAATCAAGTAGATCAACAACGAAGAGCTTCACTTCAGGAAATATTTCAACATTGAAAAGAAGCTTCGAAATCTCCAAAAGGAAAGGGTCAAAATCTTTAAAAGAGACCAAATAATCTTCAAATAGCAGTATTAACAACTTAATCTGTCTTAAAACGCGAATTTTTTGATCAACCAGAACACAATTTTGTAAATCCATGATAAGGCGTTGGATTGTATAATCGAAGCTCCATCTGTTGTCTACATTTGAAAGAACATTCTTTTTCAAAAGCTTATAAACAATCGGAAAAGAGATCGTGACGTTATCCTGAAGTTGCATGTAGGTCGAAGAGTGCGAGCAAAGCATGTGTTTGAAACAGCTGGATGTGAACAATTTGGACCAGAAGTTCAATAAGGAATTGAAGTTCGAAAGATCCGTTAATTTGAGTATATGATAAACTAGGTCATCCAGTTTTCCTTTAAGTATTCCGGAAAACTTGCGGCCCAACAAATCTTCTGCTATGTCAAATATAAGATCTTTGACCCCAGATTCAATATGCGACAATGCGATAGTAGAAGCTATGAACCTACTAAGAAGTGCTTCTTGCTTCATATTTAGCAATGTTTTCAAGTGATCTACGATGTAATAGTACGTCGATGACTTAGCAAAGAAGAAGCTTGTCAACTCCAGTTGATACCTGATACAAAATTCATCGAATTCAAACCCAAAAAGATCAACTCTCCAGATGCTTGGCTCATATATCCTAGATTTGGCAGACCTGTCGAACCATTGGTCTATTATCGACAGTCTGCATTGATGAAACAGATCCTTGTTGGAGGTGAAACCACGCATAGTCGAAATAGAATTCACACTTGCCTCCACGTAGCATATAACATGTGGGAAGTTTGTATTATCCAGTAGATGAAGGATAGAATTAACCATATAAAATTCGTTGATATCAGATAGTTTTTTACACGTCAAGGAATAAAATGCAGCTGCTTCAATTGACTCATGAGGGGGGCTGAATCTTTGAAGTAATTCTTTGAATAGGATGCGCTGGTTGGTAACACCAACCCGTTTAATGTAGGGTTTGAGCATATTGGCGAGTCTGTTGGTGAGATATTTTGGCAGCTTTGCTGCACACCCACTGAATATTTTGAAGACCCGTTGTTTCCCGCCCGCTATTGAGCTATTTGAAAGGTCAAATTGGTCCAATAAAAAGGCCATTAAACCTGCGAGTTCATATAATGATTCGATACTACTGAAAGTTGATTCTTCATATTGTGAAAAAATCCAGTCTAATATGTCGTTACAATCTGCAGTTAAAACACGACCCGTATTGTCTTTGACCCAATATCTCGAAGTTACTCTGAGATATTCTGTCAGTATGTTGATCGAATTGGATGATTTGTCATACCCAGGAGTTAATAAAGATGAGCCCAAAAATTGAGTTAGTTTTTCCAATTGTTCAGGGCTGATGTTATTTTCGTTGCGGTTCAAGTACTTCAACAGATTTGGTAAAACCCTAATCAAAGTTGGAAGCGATAAGTCTTTCGAGTACATCAAAAACGATGACAATGGATCAAAAAGTTTTGACTCTGAGTGAACTCCCAAAATGAACTGAAATCCTAGCTCCACTGTGTCGATAAGGCTGATATTTCCAGCTTGAGGTCTTGGGGAATGGCCTGAAAAATCGTCTTGCGCGGAGTTCGTTGCCATCTCTTTGTTTACTTTTTGCATGAATGTTGATATCAATTTATCTATAGGTAAAATATCAATAATCAGATGACGTAGTAAACATCCTTCGAGTGAAATGATGCTCTCCAGAATCGACAAGAGTACCGAGCTTTGAGATATATCAAGCATCGAAGAGGACAATAAAAATACCTCTTTGAATTTAGATACATATTCCTGGTAGCACTTGTCACCAACGAGTCCTTCGATACTTTTGAGAACCTGTACTGCTCTGTTCATATACGTGTCGGTAACATCACTTTCGTCCAGTAAATCAAAAAACTTGTACATGAATCTGACGCGTTCCCCCTCATTACAGATCACACGTGAATAGTTATGCTTTCTTTGTTTGGTTGTTCTAATTTCGAAAGAAACGCCCACAAGATGGGCTCTTTCTTCGTAAATGCTCAACCAGTCGTCATGAAACGCAAAAGATCCCGCAAGTTTCAATGGATCAAATTTGATACTAGAACGACCACATATCCAAGTTACAAACACATGCAACTGGGTATTCCGCCCGGCAGGAGTAGAGAGTTGATTCCAACGGGAATATAACCAGGAGAATATATATGTAACAGAATTTTTGTTGGTAGAAAAATTCCTGTCATAAAGATGAATGCACATCCAGAATTTAAAGGATTCGTCACAGAGTAACGCGGGTCCATTTACATCTGATAGCAAATATAAATCCGATACTTGCTGTAGCACACTCTTGTCATTGATAGGATGGGATTGATACTGAATCAACTTGTAGAGCAAAACGCAGCTTAATTTGCAAGTATTTTCAGATTTTAAGAGTGGTACACACATTTTGAAAAGTCTCGTCTCATCATCTATACTTAACGAGTTTTCTTGCTGCGAACAAAAGGGAACAAAACAGTTCAAACACCACATAGTGAGATCTGTATTCTGAGAAGATTGGAAAAGGGCATCTTTCAATTGAGATAAGTCAAAATCACCACAGTTAAAAATGGAGAGGTAAAATAAGGTCAGCTGTAAACCAGTGATTTTGATTTTGATGGAATCACTGTCAATACAGTTGCAAAGTAGATCATTATAAGTCAACGAGTCTTTGACCATATGTGAAAAAGTGTCCTTTACTTTCCTTCTTTTATAGAGAAGTGAACCTCCTGATACACATGCTTCTTTATGTTGTAGGAAATTAAAGTTCAGGTTCAGCATCATCACTAGAGACAGGTTCAAGAGCCATATTCCTTCAGAACAGACACTATCATCGAAGCAGATATCGGATAAATTATACCAGTTAAACTTGAAAGAGCTCGCACCGTCCTTGAAAGTTACGCATTCGGGTGTCAGCTTGGTATGGTCATATTGAATCAAGGAGTGAATTATATAATCTTGAAGGGTTAGGAAAATCGTTTCTCTATCAACATAGATTGAATCCTTGTTTTGCCCTACAAGCATCGGAGCTTTATTGTACAAAATCTCTGATATCATTAAATTGAATCTTGCAATCTCTCCGCTGAAATTTCCACTGCTAAGTTTGATTTTTAATAAATGTTTCATTGTATAGTAGCTTAAATTTATGATATCTTGAAATCGTATGAGGTGCAGCTTTAGCAACGTAGTATTGAGCAATGCCATCATTGTTTTTGTATTTGTATTTTCTTTGGATACCAACGATAAATACTTTACCATCATTTTAATTACGGATCCAGCGACGTCTTCAATTCCCATGGTATCAATCCGAAAAAGCTCTAGTAATGTTTGGAGAAAGTTCGTTATTATTTTATCGTTGCAGGAAATATCTAAATGATATGTCAATGCTTCGCTTATATCGTGAACCAGTGAAACCCACTGATGCAGTTCGAAATTTCGATGAAAGATCGGAGATCCACACAATGATATAAGTGCATAAGACAAGTGATCAGCCACTGGTTGGATCACTGTTCGTGAATGAGGTCTGGTCATCAACTCGAACAGTACCATCGAAAGTAGTTTGCAATGTTTTGCTCTGAACCTGTCGCAATTTTTCTCCACAAACAACCTTAAGGTGTAAGCGGCAGATACTATCCTGTCCTCATATAGTTCTATCTTATTTGCTGCACGGTCTTGTGATCTAACTTTCTCATGTCTCGTCTTTTCCGTCTCTATTATGATTATCAGTCCATCCAGTATCGGAGAGAATGCCTTGACCGGTATATTGGTAGGTGATGTTTTCAGTAACGAATTCAAATTATCCAGCGCATCGTTGCGGTCTTTCAGTTTCTGAGACGATAATCCGGTTATGATTGCAGAAACCTCAAAGCTTAAGCTCATTACTATGCAATTAGGACATCTACCTAGCTCGGAGGCTCAAAAATTTCTACAACTTTGTTACAATTTTTAGCCTACATTGTGTGAATTTGCCTTTTTTTCAACACACCGTATTATTCGTTATATGATGGAAAGCTGATATGAAAATTGTAAACATAGAAAAAGAGTTGTAATACATTCTTCACACTGAACGCTTGCACGTAGAAAACTGAGAACAAAGAACTCAAGGAAAGCATAATTATCTGTAACTAGTACTCCAGATTTATTTGATCTAAATATTGTTTAAACTTACACATAAAATGACTATTAATTTTTAAGTAAAATTGAATTGGGTTAATTTAAACAACAACACCAGAGTTAGAAGCAATTCTTGGCCACAAGTCAGCACATTCTTTACCGACTGGACCAGTAACAGCGGAACCCTTCATTTCACCCTTAGGGTTAGCAATGACACCGGCATTGTCTTCAAAGTACAAGAAGACACCGTCCTTTCTTCTCCAAGCCTTGGATTGTCTAACAACGATAGCTGGCATAACCTTCTTTCTCAATTCTGGCTTACCCTTCTTAACAGTAGCCATAACCATATCACCTAGAGAGGCAGCTGGCAATCTGTTTAATCTTGAACCAGAACCCTTAACGGCCATGATGTACAAGTTTCTAGCACCTGAATTGTCAGCACAATTCATGATGGCACCAACTGGTAGACCTAACTGTTTAAAAAATTGGAACACACGCTCCGCAAAAGAGCACATGAAAGTAAATTGTTAGTAAAAAAGATCAACTTTGAACGGGATTTTCAGAGACTCTCTACATTAAGATAAACTGTCAAATTGTCATTTTCGCTCAGCATGAAAGGCTAGCAATGTTGATGCGAAAAACATGATGATGGTAAACCCGCTTGGTTGCGGCCCATGGAGAATTGATACGAAAATTCTGTTCATGCAACTAGCACTGTATTCCAGTCTGCGTTGCTCAATAGTCAGAACAAAAAGACCCTGGTAGTCCCCCATAATATTCGGGCTTCATCGAAGTACATTTTGTGGTTTAGTTTATTCCTAGTTCGTTTACCGAAGCTTTGCTCCTCATCTCAATATTGGACAATAAATAGTCATGATCATCGGCTTCAAGCCCCATTAAAAAAGGTTTATCCCACAACACGCATGCCTACATTGCGATACGTGTGTCTTGACTTGCTATTCTCTTTGTGCTGGCCCTCTGAAAAGTCTGTTATCCCACATTATCATTCTCGCTTCCGAGTCTGCGGGTTCATTCAAATAAAACGTTTGCTAACATACAGAAATTCTGAATTTAGTACCTTGAGCACCGTTACCTGACATCTTTGTTGTTTATTGGTGTGTGGATTGGTCTATTAGATCCTATTGTAAGGCAATGAGAATCGTACACCAAATTTGCATATGTTAACAACTACTGAACTCTATACACTTTCAATCAAAGGCTTGAAAATTATCAAAACCTGTAATCTGAACATCTCATCAAACACATCGAAAACCAAATTAGTTGCCAAATGGCCAAGGCCTCTACGCTGTTTCTGTGGGAGGTATTAATGGTCGGTGATATTTTCTACGGCCCAAAGAAGAAATTACTGAGCAATCGTTTCTGAAAAAATGAAAAATGTTTGCGTGGCGAGGTGTACGGATGTAAAACACATAATAATGTACAGGTGTTATTCTCATGAAAGTTGGTAAAAAACGTTAGTGTAACAGTCCGGAGATGTGTGTTTTTCTTTTGGAAGCCATTATGGACCAGGCTTGCTATTCTAACAAAAGAAATCAAATACCGTAATAAGAAACGTAGGGAAGATAGATAGCCCATTGTGCTATGGGGTATATTATCAGAATACTGGGAGGTATTAACGCCGCTTGGATCATAGAATTAAGTGCCGGAATAGAATTTTGAAGGTTGTGTTAATTGCTAACTTGCGTGCCGTTGTTTTATCGAATCTTCACCGGAAGTTGTTAGCCACTTTTGAACAGATTAATAAAGTCACCGAGTGTAAATACGGTAGCAGAAACAATTCAACAGGCGATCTGATGCTACTGATGAATGGTATCGAGAGTGCAAGGACGAGCATAGACTCAGTGTCTGTAAATGAACTGGATGCGGTACCGAACGACGTTGAGATTAACAGTGAGCACAACGGCCGTAGCATCGCTGAGGTGAATGAGGATGAGGATGAGGACGAGCAGGTTGGCACAAGACGCAGGCGTCGTGACTCAGTCGAGTCAGAAACCGATATCGAAGAAGCAGAACTCGCAAGGAAGGTCAGACGGAGTAACCAGGACTCTATTGTAGATGTCGATGATAGCGATTTGATATTCGATCCAAGGGTTCCAGAAGCGCAACAAGTGACTGCGGTCGGAGAAACTAGACACAGGAACACATTCACATCAGAAACACCTGAAGAAAGACCTTGTGACGAAGCTCATGAGGTTGTGAGCGACGAGGCGCCAGCAGAAGTGTTAGAAGGAGATAATTTTCCAGTACCGCAAAATATCGACCAGGATGAGTCTGATGATTCCGATAGCGTTGAGGAATGCGACGACAACAACCATGATATCAACATTTTGACCGAAGAGGAACAAATCAAAGCTCAGCAGGTTATTGAGATAGATGATGAAGATGAAGCAGAAGGGCATAAAGGTGGTAAAGACCTGTCGGAAACGCCGCTAGAGACGAAGAAGGCGGCAGATTACGTTTGTCCCATTTGCATGGAACCGCCAGAGGCCGCATTGGTTACGAAATGTGGACATGTGTTTTGTACGCCGTGTCTGTATGGTATGGTCAACAGTTCGAAGGGTAACGGTAGACGAAACGGTTTATGTGCACTATGCAGAGAGAACGTGAAGCTACAAGATCTGAGGCTGATTATAATGAGAAAAAGCCGAATCAGAAAACCTAACTAATGATTCGGCTGCTGTAGCTTCCGGACCCAGAACAATCAGACACCATGCACTAATGCCAGAAAATTTCATGGGTTTGTATTTCCATGCTGAACGACAGTCACAAAAAATCACAATAGGCATACCGTACGTCAGCCCGCAGGAACCATGCCACGCACACGACACATCATTCAAACCGCAGATGTCAACTCCACATGAAGGTTGAATCGTCCAAAAACCACCTGGCAAATTCAAGCCCACTCTAGTTCATAAGCTACCTCATTGTATATATAACTGCTTTGACACTAAGACCAATAGCTGGACTATCACCAATTTTTTTTCTTTTACAATGACATATAACTACACATCGGTCGCAGCCGCCGCAACGAGAACGAAACCATCAGCCAAAAAGGCTGACGAACACAAGGAACCGCAGCTCAAAGACAATAACGGCCACATTCAACAATACCATAACTACGCCTATAAGAAAAAACCGGCATCGTACTATCTCTGGTCGAAAAGCTATCGCGTACGACATAAGCCGTTACGGTTGGACAGGTTTCCCGCAAACGAATTGAGGAAAATACGCTGCGGAGTATTCGTGGGTCACCAAGATCACCGATGCGCCTACTGTCCGTTCCATGGAATCAAACACGGCTTTACTTTACTTCCGAAATTGAATTGCATTTGTCGATTTAAGTCATTGACCCCGAGCCCGTTGAACCACGAAATAACTAGCTATATGATTATGAAGTCACATTCGATGCTGGACCGTAGAAATGTGCATTGGACCACGGGACGCAAACAACTTGATAGAATTGTGAACCACATATGCGCCAACTCCGCCAGCAAGCAAAACTGATTCCGAAAATTGACGTCTCTACTGTCCAATCCAAATAACAAAAAAAAAAAATAAAGCCAGAAAGATAGTAATCAATACAACTATAACATAAATATACCCGTATTTACTCGATCGATGGAACGCGTTTTGAATCTCAGTGCATCAGTCTTCTGTATCCACAAATAGCATGTATTTTTTTTCTCATGCGTTCATAAGTCGTTGGTGTATTTCCCCAAGTCGTTGGTGCATTTCCCCGTATTGTAATTTGAAAAAAAAAAAAAACTGCGGTTGAAAAGCTAGTCTAATTTGCACTGCAGACTTGAGGAAAAAAACCTACATTACTGCAAACTCAAAAAAGAACACAGGAATCTGGAAACATGGAAAGACCCTTTAGACGGCCAATTCTAAGGGAAATATTGTCAAGCGGTAAGGATACGAGACGGATCTGAAAAGTGTATGACAGACCTGAAGAGATGGAAACACACTTCGGAGAATAGGTGGAAACCACCGGTATAGCAGCGGATTTTCGTTCGAGGAACTATTTCCATTTAGGATTTCAAAGGTGCATGGGGAAAAAGGGCGCAGGCACTTTTTTGAGTCATGTGAGAGGTCGGTATATTTGTCGGTTCAAAAAAGCTGGAAATACACATACGGGCACGTATGTGTTCAAAGCTTTGAAGTCATTTTTGAAAATGTATACAGAATACGAGGAAAAAGTCTATTGTAATTTAAATGCAGCTATATTTCGACATATCTGATTTGAGTTTTAGGAGACAAGACAATTGACCAGATGTGCTTTTCGTTGGAATTGAAGTTCGAGTGGTAAGTTGTACTGGTTGAATCACAGAAGGGACGTTCTATATCATGAGGAAAAATTCGAATCTTGATGGAACTTCGAGAGAATCATTCCAAGTTGACGATTTTGAACTAAACGTCATAGATAATGCTGCGGCATTACCATTGCTCGAAGAATCATCGCCCGAGAGTGGTAGCCATGTGGACACCGAAGAAACGTTTGAGTTGGATGATGCTTCGCAGGGCGTTTTCACCAAGATCTGGTACCAAGATGAAGAGGTTGTAATGTACCCTGCCAATTATGAGAAAGTACCAGTTGTCCGTGTCCAGATTGCAGCCATGCTGCTGTTGTTCGTTATGTTCGGTATAACAGACGAAGTGAATGGGTCGTTACTACCTACTATCACCGAGTATTACAACGTCACGGAGCTTCAGGTATCAGTGGTTTATTTCCTCCAGCTGATTGGCTACATGTTAGCATCAGGGCTTAACGATATCCTACATAGGAAATGGGGTTCCCAAGGCGTGATGACCGCGTCCTGTATAACGGCCTCGTTGACATATGCTGTGCTGGCGTTGAAACCGTTCTCTCTTTATTTGTACGCTCTATGTTTCTTGCCCTTGGGATTGTGTATAGGGTTCATGGACTCTACGGGGAACTTTTACTTTGGTAATTTGGAAATTAGGAAAAACGAATTGATGGGCTTACTACATGGGATGTACGGCTTAGCTGCAGGGGTCACACCACCTTTAGTCACCACACTTGATTATTATTTCGATTGGTCTTATGTCTTTTGGATTCCGTGCTTTTTCGCAGTCGCTGGCCTAGTACTATGCAGAGTTGCATTCAGGTACGAAACACCAGTCAAATACAGATATGTCTGTGATGCAGGATCTGATTCATCCAGCGAAGGAGAAACAGATTATAAATGGTACAACTTGTCAAGGTTCCCACCAATGATATACTTGTACGCGTTGTTCCTTTTCTTGTATTTGGGTACAGAGATCGGTGTCGGTACGTGGTTATTCACGTACTTGTTGAAGTACCAACAGGGCGAAAGATTCTTGATGTCTTTTGTTACATCGGCGTTTTGGTCTGGAATCACAGTAGGTAGACTGGGCCTTGGATTTGTGACAAAAAAGTTTAAAAACGAATATTGGTCTAGTGTATGGTATGGCTGGACTTGTTCCTTATTCTTTTCGTTGTTCCTTCTAATTAGTATGATAAACTCTAATTCAAATTTCTACTACTTTATGCTGTCAGTGATGATATTCGGCGCTGGTGTCTTTATGGGTCCATTATTTCCCAATGCAAGTGTTGTAGCGATTCAAATCTTACCGAAGAATTTACAGGTCAGCGGTATTGGGACAGCAACTGCATTAGGTGGATGTGGTGCTGCTGCTATCACATACGGATTCGGTTACTTTTGCAAAGTGTTTGGCTTCAAATACTTCCCTGCGTTATGCTTTTTTGCTGCTCTGTCATTCAACGTTCTTTGGATGCTCTACCCAAAATTCATCAAAGGGCACAGAGAATACCTATAGGACGTTCATGTAAATCAAGAATGTGTTACCAGCAAGGCTTGGATAAGCAGCACCAACTACAGCAGCTGACAAGTATCACAGAAAGGCTACCGTATGCACATATATATATATACTATACAGTTCGATATCATATTTAAACTAATCACGTGATGTCTTTATTGTCTGTAATCACACACAAAATTATCAACTTCGAAATGTAACCTTTTGGTAAGCTATATAGACAAATCTATGGGGATACATTTATCTATATATATGAAATCACAGCCCTGTGGCCGAATCTGATAGCAGTAACATTATTCTATAAATCGAGTGTTCTGTTTGAGTCGATTCTCTTCAAAACGGAAAATTGGCAACATGGAACATAATAAAGAAGGTACAACGGCTAAAAAGTACAGTTCGCAAAGGCGTACCATCGACATATCTACATCTTATGATAGATTGTACTTTCTAAAAAAGCATGGACAAGAGAAGTCCGTCTACATAGAGGCAGAAACATCATATAATGCGCACATACTTCCGCCTGATGCCTACGGGATTCATGGACATGCAATCAACATGGCAACAAAATTTACACATCTTTCATCAAACAAAGTCAAACATGTTATTCCGGCACTTACCTGGACTCCAGAGGGAAGAAGATTAGTGGTAGCTACCTACAACGGAGAGTTTTCATTGTGGAGTGGTGCTAGTTTTAATTTCGAAGGTATCATGCAAGCCCATGATAGCGCTGTAACCGTAATGACTTATTCCCATACAGGAGATTGGATGGTTAGTGGAAGTGCAGACGGGGAGCTAAAAATCTGGCAGCCGAACTTCAATATGGTGAAAGTGATGGACCAAGCACATATGGAATGCGTAAGAGAGATATCTTTCAGTCCTTCCGATCAAAAGTTCGTCAGTTGCTCTGACGACAACGTATTGAAAATATGGAATTTCAGTAACGGTCAACAGGAAAGGGTGCTATCAGGTCATCATTGGGACGTTAAATCTTGTGACTGGCACCCAAATATGGGCCTAATTGTATCAGGATCTAAGGACAACCTAATCAAATTTTGGGATCCACGTAGTGGTGGCTGTGTTTCAACTATGCTTGGTTTCAAGCATACCATTATTTCGACTAAATTCCAGCCAAAGCAAGGAAATTTGTTATCTGTCATCTCAAAAGATAAGACCTGCAAGGTGTATGACATACGACAACAGGCCAAAGAACTTTTCAGCGTTCGTGATGACGTCGACTACATGACACTACAATGGCATCCAATTGATGAGACAGTATTTACTGTTGGGTGTTACGACGGTTCTATAAAACATTTTGACCTATCTCAAGAAAACCAACCTAATAAACCAACGCATAATATTCCGTACGCACACGAAAAATGCGTCACATCCTTGGCTTATAGCCCCATTGGCCATATAATGGCTAGTGCATCAAAGGATAGGACAATCAGATTTTGGACTAGATCTAGAGCTGTTGACCCGAATGCATTCGATGATCCAACATACAATAACGAGAAGGTCAATGCCTGGTATTTCGGTATTAATAATAACATTAACGCTGTCAGAGATAAGACTGAGCACGGAATTGCTTTACCACCAAGTGATAGTCCGAATAATACCGAAAATGGCGAGAGCTTCAAAACAGTCGAACCTGTGCCCGCCAGTACGTTACCAGGCTTGGGCTCTGGGTTGCCCGGCTTAAGTTTTTAAGAGGATTCAAACGAACAGTAACTTTAGCATCAACACTATACAAGCATATAAATTGTAATTTTGATAAACATTTTCCTAAAACGCGTCTGACTTTATCGATTGAACAAACTAATTAGATGTAATAATATAAAAGACTTTATAGATAATAATAAAAAAAAGTGATAGCTGAGAATAAGTTGATAGAAAAACCAGGGAGAAATAAATACAGAAATGGGGGGGGTTGGGTCATTACGATCCCAGTCGTGCAAACGACTGCGGATCAAAAAAAAAAAGGTCATTAATTTTGTATAAGTTAGCATTATTATTGTTAGTGATGGTGACGAGATTTGCAAGGACGTTGTCACCCAAGCTGGCTGTGCTGGTGGCACATGGCCAGCTAGATATTAAGGACGAACCAAAAAGATCAAAGCGTCTGCAAATAAGCATCGTTGATAGTTTCATTCAACGTCACTATGTTGGATCTTCTTACACTTTCGTCAATAAGATCACTTCTATCAGAGGACGAGGATGCTACCGGAGTAGAGTTAGTTATAGTAGATTTTAAGAAAGCGTTCGCTTTTTCAATGTATCCGTATCCATACATCTTGGAATAGTTATCGATGAAATATTCCATCGTATTGATTAGCTCTGCTGTATCCGAACAGTACTGGGACGGGAAGTAGTACATGTTGCTATCATCAGCCGAGAATTGTCCAGCATTCATAATATGGAAGAAGAACAGGCCGAAATTTGGATTGTGAGATCCTTCGTTGACTCTGACGTTCTCTTTACAATAGTGATCAAACTCAGTCTTGCTAAACTGAACGAACTGGGAGTGATACTGTTGTAATCTTTTAGCGAAATCACTAACGGCGAATTCGTATGGCTTGTCGTAGTAATCCTGGTTGAAAGTTTTGTTGTGGATGTTGTATTTTATGAAGTTTGGATCCGTACAGGAAACTTGCAAAAAGATGGGAGTAATATGGATGGCATTAGCAGGTTGGCTAATCGGTTCGCCATTTCCCGCGCTATCTTTTGAACGATTGGCAACGATTCTTGCGACATGTGTATCGTATTGAGCCTTATTAAAGGATCTAATCTCTTGCAACACAAAGCCTCTTCTCTCAAGAGTAGAGTTGGTGGCATCAAAGATGGCCAAGTCGCAAGTATCGTTCTCCAGCGCTTCAAGAAGCTTAGAGAGAGCGATTTTTGCGTACTTTTCTTTCTTGTGAGAATTTTTGGGATTGAAAAGATCGTCTTCAGACTTGTTAAACTCAGGTGCCTTGAACGGAGAAACGGGGCGGCGTAAGCTCAGCTTACGTCTCACGTTACCAGCATTGAATGTAGAGCATCTAATATGTGCTGTTCTATGAGATGAGTGGAGGAAGTTGATAAGATCCCTCGATATGGTAGACTTCCCAGTAGCGGGCAACCCAACAAGAATGACACAAAATTTGTGGTTGAGGTTCTGTCTTTTATTACCAAACTGGATGGTCAAAGAGCTTCCCTGCGACAAATACGAATTGTTGACCGCATGGCTCTCTAACGAGCCTTGTAATCCGAGTGATAACCCTTCCTTGATGTGATTCACTTCCACATCTGGTTCTGTTTCTGTGCGCGAAATCGTCGGATAAATAGACGAAGAGCTTGAACCGTGTAACGAAAATAAGGAATTGGTAGAAGCGTTCGTAGACACCGTTGATGAACTGAACTGTCTCCGCGACTCCCGGTTCCTCAACAGGTCAGGCTTCCAGCATTCATTGGGTCGCGACATCTGGTCTCTTTGGAGTGATGTATCGTTGGCGTGCTTTGTTTCCACTTCTGAATCGTCAGTTGTAACGGGTTTATTCCCATTAGCGATGATCAGAAAAAGTGTAGAGCTTAAATGTCAGAGAGGTTGGGCATAAGTTGATCCGAAACTCTGGAAAAAGAAAAAGAAAACTCTGCTAACCGAAAAATAACGAAAAAACCCGTGTTTTAGAGAAACAGAGAAATATAGAGTCAGATAACAGATTAGGACTTAAACTGAAACACAGACAAAAACGCGGTAACGGAAAAAAAAATATGGAAAAAGGAAAATACAGGCTTCTTAAACTCTTTCGAGACAGAAAGCGTATTGACTCACTGACGTTTGTTACAGCACGTTGCAGATAAGAGAGATACCAGAGTGACTGACAATTTGACCGTGTTCTTACGTGTATGCACATATATACATACATATATACATATATATATATATGTATATTTATATATATATATGTGCTACTGCATTAGCATGCGAGAGTCAAGCAATTACGTTGGCAAAAAGGCGCCAAAGGCGCCAGCGAAGTGCACAAAAGAAGGCTGACCTGATCTGACCTTGGCTCGCAGTACTGCCAAATCCAAGATCTGTCACAATTCCGGCTACCACAACACTGATAAATCCGCTTTAATTGGCGTTATGTCAGGGCAGAGAAACCGGTGGTTGAGAAAACGACGGATGACTGTGCCGTTGCTGGGCCTTCGGATAATCTTTTGTCGCTACTTTCCTGGGTTTTGAATTCCCCTCTCCTCTTCTGCATCTCGTTTCTTTTCGTTTCCTCTCATTGTCACTCCTTCTCCTCTTTGCCGCTTTAGGCTGTTTTCAGAGCGCCACTGTTTCGTAAAGAAGACCCTCGTGCTTTGTGCAAGTTATTCCGGTTGCTTATTGGGCTTTTCTTCTGGGTTCTTTTATTTTTTCTCGGAGCATCCCGCTGCGCGCGCGCACGCGCTCGCGCGGGCGTCGCCCGGACATGCGATGTCTGGGTGCCATGCAAGTGCTCTGCTGCTTACCGATCACACAGTGCCGAGTGCATTTTACAGCGGGGGTGGCAGGGTAACCAGACTCGTATTTTCTTTTGTGTGTATGTTTAGGTCCGGAAGTGTGTAAATGCTGTAGAAAGAGCGCCCAAGTCACGTGAATGCAGGGTTGCGTTCCACCATATCAGGTAGAGCGCAGAGCGACGGACACAGAGACCATGGTCAAAAATCTACAGTCCAAAAAACACACCACTTCCCCTTCCTTTTGGTGCTTCCAAGGGCCTTTGTTTGTCTCTGTGCAGTGCTCTTTTGTTGACTCCTTGAGAGGCCTGAGGGCGAAGCAATGGAAAAGACACTTTAAAGTGTCTTTGTCGGCGGCTATTCGATAGATAATTACGGCGGTAACTAGTCGCACTGATGTAAATACATACAAGAATATCCGCTGGAAGAATCCGCTGGAAGAAATTCCGCAATCGCAGATTGCGGAATAACTTCCGAACTGTGCTGTTGGGTCTGCATGTGATATACCTGTGAGCTACATATTCGGAGTTGCATGGCATGGTAACTCTTGCAGGTTCAATTTTTATTCAGTTGGATCTTTTAAGACACTGACAAAGGCTGCTCGGAATACAAACTGTCCACGATCCCCTGTGTTGGTGTAGTATCGTCCTGTTTTCGCCAGGCCAGTAGAAAATGTCAAATCTTAGTTTCTGTAATTCATATTGCATTCCATTTCTGCAGAAATGCGCCAATTACTCCAGTACAGAAAAACACACATACAGAACGAGATCCCAAAATGCCTGTTCTCTAAATGACCTGATTCTTTAGTCTACAAATGTACAAACTTTTTCTACCCAGCATATAGTTGAGTGTAGCACGAGTGCAGCACAAGCGGGCCCCAAATATGCTGTTATAGTTCAGCTAGTTGTGATTCCACTTCATCGCATATTTTGTTTATGTGTTCCGTTTCCTTACGTTTATGTTCCAGTTGTTCTTCGAACAACATTATTAACGACTCGCGACTTTGATGCGGCCTGTATTCGTTAAGAAGATGGTGAATGTTGATCGCTATCACCCTGATCTCATCCAGTTTCTTTTCGTATATGCTGGAGTCGACCCCTAGTATTCCTATCAGCTCCAAGAAGTTGAGTAGTAACGACTTCAGAAGTTTTTTCAGTTCTTGTATCCTGTTCTCATAGTTGTTACCACTTTGTGGATCCTGAGGACTGATATCGGCTTCGCTTGTGGTACCATCCTCAGTCCCACTTGCAGCGTTGTGTTTCTTGTACAATTGTTCAATTCCCATCTGCGATAGCTCCGGTAATTCGTCCTTGATATTCCATACGTTCCCGAACACTCTGTAGGATCCATCCTTTGGCAACTCTGGTTTGGTGAAGTACTTCAATTGCTCTCTTTGTTTATCTGTAAGCTTCGCAAGTTTCTCAGTATCTGCTCTGCATTCTTCGAACAGCACCAAGTTTTCCTCGGTGAAAAGCTCGACAAATGGGGGCGGAGGTGGATACAACGACGACACTTCGTTCTTGTCACTCATGTTTTCTTTTAATTTGCCTTGTCCGGTTCTGTATTGCAGTTCTCACTATTGAAAATAGCTTTTTAATGAGCACGTTGCAGACAGATGTTTGGATTTGAAATGCACCGATGGAGATGTGCCTACCGTAGAATGATCTTCGAACAAGAATTGGAACTCTGGTATCGGTATTGTTGTGCTGCCAAGCTATGGGAATAACCGTTGATCACTGGGCAATTTCATGCTAACATTGGAATTTAGGAAAATGCTATATCCGGGTAAAAATAAAACTGTTTGTACAACCAATAAAAATCACGTGACTTGACATGACTTTCACGCAATCTCTTATAACCTAGATTCAGTAATTTCTCAGTTGTTAATGCCTTTAGCTCAATGAATTTATTAGTATGATGACTTATCGCTTTGGATCAGCTTAAGCTGAGTACTGATTTTAGCCACAGCTTCAGAATTTGAAACTGAACATAAAAAAAAAGAGGAACATACTCTGGTGCAAGAGATAACTTGGTTTCTACAACGATCTCCACTGAATTACTCACTTGGATTGAAAAAAGGCGGATCGCACTGAGCACTGCTTTAACACAACAAAGAGATGGCAACGGATTTGCAACCAGTAGATGACCACCTGGAGATAGAGGATACTACAGACAAGAAACCTAACTTTGAAATAACAAAATGGACAGCAGTAGCGTTTTGGTCCTGGGATATTGATGTGGATAACTGTGCTATTTGTAGAAATCATATTATGGAACCCTGTGTGAACTGTCAGCAGGAAGCTACTTTCAACTCAGAACACGAGTGTGTTGCTGCATGGGGTGAATGCAACCACGCGTTCCATCTACACTGTATCACACAATGGATCAAGAGTAGAAATGTGTGCCCGTTAGATAATAAACCGTGGAAATTGGCCCGGTGCGGCAAGTGATTCTCAGATGTTAACGATTCAACGGTACACTATACGGAGTGTACAAAGGTATGCCTGGAGGTACACGATTTTTGTCTAACACAACTGTTCTGGTTTTTATGCCACGCTAGCAGCCCAGTTGTAGAAACGTCATGATGAATAGCGTGGTATTCGCTAACATATATATACATATATATGTACATCAATTTCATAGATATATTTTGCAGGGAATGCCTGGTAATTCCAACGTGTCATGGTATACCAAAAAGATTACGGTGTTATACTTGCAAATAAGCTCGCCATCTCGCACGCCAATTTTAAAATTAGGCCGAGCATTAACGATGATATTAAAAGGTATGTATAAATACGATCTAATTGAATACTTTCTCAAGACGCATAAATTATGAAATTTGATAGTATAGCGCATTTCTGTAAAACCTACCCCAGTGAATCCATCTTTCGCAGTGCTGGTCAAAACTTTCTATCAGAAGTTCGTAATCAATATCGCTCTTGTCGTAAAATTCGATAAAGAAACAGTACTGCCATTTCCTTTCCGATTGTGTATGATTGTGGAAAGGTCTCGAACTAATGGAACACATGTTCAGATCCTGTTCTCTTAATACATTCAATACACTTATCAAAGAGCCAGGATTATCTTGATTTATAACAAATGTAACAAAATTCACTTTTGTCTCGTCACCGTTTGGAGGTAGCGATTGACTCGCAATTTTATTGAACCCGTCGCGCCTCTTCAATACCAAGAATCTGGTAGTATTTCCTTTAATGTCATTGATGTCACTGTCGACTATTGTACCTTTATGCAACGAAGCGCTCACGCGACTCCCAATCGCCAGTGTTATTTTCCCGCTTGCTTCATATTCGTTCAAACACCTTTCCACTGCTCCAGAGGTGGAGCTGCAGTCGATCTTTGAAGTTTTACCATACTTTTTGTCGAAGCTGGTAAGATAGTCCTTGACTTGGCCCCAAACCTGGGGATGCGAATACACAACATCAACATTCTTCAACTGGTCAACTGAAAGCTTTACAGGAGAGATTAAACAATGTGCGATATCAACATATTGTTCTCCTACAACCTCAAGCCTTGGATTTTGGTCCAATTCCATGAAATCTCTAAAGAGATCGTATGTGAAAACAACTTGGCCGTTCGTTGAGTTTTCAAGCGGTACAACTGCATAGTCCATTTCAGTGCTTGAAACGAGTCGTTCGAAACATTCTGGAATTGATGCCGCTGGTATTAGTTCCTCATCTGGAAATTGTTGGATTACTGCTTGATGAGAATATGTTCCAACTGGTCCCAGGAACAAAACTTTGCTCATTACGGAGCCCTAAAATAAGATTAAATGGATAATGACACTTCCAGGGCGCGATGCAAAGAGTTTGAGTTAGCCCGCATAGCTGTCTTTATATTAAATCTCATCGATATTAAACTTGTTCAAACAGCGAACGCGCGCCACATCTTATCAATCTAGTCTGAATGTAGTCAGGTATCCTAATGAAAATATTGACAAGGTACTTCACGTGACTTTGCTTAAGAAGTTTACACACGGAAGGCAATTTATCAAGTTTGAAGAGCACTGGAATAGAGGGTCAATGATTCGCGTTATATGGTTGGGTATGAAGTAAGTTTGCTTTTTACAAGTGGTATATATTTATTTGAATATTTATGGTGTCTTATTCCATAGTTTGCGAAAGAGTAACCAACAGTTCCACATTGAAATTTGGAGAACCGTTTGTGAAATCCTTCAACAGTTGCACTCTCTTCTTGTTGTTACCGAGTTCTTGCCCCATAGCGCCATAGAACCTCTGAATGTTCAAAAGTAATAACTGTGATTCTGGAAGAGATACGTTAGAATCAGATTCAACTTGACCGTTCATCAACACGATGTTCTTTTCATCCACCAAATCCAAGTGAAACTGTAGCGTGGTATGTGGCCTTGCGTACTCTTTGTGCAATTTGAATTCGGCTAAAGTAGTCATGATACAGTGAACAGTATTTGGCCCGGCGAATTGCCATTGAATATAATGCATTTCCATGGCAGGTTCCTTCTTGTCTGCTGAATCAGTAGCAAGATCTTCGAGTGCACCCTCTCTTGGCAAAGGAAGGACGAAGAATGGGTTTTCCCTTGCTAAAGGACCCATCTTTTTCCAAATGTCAACTGGGATAACAGCACTCAAAATGTTCTCTTGATTGGCCCATCTGGCTCTCCATAGGAACTCGCACTCCTGTTTGGATAGATCTTTCACCTTTTCAACATCCATAAAACTGTTTAGAGTTTTGAATGGAGCTTTTGGGGTAGAAGGATCAATTGGTCCGCGGGACTTGGCAATGTTGGATGACATCTTGCTCCTCTGTTCGTAATTTTCCAACTCTTTCAATGGGTCGATCTTGTTTAGTTCTAGCTTTCTCTTTTCAATCTCTTCTTTTAGAGAATTCTTGAGATCTTCAATACTATTAAAGCCTTGCTCACGAGCCTTTTCCAATAGTTTGTCTTTATACTGCTGTTCCAAAGATTCTGTTGAATAATTGGAGCTTGATTGGATCGAAGATGCGCTGATAATACGTTTTAATTGTGCAGCTGATAGTTGCGAAGCGGATCTTGAAACGACACGAGTCCAACTTCTAATCATGTGGCAAAATAAATTCTGGATAATCTTAAAGCTCTATGCTATATTCTCCAGCGACAGTTGAATTTATCTCGTGGAAGTGTGTGTGTGTGTGTGTCTGTTTGACTTGATAATCTTCATCTAATTCGAATATGTAAATGCACTATTCCAAATTCTATATTTTTAAAGTTTGCTTCTCAGCATATCAGAGTTACATCAAAGTAAAAAAAGGTAAGCCTGATCAAGTAGATAAATATTATGATGCACACCGATGTAATTATAATGCATTGAACTACCCACATAATAGAGTAGCTGCTAGAAAATAAATTGGCGAGTACAAATCTTATACGGTCGCCTGCCGCTCAAAGTTTTCTGGTAGGCCCAGTGTGTCATTAGGGCTTTGCCGTTTATCAAAAGATTACTTTAGCCAATGTCACAAATTTACTCGCATTCTAATCTAGATGAACTCTTGGTGTCCCTCCTAGCGGAATATAAACCTCACCTACAGACGCACAGCCATAGGATGAAATCATGGAGTGTTTTGCTCAGGGAATTCAATAAGCGCTCTGGATTAAAGTATAGGCAAACTAGGACTTTAAAAAGAAGGTTTGACAAGTTGTGTTCTGTTTATCTTAAATATGGAAGCGTGAAAGTCGCTAACTTCGAATCCTTCAAACAGTTGGTATTTGAGTTCGAGCATGAGCGGCAAAAATCAGATAGTGCAACTACAGAATCCAGCAATGCTTTGAGTATGCTAGCTCGTAGGTTAACGGAGGCAGGAGAAGCGGTGAATTCTACTTCTGACGTGGGTGATGACGAAGGGTTAGAGGAAGAAATGGAGGATGAACGCTGCTACGTCGACGAAGCGGAAGATGAAATTGCACGAGATCCTATTTCGGTACCGAGTGCTGCAAACACAGAGTCAGCAGAAATTATAATAGATGACAACGAAGAAAATCAGACACCACTAGATTCTATCACGCTACTACCGCATACTCAAATGAGTCGTCTCAGACATCAACAACTGCAAGAGAACCCCCAACTCACTGAAACAGTCAGAGAAAACGTGTCAAACTCTGGAAGCCCCCTCTTTGCCAATACACCAAGCATGATGAACCGAAATGCTAGTGATCTGAGCTTACAACAGCAAATCTTTGATTTAAAAAACAGCTTTGAAAAGCATAGCCAAAGGGAGGAAGAGTCGAGGCGGCAAATAATGTACAAATTGGATTATATAGTTTCACTATTAAAGAAATGATAGATTAATGCATCATAGGGTTGATTTTAGTTCCACAAGACGGTCCCAACCGTCAGAGTCCTCCCAGTAGTTCTTGCCGCGGCTCATCAGTGTCTTAATTGAAGAACGAGCCTTGTAATTCCAGTTTTGACAAACAACATCTCCTGCACCGTGTTTACCTTCCATTTCCCCAAGGGATTCGTACGCAGCTACAAGATCTTCACAAACATCGATGCAGTCATTCCATATCTTCTCATCAATAGTCAATTCAGGGTTATGAGAAACCGCTCTGAATGCCTTTTCGTGACATGCTAAAGCCATCCACGGTCTTTTTCTCCATAATTCTACCTTGGCCGCAAGTTTCCACAGCCTGGCGGAGGTTGTTACAAGGGATGGTAGAATATCACAAACAAATTCCATGCACGAGTGCTGATAATGAGTAAGTCTTTGCGATGAATCCGTTGGATAATCAGTGGAGACTAGAATCTCAATGAGCTTTTCCAATATCGGCAAGTCAACGCTGGTCTCACCGGCTTGATCCCTTCTCAATTCAACAAGATGCCTAAATGCGAGTAACACATCATCCCATTCTCCCAGTTTCATAGACACGATCATGTAGTTGTCCCAAATTCTCCAGTTTTTCCTAGCGTCGGAAGAAATAGCACGTTTTAAACAGCTATATGCCTCTTTCAATTTATCAAGTTGGACATAGGCAGCACTCAAGTTTGACCAGGATAATGAATGTGTTTCATCGAGAGCAACACATCTAGAGAAGGCTTCTGCTGCCAAATTCATTTTCCCAAACTCGAGCCCAATGCAACCGTAGAAATACCATGTGTCAAAACTGAGTGGGAAAATCCTTAAAGCATCGTTCAGATGCTTCAAAGCTACCGCATGGTCTCGATCTAAACCGGAGTCCCTTGGAGGGTTGTAATAGTATCTGCCTAGGGAAGTTTTTGCGTTAACATATCTTCCTATCTCCCAACTTTTTTCCCATAAGCTCGGGTCTTGTCTAATGTCACCTAAGATGGAGTAAGCTCTAGCGTTTTTGGGGTTTCGTTCAATACACTTTACTATAATTTGTTCAGCTTGCTTTTCTTCTCCTACGGCAGCATAACACAATGCAGCTTCGCATTCCATATGAAGTCTTTCATATATCTCAACTGCGGATCTCAACACACCTAGAGACATGTATTTTTCTGCCAATGTTGCATCAAGAGACCAACGGGGTATCAATGGTAACTGATGTATATATTTCAATCTTTGTTTTGTCGATTCAACAGAGTTGGCCCTATCTGGTATCATCTTAGTTGAGATTTTTAAACCAAGCTCTTCGACCAAAGATTGCATTTGTAATAAACCTCTTTCAATTGTCTTTGCTCTTTTAGTTTCAACTATCGATCTTTCCCACAAGGCACGAGAGAAAATCGTCCAGTTTTTAGCACCGTCTTGATAAACTAATCTTGATATCAATGCACCAAGCTCTTCTTCAACGAGTGGGTTATTGGCTGGCGAAGTTTGTCTGATGGTGTACATTCTTAGTAGTAATTGAATGTTATCGTACTGAGTTAATGCAGGTTGATTATTCGGGTCTAATTCTTGTAAACTTGGGGGGATGAATTCTTGTCTAACAGCTATAGGAAGAATTTTGTCACTAATAACACCATCAGTTTCGTCAGACTTTTGCTTCTTGACTATCTGTTCATCGAGATGCTCATTACCGATAGCATCGAACTGAGGTTTCTCCAATAGAAGATCTGAATTTAGTTCAAAAGTGTCTGGCGAATCCACAGCAGAAACGGCTTCTTCAGGTAGGGAAGACTTTGCTAGAATAATCAATCCTGAATGTGCTACCTGCTGGAATTTGGTACGTTTCGCTTTTGCACCAGTCAAAACAAACTCAAAATCTGTTAGCTTTTTGACCTTAGTTAATGATGGCAGGCATAAATGTTCTGTTTGAATGGCTAAAAGACACCTACAATGTTCCAAGTAGTAAATAACGTATATCTGCTTTTTAAATGATTCTTCGGTCTCAGCTGGCAAACCATTGGAGATTGCATGCGCCAAATCGATCGAATCCAAGATCGATGAGGCAACTATTGGGTGGTAACCATTTGGTTCTGAAACGAGTGATAGCTGAACCAACAGAGCTCTAGATCTCCACCAGTAAGACAATGCAACAATAGGATCTGTGTCGTTTGAAATCACCTTTTCGACATCAGGTTCGCAATCTGAATCGAATAGTGTCTTTCCATCAGTCAGTTCCTCTAATATCAACAGAGACAAAAGTAAGTAGACTGGGTCATCACAAAGCTCGTAAGTTAGTTGGCCTGATACATTCAACAGCTCTGTGAAGATCGAAGTGTGGGTTTCGTCAAGTTCAGATCTGTTAAATAATGTCTGAGATGACGACAGTGGAGTGGATTGGCCGGTAAAGTTGTTTTGAATAAAACACTGCAAAAATGCGATAGCGATGGCAAGTGACTCCGGAGAAGAGTGTCTTGATAGTACGTTTTCATTTATCCATTGTTTAAGTGTATCTAAAGCGTTAGATTTAGTGATCTGCTCAATGTTAATGCTTTCGAAAATAGCCTTGTTTATAACTTCATTGCTGAATCCTGATAGAATCTGAGTGGCCGCCGAAGATAAAGAGCTTTCTGGTAATGATTCGACTGCAGTTTGGTCCGAGGCCAATAGTATATGACAATGTAATAAAACGTCCATTTCGCTACTATTATTCCTAGCAGAATCAACCCTGATGAGATCACGAACTAGCCTCTTGCTTGTATTATGGACCTCATCTCATCGGCATCAGTATCAAACTTTTCAATATAAAATCCAAGATGTCGAAGATGACAAAATAAATAAAAGGAAATGCATGCACGTGACTTGAAACCACGCAGAATATCTATACAATACTGAAAATGGTTTAAATATAAGTTATCCCTACTCTAGGAAAAAATGCGACTTTTAAGTAAGTGTCGAGCTTGAAGCACCAGCGGAATACCGACATTGTCTAGTCATACCTTCCTTCTTTGTTTGTGAAGAAGCTCAACATTGACTTGTTGTATTTATTCGCGGGATTAGCAGGATTCTTTAAAGATCTATTTTTGAAGTTTAGAATAGATTTGGTTCCTGAGGTAGCGGCCTCATTGAAAGTCTTTGGAGGATCAATTCTAGATAGCCAATAATTTGAAAATAATAGTGATCCGATAGCGAATAGTGCCAAGAAGCCAAGGATACCAAAAAACCATCCGAAAGTGCCTACACCGTCAGGCTGGCCTGGTACACGAACGTTCATACCGAACAAACCTGTGATAACGTTGAGAGGAACAAGCATGGTACCGATCATGGTGACTTTACTCAACATTTCTGTAATTTTATTATTAGATGTGAAAGACTCGACCTGAAGTTGAGCTAAGTAATTAGAATGTGATCTGGAGAAAATCTTTTCGTAAGAAGACAAATTCTGGAACATGGTGACGATATGGTCCTGAATATCACCAAGATACATAGCAATATCAGCTCTTGGCTGTTGTCTCTTCTCTGGTGAAGGCCCACTATCTGGAGGCATTTTGAATTGAAGGTTGGCAATGTTCACTTGAGAAGTAAGGGCGGGACCAATTCCGTTGATGTCATCTTGGCATCTCTTCGCAAACATCTTAATAACATCTGCTTTGCCGCTGAGTAATCTCATTAGTGTCATTGTTTTTCTTCTTCCCTCCCCAATCTTCTGTATCATTAGAGCGAAGTTCATGTCTCTTGTCATGAACACTGAATCTTCTATCGCGTCTGCTTCGTATTCTATAGATTGAATGACAGGAGCAAAACTATCAGTGATGTCATCAACCAATGCATAACATATCCAGTCAGCATTCACACCGACATAATCTCTTAGTTGCCTCACACGTCTTCTAACGTTGGCGCAATGTGATATTGGATTGAAATGGAAAGTCAATATACCGTTTGCAAAAACAACAATGTAAACATTAATCGGCTCCAAGAAATCTTCGGATTCCATGTCGTTTTCAAAAGTATGGAAACAAACAAAGTAATAGTTCTTGAAAAGTTCAACTTTCTCACGCGTTTCTTGCATTCTGATATCTTCTGAAGTCAAAGGATGGATTCCAAAAGTCTTGGTCAAGCATCTCATTTCTTCGTCAGTGGGGCAACTACAGTCTAACCACCAAGTGGGGACACCATCGTTGAAAAGTTCCCTAAACGATTGGTTTGGCCGTACTAGAGATGAAAGATCCGGTGCGTGCAACGTTTCGGACACTTCCGAACTGAAGAAAGAAAACCTATTTGGGATTTCGAAGGGGGTCGGTTGTTCAGGAGTTGGAGTTGGTGCGCTGGTATAGTTCGAGTTCATCTTTTTCAAGTCATCGTCATCGTATTCATCTGGTTCAACTCTATTGTTACCGAAGGAAATACCATGAGCAACGTTACTTGGTCTAGGAGTATATCTTAGAGCTGCAGACGACGACGTTGTTTCAGTGTCAGTGGAAGATGGCGGTTTGCCCAAGTTCTGTCCGAAAACGTTCCGATTTTGAGGAATTTGCTGAGAGTACAGATGGCTCCTATTGATAGCCATTTCCTGTGTAGTGAACTCTTCTAACTCATCGAAATCAATGCCGGTGATGCGTGTATGCTCGCGCTTCTGTATTGGGAAACAAACATCCTCTTCTGTTTCCTGGGACAGATGTGAGGCTTGTGAATCATCAGTATCGATGGACGTATTTCTTGTCACGCGACGTCTCAATTCTTTAGACTTTTGGGAGGATTGGGACTTAGCGGATACTGTCCTTGACAAATGGTTTCCCATCATTGATGCATTAGACGAAGATCTCGACTTTTTCTTCATCAGTGGGATCCCCAAGGAATGAGAACCACGCCTGGAAGAAGACTGAGTGGTATCTTGATGCGATTTGGAGAAAAACGCAGCAGAATGGGGGGCAGCGGCCTTAGGTTTCCCCTCTTTATTTGAGTTGAAGTGTCTGATGCTGGCATATGGGCTTGTACCGGGGTGGCCTGGAAGATTGATATCGTCCTCTGAATCACCATCAAAACTGATGCCAGAAACCCCTGGAAAGGTAGCCGTACCGCCACGAGGAGCAGAGCCTGTCAACGTATTTGAATATTGGCCCAAATGAGGAGGTGACGAAGGGTTGCGACTGAATCCAGGCTCATTGTGCTCAGTAGTGTTCACGTTTCCTGGAGGGTAATTGGTACGAGACGTGGGGCTATGCGTTTCGTAATCGTGTTGACGATGATCGTACAACTCTGTGTGTTCTTCAGTCTTTAGAGATGGCAAAGAGTTGGCAATCGAAGTCGTACGAGAGACTTTTTGCTCTTCAGATTCAATAGATCTTGTATCGGACATATTGGTTAGTGCGAGCTCAGAAGAAACTTTTCAAAAGATGAATACAGCAGCAGTAAATGGATATGCTAGGACCGGGAAAAAAGGACAAAGACAACGGTAGATGAGAGGTCTTTGCAGCAACTTTGCAGCAACTTTGCAGCAACTTTGCTGTATCGGTACCGTAAAAGCAGCTAAACAAATGGTTCAGCAAAGTCGAAAAACACAATGTGTTAACGTCTTATGTCGCAGTTTACAAAGTTCGTTACAACTAAACAGCGGGGCAGAAACACACAAGACTCTTCATGGAAATCACCACTTCATACGACTGACACTCTTATGGTAATAGTCCTTTGTACCGTAATAGGCTTTAAGTGACCGGCTCTTGTGAAAAATGCTATTCTGTGCTTCTTTCTGCGTTTTATCACTCTTCGGCAATATAACTAACTCATCTCAAATTGATATTTGCAATTCATGGAACTTTTCTTTCCACAAGAGTCGTGGAAATGGGGACGTGAAGTGAAATTTTGGAATTTTGAAATTTCTGGCGTAACTTGTTCACACGTGCCTAAAAAGGAGTGGAGGGGACCCCAAGAGATGGGAAAAAACTGATGGCACGTGAGAATCACGTGTTACCTTTCTTTCCCCCCCAACTCTCATACCCAATCGTCAAGGTTTTGCATACACTACTGACAGAAAACAAAATACAGACTACTGGTAAGAAGCACTGCCCATTCGCTATGGCTCCGATCATACAAGCCCAACGTCAAACCCTGCCAAGGGCATGCCAAGGGCATGCCGAAGGGCTGCCAGGGGGGGGAAAACCAATCCCAGAAATCCTAGCTACCACTTCACTTGATGTGTGAAACAGCAAATGGAACGCACCATTGTCTAGGCTCAATAACCATATACAAAAAAAAATTGGCAGAGCACTATGGTCGGCACCTAACAGCGAAAAGAAATCCTCACCAAAACTGAGTGCCGAACATATTTTTTTTTTCGTTTTCTTTGCCATGCAAAAGGGAAAAAAACCAAGATGGCCAAGGCATTGGCCAAGGCATTGATTGGCCAATGCCAAGAGAACAATGAAAACCAAGAAACAGAAGAAAAAAACGGCCAGAAATCTACGTAGTGTTATCTCACGGGAAAATCAGCTTGTAGAAAAAAGAAAATCAGAACATGTTAAAACCTATTCCCCAACGAGCTTTCTTCGGGCAATCTCATTCCATCTTAACCTTGATCTTACTTTGAATTACACCTGGTTTTGCTTCGACACTATATGAGCAGCTCGCCCTCATCTCTCATAGAAGAACACGCTGTCTCGATCTCGTCCATCAGCTAGGCAGCCGATTCTGAGCGGGATATCGAGAACTCTTTTCTTTCTCTCGTCCACCTCCGCACACTACTGCGTCTTGTGTCTTTTTTTCCCTTCGAGAAAAACTTACCGTATTCGAAGTTGTTAATTTTTTTTTAAGCTTGTTAGATTTGCCTGGTACCCGATACAGTTTCTATTTCTCTGTCAAGTTTCTGGCATTCGCCGTTAAATTGTGAAATCTAGACAATTGGACGCAGGTCTGTGATTCTCATCTCATCTCATCTCGCTCGAAGGAAGTATCGTGCTTAATTATCTGAGAATCAAGAATCAATGAGGGGCATAGGCATGTAGTGTATTCGTTTTAATTTGTTTGGAGCTACACACGGTACACGGTACGGTATAGCACGGAGGGCTGTTCGGAATTGCAGTCGGGCATGCACGGCGTTCGCAGCGAGTGGACGATGGAAAGCGGTCCCGTCTGCTAAAACCGCACCGACGGATAAGCTTTTCTTAGTAGAACTGGGCTTGTGCAAGCCCAGTTCTACTTAGCAAGATCCATGTTCCCACTAGCGTTGAACCTCGAAAGAGAAAGGTTTACTTCTGTTCTGTGAAAGAAGAGAGTTGGTGCAGCTACAAACGCTTGTAATTGGCTTTACAAAGCGATGCATTGAAAAAGAAGCAAAAAACTAAAAAAAAAAAAAGAAGGCCAAGACCCCAAGACAAATATAGGGTGCATATGATGAGGTGTGATAACGAGAATGCTAATATTTATGTGGGTGTCGAAATTTTTCTCGATAACAGGGTCATATTGTATGTTTATTGGCAGGCCGTGCGTATGTTTATATATATGTGAGTGAACTGGACCCCATACACGGATTGTGCTGGTGTGTGTGTGTTCTGCTCCATGTATATATATATATATGTCACATCATAGCTCTTGAAATTTTTTTTTCTGGCAAGGGTTCTTTTATAGTGCTGTTTACGGTTTTCTTTCCCTCCGCTTTCTAATCGCATCGCATCTCTTGGAAGTTATTGTATTGACTTATCAGACGTTGGTCTTAATTCTTTTTTTTTTTCTGCAATTAAGGGCATTGACCATCGACAATAACACTAGGGCATCCCCATTCAGAATTAATACGCGATGGCTGCCAACAAGGTTTTCAACGTTGCTGTGTTCTTTGTTGTGTTCAGAGAATGTTTGGAAGCATCCGTGATTGTGTCTGTTTTGCTGTCTTTCTTGAAGCAATCCATCGGTTCCCATGACATGGCTACTTACAGAAGGTTGAGAAGACACGTCTGGCTTGGTGTTGCTGCCGGTTTCATCATTTGTATGGCCATTGGTGGTGGTTTCATCGGTGCTTACTACCGTTACGAAAACGATATTTTCGGTTCTGCTGAAGATTTGTGGGAAGGTGTGTTCTGTATCATTGCAACCTTGATGATTTCCGTCATGGGTATTGCCATGTTGAGAATCAACAAGATGCAAGCCAAGTGGAGAGTTAAGATCGCTAAAGCGATGCTTGAAGTGCCAAAGGACAAGCGTAGCAAGTTCAGTTTCAAGTTCTGGGCCACCAAGTACTCCATGTTCTTGTTGCCATTTATCACCGTGTTGAGAGAAGGTTTGGAAGCCGTTGTCTTCGTTGCCGGTGCCGGTGTTACCACCAAGGATTCCAAAGCCACCGCTTACCCATTGCCTGTCGTTGTCGGTTTGATCGCTGGTCTCTTGGTCGGTACCTTGTTGTACTACGGTACTTCCAAGTCGTCGTTGCAAATTTTCTTGGTCATCTCCACCTGCATCCTTTACTTGATCGCCTCCGGGTTGTTCTCCAGAGGTGTGTGGTACTTCGACACCTACTTCTTCAACACGAAGAGTGGTGGTGACGCTTCCGAGTCCGGCAGCGGTAACGGTTCGTACAACATTCTAAGAACCGTGTACCACGTGAACTGTTGCAACCCAGAGTTGGACAACGGTTGGGACATTTTCAACTCCTTGTTGGGATGGCAAAACACCGGTTACCTCTCCTCCATTCTTGCCTACAACTTGTACTGGTTGGTCTTGATGATCGTTGTCTTCACCATGATGTACGAAGAAAGAACCGGCCATCTGCCATTCTGCAAGAACTTGAAGCTAAGACAATTGAAACCAAGTTACTACATTAGAGGAAAGAAGAACGAAGAGTTGACCGCTGCTGAACAAGAAGATTTGTTCAAGCAAATGGAAAACTTGGCCGTTGACGAAGACGGAAACGTCGTCGTCAACAAAAGTACCGTCAGCAAAGAGGAAAATGTCATCACTGACAAAAACGACGCTGAATATTCCGTCCAACCTGTTAAATAATTAGAGAAAAAAATATCAACAATCCTATACGTCTAGTGCTCTTTTCTGTCCTCCACTCTACAACCGGCTGAGCATCCAATTATACAAATTAAATATAATATCTTACCTAACCTTACTGTAGTATGTAATGAAAATGAAACAAAAAACAAAAAGCATTATTACAACACACAAAGAAGCAAGCCCAAGCCCTTTGTTGGCCTAGTGTATTTCAAACGAGACAACCGTCCTGCTGCTAACACCACGTTCGGTGTACCTTTGTTACCTCGTTACAAGCCGGCAAACAAGCACCTGACTTCTCTGTGTCCTTCGCTGCGTGTACGTGTACGTGTACGTCTCTGCCAGTGTAAAAAGCTCATTGCTAGGCTTCTCTCGAAGAAGCAAGCGCAATTGCTTTTTGCAACATTTTTCACGGTGCTTTCGCCAGAACACAACAGCCAAGCACCGCTCATGTACGATACTTAGCGAGAATCTCTCTGCCTTGGCAGACGAGCTATTACGGCCTTATTTGTGGATATGGGAACTGGTTCTTTCCTATGTGGTTAATCTGCGCTTTGTTTGCCTATCCCTCTGCAGCTCAGGCCCTTCGGCTCATACCAAGAAAGTGGATGTCAGCCGAATCGGATGGTAAGCTGCTCATCGTTAAGGTTCAACAGCAGTTGTTTTGCGTAGTTCAAATGCGATTCTTCTCATCTTGCTTGCATGTAGTATACAACTCTCCAACAAGGCTCCTTTCATTCATATATAGAGGCAGCGTTACGGTGCTGTTAGCGTAGCCATATTTTTTTTTTTTCTTTTGTTGGCATACAAATTTTTAGGAAATCCTAGTGTTATAGAAGACTTAACTAAACCTAACTCGTACTTTCGTCAATTGAGAAACGTTTCAAACACTATATTGAAAGACGTCCGTTCGAGTTTCTGGAACTGCGTGTTGCTCAGAAAGTACGCCATTTTTTTTTTTGCAAGAACGCACCCAAGACATCACCACTGCCGTCTCAGCTCAGCTCAGCTCACCGAACTTGAATTTGATGAGCGTTGAAACTTTACCAGTACTTACTAAGTTTAAAAATTTAAAAGAGCTGCTAGAGGTAAAGTTTTGAGAGATAAAAAAAAAAAAGTGCTTTGACTAATATTAAAGGTAAAAGAGGCATCTAGAAGCTTTGAGACACACAAGGTGAACCTTCCGTGAGAACTGTTCTCTTTTGTCCTTTTAACTTCGTCGAAACCGTGAGTTGATAACGTACCGCCTATTTAAGGGTTAACAAGCTGCTCTATCCAAATCAGTTGGGAAATTTGAGAGTTTTTTTCCTGAATTCCGGCTTCTCAACATAGAAAACTGTCTGAGCCTCGGAGCTTCATCACTTTTCGTACTGAACCCCTCTTTCGATCGTCCTAGATATATTGTTGTGTGTTGACTTGGACTTGGGTCTACTTCTTTTTTTTCTTCGAATCTCTCTGTTTTAATCGAGACCGGTTCGCCTGTACTACGTCACTTATATCCCACCTATTTGCTCAAGATGGTTCTCATAAATGGTGTCAAATACGCTTGCGAAAGGTGTATCAGGGGCCACAGAGTCACTACATGTAATCATACGGACCAGCCGTTGACTATGATCAAACCGAAAGGTAGACCGTCAACGACTTGTAGCCACTGCAAAGAGCTGAGGAAGAATAGAAATGCTAACCCCTCTGGCCAGTGCACTTGTGGTAGACAGGAGAAGAAACGTGTTGCACAAAGAACCAAAGATGACACCGATTGTTCATGCAAAACGGATCCAGATCATTGTCCCTGCCATAAGAAACGGGCACCCAGAAGGAAGAAGCTTTCTCAACAGGGTGTTCCAACTACAGGATTAGATATCGATGGTAAAGTGTCAAAGCATACAAACACCGGATACCCATACCAATCGTTGCACCAGTTAAACTCGTCAAATTCTGTGGATCAGGACCTTTCGAACCTGTTAGCATCTCCACTTTCAATGAATGCGAGCTTCTCTACCGGCTGGGATAATGCGTCTTTGTCAAGTTCTAATAGATCTCCCCCCGGCAATGTTCCTGACAACAAAAATACAATAGGATTGGACCCATTGAGTACGATGAAGCCCATAACGCCTCAGACCAGAACTAAAGTGGGTGAAGTTTTCATCCCACTTACGGAATACGTTCCAACGAATATTGCTTCGTCGGAGGATCAGACCGATCATGTTAATCCTCTACTAATGGGTGATTATCTATCCGTTTACAATGATGTTAATGCCGATGCACCTAATGTAACCTACTTTGCGGACACTTCGAAACGTATGAGTTATAACCAGTTGAAAGAGCAACGGAAGACTCTCAATGAACAGCATTTGAACAACAACCATGTAGATGGTACGTCAAGGGCGGGGACTTCCCAAAGGATACCGCTGTCGGCTACTGACCGTTCTGCTTCCTTTGTTTCAAACATTTCCTCGCATGACTCAGTGGCCTCCTCAAACAATGACTTCGTAAGCTCAATAAACAGTTCGGATTCTCTTTCCTCTATGCTGCATGGTGTGAACGCTCATCATTATCAAGATATGCTTCATCACTCGAATAATGGGCGTGCGTATTACAACCCGGTTCGTGTGGACCAATCTCCAAATGTATATGGCTTTGACAATGACAGCGTACGAAGTGTCGAAGTCTTGTCAATAACGCCTAGTTTTATGGATATTCCGGAATCAAAGCCACCGAGCATCGGATCTAACTCATCTTCAAACGCGTTCATAAGCTGGAAGAATGTCAACTCAAGAAGAGAACGTTCTGTTAGTATACACAAAAACCATCGTTATGACAAAGAGAGTAATAGGAAAAGACATCCGAAAACTGTGACGAATAACTCGAGGCCACCGATCAAGTCCATGATTTTGCCGTCAGAAAACAATAATCCGGCGCTTCCACCACCCGGCAACAACTTCAGCTCGCCAGCAGATTCAACGAATACAGCTCTGAGCGCTAATACACAATTCGAAAATGCTTCTGTGTTTAGCAACGATAAGGTAGGCACAGGCCCAACATTTGTGGACCCACCGTTTACTACCGATTTTAATCAAGCACTGAAACAATCTAATATGGTTAACCAAAACATAATCGATAATAATTCTCTTTTCAGTGGTGCTAGTGAAGGGAATAATCCATCTCCTAATGATCTGTTTCCAGTCGAGTTTGCAGACATTGATGATTTGATGACACACTTATAATTCTATTAATACCTTCTTCATTAGTACCTACATATATTCATGTAACTTTATTTAAACATGCTCGCAATATTAAGAGCCGCACTATGGAATTACTTTTCTCTGATCTCTAACTGAGCATCTCGTTTCTAGTTTAATAAGAGTAAATTATGATCATATGAGCCGTTTTTTTTTTGTTTTTTTTTTTTGATTATCCGTTGCTGAAACCGGAATTTTGTTGCATGCGCGTCTATATTTGTGACTATAGGTGTTTACCTCGATGATACGCGTATCAGTGAGATATATACTGGAAAGCAAAACTGATGTCTTTGTAATTATGCTCATTTTTTAGGAGATGATCGTTAGTTTTTGCCAATGCGCTGTGATTTAAATGATTCCAGGAAGTGGCATCTCCGTATAGCATCACTGGTGCCTTCATCATTTGCTTTCCGTTTTTGCATCTTTTACAATTATATGTCTCATGGGTATCACATATCGTTTGTTCGTTCAATTCGAATAGCTGTTTTAAATTATCCGAACTAAATAGGCGCTCTACGTCTTCCTTTTCGTCCACAACGCACGAACTCAAACTCATCTTCATTGACTGTCTTTGGAATATTTTTTCTTCAATAGTACCAGTACTGATGAATCTGTAAATAAAACAATCCTTCTTTTGACCATCTCTCCAGACTCTGGCTAGTGCTTGTTGATCTGCCGCTGGATTCCAGTCCGGATCTAATAAAATTAGTCTGTTTGCCCCAATGAGGTTGATACCACAACCACCAGCTTTGGAACTCAACAAAAATATAAATTCTTGACCTTCCGGATCGTTAAATCTGTCGACCAACTTCTGTCTCTTATTAATATTCATTGTACCATCCAACCTCAATACTCCATAATGATTACCATAGCACATTTTCTCAATCAAGTCTAGCGTTTGTGTATAGTTCGAAATCAATACAATCTTGTCATTGGACTCTGTTCTGATCTTGTGTAGGAATCTTGCCAACACAGAAAATTTGCTGGAAAATGCAGTTTGAACTACCGATCTACTTCTTGAAGAGTGCGAACCCATAGAAGACTGATAATCGTCGACAATCAAGTGTTCAGATCCTGGAATATCTTCAGGTATATCCAACAAGTCCGGATGATTGCATAACTTCTTCAACAAACCGATGGCCTTCAAAGGCTGGTTGCTATCTCCTTTTACAATTTTCTTGACCGCCCTTGATTCGACGAAATGCTTGTAAAGTGATTTTTGGAAGGGAGTCAAGTTTATGAATATGACATGCTCGTATTTGCAAGGTAGATATTTGGACAAAATATTGTTGGTACGGCGAATAATGAATTTGGACACAATATTTGAAAGTTGCTTCAATCTCTCTTTTCCTAAAGTGACCTCCTCATCAGTGGCCAACGAATCTCTACTCTGAAGGATCGGCAGCTCAAAATTTTTTCTGAAGTCATTTCTGGATCCCAATAGCCCAGGATTTGAGAAGTTTAATAGTGCGAAATACTCCGATAGATCATTTTGGATTGGGGTACCCGAGAGAATAACCCTTCGTGGGCAGTTGATGGAGTCCAAAGCGGTGAATGTTAACGAATCTGCATTTTTCAAACGGTGTCCCTCGTCTGCTAGCAACAACCCAATTTCACCGTTTTTCAAATATTCGACGTTTCGCCTCAAAGTTTCGTAAGATATAATAAGAACAGGTTTGACGATGTTTCTGCCTTGAGCCGAAGCCCAACTTCTAACAGAATCCGCTACACTTCCGTTATTTAGACTCGATTTTTTACCATCGACAGCTAAAGGCGAGATCGAGCCTGGCCCCAACCACTTTACAATTTCATTTGCCCAGTTATTGACTAGAGATGACGGACAGACAATGATACATTTACTGATAGATCGTTTACCCTGCGGGCCCTGCTTTAACATGGTCCACATCAAAGCCAAACATTGCAACGTCTTACCTAAACCCATCTCATCTGCCATAATGCATCCGTAAGCACCTCTATTTCTTGAATTTTCATTTACTTTGATAACGTCCTTAAGATCAGATACAGTAGAAGCCTTTGATGTTTCTGCGGCCCCTGTATCAGTGCCAGCCTGAACAGTTCCTTCGACCATAGACTGCGAGCTAGAATCCAAAACGGTCTTGGTATCCAAAAAGTCCTTCATAACTAAGCCCGTAACGCATCTATACAAGAATCTGACACCCTCAACTTGATGTGGTCTTAAAATCTTAGCTAATTTCGGATCTATTACAACAGGCACGTTAGGGAATTTTTGACTCATAGGATCATCGAAAGATCCTAGGAGCTCTCTTAGTGTTTTGTTCTTTACACCGTTAGACAACATCTTAGGATGGTAAATGGGCGCTGCAGGACTAACCGAATTCTCTTTTGGCGTCTGAACCTCTGCCTCGGTATCTTTCACTTTTTTGACCTTTTTCGTTTCCACCGCATTTTGTCTGAAGGAATCCAGATCTTCATGTTGTTCAGGAATATCACCATCAACTGTAGGATCGTAAAGAACAATGGCAAGTTCGTCTGTTGGATCGTGCAACGGCCTTGGCGGAATGGCAATCTTTGCTTTGGTCCCCAAGGCCAGCGGAATATTGTGTCTTTGAACATACCCCTTTATCGGCACAGTAAACGATCTTCTCAAAGTTGAGTATATGGTATCCAGTCTCGAAGGATCCGCATTCAATCTGGATAGAGATAACGCGTCTTTCCTTTTCGTATGAAGATCGGTTTCTAAAGCAGAATCCATATTAGCGTACGTCGTTTGAGATCTTCTGGAAGATCTGACTCCATACCTTTTGGCATGGTCTGTTTTGTTAACCTTAAACGGAACTTTAAAAGGCTTCGTTAATGTAACCAGCGCCTGGTTTGCATCCAGTCTCCTTGGAGCTAGATTAGGACGAGCTCCGGCTCCTATCCCATTTGGTGGCCTATCTGGTAGTCTTCTTCGAGCCATATTTGATTGACAAAAAATATGCTGATACTAGCTTTATTGATCAATAAAGAGACAGAACTGTGCACACTACTGGTCACGGCCCAAACAACTATACTGTCTTATATGAATCACTGGCCTCTCCGTTCATCTATAGTGTTATATACCAAGGCAACAATGCTTTTGTGCTATTAGAAATGATCATGCCTGTAACTTTTCGAGTTGAGGCAAACACCAAAACGCGTAGTGGCAAAAGAAACAAGGAAAAGGTAAACACCAAGGCGTGCGCGCCAGTGTATCCACAGACATTCGACCTCATCTTCACAGCGAGTTAAAAGATATGAAAAAAAGGCAAGAAAGCTGATCACGTGCATTGCACGTGATCAGGGACGGGGGGCCAATGAAATAAATACCTCACTGCTCATTTGCGATCTGCCCTGTGTGGCAGGGTCAACTCCGAACCGTTCGTCTGGTTCGATGCTATATCCGAGCGACATTCTTACCCCCGCTGCAGCGCAAAACAATTTTTGCAAGTGTACTGGGAAAAGTCGGGATAACTCCCACGCTAACCTCCTATTTTTCGTCTTCACGAAACGGCAAAGCGTCGTTTTTCCCATATCCGATTAAATCTGCAGAACTAAACTCGAATCCTGACAGTCACCTGACACACAAACTTGCCGATTTCGCAAAGGGTAACCCCCACCTTTCGAAGTTAATGTCGCATCTATACGCTCCGTTCTCCAGTCGGGCATAAACTTCACACCTACGCCGAGCGCTCGGATTTCCAGTATATACCAAGTGGTGCGCAAAGAAACAGACCATGCGTCCTCCGATTGTCTCCTACTTCGATATACAGCGATACGTGGTTCGGAACGAGTTATGTAACGTACGCATAGGTTAGGGTGGGGGAAGGGAAATTACAGTTTACGATTGGAGACAAACTTTTTCCTTCGGTGAAACTCTTTGTGAAACACAAATGGAGCGACCTTTTTCGTTCTGCAATTGTCCAAACAGAGAAGAGAAGAAGAAAAAAAAAAAGACTAAAAAAAAGAAGACCGAAAAGTATGTGTGTGGTGCAGCGACTTCTGTGGGCGGGATAAGAATACACCCAGCGTCAATGGTCCAGTAGAAAGCAGGTAAAGCAGACGCGCCCTCGGAGCTTCTTGTGTTTGTCCACAATAGCTTGGAAACCTAACTACTGGTAGAAGCTGCTAGGGACTCCTAGGAACTCCCCAACAGCTTCGTATTCTCCTTTAGCTAGCCACAGGGTACATGAAAAAATAAGAGTTTCTCCGATTTAAGTGCAGAAAATTGAGTAGCTCCGCTTGGCAATCTCTCTTTTTTTTTTTTTTGATTTTTCTTTCCAATAGATTTTCCATACACATTATACGGAGATATAGGCTCGCTGTAGTTATACATATTCTGCTGTTTATGGTAATAGCCGTGGGTAGGGGCTGAGCGGATGGAACAGAGCCCCGAATTGCCCCTCCTTTCATTTTGTTCTTCGACATGGACTGAAGTGTAGACTGCGGCCCTATGTGGCTTCCAACTGGCTTTTTTTTTATTATTGGAAATGTGCCTCTCCGACATGAGCTGATTACTGTCAAAAAATAAGAGGTTACTGCAGCAAAAGAAAGTATGTGGATTACGCCAATAGTAATGTGCTACTCCGATACACTAGTCCATCCGGTTACTTAGTGACTTACGTATGTTATAGTGACAGTACGCTATGTAAGAGGGTTCGATCGTCACCAATTTTTTGGAGAAATAGACTAGCACAGGACGGAGATTCCTGTATAGGCCAAACCTTCCGAATTGCGCGCTCCCTATAGTCCGGTAGCAATACGGCTTGTGAATGCCGTGCTGGCCAAAGCTTTTTTTTTCTTTTGTTACGTACCGTTTACTCGCTGAGACGTTCAGTATAGTATGTGTGTGTGTTCTGCTCTTTTTTTTTTTTGATGCATTTTTTAACATGAAGGAAGCAATGATTTGTGTTACAATTTTCTTTTTTTCGCTTTTTTGGCTCGCTTTTTTTTTCATTCAGGAATATTCTCAGTTCAGAAAATTACAGGTGGTCAAGGCATCGTTTTTTTTTTTTTTTTCACTTTGATGGTACAGAAGGGCTTGTGGGAAGATAAACCAAGACCAGTATTCACCGAGGTTTAACGAACATTTGGAGTTCGACGACACCTTGTGAGTTTGGAGTTTTGGAGATTGGAGGAGGGGTAGTAGGGATATTTTGTTTGTGAAAGTTTGTGGGTTATGCTTATATATCGGGGAAACTTTTCGGCTGTGGGCTTTCATGTGCATGTTTTTCCGAGATTATGGATATATATATATATATATATATATATATATGTACAAGATTGTAGATAGCAGATCAGATTCTTTATCGCTGCCTAATTTTTTTTCTTCTCGGAGTTTTGACATATTAGAATTAGAGAAGATATAGAACAGTATTACCAAGATATACAAAAGACATAAACACCTTGTTTGAAAGCAAGCGATAGCTGAATGTCCAGTATTACCATTGACAATTGTAACAATTCGTCGCTTCCGCCCTTGTTGCTCCCGGCGGTGGTGCATCACTATGAGAGAAATGCAGATTTAGACAAACTATCATTCACGAAGTTGAAACAGGACAAATCGGTGTCAGGGCTCAACGTCTTATCCGGTGCTGAGTCGTGGTCCAAGCACAGTGCTAACTATACCACCTCAGGTTCAACGAGACTTTTGACTCCTCCGGACTCAAAAGTTCAAAGCTCCACGATAACGGCCAATTCTTCCTTGGACAACTTGGCCAACCTAGCATATGTCGTTGCTGCTACTGATGGTGTTAACAACAAAACTTCTGGTAGTGTCAGGGCAAATGGCCAGCAACCACCGCTTATGTACAAGTACTTGCAGAAGAAGCGTTCCTGCTCGGCCTCCGTTACGGAAAACGAAACCTTAGCGTCTCCTGTTGAATTCAAGAAGAAAGGAAGGAAGCTTCCAAGAAAAAATAACATCAGAATGAGTGCCAACACATCTTTCTCATTGAATCCTGGCACTAATTCAGCTACCACATCAGGAAATTCTTCGTGCTCTTCATCAAGACCTGATTCCCCATTATCGAGACACCAGTCAGTGTCAAACTCTCCATCTTCAGTAGAGGAGGAACCTACAGGCATGTCTGACTTCAAGGACCACCAAAAGCTGGTCAACGCGTCAGGTGCTAAAGTCATTACTTCTTCAAAATGTAAAAGACAAAGAACGGGGCCTAGCTGCGATGTTTGCAGGTCCAAAAAAATAAAATGTGATGCAACCGTTTTAGTTTTGTCACAGGACCCTCCGTTGCTCTCTAACTGTCAAAGAACTGAATCGCTACATTGTCCCTTGTCAATCGATTCGTGTGACGCAGAAATTTTGGCCAAGATTCCACTTGAAATAAGAACACAATTGGCAGAAAATAAAGATATGTCGCTGGTTAGACATGTTGATAAGTTGATCGCCTTTAGCTCTTGTAGCTCATGTTTGAAAAAGAAAGATCGTCATTGTAATTTCAGTAAAGGATTCACTAGAAACGACATCGCTGTCTTTTCCACGCTAAACAAAAAGTTGGGAAAGAGAAACTCGTTGGGTGACTTCACTGTACAGGATTACTTAAACACCGGTTGTTCACCGGATCAATAAATGACCAAATGACACCCATAATTGCATTAACTTACATATGCAACCCCCGCATAATCAAGTTTATAATATATTAAATTAAAGATCGTCGATCTCGTAAGAATTTCGTTGCAATTGCATTTACACGCAAAATTTCTGTTGTTATGTTTTTTTCTATCATTCAGTTATTTGAACTTCTTGGATGTTTGCAGCTCCACAAATTTCTTGCCTTAGCTTTTTGCATTCTCTGACAGTTTGTCGTGAGTGAGTTGTTATTGACAATATTATATATGTTTCTAGTCTAATTTGTTGAACCTAACCACATTTGTCATATAAAAGCCGACTACAGTCTTGAAGCCCGATCCTACTTCATTTAACCAACCATAATGTAGGTCTAGTGGCTACCAACTGTCTATAGGACTAGCCACCTGACGAGCAATGTGAAAAGAACATGCACTCCGATCATCACATACAACAGCACTTTTCCGTTCTCCAGTTCATTGACAACATTCTTCAGTTGAGTGTATATGATAGTACCGCTGTATGTTCCTCCAATTACAACTAGTATCCATTTTACTATATTTTCGTTAGACCCACGTAGACCTCCTGCTACTACTCCAACAAAGCCGATAGGAACCCATACGATATTGCTAACACCATATGTGTCAATCGTTGTTATGACATCAAACGCTTCTTTGAAAACGAATTTACAAATCAAAAACCCTGCAATGGGAACACCCAATACGTAGATGTAAAACAGTAGGAAACAGTGGATCAAGATCTGGAATTTCGTTACCCTCGAAATTCTATTGGTGATCAATGATTTGATGACACCCGAACCTGAATATGAAAGGAATAAGACTACTACTACAGTAGCAGTTATCCAAATGGTGCTGTACAAATCTAATTGTGCGTCTGCTTGAGTTTCCTGATCTCTTAGTGATTTCAACTCACCTAATTTCAAAGCAGTTATAAGTTTTCGTTTTAGCGTTGTTTCGTCCACCTGGAAATACGGCGAAAGCCTTGCAAAAACACTTGCCGTTCCTGAGGCTGCAGCTGGAGCTGCGGCTGGCGTCTCTCTGCTTGTTTCCAATGGGACATCTTCAATTTCCGGCTCAAAAGGTTTCATTCCTGGTGTAATTTGTGGAATAAAGGAGTCATCTTCAAATGGATTAATCTCATCATCTTGGTCTATAAGGTCTTTTTTGTTATTCATCTTTGACAAATTGAGCGGCTTCAATTTTGGCGCTCGGTCAAAGGTAAGTTAGGGGACGTTTGAGGAGACAGTATATCCGCTTTCGAGGTATACTTCTAACAAAACCTTATTCCACTTACCTTGAAATATCATTTTTTAATGTGCTATTTTTTTGCCAATGTTATGTGTACATTTAGCTACGTGACATATTCTTCTTCTTTTTCTGAAAAATACAAAAGATCGCTGGCTGGGTGCATTTGATACGTATAGAATGATCATTGATTTGGTAGTTTCTTTTAACCTCGAACTAGAACCGTGATTCTCCTGCACACATTTGAAATATCGAAATATTAGTAAGACTCGATGCTAAGAATCGAGAGCTCATCGCCCAGTTTTGGTCTAAGTTTCATAATAAATGTTGTGCTCAGGCCTTTGTAAAATTCATTACCTGATATAAATTGGAACCGTATACACATTGCGAAAGGCAGGTACACATATCTCTTTGCATTCACCTTTTTTTTCTTCCCATGTATGCTACGAACTGCAATGAGATTCACTACCAAAATTTTGAAGGTTGATCCAGCAGCCATACATTTTTCCGATACTGCACATATAGATGGTTCGCTACCCTCTTTTACGTGTGCAGAAACTGAAAAGAACCTATTAGAAGCGGCCGGCGTGATACGAGATACTTCTGAAACCGTAGCGTTTCCAACAGAAACAGTTTACGGACTTGGAGGATCGTCTTTGAATGATGAATCTGTGAAAAATATATACAAGGCAAAGAATAGGCCTAATGACAATCCTTTAATTACACATGTCTCCTCTCTTTCTCAGCTCAACCGTATCATATATTCAGAATCATCGAATGATTGCAAACCACTTTCTCATATACCGGAGATATACCATCCATTACTTGCAAAGCTATGGCCTGGTCCACTCACCATTCTTTTACCCATTCCGGAAGACTTAGGTAAAAGTACACTATCAGAATTGACAACTGCAAACCAACCTACTTTTGCATGCCGAATCCCTGCCAATCCAGTTGCGAGGGCATTGATAGCTTTAAGTGATACCCCAATCGCCGCACCTTCGGCAAACGCATCTACAAGGCCATCTCCGACCACTGCTCAGCATGTATATCACGACTTGAATGGAAAAATACCATTGATTTTGGACGGGGGTAAGTGCAGTGTTGGAGTCGAATCAACTGTTGTGGATGGTTTAGTAAGCCCGCCTATGCTACTTAGACCAGGTGGATTTACTTATGAAGATATTCTACGAATTGGTGGAATCCTTTGGAACGAATGTCTGGTAGAGACCAAAGTAAGTGTCAAAGACGATGAAAAGGTCAAGACTCCAGGCATGAAATACAGACATTATTCTCCAAAGGCCAAAGTATTGTTGTTGATACCAGAAACCAATTTGCCCTCCGTATCCTCGCAACGAATTGAAAAATTGAAGGAGCTAATTAACATTGAGATAACAAACGAAAATGCCAAAAAAGTTGCCTTTTTGAGCAGTTTCTATCTAGACAAAACTCTCATCAATCACAATTGCATACATGAACCACTAGGAAAAACCGGTAAAGAGGTTCAAGCCAATCTTTTTGCTCTGTTAAGAAAAGTAGACGAGGAGGATAACGTTGATCTTATCATTGTAGAAGGAACGGAAGCTAGTGAAGAGGGGCTAGCAATTATGAACAGACTAAGGAAAGCAGCCAGTAACAATGTAATCATTTTTTAGTAACATACTTAAAACTTCTATCACCTTAGACTGTATACACTTATTCAACTGAATAAAACCAATGCATTTTACCACTTTTGATCAAAGGTTAATGTTCATTGCAAACTACTACTATACAAGAATCATGGAATGATACTTTCCACACGAAACAAGCTAAACGATAGAAGAACCGTGCGATTCCGAATACCTATTCTTTTTGGCATAGTATTTCCTGATTTCATCACCTATGAAAACACTACTACTGATTGTCAAAAGGAATGCTAAATCCCCCAAACTGAGACTTTCAGTTTTGAATATGCTTTGGAAAAATGGTATGTAAATGGCACAGATCTGACCGAGAAGTGATAAACTTACAGCGTAATTGAACATTTTGTTAGCGAAAAATCCAATTTCAAATATAGATTTCGTACAATGTCTGCAAGCCAAGGCATTGAACATATCGAAGAAAACAAAGCAAGTAAATGTCATTGTTGTATCTCTTGATGTAACCTGTCCGTCCTCTGCCATTTCCTTGACGAAAACATATATCGTTCCACAGATAATGAAGCATGCACTGATCAGCACTCTTTTCAAAACAGCGTCTGTTAAAATCTTGTCAGACCTCTTTCTTGGAGGTTTCTTCATAACTTCGTGATCTACAGGTTCCACGCCTAAAGACTGGGCAGGAGGCCCATCCATTAAAATATTGATCCAGAGAATTTGCATTGCATTTAGAGGGTTTGGGAGTTTAAGAGCTGTGGAAATAGCCACTAAAGACAAAGCTGCAACAGATGTGGACAACTGAAAGGTCAAAAAATTCTGAATATTATTAAAAATACCCTTACCTTCTTCAATAGCAGTTAAAATAGTGCTGAAATCGTCATCTGTCAGAACCATATCAGAAGCTTCTTTGGCAACATCAGTTCCCATTTTACCCATGGAAACACCGATATCCGCTAGTTTAAGAGCGGGGGCATCATTTACACCATCACCGGTCATTGCTACAATATCACCACGTTTTTGCAATGCACGGACAATGTTCAACTTGTGTTCTGGTGTAGCACGAGCAAACACATTGACATGATCAATGACACTAGCAAGTTGGCTGTCAGTCATTTGATCAAGTTTGTCACCTGTAAGCACACTGTACTCTGGGTTGACAACTGGAATTCCAATCTGTCTAGCAATACTTACTGCTGTGTTGGCAGCATCACCGGTAATCATGATGACATGCACACTACCTTGAATTAGTTCTTCAATGGCACTACGCACTGCTGGTCTAGGTGGGTCGTTCATGGCAATTAAACCAGTAAATGTCAAACCTGCTATCATAGTTTCATCGAAATCTTTCTCTGAATTAGCAGTCGTTAATTCTAGTTCTGCAAAAGCTAGAGTACGAAGCCCCTCGGAAGCCAGTGCTATTGCCGAATCGCTTATCGTTGACATATCATTAGGCTTTAGTTTATGAACTTTGCCATCTTTACCTAAATAATGACTGGACTTTTCCAAAATCTTTTCAAATGCACCCTTAACATAAACCACGATTTTATCATTTGCATTTATTGTCTTAACAGCCATGAGTTTTCTTCTGGAATTGAATGAAATTTCACTCAAGTTGTTGACAGAGTTTCTGCAGTCTTCCAAACCAAACTGCTTCAGGGATTCTAGAATTGCAACATCGGTTGGGTTACCCAAGTATTTCAGATGCTCAGATGAGTAGGTGGCATTGTTGCAGATATTGCCGATTTTCAAAGTGGCAGCAACGTCTTGCTCAATAGGAATTGGCCTTTCCTTTAGTTTGGACAAAGTCAAAAAGTTAGTTTTGTTTTCCATGCTTCCCAAACACCAAATCTTAGAAACGGTCATATGATTTGCAGTTAAAGTACCAGTCTTGTCAGAACAAATCACATTGACTGAACCTAAGGTTTCAACACTAGGAAGTCTTCTAACTATAGCCTTACGTTTAGCCATTCTTAAAACACCAAGTGCTAGAGTAACAGTGACTATAATTGGCAATCCTTCAGGAATAGCGGCCACTGCTAAAGAAACGGCAATTTGGAACATTTCAAGCCATGATCTACCTTGAATAATACCAACAACGCAAATGAGGCCAATCAAGATGAAACTCATGTAGGACAAGTCTTTACCCAACTTATCCATAGCCACCTGCAATGGTGTCTTAGGCTTATCGATATTACTCATCATCTCGAAAACAGAACCAAATACAGTATGTTTACCTGTCGCGATTACCACACCCTTACCGTGACCTTCTCTGACTAATGTACCCATGAATCCAATACAGTTTCTATCACCCACAGGAATTATAGACCCTGGGATGTGTGAATAAATTTTTGCGTCGACTGCAGCGGCGCTCTTGTGCACAGGTTCGTTTTCACCAGTCAAATTACTCTCATCAATGCACAAATCAACGGATTCTACGATTCTCAGATCAGCAGGAATTCTATCACCAACTTTGAATCTAACCAGATCACCTGGAACTAGGTTCGAGGCAAGAACATGCGAAAGTTGGCCGGATCTAGTCAAATGACAGGCGGCTGGAACTAACTTATTCAAAGCTTCCAAGGATTTTTCAGACTTGTACTCTTGCACAAATCCAACAGTAACAACAATTATTATAGCCAGTGCAATACTAATTGAGTCATCGATATTCCCCATGAGAAATGAGATCACGGCAGAGCCAATCAACAAAAGGATTAAAGGATCTTCAACAAATGTACATAAAAACTTCTTCCAAAGAGACTCTTTCTCATCAGGTAAAACCTCATTTGATCCCCAAATAGACTTCCTGTATGCAATTTCAGATGGATTAGATAACCCATTGTCTATATCCGTTCCCAATTGTGATAGAGTATTTTCGACTGATACAGTGCAAAACTCTAAAGATGCATTTGGCTGCGAAAGTACATCAGCTGTAGCAGTTTGTGGTGCTTGCTGCTCTCGCGCGAGATACGACTCGAACGGGTTGTCACTCATGTGTATGTTGGGCTAGAAGATGCTATAGTGCGCTGGTTGGCAGCCGACTGCAGCTCAGCTTCTTATACAAGAATTGGTACAAGCAAAAGTGCAAAAGAGAGCAGAAGTCGAATTTGAACAACAACACTGTCTCGAAGCAGGTATTCAAAAGTAGTATCAACTGTAATGCAGCTGATTGACCAATCGTATGTGGGTCAGGAAATGAAATGTTAAATGGCACTCTGTTAGATCACCTCCTTTATTTAATCGTTCACAGTGTGCATGGTTCAGTTAACAGTTGATTTTCTGAATTTTTTCTGATAGTGGAAAATGCTCATTGCCAAGTTATTTAGAAAAAACGCGATGATCGCGTATTAACGAAACGAAGATATGGGTGACGACGAGGCTGTAGCCTCTCGAAACATATTAAAAGTAATATGATGAAGAAGCGCAGGGGAACATTGAGTTGCAGAGCAGTAGTCATGAGGAACTCAAGTTCCTAGGGTGTGGCTCTGAACCCTATTTCGGGGCACCGAAATACACACCTTGTAATTTATTTTGATGTTCTCAATTTTCGCAATTTAGTCCTTTGCTACCTGAGGCTGTCAACCGGTGTACAGAAAACCCGTTAATGGGTTTAAAATAGATATACATATATGTAACGGCGACAATACACAGCTGCCAAACACTGTCATGAGTAGATAACATTTGATGTGCGCATGGGGAAAACGGCGTCCAGTCCTGTAATGATTTGTAGTAGTGGTAAGGTATTTCTAAGGTATTTGTAGATCATTCAAGTTACATGCCTGTATTTTTGTTTGGTCCGCTACATAAGCCGGTCTCTGTAGTCATGCCGTTATATATCCAGGACTAGTATGTGGAAGTAATTGTGCATGAGCGGGTCAATATATATTATAATTAAGAATTAACAGACGTTTGTTTTTTAAGCAGTCGGGGCTAGCGGAAATGAATTGGGGATGCAAAATGGAAATGAAGCCCGCTGCCAAGAAGTGCAATGCCGTGTGGATTTTAGTGAAATGCAAAACAGAAAAGATGGGGACCTAGTCAAGGTTACTAAACCCAGAAAGATTCTGGATGAAAGGCGGCAGCAAGGGAAATGAATGTTTTGTTTGTTGAAGTTAAAACTTCATGTCTTTTTGGTTTGTAGTTACGAGATGTTAATAGTTTCTGCCGTTGAGTTCATTACCATCGTCGTCATAGTATTTTTCTTCCTCCAACATCAGTTCATTGGAGTGAGATTTCCTATGACCATCGGTTGTATTTCTCCCAACTGTGTTGTTTCTCGTTGGAGCCATAACAACAGGGTCCACGATGCCTGGATCCGGAGATTCGGTAACGTATTCATCGGTCTGTTTACCCATGAAAGATTTCCACCATTTGGAGACTTTCCCTGAAGTGTAAGCAGTAACGACTTTCCCTTCCGAATTCAGGAAATTGGTTCTCTTTGGTTTGACACAGAATATGTAGATCAAGACCAACAGCACAATTAAAATTGGCACGCCAAGCCCAACAACAACTCCGATGACAATTCTTTTGTTTTTGGCGGTCAAACCCTTGTGCTCGCTCGAAGTGCTGGTTGCCGTCTCTGTGGGCGTATAGGTGACTGTTGTGTAACGGTCACTGAGAATAGTTACACCGTTGATGACCGAGGTTATTGTCGTTGGCGAAGGCCGGCTCGTAGTGGATGGACCAGCCGAAGTCGACTCGGAAGAAGAACTTGACGTTTGCTCTTCCTCGCTTGTGGAAGTTGATCCTTCCGAATCGCTGCTGGAGCTGTCACTGGCGCTGGTGCTAGTCGCAGAACTATATCTGGAGCTTGAGCTACTAGCCGTGCTCGAATCGACCGAAGATGACAAGGACGCAGAACTGTCGGACGAGGAAGCACTAGAAGAAAGCACGGAAGTAGAGGACGCGTTGGCGGGTATGAAGGATGTCGAAATCTCCGACATCGACGTTTGTTCATCATCGCCAGAGGATGAAACGAACGGCGAGTTAGAGCTAGTTGAACCATTATCTTCGTCGCTGGAACTTGTAACAACGAGGAACGTCGACGGTTCCACTGACGACGACGACAACGACGACGACGTCGTCAGTGGACTCGTAGCATTGTTGCTCGATGTGACTAACCCTTCACCGTCTCCATTTACTTGTGACTGTTGAGCCACCAGTGGTTTTACCAAAGAAGCTAATAATAGTAGCTGGATCAAAAATCGCATATTCCTGGGTATGCTGGTATTGCAACAGTATTCAAAGTCACCACAGCTAAGAGATCCTGTTTCTCTCCTGCAAAAAAAACCTGATGCCACTGGCCCGTAAAATACCAACTTCTAGCAGATAAACAGTTCCGAAGTAGTGTCTAACCGAACTACACCATTATATATATATATATCAAAAATACATATAAATATACAAATTTGTAAAAGCTCTAACTGTATGCGTAGTATTTTTTCACATATCCTGGGATCTGAAAATGTTACCATCTCAAACATACCGAAAATGAAAAAAAAAATTACTTCGCCAAAAAATCAAAAAATAGATTCGTTTTGAAATCGTGAATCGATATTTTTCAGATCGCCGAGCGGAATTGAGATCGAGAAGGAATGTCGCTAGACAGCGGCGTGCAAGAGTAGGGTTCGAAAACAGAGATGGCTTGCTGGAATAGAACAATGTCGGTGGCAGTAGCGTCAAGGATTAGATACTAGGGCGTTGCAAGTCTATCTGCAGCTTCCGAATAGCGGTGGCAGAAGTCACAGAGATATGGAGTACGGTGAAGTGGCAGTGGTTTAAACATGCAATGTCAAATATAGGATCAGATTATTCTCTTTACCATTAAAACAACGTCACATTCTATCTATGTACATTTTTATGTATGCTGGTCCAATGAGTATCCAGTGGATGAGTTCAAATGTATGTATGAAGGCTTTAGTTAAAAAAAGAACGGGGTAAATAGCGGTGCCTGTTGTAAGGTTGTGAGGAGAGAACTGAAGGGAGGTTAGAACACGGATATGCGTGAATTTTTAGTGAGTGGTAAGAGAGATAAGGTATGGGATATTCGCTTGCTTCCTATTAGTTACACACTGCTGTCGCCGAAGATACCCCAGTATTGTTCGACACCTTCGTCACCGGCATCCTTCCAGTAGTCGTTGTATGTGGTGAACAAGATGGCCTGATCGCCTATGCTGTCAATGATGGATTTAATGCAAGTTTCTTGGTTCGCTTTTGATGGAACGCAGGTTCCGTATGTATTTCCCTCAGTGGGCCAGCCGGTTTCTGTGATCAGGATTGTCTTCCCGTTGTTGCAAGTGGAAGACAAATTGTCGATCTGGGTCTTTACCCATGGCCCACAGTTGGATGGGTCGACGTTCCCGTCCCAGTATGGGTGACAGTTTACTGCGATGAAATCCGAAACGCTACATAAACCGCTGTTGTTTTCCGTAGCCACCAAGGTATCAACTGTGACGATATCACCTGTGTAACCAATAGCACTCAATTGGGTTCTGGCAGATTCAACAGCAGAGCTGACTTCCGAAACGGTGTTGGTCCCTGCGTTGACCAATTCGTTGCCGACAGAAATGGCGTAAACCTTGGAGAAATCGCCATTGAATGCAGATTCTATGATGGACACACTAGCAGCGATCTTGTCAATGTCGTAGATACCGAGGAAAATCTTTTGACTACTTTGTAGTGAAGCCAGAATCGGTTCGATAGAGTCACAGTCGGTGTCATAAATTCTGATGACGTTGAATTGAGACAAGCTTTCGATATCCGACTTGATGACGTCTGAGGACTTGCAGGTACCGCTACTGCTGTAAGGGGAGTAGGTGATACCTAGAGCCCCACCGTATTCACCTGTTCCGGAACTCGAGGTACCGCTACCGCTAGAAGATGCAGTGGAGCTGGTAGTCGAGGAGGATGCTGAGGAAACGGATTTGACAGTGGAAGTAGTTGAGATAGTATCAACACTTTTACTGTCTCCAAGATCGGTCACTGGTTGTAGAGTTGTGGTTCCATCGGTAGTCGCTTCAGTGCTGGCCTGAGTAAGGACCTGGCCGTTCTCATTAACGAAATTCGTCACTACCACTGTGACGTCTCTTTTTTCTTCAACCACGTGATGCTTGTGGACAGTAGCAGCGGAGGCAACGGTAGCTAAAGCTAAGGCCTTTGATAATACGGAGTCTAGTCTCATTGTAATGAATGAATGTTTTTTTGGGTACTTTGGACTGATCTATTGGTGAGACACTGGGTATCTGCCGGGTTGAAGCCTTGCCGTTGTTTGCTTACGATGAATACAAGATGGATAGTAGATGGAAAGTGTCTACTTGTTTGAAGCTGAAACTAACGGGTACAAATTCATATTTATGCTCTTACATTTATATAAACCGTTCACCAGACACATTGATTCCGTGACGTTTCATGGCTGAGTCTGAGCGAACGCTCCATAAGTAACCGGCCAGACATGTGTGTGAGCAAGTGTTTCTAGTCGAAACGAATCTGTCACGACTAGGAAACCAGAATTAGGAACACAATTCGCAAAAGAAAAGGTGCGCACCGTAGCCACAACAGTACGCTCTCGCAATAGTTAAAAATTTCGCGGAGAAGACCCATTGTGGGCCAAGAAAGTATCTTCGTAACTGTAAGTGAGAATCAACGAAAAGAGTATGCTGAAGTACTACCCTCACTAAGACATTTCCGAGGTCAGGAACAGTTTAGGAATTCGCGAGATGAACAGATACCACATTGGGAAAACTTAGTACTAAATCGAGAATGCGCAGCCACCTCCATTCAATCACTAGGCCGAACTTTCTTTTACTACATCTCGTGGATTTAGTAATACTACGAACACTGGTAATGTAATGCTCGGAATTGAGGTTGTGATTATGAAAGAAAAAACCGTCGCATCAATTAGTCTGTGTTCCTTCGTAAGACCACTTCTGAGCATACACTGAGTATGAGTTACGAAAGTCTTACACATTAAGTTTGTTCGGTATGGAGCAACCTACCTAGGAGACATACTAGGAAAGTTTAATAACAGCAGTGGCCGTTGTGTTGCTACTGACATAGGTACCGTAACCTAGGTTTTTCCTTACTGTTAAAGGTAATAGTTGTAGTTCGATTCGGCGCCAAAAGAAAGAAAACCCGAAAACTAAACCTGAGATGCGAAAAAGAGGCAAACTGCTTTAGGACTTGACACCAAACTCTTAGATGAATCGGGGAAACAGCTAGTAGTGGGCGAGTTGTATGGCCGGATTTGAAGCCGTGATAATCTTTTTTTTTCGTCCGTCCAAAGAGACGACTCTTTTCTGGATTCATGCGTCGGAGCTTACAGCCACTTTACCAAACTATGGCCTGTTAGTGGCTTAGTTCTGGCAGTCTTCACAGATGTTCTTACAGTTCGTAGTGATGTAGCACAGACGCATTTTTCGTGCCAGTGTGAATTGTGTCCAAATTCAAGGCCCACCAATGACAAGGCAGCCAAAAGATAGCTGGGGAAGCTTCGTTGGAGGAGATGTCACTGCAGCATCGCATTTTATTGAAACTCCGATTCAGTTGGAGATTCAGACCCGGTTTTAGATCACGTGATGGACTCTAGGTCACGTGACTATGACGTCTCCTTAACTTTTGGTGGTTTTTTTTATTTATTTTTTTTCCTTCCACTTATCTGGCAACGCTTAAAGTTCAGTTTCCATAGGAAACAAAGAAAGAGAAAGTAATTGTAAAAAGACAGTCATTTTCATCTGAGGAATCCGTCATCTAACCATTGTTATTTTGCTGTGTAGGATCTCACACAAGTAACTACATATAACTACACTGCTCTAGCCATTCGCAATTGTGTGTCTCTCCTTCGGTATACCATTCATTAGACACTTAAGGGAAGATTCTTCCATTGTGTACTTTTTCTCCAGTTTCCTCCTATTCGATTACCCCAGCATTTGGTCTTTCCAATATAGTAGCAAGCTTGCTCATTTCAATAGAAGTCTGCTCGCCTAATCAAGAAGTACTTCATAAGATTCAAGTTACTTCATACATTAACCCGTTTCGTTTACCTGCACCATTAGGTTTTAGTTCTAAGGTTTCAAAATGTCTGGTAACAGCGATAGAGATAAGAATGGTGGAAATCCATCAAAAATTGACATCAAAAGAGACTTAGACGACGATGGTAGTCCATCTCCTTTGGACACTAGTACGAATAAGGCTGCTCCAGAGTTATTGAAGCCTGCAAACCCATCGTTGTTCAAAGAGTCCGCTTCGAAAAACTCCGACCCATTGCAATTCAGAAACAGCTTCAACGTCGCGAATGTCGGTGCTGGTGCTGGTGCTAGCGGTATTACGGGGTCTCCCAATCTGCAACAATGCGATCAACAAAGGATTCCTTCCAATTATACGGGGCATCTGCAAGTGAAGGATACCTATTTGACAGGAAGAACTTTGCTCTACTTTACCTCTGTATTTGTGTCACTAGGAGTGTTTCTATTTGGCTACGATCAGGGTGTTATGTCTGGTATCATCACCGGGCCATACTTCAAAACGTTTTTCAATAACCCATCAGCGGCAGCGATCGGTACTATGGTCTCAATCCTTGAAATCGGCGCTCTTGTTTCTTCGTTATTGGTCTCTAGCATCGGTGAAAAATTTGGCAGAAGATTCACTATTAAATATGGATCGGCCATTTTCATCGTCGGTGGTTTAATTCAAACCTTTTCATGGGATATGGGTTGTTTAATATTTGGAAGAATCATTAGCGGTATCGGAGTAGGGTTATTGAGTACTATAGTACCCATTTATCAGTCAGAGATCAGTCCTCCACATAACAGAGGTAAGCTGGCTTGTATTGAATTCACTGGAAACATTGTTGGCTACGCTACCAGTGTTTGGGTCGACTATGGGTGTTCTTATATTGAATCAAATACTTCTTGGAGATTGCCGTTGTTTATTCAATGTGTCATGGGTCTACTGTTATTTTTAGGGTCGTTTGTAATTGTGGAGACCCCTCGTTGGTTGCTGAACCATGATCACGACGTTGAAGGATTAGTTGTCATTGCAGATCTACATAGTGATGGTGATGTTCAAGATTCAAAAGCTCATGAAGAATACAGGCTGATCAAGGAAACCGTACTCATATCTCGATTAGAAGGCGAGAAGAAATCACTTCGTTTTGCTTTCAAACGTTACAGAACCAGGATGTTGATCGCCATGAGTTCTCAAATGTTTGCACAATTGAATGGTATTAATGTTATATCTTATTATGCGCCCCTTGTTTTTGAACAAGCTGGATGGGTAGGTAGAGAAGCTTTGTTAATGACTGGTATAAACTCTATCATATACATAATGTCCACAATCTTGCCATGGAGACTCGTTGATAAGTGGGGCAGGAAACCAATTTTACTATCCGGTGCACTGGTTATGGGTACCTCGTTGCTCGCTATATCTTTGTCGTTATGGGCCAATATCGCTGCAACCCCAAGACTAGTTGTTGTCTTCGTCATTATTTTCAACGCCTTCTTTGGTTACAGTTGGGGCCCAATTCCTTGGCTATATCCTGTTGAGATTGCCCCTTCTTCCGCAAGATCTGCAATGGCATCGGCTTCTACTGCCACGAATTGGTTGTTCAATTGGTTGGTAGGAATAATGACTCCGATTCTACAAGAAAAGATACATTGGAGAATGTATTTGATTCACACTGTATCATGCTACTTATCTTTCTGGTGTGTTTTAAAGGTTTACCCAGAAACTGCTGGATTGAGGTTAGAAGATATGGATTCTGTTTTCGATGATAGATCTTCAACCTTCAGTTTCCAATCAGGAGCCTCTGCTGAATTAGAGCAACAGGCACATCTAGTAGGCGGTGGTGGTGAAGGGGCTCCAACTTCGAGATCCCGCAAAAGTGTCCATTCAAATATCCAATCCGTGTTCGGGAAAGACGAGATTCAACCACCCACTTTGGCTCAAGTTCTCCAATGGAAAGATGAGAAAACTCAAATGAAACCTCTCAAAAAATTCATAAGAAGAGGATCGGAAACTGTCTGTTTGATATACAGTAAGGTACGAAACTTAGGTGGCAGCGATGGCGTTAATCATATTGAATATGGATCGGTGTCCAATAATCAGCCACCAACTGAACAGTAATGTGCCTGATTTCAAGTTTTCACATCTTACCGTGCAAACCTCTCGAGTATTAAACAGAGTAATATAGTAAATAGGAATAGTATTAGATTATTTCTGGAATTGGCAATCTCACAAAGCATGCAACGTATTTGTCACCTTTGTTTCTTTCTACCTTCTTTCCTTCCTCCGTTGCGTACCGCATTATGCTCACACATTTGTCTTGAGATTCCCAGTCTTCTGAAAGTCTTTCAAACAAAGGATGCCCTTCCAGATGAGTTACCATCCAATTATGTAAATCTAGGACATCAGTGATTGTGTAAATGATACCACCCTCTTTCAACACATAGGCGTATTCACTTAGTAGGGTACTTGTAACGATTCTGGCCTTATGCTTTCTCTGCTTGAAATGAGGATCAGGGAAACAGAAGAATATTTTTTCCAACTGAGCCTTGTGGAAAAAGTTAGGTAGAAATTTCATAGCGTTACCTCTGAGCACGTTGATGTTTTGGTATCCGTTTTCCTTTGTGTGGTTGGTTCTTAGTGCAATGATTCTATCTTCAACATAATTTGTCACTTGAACACGGATTTCCATACCCAAGATCAATTTATCAGGAAATGCAGGAGATAAATCAATCATTAGTCCACCGTAACCACAACCTATATCCGCAATGGTGACTTCTTTCGTGAGTTCTTTCTTCTCACTATCAATGAAATGTGGATATAATTTTGACCAATCCATGTGATCAGGACTTATGGGATAATCTAGCTGATGATCACTGAAAGGATTCGAGTGTGCCCTCTGTCTGTAGAACCTTTTCTGGGGTAGAGACAGCTTGTCAACCTTTTCAATGACAGATTCATCGATTTTTACATGTTTTAGTTCCTTACGATGATCTTGCTTCTCAGCAAGGTACGTCTGGCGTCTGGTATTAATGGTCATGTTTCACAAAGGAGCCTGGACTATGTGTCTATCTTATTTCTCAATACCGTTCCAATGGATACACCAGCGTCACTTCTGGCTAGAATAAAGTGACAAAGAATTTAGCTCATCACATCGCAGAAGTCATTGAATGAATTGGTTTATGATTTTACATGCTCAAAAACTTTTTTTTTCTTTTTTGTTAGTATCGTTTGAGATGGCAACTAGCGAAAGGTAAAAGAGATCGAGAAAATCGAGATCACGTGCAAATGTATATGTACAAGAATTTATATTGTTATATGGCGAGTATTCTATCGGCTGAATACGTTAAGTTGTTGATAGTATAGGCATATTTCTAGTGGAAACAGGTGAGATTAGTTTTCCTCATCGCCTTCTTTCTTGTTTGGGTTGATGTTGTCTTCATGGGACTTCAAAGTTAAGTACAACATATTTGAGCCTGCTTCTAAAGTTTGGACCAAGCCTGCACCACTCAAGACATGCAATAATCCCAACAATTCGGATTGCATTTGAGTTTTGGTTGGTAGGTCCTTGAAAGTGCTCAACTGTCTCATATCGTAGGCGTCATTTTCGACTTTAGCACCAATGATGAACAGTTTATCCTGAGCTTTTTCCAATAGCTTCATGACTTTTTTTACCTTTGCTGGGTCAGTCTCCGAGAATGAAATGGCTGCTGTGGGACCCTTAAAGAAGGGAAGTAAAGGGTGCTTCCAGTTTTGCTCAGAGCGCCTAATTGGTGCCGCTGGATCTGTGTTTTGTGCGTTTCTTAGATACACTTGAAATAGATTGTTTCTCAGGATAGTTAATTTTCCTCCTACCTTATTTATCTCTTCTCTGAAGTGTGCGTTCTCTCCTTTTGTTAAGTTATTATGATGACAGAATAGCATGACTGGATTTTTCTCCATCAAATGCTTGTACGTATCAATCAAGAATGTCTTACGAGAGTCCACGGGTTTCACTGTTTTTCTGATTGCATCTACCGCATTTCTCTCGACAGTTGTCGAGGCAAACCTGCTCGCGATAAGAGGAGAAGCGAAGGAAAGACGAGATACCACCACAGGGTTTCGGAATAATAATGGCAACATGTTGTTTGTTGTTATGGGCCTCAATTTGATGCTGTTACTGGTCTACTTATCTGCGATGTCCTTCGGTAGACTGCTTTTTCTTGAACTGATAGTTTGATCAATTTTCTACAATTTTTCAATATTTTTCAAGATTTTCCAAGATTTTTCAATTATTGCCAAATGAACACTTTAGAGAGCTTGATAAACAATTGTCAAAACTATGAATACAAAGTTATACCTTGAACATTTAACTCTATTCAGCTTGTGTTAGCTTTTTTACCTAATTTTTACTCCTTAATGATTCGAGAAGATAATTTTAGAATACTTTGCAAGACAGGTACGTAAAAACTGCTGATGGGGCTGCTAACTAGTTGAATATTATAGCACGTGACTTTAGTCTCGAACGCTGCGTATTTGAGTCAGCTTCTCGGTTAAAATCTAATGTAAAGTGGTTGATGCACCTGATACCGATTTGCAATGTGTTTGCTACATTTCAGTAGTGCGAATTATTGGCTTTTCCTGGGGGGTGGGCGTGCAGAGCAAATTCGTTTAATCGTTTAAGCCAATGGGTTTTTCCCGTCATTAATTAATTGTCACAGAGTATTGTTCATTTGTAAATCAAGACATTTCTCTAATGAGGGTCTGCATCAATTTATTGGCATCTAAATCACGAATACGGCGCACATTGGAGCCTGCCCAGTGAGCATTGAACCGGTCTGGTGATACACTTTCCTGTGAGCTTGCTAATTCATTGAGTTGTTTCCCCACATCATATGTGTATGGGTAACCAGGATGAGGGGGTCTTCCAGGCACATCGACTTTAGTGTGCCAGCTGCTGATAAGAGCTCTTGCTGGACGTCCTGACACGCTGGATGTTATTTGGGTAGCCCCGTCCTTGTTTTGACCTAGTAACGATTGTTTGTAATTCACTGAAGCAGCTGATTCCTTACATTGGACGAACGCAGTACCTAACTGGGCACCACAAGCACCCAAGTCAATAAGTTCTCTGATATCCTGTCCGGACATAACTCCTCCAGCTGCTACAATAGGGACATGTTCATCAGCGCCCAATTTCGATTGTAGCAGTGCTACTAGATCTTTTGTTGTTAATGCTGGATCGACTTCAGTACTGAATATTCCGCGATGTCCGCCAGCTTCAACTCCTTGAGCGATAAGGATGTCTATTCCGCGAGCCACGGCTATTTGTGCCTCACTCAATTGGGTCACGCTGGCCATCGTAATGATTCCAGTTCGCTTTAATTTCTCTACAGTGCTTTGAGGTGGTACCCCAAAGTGGAAGCTGATGACATCCGGCTTCAATTCCAACACCAATTCAAGCATTTGTGGGTCTTCCAAAAAGCTTTTGTAGATTTTGGTTAGATTTTGTTTCGGTTCAGAATCAAACTGAACAAACACTGGTTTCAGGAAATCAATCCATTTGCTTGCAGCTTCTACGTTCACTTCCTGCGGTTCGTGGCAGAAGAAATTGACCTGAAATGGCTTTTTGGTCAGCTTTTGCGTTGCAATTATCGCGCTCTTTGCCTTTTCAACGGAGCTAGAACCCAGACCTAAAGATCCTAAACCTCCAGCATTGGACACAGTAGCAGCTAGTTCCGGCGTGGATACGCCCGCCATTGGTGCCAATAGAATAGGATACTTAATTCCCAGAATTTCTGTAAGGGCTTTCTTAACAGCCATAGTGAATTTTCCTCAGTTTGCTTGCTCTCTAATTATAGTGCCTGTAATGAACTCATTAGAATATAGCTCTACTCGCTGTGTATCTGCTTCTAAATACTACGAACGCTTGTTCTATGATTCAGAAGGTCTGTTTTTTTTTTTTCCTTTGTTGTAAGTTAATAATCCATATGTACCCTTTCATTTCCATTCGGGCTTCTTTTTCTCCATTCATTCCTTCATATATTTCAAAATGAAAACCGATCTGCTCCATGATATCGTTTTAGAATACAATAACAAATAAAATGCATAGTTCAATTGAAATTTAGTTCATGATTTTAGCTTGAATGAAATACGTTTTACACGATTTTAAAGAGACGTTTTTGAGAAGCTGTGTTTCAGAGTAAACTGTTACTGACACCGGCTGCAAAACGGGAGCTTAGACCTTCTCCGTTTTGTCTTTCCTTCTAGATTCATATGTTCGTAAATTTAATTTCAGCACTATTTTCAAACGATGATGGGAACAACGAATCTGTAACGCCCACGTATGGACATGGCATCCAAGAGGATGACGTGGATCTCCAGTTGAGGTCTCTGATATACTGCTATCGACGGATTAACGTGGAAAGGCTTAGCCCGTTTTATCCAGTGAGTTCCTGTGCTGAAGATAAACATGCCTTAGGAGATGGAAGTGTAGCGTTGGACCAAGTCTACAATCTGGATCAATTCGTAGCCATGCTTCAAGAGGACGCGCACCGGATATTGGTAGACTGGTGTAAAAACAAGGCCAGGCTTGTATGCATCTTATCTGAGCCTCCGGTAAGGTCAGTAAGTCAATTACCCCAGGGTTTTTCCTACCTTATTTTGGAAGCTGAGAGTTCGGAAGACGTTTACATACAAAGGTTGGTTCATGAAAGCAATCTGTACCGAGAGCATGATATTTCGCTAAGTTGGAAGATAGAATGTCTTAAAAATATTATAAGGAAGCAGTATTCTTTCGTCCCAGCGAGAAGGAAAAATTTCAATAAGCAGGATAGGTGGCAGATAATGATTAAGTATTTATCAAAGCTGGCAGAGCAGGTGCAAATAGATAGAGTTTACAAGGCCTACCGATCACAGCCACCTTCCACAAGAAGACTTTCGCATAGCAGTGATGGTAGTGATCCTTCTACACCGACAAGAAGTCTTAAGAGCAAGCCCTCAATGACAATTTTACGGCTCGATAGCAGTGTTAGATCAAGGTCCTCAAACCAAATGAACGCACTGAGTCGCAACCAACCCAATTCACCTGCACTTGCGTCCAGAAGCCCTTCGCCCAAAAAGAAAATGAGCCACGACCAATTTGCAAGCAATGGAAATAGTGGCTCTACTAGTGCCGCCAACAGTAGTCCGTTGTATCAACAGTCTAGAAATTGCGTCATTCAGAGGCTAGAGAGAGAAAAAAAAAGGCTCGCTATGAAGACTGGACAAAAAGTCAAACCCACAGTGTCAAGTTGTCAGCGCCTCTAGTACCATATGTTCTTTTATCGTTAACTTTTATATTTCTCATGACAAATTCCCGTTACTAAACCTTTCAACACAAAAGAATAAGACTTGAGATAGGTATTGTTGATCATTTCATATATTATCATAAATAAAACCCAATATAGAGAGAGAAAAGTTACAAAGGGGATATATATTAAGGAAGAGGGAAAAAGAAAGGCTCTGCAAGGAGATTGATGGATGGCAGTTCAACACATATCATAATTTCACCGAATCGATCAAATGCTTAACGATACCTGGGTTTGACAATGTAGAAACGTCACCAAGTTGATCAGCTTCACCTGCAAGGATCTTTCTCAAGATACGCCTCATGATCTTACCGGACCTGGTCTTTGGTAAGTCATCAACCAAGACAATCAGCTTAGGTGCAGCAAATGGTCCGATGTCTTTCCTGACAGTGAAAACTAAATGTTTTTTGATATCTTGCAATTCTGATTCACTTGCAGCAGTCAAACTGGACTTGTTCTTCAACACTACGAACGCAGCGACGGCTTGACCAGTCAATTCGTCGTTGAATCCGACAACAGCACATTCGGCGACCATATCATCTTCGATAATGGCTGCTTCAATCTCTGCAGTGGACAATCTGTGGCCAGAAACGTTAACGACATCGTCAACACGGCCTAAGATCCAAAAGAATCCATCTTTATCACGGGCAACACCGTCACCTGTGAAGTAGTAGCCAGGATATGGTTTAAGGTAAGTCTCTAGGAACCTGTCGTTGTTCTTCCAGATGGTTCTGGCAAATGATGGCCAAGGCCTTTTGATGGCAAGCACACCTTCTGCGTGTTCGCCAGTCTGTTCAACACCAGTTGTTGGGTCCAAGACAGCCAAATCGATACCGAAGAATGGGAAGGCGGCAGCACCTGGTTTCATTGCAGTGGCACCACCAGCTAACGGAGTTACCAAATGGGAACCAGACTCTGTTTGCCAATAGGTGTCAACGATTGGAAGTTCGTTTTTACCGATCTTATCGGAGTACCACTCCCACACTTCAGCGGCAATAGGTTCACCGACAGAGCCCAAAGAACGCAACGACTTGAGAGAGAATCCCTCAGTGAAGGAATCGCCCGCTCTCTTCAATAGACGTAGGGCAGTTGGCGCCACGTAGAATTGGGTAACTTGGTACTTGTCAATAATCTCCCAGTAGCGAGAAAAGTTTGGATAAGCAGGGGTACCTTCGAAGACCAAGGTAGTGCAGCCGGTGAGCAATGGACCATAGACACAGTAGGTATGACCAGTGATCCATCCAATGTCACCTGCGGTGAAGAAAACATCATCGCTCTGGATGTCGAAAGTGTACCTCATACTTAGTAGCGCCTGCAATAAGTACCCTGCCGTTGAATGCTGGACACCCTTTGGAGCACCTGTGGAACCCGATGTGTACAACAAGAACAAAGGATGTTCTGAGTCTACAGGCTCACAAGGGCTGTAAGGCTTGTACTTCTTGACTTCCTCGTCCCAATCCAAATCTCTGCCTGGAACATATTTGATGTTTTCGTTGTGGGTACGTTTGTAGACTAAAACATTTGTGACTTGAGGGGTCTCTTTCAAGGCCTCGTCGACGATGCGCTTAGTCTCTATGGTCTTACCACCTCTCTTAGACTCATCAGTGGTAATAACCGTCTTGGAGTACGCATCGTTGATACGGTCACGCAACGAGTTTGACGAAAACCCTGCAAAGACAACCGAATGGATGGCACCGATACGCGTGATGGCCAACAAAGTGACCAACGCCTGTGGGATCATTGGCATGTAAACAGCAACAGTGTCACCCTTCTTGACGTTCATCGAGTACTGCAAGATTTGAGCCACCTTGGAAACCTGTTCTAACAACTGCGCGTAAGTGAGAGTGTACCCCTGACCTGGTTCATCGGACTCGTATAGAATGGCAATCTTGTTTGGCTGTGTGAATGCGTGTCTGTCCACCAAGTTGTAACAAGCGTTCAATTGGCCATTGGTGAACCAAGCGTTGTTTTCGAAGGTTGGTTTACCCTCAGAATCTGGAATGAATACTTGATCGTAAGGCTTGAACCAGTCCAACTGCTGAGCACGTTCATGGTAGAATTTAGCCGGGTTCTCAAGTGACTCTTTGTGCAAAGCCTGGTACTCTTTGAATCCACCTGGCAAATTGGGCTTGTAATTTTCGGCGGCTTTGCCGCTCAACCTCTTGGTGATCGATTGAGGCTGGACGATAGGAACAGACGTCAAATGTTCGTACTCATGAACCTTTAGCTGGTCGGATTGAGCTTCTGCGGCAGCAGAAGCGTTGGACTTCATAATTGAGATTGGGTCTTTAACAATACCAGTGTCAACAGCAGGAGACATTTCCGAAATCCGTGCTATATGTCCTATTTTTTTGTCTTTCTAAGGTAAGGTACTTTGATTTAATATCGGGATATTAGTGATATCTTTGTATTATATATATACAATAAACATGATGTCAAGAAAGAAAATAAAAAACACTTATTTCATAGCAATTGCCAATCGAGAACTCAACAAACACATCGTATTCTTGTCCGCTTATATACCGTTCCACCGAATCCGGCAAAAGAGAGGACCCTGGGACTAAACCGGAAATCTCATTCTGTATAGATACCCTTCTCCTCCTTTAGAAACTACCAACAAAATAGATTAATAAAAAAAGAAAACTACAACAAGAGACGTTTCACTGCGCAGACAACAGGCGTATAACGTAATAGCATAGGACATTCAAAAATGTACACATATTCCTCCCCAACGATCACCATTCGAATCAGCCGAAAAAAACTCCGTAGATAACAATCGTTTTACAGCCCTACTGGCGAAAGAAAGGGAAAAAAAAACGCTTCACGCTTTCGACATCACAACAGTTGAAAGGATGGGCATAAATGGTCATCGGTTTTGGTTTTACCCAACTTCTTGCTGGAATTCTGTTGAAGGCGACAAAGTGGTAACACATCTGTGCGACAGATGTCTAGTTAGCCTCTCAAGTGGCAGGCTGTGCTGCAATATCGATGACAAAACGCACGCACACTCCGAACGCGCCGCCGCCGACTAGGCGAGCATTTGCGTTTTTTGACAATCTCCATGCTGAGCAATACTCATTTCCCTTTTTTTTTCATCTTCTTGTTTGTGACTCCCTTTGTGGCTGCGCGCGCTGCGCACGCTGCGCTGCGTTTCACGCGTCTGCCGGGAACTATGCTGACACACGTTGAACAAAACTTTTCTTCCTGCGATTTGGAGAACATTTGTATATCTCAGAAGCTTGCTCCGCACGTTTGTGGGGTAGGCGCCGAGGAAAGTGTTCAGCCGCCGGTCATCCATTTTGTCGCTTTTACTCCACACACAAAGGCAACAACAAAAACTAACAACAATAAAAAAATAAATCAAAAAAAAAAAAAAGGAAAATAGGTAAAACAGCGCTACTCTGCACAGAATCGCAGACTAGCGGTGCGATACGGCGTGGCATGGCATTGCATGGCATGACATGGCGCGCGCCACGTAGTGCGGAGTTGTAATAAGCGATGTTAGGTCTAATGTTCGTTCGGATGGGGACGGTCGGCGGTTAAGCATAGGGGTATGGGAGGCAATGTAGGTACCCCATTCGTCCCCTTGTTATGGCCCGGACAAAGTAGGCACGGTGAGGGGAAGTAGGCGAAACCGGAGTTGACGAAAAGGTGCGACTTTCTTTCGACCGTGTGTGGCGCGTGTCAGATAGGGCCCTGTCGGATTGTTGTTATTTGAACGGTTCCTTAGGGGGGCAAGTGGGGGGTGGCATAGCCGCACCTCAAAGGTTGACATTTTAGAATGACAAAGACGACGCGAAAGACGTATGTCACGTGGTATGGAGGTATCCCGGGTAACCACGGGCAAGCGTTCCCGGGGTGCATCTCCGCGGATGGATCGAATGTTTTAAGAGATGCGAAAAAAAACCGGTGATCACGTGACCCTGCTTCTCCCCTAGCCTCAGGGTTCTCCTGCAATTGAAGAAAAACCAAGAAAAAAAACAAAAAAAAAAAAAAAAAAACTCGGCTTTTCGTTGAAATCAAAACGGGATTTTCAAACAAAATCGTCACTTTTCACCTATTTTCTTGCTATTTTACTGTACCTGACTGAACAGCCCTGTTTTATACACACAAAATTTGAAATTCTCAAGCGTTATACACTTCGTTGCCAAGCTTGTCGCGTAGATGTGTAAGCTAACGGCAGAGTTATTCTGTCAGGTGCTAACGCGACTCCTAGTATGTCGCGAAAAGTAGAAGGGTGAAAGAAAACCAGGAGTGTGTGGCGTCTAATGCATGTATGTACCTCTATGCGTGTATATGATGTTACGTTGTTACGTATGCTGATTTTGATATTTTGCTGTGCTTCTGCTGCGCCTTTCATTTCTTTGCTGTTTTGGTATTTCCAAAAATAACGTCTTCTCAATATCAGAAAATATATAGAAATTTGAAACTAAATCTAAATTTGAAAAAAATCGAAAAACGTAGCCTTTAAAACTTTGACATGAATTGCAGATGAACGTTCCGACTCTAATAGTTTTAAAATATTGATTTATCTTTCTTGGGTTGATTTTAGGTATTTAGACTCATCTAACTACTTCTAGCAGGTGTAATTTTTTTTTTTTTTTCGTTAAAGGAGGTACCTGTCGCTACTTACGCTAATTACGGCACTCGAGTTGTAACTTATTTTGCTTCTTCTCCTTCCGTTCCTTTTTCCCATCCACCTTGGTTCATCATGCGGGCCTTTTCAGTGTTCGTTGGGTTCTTCGCGACCATGATGCTTTTACCTTTCACTAACGGGCTGAAATATGTTAAGACGTCCTCGCTTCTTACGTGTATGGAAGATTCCCAGTTCTCAGCATCGTTTTTTGACGTGACTTTTTATCCCACCAACAGAACTGCAGTTTTCGATATTGATGCCACCACCACCGTCAGTGAGAATGTCACTGCAAAGATCGAGTTAATCGTATATGGGTTGAACGTTCTTAATGAGGAGTTCAAACTGTGTGATTTGGGGCAAGATGCAATGTGTCCCTTGAGTGCAGGTAGAATCGAAGTGAAATCCACGTATACCTTGGATGAGGATAACGATCTTATCGGTAATATTCCAGGGATCGCGTACACCATCCCAGATTTGGACGCTCAGGTTCGCGTCATCCTTTATTCCAGTAATGACACCAGTTTCAGTACTCCCTTGGCATGTGTGCAGGCTGCCATGTCTAACGGGAAAACCGTGCAGACGAAATACGCGGCTTGGCCTATCGCTGCCATCTCAGGTATGGGTGTGTTAACGTCTGCTGTGGTCTCTGTCATTGGGCATTCGACTACTGCGGCACACATCGCTTCCAATTCGATCTCGTTGTTCGTGTACTTTCAAAACTTGGCCATCACTGCGATGATGGGTGTTGCGCGTGTCCCTCCAATTGCAGCCGCGTGGACTCAAAATTTCCAGTGGTCTATGGGTATCATCAAGACTAAATTCATGCAAGATATCTTCGATTGGTACGTTACAGCGACTGGTGGTACTCCTGTCGTCGTTGTTGCAAACCAGGACATCTTGTCTATCTCTGTCCAAAAGAGAAGCATAGTAGAGCAGTTCAACGAATTTGCGAAAAGATCCGCTGCGGGTGTTACTGCAAACCTCTACAAGAGAATCTCAGCCGACGATGGGTACGATTTCTCTAAAGTGTTTTCTGATACTGACTTGTATACATCTGATGAGAGAAACATAGATGACATTTCCACAAAAGTCATCGTCTTCACTGGTATCAAACGTGTTGCATTTTTGGCTGGTATCGAGTTAAGTAATGTCTTTTTGACCGGTATCGTTTTCACCCTTTTCTTCATTTTCTGCATGGTTATCGGAATGGCGGTATTCAAAGCGGTTCTCGAATTGTTGACTAGAGCCGGCTACATGAAACAAACTTCAAAGTTTTATCAATACAGAAGGTCTTGGACCAGCGTCATCAAGGGCACTCTATTCAGAATTTGTATCATTGCCTTCCCACAAGTTTCTATCCTTGCCATTTGGGAATTCACCCAAATTGATTCTGTGGCGGTTGTGATAGATGCTGTTATTATCCTCGTTGTTGTTTCAGCTCTCCTTTTGTACGGTGTTGTTAGAGTGATTCTAAGAGGTAGAGAATCTACTCGCTTGTACAAGACACCAGCTTATATGCTTTACGGTGATGCACCTTTTTTGAACAGATTTGGTTTCCTATACGTTCAGTTCAAGGCAGAGATGTACTGGTGGTTGATGCCATTGTTGGCCTATTTGTTCTTGAGATCTTTATTTGTTGCAGTACTCCAAGAGTACGGAAAACCTCAGGCCATGATTATCTTTGTCATCGAATTAATATACTTCGTTGCCCTCTGTTGGTTGAGACCTTATTTGGATAAGCGTACCAATGCATTTAACATTGTCATTCATGCAGTCAACTTGTTCAACTCCATTTTGTTTTTGTTTTTCTCTAACTTGTTCAAACAACCATCTGTTGTATCGAGTGTTATGGCAGTTGTGCTATTTGTTGTGAATGCCGTTTTCGCCTTGTTCCTCATGATCTTCACCATTGTTACCTGTGTTTTGGCCTTGGTTCACAAGAACCCAGACGCCCGATACCAACCAATGAAGGACGATCGTGTCTCCTTTATTCCTAAAGTCCAGTCTAAGAACGAAACAGGAGAATTGTTCGATTTGGGTAGGGCCGCCATGGTCACAAACGAATCGCCAACAAAGGAGAACTTCGAAATGAAACAGCCAAATAATTCTGGAAGGTTGTTGTTCGATGACGACGTCGATGAATCCAACAGCACGTACGATACATCGTCCCCTTACAAAAGGTTCGACTCCTCAAGTGGTAATGAGCCCTTGCAACCAAGCTCTGCTGTAATGGGCGACAACGCTACAAGTTATAATCGCGTTCCAACGGCTCCAAGCTCCAACTTAAAAAAGCCGGAAAGCTCCTTTTCTACAAATACACAATATCAAGGTTTCTCAGGTAGCAACCCATATTTGAATGAAAATCCGAGCTATAACAGTTTTACAAGACAAACGAATAACAGATCGGATAATGGGCCGTATTTGTGATCCTGCTACACTTGTATTTCATCCTCATCAGCAAATTGTATAATACTTCTAATAAAAGGGACTCTTCAAGATTCACACGTACATATATAGACTATCATTTTTTTTTCTTTTCTGCAACTCACGAGGCCTTTGGTCTATACTCTGGTGCACATTGGAAGCTGTACATCGTTAACGGTTTCCCGTTCCGTACAGTGACGAAAATGCCAACGTTTAGTAGTAATAAAACTCAACTAATCGATATTTATGGATGCACGTCTTTTAGATCTTACAGATAACTAATTGACGCTAAATACAGTTGAAGTAGAATTTGAAAAATGAAATCTGATCTTCGATGGTTTTATCCTGAGCATATCTCACCTGCGGTTCATTGAGGTCACCTCTAACAGCAAACCCGTGAGAAACGCCACTGAAAAGATTGATTTGGTAAATGCTACCTTGCTTTATCAAAGTTTCTACAGTTTGCTGTCTCAATTCAGCAGTAAATAGATTATCAGTTTCAGCAGCAGAAATCAACAAGGGTTTCTTCCCAATAGCTTCCACCTCGCCAATGTTGACAAAAGATGGATGAGCGATAGCTGCTGCATCTGCCAAACCAGCTGTTTCGTTTATTTGCAACAATGCATATTTCCCACCGAAACAGTAACCAATAACACCAATCTTTTTAGGATCGGTGTCTTGTTTCAATTTAGTCAAGAAGTCCTGGATAATTCCGTGGGTCTTTTCACTGTTGTGCCTGTCTAACCACGATTTGAAATCAAAGGAACCATCCAAAGATACAATTTCATCACTAAATAAAATGTCCGGGATGTACACTCTGAAACCAGCTGCAGCCAGCTGATCAGCAATTAGCAAAACGTTGTTAAGCTTGATTCCGTATACATCGGTCAGTATGACAAGGACGTGCTCACTCTTCAAAGATTCATCCCCAGTCACGTATGTCTCTAACCCATACACATCACTAATCGTGCCAGTTGGCGAACCGGCATGGTAGAAACCTTGAGCGCAGCACTTACTTGGAGGGTTGGAGGCCATTTCTCTAACTGTGGTTATCGCCGGATCGTTACAAACACAATTGACTGTAGTTTTTGCTGAAATCAGTTCGAGAGTTTATATTCTCATTCAAGGTTTTAAGGAACATTCAATTGCGTTCTTTGCTTACATATATATAAATATGTTACAATGTCATAAAAAAAAGGCTTAACAGGAAATCTGGGCACGGACTTTTAATGCTCTATTTTGATAGTCCGTTTCGGCATGTAGAGGCATTACGCTGGTGAAGGATTCTTCTACGTATCGTACCCCGTAGCAGCTCCTCAGTGAATGATTGCAACGCCACTGTGTGTGGTGGGTATATTATGTGTTCAACTAACTATATACAGCATTTATGGCTAGAATCTGAACGCAAATTTGAGGTTAATAATCATAATCGGACATTCAAACGCTAATGACGAAATAAGAATGTATAGCTCAATTATACTGAAAACGTACAAATCCAGTAAGCGAGTTTGCAACACCGATGAAGCGTGGAACCCAGAAGCACGGGGCAGCGTTCAAGTCAACAAGTCTAACCTGATCCATACAAGTTAGCCAACTGTCAGTCACTGTTGCACTTCACAAACTCTTCCGAGCTTTAGAAAATTGAATTATTGACCAAAGCATGTACATTGCCTTGGTGCTTGGAAATAGGCGAAAGATCTGAAAGGAACCAGGTGAAATAGTAGTCCATATACTTGTGCTTCAAGCATCATATCGGCGAGACCAAATCTAATTTCACGGAGGTGGGCTTCAGTATCGCCGTTTTGTTTCCGACTGTGGCTCTACGTTAGTTCAATATCGAGTTGTAATGTTGAACAGTGGCAATATCAAAGAGTTGGAGAAAGAAGTGGCATACTGGAGGAATCTTGCCCTTGGCTTTGAACAAGATTCAGGGTCCACTAAGGATACTTCTAAGAATGTTCGCGATTCCGTTGCAAGATTAGGTGCTCAGATTGACCCTTTGAAGACTGATAGCATACAGCTAAACTTCTATGAATCGTTCCCTTATCTTCTTACTAAAGGTATTGTGAGCGTTGATATCGGCCCCTTTGCTATGGGATATGTACTTTTCACAGATCCATACATCTCCATCTTTCTGAGATATGTTTCTCAGACGCCCTATCGAAAGACTTTGAATGCTTATCTAGGCGAGGCCCCCGATTCTAACCAGGTATTTGATCCCTCATCTGTGTTCGAAATTCTCAACCTAAACCCCAAAGCGCTAGGGGAGATGAACCCCATAAAGGAAAAGAAGATCAATGCTTTCATTGAGAGAATTAATACTCAAAATAAGTCAAATACTGCGACTTTCAAAAGTGAGTTGTTTTCAACTACTTTAAGTACAATTACTACACCAAGGTTTATAGAGGACAAATGCCTTTACGGACAATATTCTCCGGTTTTGCTGGCTTGTATCGGAAAGATACAATGCGAACTACCTTCGCTACCTGATGTTAAATTACTTTTGAACAACTTTTACCACCATATTTACCCATTGATGCCATGCATAGATATTGACCTACTCGAGGAGATCATCAATGAGGTTATTCAAACAAACCTAGAGTCGCCGGGCAGGATATCGGTGAACCTTGGCACTACCAACATCAAACTCAAATTGTTGAATATCTCTATTCTTTACCTCATACTTACTATATCTATCTCCCATATGAAACTACGGTTCTTTGACCAGAGGGCCATGCAGCAAGATACTGAACACAAATACGATGCGGATAGAGAGTGGATAGAAAGAATGGCCGTAGCCGTGCAGAGTTTACCTAATTCAGCTGCAGAGCTAGTGTCTATATTGAACATATATCAGTCGAGAACCGAAGAGACTGTGTCTTGGCACATTCTATTGTGGATTATACTTGCTCACGAACCCGATCTTTGCAGCGTGTTCAATGACTCTTCCGGTGAAGGTGTTATTGGAATGATAGGTCCCCTAATTTCTGATTTGGGATTGCATACAGATCCATCAGAATACGTCGAACCGACCGGGAGCATGAAAATTGATTCAAGGTACAAGAACTACAGAAGAAAGCTATGGATGTGCTATGGACTTATATCAAGATTTGAAGTTACGGTTAAGGGGAAAACTCCTAAAAAATCTGCAGCCGACATAGAAACGATGCCTGGAATGAAGGACAGAAAAAATGGTAGAGAGATGTATTGTTCTCTCTGTAAACAAGACATGTCCGAAGAGAATGAAGCTGAACTCGCAATAATCGGATTGATATTCGACCACTTACAGTTTATGGCAATGTTTATACCATACGACAAACTTTTCAAAGACAATTTTAGCAGCTTATCGCTCACAGAAGTGGATAGAATATATGGAGAAATCAATAATTGTATGGAGAAGGAATTCAAAAAGACGAATGACAATCCTGCTAAATGGGTCCACCATCAAACCATAGATTATTCATATAATGCGAGTGACGTTGAAAGTATCCTTGTAAAAGGCAGAAATCTAATGGGACGAAGCGTTAAAATAACAATCTGTAATTTGTTAACTGGATTCTTTAATTCTCAAAGGCTGCACGATGCTTTTGACTTAGAGGAATGTCTTCTTTACTGTCAACGTGCACTTATCGATAGTTGTGAGGCAGCGGCTTATCTCACTGATTACTTTGGAATACTATACAATGAAAACATCAGGACAACAGGAAAATACTTCGCGAATAGAATCTCGCAAATACTCCTATCAAGGTGTTCATTGCATATAAGTTCCTCAATTTTACGAGTTGATCACCTGTTAGGCCTCTCCAAGCGTCGCTCTAACCAGCAATCTTTCCTATATGAGGATCAAATTGCCTCTTCCAATATAAATGTGATCAACAAGCAGCGGCGACAATGCGTTCAGCTGCGGACGCAGCTTTTTTCAGTTTTAGAAAACCTAAACTCAAAGTCTTCAGAAGAACTACGATACAACTATATATCTGGTTTTAGACATGCTCTTCTCACTGATTGTGGTTCGTATTTTCTCAAACAAAACGCCAATCGATTTTTAATGAGAGATATACTAATGTCTAATATATTCGAAAGCGAAGAGGCTCCTGGATACATGGGAACGGGTATTCATCTACTTAGCACAGAGGAAAAAGAAAACATGCTTCTTGCAGCGAATGAGTTTGTTCATTTCGATCATATTGCATTGCAACTGCTAGTCGATACAGTCTCCTCGTATTGTAAAACTGGCGATAGAACTGCTAACGTGAATACTAGCCCGAAACACTTTTCAGATTTTACCGGCACTTCGTCCAATGTACTCATCAAGGATTTTAACGGTGAAATGCCAGGGAATTTACTGAATTTCGAATTCGGTTTCGGCAACAATAACCTAGAATGAATTGTTCAATGTCTTAATATTGAACATGATGTACTTCACCGATTGCGTGCACAACCTTACTGCTTTCTACCGCTGGCGTTTAAAAGTATAAATCGTACCTAATGATATATATCAACACATAAAATCGATATAGTATTTATTTGGTCGCTTGTAACCTGTACATATCAATCCACTGTTACGTTCGAGCGGAAGCACTGTGATTCAAGCGATCGATGAGCCGCATACATTTTTAACCACCAAATTTCTGTTAAATTCTGGTTCATGGAAGCTACCTTATCGACAAAAAGCTCCAAGGCCAAGAAGAGGTTCAAACTATCATTCGTGTGTCAACTATGTCGGAAAAGTAAAACCAAATGTGATTTAGAGAAGCCCAGCTGTGGTAGGTGTTTACGGCTTGATAAGGTATGTGTTTATGACCTAGAGCACCAAACTTTGCCGAGAAAACCCAGCAAGGATGCGACGATCGTACGCTTACAGAAAGAGCTTGAATATTGGAAATACTTCGCCAATGCTAAAATGAGTGAAAGAAAGGAAACGTACAGACTTAAACCGGGAATAAAGTCAGATAAGACGTCTGTGCCTTTCTCAAAGTGCCATATTAATTTGTCTTTCTTCAAACCTCAGCTGGTGTATCAAGAATTTCGATTTTCGGAGTTAAAACCCTTCACCAATATGGCACAAATTAAGCTGGACCGGTTTCTGTCAACATTTTTGGGCTCGTTCTTTGCGTCCGCTTCAAAAGAGGAGCTTTTGCACAATGTCTTACCTTATCTATCTTATCATGCTAATAACGATGACCCCAAATATATTGATAGAGTACTTCATTTGAGACAAAATTTATTGATGAGATTTTCTACTGAAGCACAATCCAATCGTATCCAGGACTTCACCGATAGGCTGCTAACAGGAAAAGAAGTTTTGATCAATTACCGAACCTCATTTTTTGTCACTATGTTCGGTAACGTTTTTTTCCAGACCAGAATTGAAGATTTCAAGATGCCAGAAGATCCATATCCAGCAGTCCTTGAGAAACTTCTTTTAGATGCAAATAATCTCTTACCGAGCAAAACTGCAATTTTGCTCTACAAGTCATACTTCTATAAGAGGCTGTATCACATTTATCCATATTTTGACATAGAAATGTTTGAAAAAACACTGGATGAAATATTAGTGGATGATCCTATGAGAACAGATCGCATGACATTTGACATGGGAGTCAGCAATTTCAGGTACAAGTTAACGAACATTGCACTTTTAATGCTAGTGCTGAAAGTTTCCTACGGCGCGTTGATTTCTGTCGTAGATACCGACTACAATGCAGATATTTGTGACTCCGACTTTTTGAAGCAAAATCCTATAATAGACCAATGCATTCTATTCGCCGAAACATGCATAGCAAAAATGTGCATAGTCAACGGTACAAACGAGTTCCAAATTTCATGTATGCTATTTGTATGGAACTTTTTTTGCGTCGGAAATGGTGACGATGACAGTATGTTCGGTAGATCTACTGACGTAGTTACAGAAATGGTCTTCACATTAGCCATGAATAGCGGTCTTGGTCGTGATGCGACTCAGTATAAGCAGTACCAACTACACCCATCTGCTTACTTAGGTTTACAGAATCTTAGAAGAAAACTTAGTCTGAATGTCATTTCCACGAGCATTTTCTCTGGAATGTTAACAGGTAATTTCCCTAACAATATCTGGAGCAATGCCAAGAATTTCCTGAATCTGAACGGTGGGCGGGACGATTATATCGGACTAGTAAAGAGAAGTATGAAGGAAGCTAACCCATTAGAACTGAAAATGCATGATGTGTTGTTCAAAACTTACAAAATGCTAGTTTTGCTGATGGATCTTGAAAAGCTAGTTAAAAAAGGATCCCCCGGTATGAGCATTACAGATATTCACTTTGTCTCCAATTCAATCACTGAGGCACTAAGTCTGAATTTTTCGATGGACTTTGATTTCATAGGAGGCCCAAAAACCTACGAAATTAAACTGGCGAACGGTAGTACTGTCGAATGTGATGTGGTAGATTCGTACCATCATGTCAAAATGCAATTGTTTGTAAGGAACCTTTTAATTCATTTGAACAAGACATTGTTTTTGTATTTCGAAGACTTATGTGTGAAGGGTGAAATGGACAATCTATTTTATTATAAGGCATTCCTGATGAAAACTGTGCAACAGGGATTCGAGTTAGCAAAGCTATCAATTCTGATTCTTGAAGGTGGTTTTGATAAAGTTCTGGTAGACGGATTCAACATGGAAAAATGTAAGAATGGTACCGAATTTGTCTTTCCAACAGTGTTGTATTCTTTACTCGGGTTCGGGGTACGACTAGCGCATGCAGAGCTAGGCCTTATAAAAAACATCAAATCTTTCGAATCGACTATTGTTGATATGTCAGCGTTGAATGCCAGACTTGAATTACTTACAAGACTAAGAAAAAACACGTTCTTCGCCATCGGAAGGCTAGCAGATGCCATGAGCGCATCCTTCCAATACAAGAACTTCTGCACTTTCAGATCTTTACTGTTCATAGATGCCGTGATAAAATTGGACATGTCCAGAGGCCTCATGGACATGATGTTCTATGCGTTGAATCCAGAAAATGAAGTGTTTGATAAGTTGAACTCCGATATGAAAGATTTACTTACCCACACCTTAGGCATCAACTTCGAAAAACCGCAGGAAGAGAAGGACTCCTTGGAAAGGGCACAGTTTTTATCTGTGCTAGATGAACGGTTATTACTCGACATAAAAGTTATCGTTCAATCACTTGGCTTCTCCTACGTCGATAATAGCAACGGTGACGATTTCGACACATTGCTCTGAAAATATATATGCATATATGCAACGATATTCTATTAAACTTAAATGATTCATGCACGTCGTGCATGAACTTTTTTTAACTTTACGAGGTCATGTATTCGAAAGTCGGCGCAGTAAACTAAACGTTAATGACAGACATATAAAACACATTGAGTTGAGTGCCCTTTAAGAACAAAGATCGACAATTCGAATCTTCCAGAGACTCAGTGCTTTGTTTTTTCTAGAACGCCCATAGGAACTGTAGCGGTGTCGTCGAACTCGTAGCCCTTTCTGTGTTGCACCCCTACGACTAGCCGTAGTTACGGCTGCAAATTTGCTCTTCAGTTCGGGGCCACCAGAAAATGGCATATACACCTATACACCGTACCGAAAGTATCCCCCAAATTACTAATTTTCGGGCCGGTGCGGTTCTAAAATTTTCGAAACTATAAAATCAAAGGCTAGAATGACAACTTTAGAAAAAGGTAGTTTACTGTGACGTTGATGGGGTTTATAACATAGAGTCACCTTATGACCGGAGTTTGTTTTATTGGTGCGAAGAAGTGTTTGACACCTAAAACTGGATTCGAATATATTAACATAGTAGTGTTAAAGAAGCTGTAAGCTGTTCTCAAGGCAAAAAGTCGGGGTAAGCATGACAGAGGATAATGCTGACACAACTGAAGAAGAGAAGTTCAAAGACGATCAGGCCGGGAACGGTGTTTCCAAGAGACAAAGGATTTCGTTTGTTTGCCAAGCCTGCAGGAAGAACAAGACTAAGTGTGACAGGGAAAAGCCACGATGCGGTAGGTGTGTGAAGTATCATTCGAAATGTGTGTACGACGTGGAACAGCAGAAGCCACCAAGAGTGCCAAGTAAAGACGCGATCATTAAGAGGCTTACTGGGGAAGTTGAGTACTGGAGGAACAAAGCGACAGGGTGTCAGATTTCGTCTAACGTTAGTGCAACTAGTCTATCAGATGCTGAAAGTTTTCATCACTCCAGTAAGAGACAGCGTACTGAAGATGGAGTGTCTTTGTTAGCTGACGTTTCGATTTCAAGGTCTAACTCTGCAGCAAGTAAAGTTGATTCGCCTGTGATTCTCAATTCAAAAGAAATACAATTGAATTTTTATAGAGAGTTTCCCCAGCTAACGATGAAGTACGCCATGAAACGTGACATCAAACCGATTTCTGCATTTGCTCATGTATATAGGGACAAATTGCTGTCGCTTTTCGTTGCCTCAATCTTTTCCAGCGCATCGAAGAGTGCGCTCATACACTCTATCTCATCAGATGACACCAATCCTTTCCAGAAATCCCAGATGCAATTCAAACAGAATGCCATCTTTTTGAGAGACTCAATGGTACAGCTTTGCGAAACGGACATAGAGAAACAGAAAGTCTATGAATTCACGGAACGGATCATGGGAGAACAGGTTGCTCAGAAAGAACAGTCCACTTTGTTCGTCTCTTTGCTAAAGGCAAGGTTGGAAAACAAACATGTTGAGGATTCTTGTCCTCATGGTGTGGTTTCTGTGGAATTAACCAGACTAAAAGATAGCTTGGAGTTGGCTTTGCCCTCAGTTGTAGCCATAGAGGTTTACATGATGCATTTCTATCAGTACATCTACCCAATTATTCCCTTTTTAGATATTGAGTTATTTGAAGAAGGACTTGCTGATTTGTTGCAGCCCAGTGATGGTACGGATGGTAGAAGAGTTAAAATCAATTTTGGTACTCGAAACATTAGATCAAAGATATGCTTACTTTCTGCTCTTATAAACATCCTAAGAATCAGCTACCTGTGCATCGCATTCACTTTGAACAACTCTAGGAGTCATGTGATTGACGATGCTACTCGAAGTGTTTTAAGGACAGACCCAATAGATTCAAATCTGGTTATGCTCTCCCAAGATTGTATATCAAGCGTCAACATTCTAAGTTGGACCACTGAAAATGGACTAATCGCGTTAATGTATCATTGGGCCGTGTTTGTTTTCACCCCAGAAGAAGGGGATTGTTATCTAGGGCAACCAACAGACGCTTTAATTTCACTCGTTAGTAACTTGGCCGTCAACATTGGGTTACATAGAGATCCTCACGAGTACAAAATTTTAGAAGACCCTAGTATCTGTGATCCAAGAGTGCTAAACTTACGTAAAAGATTGTGGCTCTGCATTTTTATCATGTGCAGACATGAAACTACGCTAAAGGCTAGATATCATCAGAATAATCATATGTCGTCCTTCGCATTTTCTTCGTCACATGATCAAGCAAAAGGATCTTGGTGCTACGACTTTGGAGATCCTAACATCATGTCCCATTACAATCTCAGCATGAACAATAAAATAATCAAGAGGCATCAAATCTTTCTCCTATTATCAGAAACTGATGCAGTAACTATGAATTTAGATACTCACATGACTCTATTTGAGCTTGACGGATGGTTTAGTAAAGTCAAGACTTTTCTTGACGAAGAGTTTCCTCTAGATGATTTGATCAATGGTGAGAGTACTTCAAAATTCCACGACCTACTTTTGAAAAATGATAAAAGAATCCCTGTCGACTTCACGAAGTCTGATAACGCTCTTTGTTTCCAAACTCACCTGATTGCCAGGATATCTATGCTCAGAATTTCAACTTGTTTGATGGTTCATTTCGAAAACAGGCTAAGCGATATGACCCATGACTATTCGCAGCTATTTATGAAATATTTCCTTGAGTCGTTCAAGTCTCTTCTTGAAGTTGTGAAGCTTTATCAAAGTTATTTGACTGGAGATTACGATGCATCTCTTTCGCCTTACATGCTATTTGCAACGGACAAAATTTGCGAAGTATGCCTCCCCTCAATTTTATTGACTCTATTAGGAATGCTCATAAGAATCACTGATACAGAATCCACTTTCATTAATAAAACTGTTGAAGGAAAGGGCTTATACAGTGCCTCTAGTTACGTTCCAGAAGAGATGAAGGAAACCAAGAACAAATTAATTACGATCACAGCGATTAAAAGAGGGCTAGAAGTAACCATGCAAAATTTGCTTGCACTCATCACTACAAGGTTGAGATTCGCATTTTTTTCAACTTTCAAAATCTCTATATTCCTTGATTATGTTTTACAAATTGTGAAGAAACAGGACATCTTGAATGTATTGAAGAGAGTTTATGATTTGAATTTCTCTCATAAGGTGAGGCGAGAAATTTATATGGGAACTGGTATTGACATTAATGACAAACAGGGTGTGTTATTATCATTGGAAAAGGGAAACCGTATTTCGTTGGCAAGTAACGAAACATTCGAAGAGGTGTTGGCAATGATGAATGCGTTGCAGTTATGCAATCAATATCCCGAAACAAATGCAGTTCTGAACGAATCTAATGGTGTTATTCCGGACGTAACAAATTCTACTGAAGTTTCAGATAAAGTGACTGACAAACCTTCTCTAATACCCGTACAGAATGGTAATTCAGAACCACCCGAGAGTGAATTGCTAGACTCTTGTAATATGACTTCTTTACTTAACGGAGCAACATTTGACTTTTTCGACTACGATTTCTTGTTAGGCCCTACGGAATAGATGCATGATAAGATTTCTTAATTTAGTTATTTTTAAAACTACTATATATTTTCAGTGCCGTAAAGGTAAATAATGATGCGAATCCAACAACTGAACTTATTGCAACTATGCTTTGACGATAATCGATGTCATTCGTGAGGACTGCCGGCCCCAGACCTGCCGTGCTAGTAATCGGTTCCAAAGCCACCTCAGTAAGCTTTATAAACAATTCATTGAGGGAGCTAGGCCAAGTTGACGATATATGCAACGGATGATCAATAAACAATTGATCCGCGAAATCATCAGGTTGTATATGTGATCTTTGCTGTTGTTTGTCTAAGTCTGCTTTCAAGGCAACAAAAACAATCGGTAACTCTTTCAAATAATCATATCTCTCTATCAAAGCAACAGTATATGAGAAAGATTCAGGGTCACTAGAATCGTAGCACATACATAACACATCGCATTCATCCAGTTTTCCTCGATTTTCTAATATCGGTGTTTCCTGTTCTCCAAACTCTTGTAAGATAAGGTAGTATTGCTTTCCTCCCTTTAATTCTAGACTATTGACAGAAACTTTTGGGCGAATGGTAGGAGAATAAGCATCAGAAAACTGTCTACCTAAAAAGGATTCCAGAAGAGAACTTTTGCCACTATTTCCTTTACCTAGAACATAGCAGTTCAAAACTTTTCGATCCGATACAGGTGCTCTGTAGTATACACCATTTCTCCTTCTCTTTTTTCTTGGCTTTGTTATTTGTAGAGCGTTCTTGGCATCTTTATCGAACCCCAAGTATATTAAATATTCAGTTGTAACAGAATAGTCAATTGAAGTGGTCATTGACCATAAAGCTAACCATCCCTGTAAGGTTATGCATGCGGAATTGTTAACTACTGTCAAAAACGGGAAGTTGGTTTCAATCCAAAGGCGCGGCAGCCCCGGTGTAGTCTTAAACAATAGATGCAATTCGTCATTATTCAAGCCACCATCGTTATCCTTGTCGTACTTTAAGAACATATCAACAAAGAATCTGTAGCCAATCGGACTCAACTCTACACTCGAGCTCTGCGGAATGTCAATCTTCGGATGCAAGATCTTTTCATTTATCGTTAACGTATCTGTGTAATGGAACGCTCGAAGTATTCCCCAGGTGGTTTCACGTCGCCCCTTCTCGGCGTATATCTTATTCAATACCAGAAATCCGTCTTTTGTAATCCCTTTGCCTGGAACATAGAGTAAATACTCTTCATATTCTTTGTTCGGTGATGATAAATCAATTAGAGTATCCTTAATAAATTGCAACTCATTAACATCAACAGTTTTCGAAAAACACTTCTTCTGGAGTTTGACGATTTCATTATCATTCAAAAAGCCGTCCTGGTCCATATCAGAGAGAACGAAAACCCTTTTCAAGGCTAGTACACCCAACGGTTTCAACTCTCCTATCCTTGCGTCAAACAATGGGGCTACAGGGTTAGTTATAGTTCTTTGACACAAATAAAATGCCTGGTTAACGTTGAATTTGCATTTCGCACTAGTCTTGATACACGTTTCGACTTCTTTGAATTCACGGAGAATTGGTATGAACTCCTCATCCTCAATCTTATTATCCATTTGCCCATTATCTGAATCCGTAACGTTAGCACTCGTCAACATCTCTACTTCGTCATCGCTTTTGTTCCTGCACAGAACAACAGGCAAATTCACTCCTAGAGATCTGAACATCATCATCCAATAAAGCGCTATCCTCTCATACGAATCATGATCGCTATAGACCAACCAGATGACATCTGCGTTCTTGAGCTCTTTATGTAGCGAAGCCAAATCAGAATTCGTCGTATCAACGACAACCGTATTCTCTGGAGAATACCGACTGCTAGAAAAATCCTTAGGCATCGTGATAGGAGGAAGCACATCCTGCAACCAGGGAATGAACTGATCCTTCACCAAACATGCGATTAAGCTTGTCTTGCCAACACCGTTGTCACCACAAACCACTATTCGAATTCTGGTCTTATTCATTATTTCTCAATAACTCTCGCCTCGATACACGCGTTTAACAAATCTGGTTAACCATGGAATTGTACTTATTTATTGGCGAACCCAGGAATAGGCAGTATTCATCTCAAACGGCACCAAGTAAACGCTTGTCTTTGATTCAAGTGCGCTAGCATGCAATCTGCATATTTCAGTAACTTGTTTAAGGGAAATCATCAAACATTTCCAATGTCCGGGTGACATTTTCCGGTGGCGAAAGTTTGTAAAGTTGAACATAAAGATTTCACTGTTTAAGACAAAAGAATATAGACATTTAGATTTAAGGCCATTGCACAGTGCCAACTGCAATAGGGGACAAGACGAACAAGGGAAGCTTAAGAAGCATTCAGTAGCCATTGAGCATCTAATATTGTTCCGTTAATACAGGTTAAAGTCAAGAGGCATTTTATCAAATGGTATGTGTTTGATTCAATCTTTCTAAAAGAAAGATAGTTGATTATGGAAACCAATTCAATTACTAACTGTTTCGTATTCTGTTTTTACGTTCAATTCAGACATCGATAGGTACTGGTTACGATCTCTCCAATAGTGTTTTTTCTCCGGATGGTAGAAACTTCCAAGTGGAATATGCTGTCAAAGCGGTAGAGAATGGTGCAACTTCTCTTGGTATAAAGTATGAGGATGGTGTCGTATTAGCCGTGGAGAAACTCATCACTTCAAAGCTATTAGTGCCGGGCAAGAACAAGAAGATTCAAACAGTTGATCGCCATGTTGGGTGTGTATATTCAGGGCTGATGCCAGATGGTAGACATTTGGTTAACAGGGGTCGTGAAGAGGCTGCCAGTTTCAAGAAAATGTACGGAACACCTATCCCGATCCCAGCGTTTGCCGATCGTGTAGGACAGTACGTACAAGCTCACACTCTATATAACAGTGTCAGACCATTTGGTGTAACTGCTATCTTTGGTGGTGTCGACTCTAACGGGCCTCATTTATACATGCTTGAACCAAGTGGCACATATTGGGGTTACAACAGTGCAGCTACAGGAAAGGGCAGACAATCTGCCAAAGCCGAGTTGGAAAAGCTATCAAATAAAAACCCAAACCTAACTGCTAGAGAAGCAGTGAAGGAAGCAGCAAGGATCATATACGCTGCTCATGAGGATAACAAAGAAAAGGACTTTGAGCTGGAACTAAGTTGGTGTTCTACTTCGGAGACCAACGGACTTCATAAAGAGGTGCCAAAGGACCTCTTCGATGAAGCTGTCGAATATGCAAAGAAGGAACTAGGAGATGACAGTGACAGCGACAGCGACGATTCAGATGCTGAAGATTCCAAGGAAAAGAAGGATCAAGACTGCGACATTGAAATCGAATAATCATTTCAACAGAACACGTACAAGTCAGGAAACTTTTTCTTTAAGATGCTAATCTATATGAGCAGTATTTGTATAATGTGTACTACAACGATATTAAACTCCCAGTTAATTTATATATAAGTCTGATTTATCTCATCATCGAACGCCGAGTTGTTCACGTAACCTTTGATTTTCGATTTGTAACATATTGATGCGACTAGTAGCAGCTTCTGATTCCAGCTTTCTTCTCTCTCTTTCTCCAATCCATTTCTTTCTCAATTCATCAATCTTTAAACTAGATTGCTTTTGCAGCTTGTCCTCGAGAGGGGAGGAAGACCATTCGTCTTTTTGTTTCAGAAGAATATCAATATGCTCCGTAATGATGGAGTCAATAGCTGACTCGATGAAGAAAAAAACGGAGTCTAGCTTCACAAGGGTCTTTTTGAAGTGCTTAGCACCGTCTAATTGCTCGAGGTTATGCAACTTGTTGAATGCCTGGTCAATTGATTCTTTTTGAAGAATTTTGTCGAACGATCCAAAAATGGCTTTCAAATGGTCCAAAAGTTTGGATTTCAGTAAGGTGAATTGTTGTAATGTCTTATCCCCGTCTTGAAACTCACCTGCCCGTTCTCGCAGTTTCGAATTTTCCTCCTGTAAAATATTTCGATCGTTTCCCAATTCTTCCATTTGTTCTTGTAGCAGTTGATTGTCTTCTACGTAATAGGCTGCTTTACGCATTGCTGTGTTCAGCTTTTTACGCATTTCCATAAACTCTCCCTCCGTCTTGGCTTCTAGAGATTGTAGCTGTGTCCGGACAGCGTTGAGCTTCATCGTGAGATCATGCTTTTCATTCTGCAGAGCTTCGATCTTTGATTCATAGCCCGATCTTTGTTTATGCCACCTTGAAGAAGTTTCCTCCAAAGTAAGACTTTGTTCTTTGATCTTTTCAGCAAGATCTAACTCGGTATTTGTGTTAAAGGAATTTCTTCGCTGAGATCTAAGTTCTGTTAACTGTTTGTCTTTATCTTCTAATTCATTCTTGTAGTTTTGAAGCATGTTGTTCAAGGCTTCGACGTGGTCTTGATAGGACTTAGACAGATCCATGCTTGCTCTCTTGCCGAGTTCATCAATGCTTGAAAAAAAGTCGCTCTGAGATTTTTGCAGGTACTGCTTGGGGTTCTGGATTCTGATGCGTTCATTCTCTGTATTCGCAATTGATTCGAGTAAAACCTTCTGATCTTGAAGTTTGTCTTTCAAAGCTTTCTCCAAGAACTCATTTCTTTGTAGTTTGTATTGTATCGACTGTAGAAAGTCATGATATTTCTCATGCATTGTCTCTATTGCAAGTTCCAGCTTAGAGTCTAATATCTCACTGGTATCATTGTGGCTGACATCCGATTCGGGAACCACATCAGTTGCCTTAGCGGAATCTAGATTAGAAATCTGTTCATAGTCTTTTCGACTCGCAAGCTCATTTACTAGCTTAACGACATTGACTGACAAGGCTTTGATTTTGACATCGATAAATGTTGGCTCAAAATTAGTTGCTCTGACCAAGTTATCCTGCTCTTCAGCAGTTAAATCCATATTGTCTAGTAGGAAATTCAATATACTGCTAACCTCATTGGAAATCGTCTCGTTGTGTTGTAAATAATCATTGACTTCTTCCAACATTGTTTCGTACTCATCTTTGTTCCGTATTAATTCTTCTTTCAATTTAATCAACTCTTTATTTTTCTCTTCAAGAGTTATAACAAGCTTTTCGTGTTCCTCTATAGCAATGGGAGAATTACGGGTCTCATCATCTAACGAGGCAGCATAACTCTCAGCATTATACGTGACGGCGTTTTTTGATTCTTTAACAGATCTGATCTTCTCATTAATTTGTGAGTTAGAATCGCTGTCCAGATTTATCTGCTTTAAAATTTCTGTTAGCGCTTTTACTTTGATTCTGTACTGTACCAACTGCTTTTTCAAAACATCTGTTTCATTTGCCAAAGAATGTGACTCCCCTGCGTTCGGAAGATCGAAATTATTAACAGCACCTAGCTGTAGTCTGCGAACAGCTAGGTTTTTATGCTCATCTTGGAATTTTAGTTTATCATGAATAGAAGATGCTCTACCGGCCATAGAGGGAACTCTGTGTACTTCTTTGCCCCAGTTATTTTCACTTCCTATCATTTGAAATATATCCCCACTACTTAGCACTGTATCAGTCTCTGATGTAGTATTTTCAGTGGTGACATCCCCTTCATCCTCGCTCACAACCGAATTTATTCGCCTTGGAACATTAGAGTAATATTTGTTCATATAATCGTTGTTTCGGGAATAACTTTTCGAAGCGCTGCCCGAGATATCATGCTCATCATAAAGGTCTTTGTTTCGACGTTCTGATTCGGAATTCAAATCGATACTATCGCTTACAAGACTCAAGTTTTTAATACCCCCATTTAAAGTATCAACATTTCGGAGTGAAGTGTCGACAGAAATACTACTTGTTTCGCTCATAGTAAACTGCTATCTACTCTCATCAAAGGATCGTGTGAAATCGCAGTACTCAATGCAATCGATGATACAGATCATTATATCTAGCCTCTTTTTTAATACAGAATCATTAGTTTTTTTAATTCACATCTAATGTTTTCATAATGTAAACACAAAACTTAAAGACTTCTTCATATACATAAAGCAGCAATAATGTATGTCACGTGATCAATGTTGCCGTTTCGAACGATATGAAAAATTTCTGAAGAAACCACCAACCAGAAAGAATTTCAAGAAAAAACCATCGTCACTACAAATGGCGTTTGGCAAGAGATGTGTACTTTGAACGTTTCCATCAACAGTCTTCTGTTCCTCTGTCCTTCTTATCATAGCAACCATCAGTAAACTACATAAGACTGATACGACAAAATGGCCTCAATAGAAGATTTGAAGATTGAAGATATCCCAGTCGATGACATCGACTTCTCTGATTTGGAAAGAGAATTTCAATTCAACGATGGTGGTGTAAACTTTGACAACTTTTTAGTTGTCGACGGTGCTCCAGTGGCCGCAGAATCGAAGGTTCCAGTTTTGCAAAAGGTTTTAAGCAAATTGTTCAGCCAGGCAGGAAACGTCGTGGACATTCAAATTCCTGTTGAAGATGGTAAGACCAAAGGCCATCTATTCATTGAAATGGAATCTGTCCCAGCTGCAAAGGAAGCAATCAAGTTATTCAACGGTAAGAAGTTGGATGCCAAGCATCGTTTGCTTGTCAACAGTTTGAATGATATGGAAAAGTATGGCTCAGATGACTTTGACAGTCAATCTCATGAACCTGTTGTTCCAGAATTCGCCCCAACCGATTTCTTGAGATCATGGTTACAAAACAAGGATGGTAGAGATCAATTCATTCTTCAAAAGGGGGAGATGACCCGTGTCTTTTGGAATAGGTTAGCTCACCAACCAGATGGTGTCTGTGAAGCCAGAAAGAACTGGTCTAACGATGTTGTAAAGTTCTCGCCAAAGGGTACTTACTTGCTATCGTTCCATGACCAAGGTGTTACCTCTTGGGGTGGTCCAAACTTTGAAAGATTAAAGAGATTCTATCACCCAGACGTTTCACGTTTAGATGTCTCTCCAACTGAAAAGTTCTTGGTCACTTTCTCCATGAACCCAATCAAGCCAACTGAAGATTCTCCATTCAGTGCAGAATCTGAAGGTCATCAAATTTGCGTGTGGGATCTTGCTACTGGTTTCCTAATGAAGACATTTGGTATTCCACCAAATGCGATGTTGCAATGGCCATTAATCAGATTCTCTTATGATGACAAGTACTGTGGTCGTCTAGGTCCAAACGCTCTTGCATTATACGATATTGAAAACAACTTCCAGTTATTGGATGGTAAACTTCACAAGGTTGAAGGTATTCAAGACTTCTCTTTCGCTCCAAAGGCTGTACAGTTGACTTACAACAGAAGAAAGAGCGATCCAGTCCCACTATTGGCATACTGGACCCCAGAAACTAACAATCAATCATGTAAGGCTTTCCTAATGACCATACCAAATAAGAGAATCGTCAAGACTGTCAACTTGGTGCAAGTTTCTAACGTTGTTATTCACTGGCACCCACAAGCAGACTTTGTCTGCTTCCAAGTCGATCGTCATACTAAGTCCAAAAAGACCTTCTTTACCAACTTGGAAATTTGTAAGCTTACCGAGTCCGAAATTCCAGTTGAGAAAATTGAAATGAAGGACCGTGTGCTAGAACTAGGTTGGGAACCAAAGGGTGATAGATTTGTTGTAATTTCTAAGATGGACAATGGTGGTGAAGAGAACCCAATGTATCCAAAGAACTTCGTTAAATTCTTCGCCCCAGAAAAGAAGGAAAACAAAGACAAGGATTTAGCCGTCTTGCCAGAACAACTAAGATGGAAGCTTGTAAAAACAGTTGACCAGCAATTCTCTAACTGTATCTCTTGGTCTCCAGCTGGCCGTTTCGTTGCAGTTTGTACCATTGTCAACGGTAAAGAAATTAGGAAAGCATCTCTAGATTTCTACGACTTTGACTTTACTGGTGAAAAGACCTTAAATGAAGTCAAAGAAGTAAAGGCGTCCCTACAAATTGTCTCTCACATTGATAACCAATTCTTCACTGATCTAGAGTGGGATTCATCTGGTAGATTCTTGACCGCTTGGTCCAGTTACAGCAAACACAAACTTGAAAATGGTTACACTGTCTACAACTGTTGTGGTGAAGCTGTCCGTAAGGAAATTGTTGACGAATTCAGAAACTTTGTCTGGAGACCAAGACCAGACACATTATTGTCCAACAGTGAGAAGAAGAAGGCTAGAAAGAACTTGAAACAATGGTCCGTCAAATTCGAAGAGCAAGATGCCATGGAAAGTGACAGTGCTTTGAGAGACTTGATCTTGAAGCGTCGTGCAGAATTGAGCGCATGGGTTTCGTACAGAGAAGAAGCAGAAGAAAGACTGCAATCCGAAGACAACTATACCATTTTCAACGACTTCACACAAGATGAAGGTGATGAAACTCAGTACGTTACTGTTGAAGAAGTTAAAGAAGAGATTCTTGAAGAATCTCAAGAGGAAGTCGAATCTTTCGAGTAAATATTCATTCCTTCGATCCCTAGCTATTCGAATTTAGTTGTAACCAATAAATAGATTCACATTTCTTTACATTTACAAACATTATCAGAACCTGCCTTTGAATATCTAATAATCACAGCAGGTTATTTCACCATAAGGGTTCATACGGAATATGATTCAGAATTATATACATCACTGAAGAAATTGTAACTGGCTTGATACTCCAACTACAGATGGTTTAACCGTCTTCATTCCACTTTGAGACATTATTGTCATGTATTTACAAGAAACAACAGCTTGCAAAACACGGGGAGCCCTGTGTATTGTGTCATTTTTTTTATGGCGGAATTTGGAAGTAGTTGCTATGCGTAGTTCAATCCTTTTTAGTACGCAGTTGCAAGCCGTGCCATCTCTTGATATCATCTTTTAAAATCTCATTTACCAATTTGTGTTGCTTCACTATCGACATTCCTTTGAACTTTTCACTTGTAACATTAATAGAAAACATAGATCCGCACCCCCCACTTATGTCATTGACCGAAATAGCAGATGGACTCAATTCCTTACTCAATTTTTCGGTTATTAGCTTCTCTTCTGGAGTCAAAGAGTATAAACGACGTCCTAGCAGACTAAATGACTTACGAAACATTGCTGGCACTGGAAGAAGCAGGTCTAGTCGTGGTCTATGGCCGATCTTCATTTACTTAAAGTCAACGCCGAATGATTTGTAAGTATTCGTTCTGTTCAAAATTCCATCTCAGGAATCTTTTCCATGTTTTCAGTTGGAGAAAATGGACTGGATATAGTAGACATAATAGGCATCATCTCGATTTGAAAAGAAAATGAAGAATTTAGATTACTTACTCTGTTTTAACGTTGAAGTTACAGGAGGTGTTTCTATGTTAAGAGCTGCTGGATATTCCCATTTCGCAGCAGGATATCTGATATATTGCCTTGAACCTGCTGGTGTTTTCTTTGAAATATTATTGAATGGTTTGTAGACTACTTTTACGCCGGATGTCATCGATAGCAGCTAACAGAAGCATAGAGGGTCCAATGGCTCAAAGAATCTCTAACAAAGTGAAAAGTACCTTCCCAGACCTTTCACATTTTGCAATCTTTAACGATTCGTACAAACACAGTGGGCACCATGGAATGCTAGAAGCAGAGAACAAGATCGAGTCGCATTTCAGGCTTGAAATAGTAAGTGGCTTATTCAAGGGTAAAAGCCTTCCAATGAGACACCGTATGATATACGGAATGCTGTCTGAGGAACTTGATAACGGTGTGCATGCATTGCAACTGACAACAAAGACTCCAGAGGAGTACTCCAAGAAATAAGCGGGTGAACAGAACCGAACTATTAAGGGAACTGGGAGTAAAACCTTTGTGTTGTAGAGAGAGACTACATGGAGTAGAAGTAGTCTGTTGAAATGATATATTTATGTGTAGAGAAGTTAAACGTATATATATATATATATATATATATGTATATGTATTGAAACGAGTCATCGTAAGACTCGATCAATGATCCTCCTTTAGGTGGGCCTCGTACTGCTCTAGAGAAAGCAATTCCTCGGATTGCAAATCTGCCTCGTCGTTGATCTTGACCTTCACGATCCACCCTTCACCAGCAGGATCTGAATTGATCAGTTGAGGAGATTCGGACAAAGACTCGTTCACTTCCACGACGGTACCAGCGACAGGAGAGTAAATTTCAGAAGCAGACTTGACGGATTCCACAGAGCCAAAGGAGTCGCCTGCTTCAAGCTCGGTATCGACGTCCGGCAACTCGACGTAGGTGGCATCACCAAGCGCGTCGGCCGCATACTTGGTAATACCGATGAATGCAGACCCATCAGCATGAGCTGCAATCCATTCGTGTTGTGTAGTGAATCTGACGGTCTTGGGCCCGGTTTGCGAAAACGTGAATGGCAACTGGGCTTGGTTCAAAGCATTGGTAGATTGAGCTCTCAAGAACAAACGAGACACACTGCTCTTAGCAGCACGGGAAGTGATGAAAGCGGCACGTGAAATTGGAGTAGAAAACATCGTTCACAACTTCAGCAGCGGAAAATTACACTAAGGACTCTACTATTCAAAGTTCGAAAGAATACCTGCACAGATTTTCGTTTTTCCAACCCGTCTTGTGCGCGTGTGTGTATAAGTATCATTCAAGAACCAATCCACTTCTGATATTTCTCGAGCTTTAAATACAACCCAAATCAAAGGGTTTTCATCTTCATTCGTAGGCTCTGCAAGCTATATACAACGATGAGATGGAATCCATGCTGCCAGAAAAACGGCGCGCCACGTGATCAAAATCTACCGTGACACCGTGAAAAGCGTACGAGATTTTCAGATTACATGTTTTTTTGACTCGACCTAATAATGACTTGAGGCAGCCATGGCTGCTTCAAGTCAAAACCTCGGGTCCTCTTTTGACTTGACACGGACAGCACCAGTGCGCTCCTTCGAGCCCTCGTTTTGAACAGAAAAGAAACGTGATAAAGTACCACAAAAACCGGTCTGAAATAAGCGCGGGGGAAATGCCTGGTAACCTTGCGAAACGGGGCCTGGCGGTGCAGTCGTCCCGGGTGTGGGATGTTCCACCTGCTTTCGCGGACGGCAAACGTTTCCACGTGACCTTTCTAGTCGCTCTCTCATTTTTTCTTCCCTTCTTTCTTCCCGCTGCTTCCCGTTGTAGCAGATAAGTGCTTTTCATATCTTTTATCTAAGCAGCACGCACATTGTGCGTGCTGCAAGACAAGATAGAGATACCCGGCGATCTCATCGATCCGAGACTGGTATTTCTTGAGATTAGATACACACGCGTTATCGGGTGCGTTATTTCAAAGCGCGATAGACGGATCTGGGTCGATCCTTTCCAGCATTTTCAAGAATGTTCTAACGTAGACGCAGTTCTACGGGTGTGCACGTTGTCGCAGCTATTTTGTAAGGATTCTTCACTATCGATCGCGCTGCCCGGAAACAGGAAACTCATTCTGGGTTGCCACGACATGGGTAAGATATGTGATTGAGTGGAATGTACGCGTTGCCCGAGTGTTGCCTGCTACCTGGAAAATACTACACACCAAAACCTACGCAGATGCTAATTGTACGGATCACGATTAAGGTTCATGGAGAGAAACCTGGCAATGGGCCTGTGGGCATTGCCTTGCACGTTGTAGTGTGGAAGGAAATATACACCACACTTTTTCAGGCTGTTTTTTTTTTTGGTTTTTTTGATGTCTAAATATCAAAGGTGTGTGTGTCTTGCAGGCTAGCCATTGTGAGAATGTGGTGAAGGTTTAAATATTTGTATATAGAGATATATATAGAGATATATATAGAGATATATATATAGAGAGATGTATATATAAAGAAATATGTAATAAATATAAAAATACCCAGAGTAACGGGATAAGGACTTCGAGGCTGACCAGGTACTGATTTTGGAGTTTACGTTGGGCCTTAAGTGGAAAAAATAGATCCGATTATTGGTGAGAGTACCTTGAATCTCTCGGTGTGTTTTTGAGAGTAGAGCTGGTTTTGTTGAAGCAAAAGAAAGAAATAATCGATACAATAAAAAAAAAAAAAGCACCGAAATCACAAATAAAAGAAACTATATTTCAAGAAAAAAGAGACTATACGTGCCTATTGAGAATTATAGCCAAAACCAAGTTTCATCAACCTCGGTTACATCTTCTTACATATAGTTGAGTCAAAGATATTTGGTTAAGAGTTTTGCTTTGAGTTGGTTTTAAACGCTATTGTGGTTCATCGACGTCGGGTGAGACTAGTATTCCACACCAGTCTTCTGGAAGAAAAAACAAAGAAGAAGAAGAAGAATGACGGTAAACGTTTGCTGCGTTGGGCCATGTGTAGACGTGGTGAAGCGATTGTCTAAGGATGCAGACCGTGTTTCTTTGCAGCGGTTTGTTTCGGTATCACAACTCATCAAATGGTTTTTCGAGAAACGATTACAGGATAAGCATACTACCTTTGAGGGCTCCTGTTTGTTCATTTGCTACGACCCCATAAAAGCGAAACTCAGATCCACGTCTCCTTTGAATTCGATAGACCCAGAAACTTTGTCCTTTTTCATCAGCGACATGTTCCCGTGTTTCAACGTGATGTGCGTTCCGTGCGTAGACTTCATTGACTATTACGAATCCTCCATTCTGGATAAAAACACAATCGGTAACGATGATACGGACGTGAACTTGGATAGAATATCCAATGTTTACAGATGGATGTATTCAGACACACCTGCTCTGCATGAAGATTCAAAAGACATAAACGCCAAATCTTGTGCAGCCTCACAGAATGGCTGCTCCACTAATTTATACACAATGGCTTCCCATCTTGCATATCTGACTTGTAACGATCGATTGAAAAGAGAAAGCGTGCCCATTTGGGAGTACATCGACGTATCAGACTGGATTCAGTCTAATTTATCGCATGATAATGACTACTATTGGAAGTGCCTAAATAGCTGGGAATTTTGTGCTCATTCGTTGGATTGCACCGAATTGATCTGGTGTTCCTATCTGCTCTTCGACAAACTAAGCTCGGAAGCAGAGCTCTCGCATCCACCTCCTTCCACCAACCGCTTGTTGTTGATGCTTTTGAATATAGAAGCAGCCTACCATCAGGAAAATAAATTCCACAACTTCAGACACGCGGTTGACGTTTTGCAGGCAACGTACCAGTTATGTCATTTACTTGAAGTACCAAACATTGCATCATTTTTACTATGCATATCAGCCATAGGTCACGATGTGGGCCATCCAGGGACAAACAACATGCTATTCAATAAATATCATTCGCCCATTTCAAAATACTACAAGGAACAGTCAGTTCTGGAAAACTTCCATGCTGATATTTACTTGGACATTTTTTCACGTTATTGGCCTGATCTTTCTCAAGAGTTCGCAACCATAAAAGATTCTATAATAGCTACGGATATGGCTTTACACAATCATTATGTGGAAACTATAAAACAGGATTCAGCACCGAGTCTAACTGGTTTAACTTCACTCATCATCAAGGCAGCAGATATTTCAAACGTGACAAGGCCTTTACTGATTTCAGCAAAATGGGCAGCTTTAATATCAATGGAATTTAAAGAATGTGCTCTATTAGAGAAAAATCTTGTAGATTTAACAGACAAAAGCGGGAACGATCACGGAAGGATCATCCACAAGTTGCATGCCGATGAAGTCTCTGATTATGATGAAGACCTACCCTCGAACATTGATGACATCTTGGAGAAATACCCAAACATACCAAAGGGTCAGGCATTTTTCATTGATACATTTGCATTGAGTTTGTTTTCAGGATTAGGGTTGAAGTTCAAACAACTACAATTTTTAGTGCACAACGTTGAAAACAATAGAAAGTATTGGTCAACAAGAGAAGGCAACTCTTGAAATCTGGTATTTTGCCTCTTTGGCCTCGGAAGGGCTATTGCAAGCAATGCTGAAGCCGTATTTGCAAGTTCGGGAGTATCATTTCCCAAAATATTTTGCTTCACCTGCTCAGCTACTCACTCTTTTCTCGGAGAATTAATGAACCTAAAAATAATTAAAAACGTAATTAGTTTTCAGCACACCGCACGCATTACCTCTAACAGGATGTGTTGACTGGCCATTACAAAAGGCACCGATATGTAGCTGACGCAAAGATTCTCGGGCGTTGGCCATTTCTGTCCAACTGATTAACGAAACACCTTTTATTTTATGTACATACACTTATCATATGCATATTTTCAATTAAAATAACCACACTCGAATAATTCAGTTTTTGACATGTCTTTTCTCCTTTCAGTAGTGATATACCGTAGTTGCAGAATTCAAAAGTTCAAGTACCTCTCTGTAGCAGCATCAATTTCAGGAGACATTTGCATAAGTAATGTTTGGTCAATTCACATACCAATACACTGAGAAACAGTTGGAGGTTCAATTAGACATATTCCCAGAATATAGTTAATAGTTATGTGAAATATACATGTTCAATATTATTATATTTAAGGTGAAGATCGATTATTTAGTTCCTCATCATTCGTTGAAACATTTTAGTTTAATACATCCTATATCATTTGTCAAAAATTCAAAATGCACTAGAATCTATCAAGTCATTGGCCTTGTATTCTCTCACAATGCTAAAAGCTTTTAATAGTTTTCTTCTAGCACCTAGAGCACCAACACCTAGGTTTTCCAAAGCTTCATCATCAAGATAAATCAATTCAAACCATGGTTTGGTACCAAGCGCTTCGGAGTATTTGTGCAACCTTAAAGATTTCAGCCATGCAGGAACATTTTTCAATAATTTTGGATCACATAAACCCTTCGCGTTCATGCTATTGTTTGTAGAATTAGAATTACTAGTGGTGGAAGAAGCCGAGTTGATTATAGTTAGAGCATTACCAGAATTGCTCGAAGAAGAGGTCAACGAAGGCTTGTTAAAAACATTAGCTTTAATATTTGTTGGTGACTGTGACCTATTCAAATATTGGGTCTGATGCTGATTTTGACTAACAGTTTTTCTACCAGAAGCGCTGTTAGTGCTGTTACTGTTACTCATACTGGTGCTACCAACTGTGGTTGTAGCAAAGGCAGTAGAACCATTGAAGTTGTTTGGAACATTGCTATTGCCGGTACTGTTACAGTTGCTATTGTTGGTGAAACTGTTATTGTTACCATTATTGTTACTGTTGGTATTGTTACCATGGGCGGATGACAAGCCAGACTTTTTGAAAGCGTTGTAAGGATCTGCAGATCTTGGGCGCTGAATTTCAGTCAAGTAGTCGTACATGGGCTGTTGCATAGGGTTGGCTGTGTTTTGAGGCAATGGGGACCATTGTCTGTATATATTATCGCCATTGAGGACACTGTCAAGATTCAAGGGTTGAGGATTTTCCGCTTGGTGCAATTGGGCTTGGGTTTTATTTGGGATAGGAGAGGCAATAGGTCCCAGAGTAGGAGAGATGTATCCACTATGGACCAAAGAATCCAATTTCAATTTAGTGCTGTGTAACACTTCTTCATTCAATGAAGATAGAAGATTATCCATGACAGTATTTTGTTGAGATGGTGTGAGCATCGACATCCAGTTGCACAATTGATTAACATCGTTAGTGAAGTTGACCATAACATTAGCATTGCTGTTAGAGTGTTGCAAAGGTAATGGCTGATGATTCATAGCCATTGAACTAGTTGGCCTTGAAAAAGTGTCCAAAAAAGTGGAACCGTTTGAAGCAGATGGATTCATGGCAGAATTTGACAATGGAGAAACTATATTTGAAGGCCTTCCCAAATCATCACGAAGATGTAGTTGTGGGTCCAATGAGAACTGTTGTTGATTCAATATGTCGCTCAAGAACGATGGTTGTTGAACAGGACTAGTGGGGTTGGTGCCTAATGACTGTAGATTCCCAGATGAGCCCTTTGGTGACAACAAAACGGCCCCAGGATGCGCACCTCTTGGAAGATTCACAGGAGATTGGGCTCTTCCAGGAAGTGAGGATAGCATGTTCTGAGATGACATATGGGTGGTCAATGAAGAGACAACAAAAGATGGCAAACAAAGATTGCTAGGATAAGACGACAACGACCTGCGTGAATATGCAAATTTTATAGGATGATAGCGCTCGGTTTTGGGTGATTTCTCCTGCACAAAGAGAAACGAGAAGCCAAGAGAAAATCCCAGAAAATTGAGTGTAGAAGCCTGTTCTCTGATGGACGCTTATCAGATTTCAACAAATTTACCGCTGAACGTGCTTTGGGAAGAATGATAAATTACGGCGGTGTTCCTAAAATTCAGATATTTCTAAGATCTGGACCAGAGTTTTTGCAGTAAAAAAGACTCCTTTCCCGAAGTAGCCTAGTCAATTTGATAAAAGCTTAGCAAAAGTAAAGAACTGCACTCTTGTTGTCGGTTCCTGAAGGTATGATCGCTATGCAGGTTGGCACATATGTTGGATTCGTGAAAACACTTTTAAGAAGAAGCGATGTTACAATTTTTTTTTTTCTTCGAATTTCATCGAGGCAAGCTTGTGTTCTTTTCTTTTTCTGAAAATCGACCTGTCAAATCTTAAATAGAAGGGAAACAACTGGATCTGATGGTGATGGGCATTACTGCTATGCGATTATTTCCACATCAGTGATGGGCAATAAGCAGTAAGAGCACCGACCAAAGCCGAGATAAACATGCAGTTTGATCTGTCAGCGGTTGAAGGCCGAAAAAAGTTCTGAAAACCGTTTGACGCAAATTTGAGATGCATTTTCTTCTATGGATTAAAAAGTGGATATATACAGATATACATAAACATATATTACAAAGATGCAGGATGCGAAACAGAGCACTTCACGAAAAGTATTTGTTCAGTAGAGAGTCACACTGTGGTTTTATGCTCTCGTCTACCTGAGCCATTGATTCAAGAGCGACTTTGATAAAGGGTTTGACTGGAGGTCTAAACATGAGCATGAACTTGAGAGATTGGAAGCCCAACACCGATCTGGTGGGGTCTAGGCATAGGGATTTCATTTTTTCAATATGGTCAGGAGAGAGTAGTGGCAACTCGCTAACCATTCTGATGAATAGCCTTCTGTGAGAGTCCTCTAGCTTGGGAATCATAAAATCTAGCACCTTAAGTGACCATTTGTTGTATACGGTATGCTCTTTTCCATCAGAACGCAAATCCTCATTGAACCATTCTTCGCTGAGCCATTCAAGCACCAAAGTAATTCGGTTGGTGAAGTCCTCGCAGAAGTAGTCAAAAATTGCGTTAGAAACAATATTTCTCATGTCGTCGTTTGATGATACACCTCTTGAACATAACCTTGACAGTAAAAAAACCCATGAGGTCTTGTTGTCCCAATTCATTAACAGCACCTTGTCCAGTGCATTTCTGCTCTGAAGTTGTGAAATTGGAGTGCTCACATTCGCATTGGTTGGTATTAGCAAAATATTTTGCACAATTCTATGCAAGTGATTCAACTTTTCCTCGTACGTTAAAGTCGAAACGCCCAACGACGAGGTATGGTTACTGGAAGGCTCAGGCTGCTCTTGCATTTCGAGTTTCACTCTCTTAGTTTCTGGTGGTTGAGAAGTAGCCGTATTCTCAACTACGTATTTATCGTCTGCTGGTGTTTGTTTTGAGGGTTGTTCCTTCTTTGCCACAGCTTCTTGCTTAATTGGTGTATCTACAGAGTCCTCCTCTCTTGGCCGTTTTGCGGGTTGTGCAATGGATTCTGGAGATAGTGCATTATTGGTATTTCCAGAAGAAGTACCGTTCTGCTGCTGAGCGTTATTTTGTAGCCACTGGTTAATTAAGCCGGTGTATCTTGAGGCAACAATAGATAATCCATTGATGGCTGTGCCTATATTCGTGTTGGTCAACGCTTCGGTACATAATTTGACCATAGTTTCTTGAGACAGCTTCGACACATCAAAACCTGAGCTTACAGAATTCATCAGCGCGAACACGGCAGAATATGAGTTATCGGCAGAAGTATGCGCTGGATTCAAAAAATGTGGGTGTTTGGTAGTGGATTTTGTGAAAGCATAACTTTGAAGAGCTTGTAATACAGGAAGGTCGGGTGGTGGTGCCAAAGGTGCCGGCACGTTGTTAATATGTACACGGGCCTGAGGATGGAAGGTATTTAACATTGGTGGTGTAGATGTCGTGTTCATCATTGTATTGCCTACCGATGGAGACGCAATCGGTGGAGATTGAATGGGTGATGGTGACTTTGTTGTGGCAGAAAATGCGCCAGAGGAGGAGTCAGAGGAACTTTCACTGACGTCTTTGATTCTGATATATTTTTTCTTGTCGGCTGGGGTCATCTTGTGCTCGACAGCAGCAGGATCGTAGTTCAAAATACCTTTGGCTTTCGTCTCTTCACCAATGACGAACAATGTTTGTGAGATCTTACCCAGTTTATTTCTGTAAGGAGCCATCGAACCAGAATTTTTGAGCAGTTGGCTTTTCATTCCAAATTGAACTAAATTTCTGTAACAGCGTTCAACGAATCTTTTTGCAAGTCTATACTGCAAAGTAGATTCGTCATCCCTTTGGAATTTCATATCAATGTTAAACTTCAGTAAGCCAGATGCGATACGCATCGCGGCCAGAGGTCTTTGCTTCATGATAAAGGAAAGACAATGTAAAACCCCTGTGAACCATGGTGCGCACATCATCGGTTCCTCAATGAGGAATGTTAAGAGTTTATCTAGCAAATTTTTGGCTTCAGATTCCAATCCCTGCTTATTGGATATCACAGGATGGTTATCAGGTATACTTCCTACACTAATTCCAGGACCTGGAGTGTGGATAATAATGACTTTAGAAATGAACTTCACGCTCGCCAATTTCACACCTGTTCCTTTTCCGCGATTGTTCAGGTCATTGTCAGACAGATTCAACGGATAGCATGACTTCCAATTAGCTACCGTCAAGTCTTTGAACTTCAACAGTGTCGACCATAGTTTATCATCAGAAGTCTTTGCTACTAAATCAAACAATTGGTCATAAATATTACCAAGACATAGTATACAGTTTTTGTAAGTGATATAATCTCCTGTTTCAGCCATTTCCCAGAGTGCGCTGATATTCTGGCGTACAATGAAGGGTTTTTCACTGGATTTGATCTCGTCGTGAACCAAAATATCCAACAACAGTTGAGTTGAGAACCTAGCAAAACCAATATTACGCTTATCGTTCAAAAATAAAGTGATACCAGTTTCCAAAACCTTAGGAAGCATCTGCTCTGGCATATGTTGCATTGCCATTACAGCTGCCTGTTGCAGCTGAACTAAAGGGTCTACAGAATTTGACATAGCTTCGAGTATTCAACTGTAAAAGAAACACACGATGTACACGCACCAGGGAACGAAAGTAAACCGGAACGGAGACGAAAATCACTGCGCAGGTAGTTCTCAAAACTTTCGGTACACGTTTAACACTGGCAGGCACTCACAATGCTGTATACGTCCTTGTGCTTCCTTTCTCGTGTTCTTCATGCGTTGTTGTGCCTTTCTGATACTTTCATTTAAATCTCGTTTTAGTTATTTTTCGATTTCACGTTTGGTTTGAAAAGAGTGACGACAGACAACCTGAAAAATAACGATTCAATAGATCATAGCTTCAAGAGATCAAATTTTTAGACTGCATTGCCCATATCTCGTGCTTTTGAGCTTGACGAGCTGCCAAGGTTGCGAAAGTTGCATTTCAATAGGCTATAGTGGTAAGCCAATAGCCTTTTCTTCGTTTTCTTGTGAGTAGTAGTCTTTGATATATATAAAACTACAGAATAATTTACAGAATATACATGAACAATATACTAAATACAGGGAGTACATATATTTTATCGACAGGTGAGCGGATCACAGACCCATTCTGGTGTTGGCATATAACATATATGTATTATTAGTCTGCTCATTGGACGTTTCTAGGGACTATATCAATGAGAAAATCAAACATGTCAGATTTTTGCAGAGCGTCTGCAATGTCTTGTTTTTGCAACGTCCGACGTTTGTTCTCCTCGGCAACGCACCAAGCTCTCATTGTCAGTTCTGTAATGAATATTTCGCATGCCTTTGCGAATAAAACTGGTGCCTCTCCGCTGATCATTCTCACTTCTTCGTCAGTTTTCATCACTTTTTTTATTCTTGCTAATGGTAGCGAATGTGACTTGAAATCGTCTTGAAACTGTGAGCCCGGCTCATTAGTAGATTCAATCTCATTAATCAGTTCTTGCCAGTATTGTATCATGATTTCTCTATACCTACCCGTAAGCCCTTGGCCAACGTTATGAAATACATCAGCTTCCTCATCCTCCTCTGCGTCAGGCAACGGACCCTGATTGTTCGTTATACTTTGTTGATTATCAGCAGGTAGATGATCCATAATGTATAAGTGTTGTATTGCCGGCAATTACAAGTCAGTTGGAAGACTAGGTTTCAATCTATATGGTGATATACTGGCCTGACTCCACATTATTTCACCATTTTCGTTGTTTTGTCAAATTGATTAAAGTACGTATCTACAAAAATATTGTAAATGCTTTTTCATATATCAGATAACCACTTAAAAAGGTGTCCCTTTAAAGTTGCAGAGTACAACTTCGTGTGCAGGCTATCAGAATCATCAAATCGACTGGATAACTACATGAGTTTGATACTATGAGCCCTCAAAGACAGTTTCAATCATTTGCAACAACTGCAGAGTCTACGCTCTCGCAAACAAAGCGCAAACAATTAACCGGTGCAACGATCTACGACGAGCCGGAAAACTTTTTAGAGGTGGAAGTGTGCCATCCAAAGACCCATTTCCCCAGTGGAAACTCCAAAGGAATGTACACAGACTATGAAATCATATGCAGAACTAATCTTCCCGGATTTTCGAAGAGGTCAAGCTCTGTACGGAGACGGTACAGTGATTTTGAATTATTTAGGAAATTGCTGATCAAAGAACTACAACTAAGTAATCATCCCAAGGTGTCGGTTCAACATTTACCTGGAAAGATTCTTCTTTCGAACAGATTCAACGATACAGTTATCGAAGAAAGACGCCAAGGCCTGAACAAATGGATGGGATCTGTAGCCGGACATCCTCTATTGCAAACAGGATCTAAGGTTCTAATCCGTTTCATTCAGGACCCTACCTTTCAGGGATGATATTGGCATATAACCGTCCCATTGTGTGGTATGGTAGATATCTTGCCGCAGTTAAATAACTAAAATCTCCTCTCAGATACTGCCTCTAGTTGACAGACGAAGCGAGGTTTGTAATGTATTATATGATATGTAACGTCCGAATTACCTTTTAGAACCAGAAATCCAGAAAGGATTCACACGTGAATGAATGTACTAAGACTATTCAAAGCAGCCTAACTTATATCCCCATGTGATATACCTAATTGGACGATTGTGTACACGTTCAACAATGAGATGAAGAACCATACTAAAAATGCGATAATAGTCGTAATCCAGCCATTCGCCATGTCGATGTATTTGTCAGGCTCTTCTTCTTCTCCATGAGTGGCTTCAGCGTCTGCTGAGTTGGAGACTCCGTCTTTACCGTTAACCTTAACTTTCATTATAGACTTTTTACAAGTGAAAAAGATCAAAGGCGCCACTAAGAAGGGCAATAAAATTGATAAGACGACTTGTGATGCGTTCAATGCTTTAGATAGAGCACTCCTTCCAATCGCCAACGATATGACCAAACATGGGATAATTGAAATAGACCTTGTTATCAATCTTCTTTTCCATGGCTTGAAATTCCAATCCAAATGGCCTTCACAAACGATTTGGCCTGCAATGGTGCAGACAATACCTGCAGATTGCCCACTGAAAAGCAGAGCCAACATGAAGACAGTTCCAGCAATAGGCGCCAAATTCTTGGAGAGTAATGCATGAATGGTGTACAAATCGGCGTCCACAGCCTCTTCGGAACCGTACAATGTGGCACCAGCAACGATCAAAATGGCGCTGTTGACAAACAATGCGAAGGTGAACAAAGTGATCGCCAATTCAATTAGTGAATACTTCATGGCGTACTTGATAGCGCTTCTTGTTGGTTGATAATTGAAATAACTTCTTTCTTTGATGACATCTATGTCTTCCTTCCCTGTAGCAGAGTGTACATCTGCTGTCTCATCTTCCACTTGTTGTGGAATCAAATCGTAGTAACCATTATCAACGTCATACTCCAACAAACGTGGTTGAACCAACCCAGATCCCAAGAAAAGTGAATGAGGCATGACGGTAGCACCAAGAATAGAGGTGGCAGTATACATACCGTTATGCTCAAACATTTCTTTGGATGGAACATAACCTTTAAAGATACGGCCGACAGATGTAGCCGGTAAGTATGCTAATTCGACACAGAAACATATAACAACACCAAGCACAAGTAAAGCTACGGCGTATTCGAACATTCTCACGAACTTCATAGACGAAGTGCCAGGTTTATACGCAATCAACACAAATAAAACATCGATGCATGTAATAACGACACCTGCAGGCAATGGGACCCGTAGCAGGATGTTCAACGCAACAGCAGTACCAATTACCTCTGCAACATCTGTTGCGATTATCGCACACTCAGCGAATACATATATAATCAAGTTCAACCATTTCGGCAAATGTTTTTTGCAGGCTCTTGAAAGGTCCATACCAGTGACAGAGCCTAACTTAATGCATAACGATTGCAAGAAAATCGCAATGATGTTAGAAATCAACACGATGCAGAGTAAAGAGAACTCGTTGGATGCACCTGCGCTCACATCAGTAGCGTAGTTACCAGGATCCATATAGGCCACTGAGACCATCAATCCTGGTCCAACAAACCTCATATATTTTTTCAAGGAATCTCGTACCGTTTGGAACACCCCAGTTTTCCTTTCCTTTCCATTAGCCGAGGAAGAGTAACGTGATATTGGATAATCATTAAGCGGGATGTCGTTACAGATGGGATCAGTCTTCTTCTTGTCCTTCATCATCATCGCCCTCCTACACAACAAGGACAATTTTTGACGAACAGAAATCTTTGAGGCACCGCCAGCCATGGACAGCTCAAGCATACTCTGGGGGTCCAAGTACTCCTCATTTACATCAATGTTTTTGGCCTGCATTATGTTTGTTTTGCTTAGCTGGTTCTTAGCTCTAGCGGATGGTGATGTCTGGGGTCGGTTTTGAGTCTCGATGAGTTTCAAATAGACACGGCTCGGTTTCCCAAAGAATTACCCATATACCGTTCTGTTAGCAGTATTACGTCCTTAAGTCTAATATGCGAGCCTGGCTTTCGTACCTCTAAGAAGCACAAACCCTTATGTTGCTGTGCTAACTGTGCTATTAAATACTTATAATGAACCTGATCGCTATTAAAAAATTACATCTCGGATACTTCATATCCGCTTATTGTATGCCCTTTTTTCCATTTTTCATTCACTTTCAGTCAAGCCACTAGTACTAAGAGCCTACAAAAAATAAAAAAATAGAACGAACGTCCAATGGACGTTTCATAACAGAGACTCGCCAACAGTTCCTGCTGTTTATTCCGTCTGTTCTTTTGCAGGACACATAAGAGCAAATAACGGTTTCGGGTTTCGGAAGGTCTCTGCTTCGAAATTTATGAAGGATTTACCTTGAAAACGAATTCCACTTCTTTGACAATAAGAATGTCAGTTATTAGAGAAAGAGGACCGAACTTAGAAGCACCTCCAACAATAAAACTTCGTGGTGTTTGTATACGTTAACTGTTATGTTTTAGAGCTACTAACGTTTACTGGAAGCAGGGTGAAGATTTCAGTGGTTATGTTTATCTTTCTCATCAGGTTGCAGGGATCAGAACCGATGAGATGAGAAAGATCTGGACTCTAAGTAGGAAGTTGACATGGCGAGTTAATTTATGTTTTCATGATCTGTTCTCTAAAATTCAGGCTTTGAACGACAAATTTTTTTTTTCGCGAAAGCTCGAAGCGATGGATGTCTCTTCATTGAGTTCTGGATGGATACTGCAACGGCCTCGTCTAGTCTTTTTTATTTTCGGCAGTTGTACAACTCGATAGAGCACTGTTGACTAGACGAGACCTATTTTCCTGAACGATCCGAGGTCTTCGGCTTTCATTTCGTGAAAAAGATCTAGAACGCAGATGATTGTTTGGTAGATCGGCGCGCGGATCACAGTGTTCGAGGTTTGAATGCAGGCGAACATCCATTTCCGGACTACTGCCCTGACCGTTCGTGCGGGCATCTTAGCACACGACAATCGTGTTTGGAATATTGCATACCAGGGTGGCCATAATTTGGTATAGTTCATACTGAGTTTTTGAACAGCCAGAAATTGGTTCCTTGGCCCAGTTGGTTAAGGCACCGTGCTAATAATGCGGGGATCAGCGGTTCGATCCCGCTAGGAACCATTTTTTTTGCTTCTCTCCATTTTTATGTTTTTCTCATCGAGGTGATCATCTTGTTCACACTCAACACAAAATACCATATATCGTGATTATAAGATCAATAACGGTCATTTTATCACTTGGTTTCGAAGCTCGTAGTTTAGTGGTGTCTCTTCACTAGATTGAAGTAAATAAACTTCTTGATTTAGTGGAATAAAAATTCACATAATTCAACAAAGCAGCATCGGTGGTTTAGTGGTAAAATCCAACGTTGCCATCGTTGGGCCCCGGGTTCGATTCCCGGCCGATGCATTCTTTTTTGATATTTTTGCTTAGGCTCTGTGTTGTTTTTTTCACATTTCACGGAAGCCGTACGCTTTTTGGATCGCTGAGGCTAATGACAATGTACCGGTAGGTTTTACATTTATATATACACTTTATTCACACATTACACGTTCCAGTAGTAGTCCTTTTGATGTCCTTTTTGATTAGCCTCCTTGACGATTTACAGCGAGCTCCATGATAAGTCTAGTTGCCAAATGCAAGAATGGATAAGCACTAAATGTACTCATTTCGTCATCGTTACGACTCAAGTAAGCTACTCCGTTACTGGATTCCCAGCCATCAAATTTGAAATCTACTAAGTAATTATTCGTCTCAATTTGAAACAATTGGATTACCATCTTCATCAAGTCTGGAATTTGTTTATTTTTCATTTCACCATCTGGCATGTCAACGTTATATCTCCAGCGAACTCTGATGGTCCATAGATCTTCTTCTGATGGCTTCGCCCATTCGGCACCCAAGTTCTTCAAGGCAATGTATATCTCCCCCATCACATCTAGTGGATAGGATCTCGATCGTATACCAAAATGCCATCTTGTTTTCGATTTCTTCACGCTTAATGGAGAGATTTTTGCAGCTGCCTGGGACCCTTGTGATACCATATTGGCTCTGTGAATTTGTGGTAACGAGCTAGGCAGAATAGCAATTGTGCTGTCTCCATCTTGCGAATCATTTCCATAATGGTATTGGTAGGTACGCTGTTGGGTTCTTTTGGAATGACGATGTGAATGGGAGCTTTTGGAGTGTGTAGATCTTTGCACTGTTTGTTCATAAGTAGGTGGAGACTGCGATAGGAATGTATCAAGATCGTTAGATTGCTGTTTGTTAACCTTAATATCATTAATCAGATTTCTGTTCTCCTTAATCAACTGATACGCGTCTCTAATTTCGTTCAGGGAAGGATGGTCCTCGTTAGATTCTAAAGCTTCGTAAATTTCATCCACATCGTAGCCCATAGTGTTCGATAACGTTTGAACTAAGGAATCATCAATCAGTTCGGATGGAACTGCCAGTTCTCCGTTTTCCGATTTGGTCTCTGTGTCTTCTTGTGGAGTTGTCTCGGCAGGAACCAAGTAATCGGGTAAATCAACCTTGAACCATTCATCTTGCATAATTTCGTGAACGGTTATTCTATTGACTGGATTGACAATAAGCATTTTCTTGATCAAACTGGCAGCACCTTGAGAAAGAAAGTTTGGTATAGTGTAAACACCGTTGCTAATATTCTTGAACAATACAGGGATACTTTCATCGTCGAATGGTAATCTACGGCACAGCATGACGTACAGAATAACCCCTGAAGACCAAACGTCGACTTCTGGACCTGCGTATAGCTTACCGCTGATGACTTCCGGTGCCGCATAATTTGGTGAGCCACATGAAGTCTTCAAGAAATTACCATCCGTCATGATATTCGATAAACCAAAATCAGCAATCTTTACATTCAAATGCTCGTCCAGTAGTAAATTCTCTGGTTTCAAATCTCTATGCACAATTTTATGACGATGACAATAATCAACCGCGCTGATTATCTGTTGGAAAAAACGCCTTGCCTCTTGTTCGGGCATCTTGTCTCTTTGAACAATGTAATCGAACAGTTCGTTCCCAGCGTATTCAATCACCATGATGATTTCGTCCTTTGACTTTATCACATCATACAACTTGATGATATGTGGATGCCTCAACAAACGCAAGTACGAGATTTCCCTTTCAATTCTTCCCTGCATATCACTCTTGGCTAGAACTTTCTTGTTGATGATTTTCAATGCCACTTTTTGCCCAGTGGATGTATGATATGCCAGCTTCACTTTACCAAAAGAACCTTCACCTAATGTTTTGATGATTTGGTATTTACCAATATGCTGGCCCTGGGCATGCGCAGTTCCCTGGCGCTGGTGACGGCCTTGTCCAGAGCCTTGCTGATGTTGTTGTTGGTTTGGGTCGTGCGACATGGTGTGTCTTAAGTTGCAATATTGCTAAAAAGGATCGCTCAGAGTTTAACTTTTACAAGGGGATTGGATAGTTTTCCCTATCTTTTGCGGTTCAAACGTTTTTTCGAGCGTTTCAGCAAACAATTCAGATCAGTTGTACTCTCTCGAAGTTCTTAGAGCAATGCAATAGACTGCCCTATAGGTCTGTTTTGTCTTGTTTAAGTTCTTCTTTTCCGTGGTTGATACTTTGAACCTAAGCAAGTTTTATTTTGTCTTTGATTGCCAAACCGTATGCGAAATCGTTAATGATGACTGGTGCCGTATATGATAAAGGATTTCGGATTCAAAGACTGCTAGAATGGAAGCCAGAGCACTCCCATGATATCTAGTATGATATACAGACCAGTGCAGTACGTCTTGTCTACAGTGTCTCGGTCCCTGAGACCCTGCTGCGGCTACAAGTTTAAATTTTTCCTTATTTATGTATGTATTTGCACTAGATTTTAACTATATCTGTATCAAATTAAGTACTTCTTGAGTTTGCATCGCTCTGAGCATAGGAAGGAAAAAAGGGTGTTAAGTCTAAAATTAGGTTGGTGGTGATAAGCTTGAGCTTAACAGTAGGCAAGCCAGTTTGAGCTAGTGTACCTGACTATATTCTTTACTAGAGGATTTGCCCGTATGTCTGAGACTGAAACGCCTGCCAAGGGCACATCACAGAGCATCATTGCTCATATGAACAAAGATCACAAGCTAGCATTGGAAGACTTCCTTTATGCATTCGGAAACGTACCAATCACCAGTCAGATCAGTAGTGTCAGGTTGAAGGAGTTCGAATTGGACCACATGACCATCCTGTTCCAGCACGCAGCCATCGACTTTGATATTGAGAAAGTGATTGCACTGGATCCTCCAATGGACAGTTTTAGAGAGGCCCGAGACAGATTGGTGTCGATGGCCAAAGAAGCTGCTAGTAAAAGGGGCGTTTCCCATGTCAGAATCAACGAGATGTCATATCCTCGTGATATAGATGAATTTCTGATCATAACCTTCGCATTTGTTTTGCCATTGGTCGTTTACTGGAAGAGAGGCATCTTACGGTATTTCCCTCTACCACAGGTCGTCATCAATTTCATTTCGAAGGATGCCGTCTTACTACCCATCATAATCGGTGTAATGATCTGCCATGCCGCGGAGAATTACTTCTTATTGAGACCAAGACTCAACTTCCATAGAGTTCCAACTGATTTTCTCATCGAATGGTACTTTTTCGGTATGTTAGAAGGATACCCAACGGTCAGACGATTCAACGACCTTGCATACCAAAGAACGCATTAGAATGTACGGCATATATATTTATATATACATAGATAATGTAGATTCATATTCATAACAGACAAGCATTTATAAGCTTATAGCATTCGCATGATCGGTCAAGAATGACCTCTTGTTGCTTTCGCTTTACTAGCCGTTTTCTTCATCTTCTATGGTTTTTAAGGTTACTTGACTACATTTAAATGTTCACCATCTACAGATTTTCCTGATACAACGCAACGGTACAAATGCAAAACACTGACACAGGAAACGAAAGACACACCAGTGCTAGGCCAGTACCTTGGGCTGCTGATACGTATGGACTGTTTCTGGAAGTGGGTTAATCAGCTATGGCTGTGGTTCCATTCTGTTAGTGTTCAAAGGCAGTTAAGCATTGCTGTTGTCGGTTTGCAAAATTCAGGTAAGACAACCTTCACGAATCTCTTGGCAGGCAAAGAGTTCGCTGTGGATACGATACCAACACTAGGGATAAACGTCAAGAACGTTAAGCTGCCGAACCGCACGAACCTTACCATATACGATTTAGCTGGACAAACGCGGTTTCAGAAACTTTGGGAACGATGTTTCCAACAAGCCGATCTTTTAGTGTTCATGATCGACATATCCGATCTAACAACCTGGGAACAAGCGAAGAACAAACTACATGACGTTATCATCGCTACGAACCTGGAGCATGTTCCGATTCTGATCTTGGGCAACAAAAAGGACCTGTTACCCAAGTTCCCTGCCGACCCGTTGAACGCTAAGGCAGACTCCTCGAGTCAGCAGGCAACCTTTGCTTCGGTAGAAAACTCCACCAGGAAACAGACGTGGAAGTATGTATCCCCGCTACTACACAACTACGAGTACGAGGACATTCCAAAGTACGATTTGTGCATCGAGAACCAGCACGTCTTGAGCAAAGTGGAGATACTCTCCAAGGAATTGGGCATAGATTTGAAGCAGGGACTTCTTCATCTGCCTCATAACTCAAAAGTAAAACTAAACAGAGACATCGCTCTTTTCTGCGTTAGTTGCAAAGATGGAACCCTAATCGAAACCGTCATGGACTGGATCTTGGAGCTTTAGATCAGAAATACTTTCGTCTGTAAATAAATGATATACAAGAATGCAGCCTATTTATAAAATATACACAAACAGGGTTCACCGAGTCGCAAATCGTGCAGTGCTCCTTTAATCCCACCTTACCAAGTCCGTAAACTTTCTGCTTTCTTTCTGTGCAGTCTTTGTTGCAATGAAAATTGCAAAAGTTCAACATTCAAACTATATTGTTTAACAGGACAATATTCGATAGCGTTGAACAAGTTTTCCCTCGAGGCACCAGCGTGCTGTAAGGGACAAAACAATCTTAAATTTGTCTAGGAGGAGCTCAGTGTAGTGGAGTTCGTTTCTGTGAGAGGAATCTGAGGTTTCTGAGGTCAAGAGCAAGTCTACAGAGAAAAATCTGGGGACTATTTTCGAGCCATATGGCTATTCGAATAAATTACATATATTTTAAGGAATCCAAAGAATAAGGTCTTAGCAAGCAACACAAGGAAATCGATGCTAGAGCGAACGGATCCCCTGTATTATAAGACCGTTAAGTTCTGCACTTGCGACCGATGTGCTGAAAATTCGGAAGAGCTACAGCGATACAAAACGAATCATGGTGGTAGTGGTGGGAATTCGGTTGAGTCTCTGTTGAAGCCAACAGAGGAAAATCTAGTTTCGACGGTATCATGGGATACAGTACCTATTGAGGGAGTCTCGGATGATTCTGAAGGGTACCAGAGCGGATCCAACAATCTTGATTATGCCATAGACCAATATTATGACAGCGATGGCGGACATAATGACACGTTTTACGGTCGCACGACATCAAGAAAATTGCTAGGTGTCACACCTACAATAACAGACAGAGTGCGTGGGTCTTCTCCGATGAGGCCTGCATTCAAGACAGATTCTTCCTTTCAGCTTGACGTTGGAGTTAGAGAAAATAACCCAAAAATCGTTATTGGCCCTAACGGCGAAATAAGAAGAAGGGATTATCCCAGTAGGCCGGTTCTACTTAACAACGCTTTGATCAAAAGCCAGTGCCACAAGGATTGGAAGCGGAAATGGAAACAAAGAGTTGGAGAGATAGAGGAGAGAAAGGAGACAGGAAGCTCCGTGTACTTCAAATACCCTGAAATTCTGTTCCCTGAAGTGAAAGTCGATCTCACTGATGCTCCGCTGGTTAACGATGACGGCCAAATGATAGAAAAGGAAAGAAGGGCCAGTATCAAACGACATATGAAAATTGTTCGCACACCTGTTGGCTTGGTGAAGACCCCGAGAACTATCCTTGTACATGTGAGTGGAAGAGAACACACTTGGGTTGCTCTAGATTGGGCTGTCGCAGAGTTTGCAGATGATATTGACTATATTGTAGTTATTGCGAATATTCCTGGAAGAGATTGGTGCGCTAGAAGAGGCTCTTTCACAAGATCAAGATCTGCTTCCAGATCCCGCTCTCGGTCAAGGTCAGGGATGGCATCCTTATCACGAACCCGTGAATTTGGTTCTGATGAAGACCGGCCTGATGCTATCTGGAGCGATGGTTATACCGTGGGAGAAGTGAAAGAACTGCTCAACCGATTGAGAGAGTATACGACTTTCATTATGGGTGATAAAAAACTCAAATTAACGGTTGAAATAGCCGTTGGTTCCACTTCTGAAATATTGATCGACTCTTTGAATGCGTATGCCCCTGACTTCTTTGTAATTGGTAGTTCTACTGATAAAGATGGTTCGGGATCGGTGGTGGTACATAAGTCAAGACACCTAGGACCGGTTCTTATGCACAACTTCCCTATACCAGTGTTTTTTGTTCCGGCAAGGCGGATGGGGTGGTTTGAGAAGAAGTTACAACTGCAGATACTCTCGCGCCAGGGAATCAGTCCGTTGGACATGGACATAGATTTGAATGAGTCGTCTTCCGTTGCAAACTCCTTTTCTGACTCAGAAACAGAAGATGAGGAAGAACTAGACATGGTTTCACATTTGTCATTGAATAATAGAGAAGAAACTGTTAGCAGAATTCAGATGCTACGGTACAGTTATCGTTCAATGGTCGACAAGAAATTCAAGTACCTAGAAGAAGATGATCAATTTACAAGAAAAGATGTATACTACGAGAAAATGGATGCTATCATCAATGCTACCTTGAATTTTAACAAAGAACTTGAGAGCTGGGGAGATCACCCTGATATGGCAGAGATCAAGAAGAGCATCACTGGAGGTAAAAGACCTAGGGTTATGAAAAAGAAGTCTATGCTAGATTTTGTCGATGTTCCGAAAAAGAAGAAGCATGGAACTTCTTCTCAGCATGGTGAAAACAGTGGGGCAGTCCACTTTAAAAATAACACCTTTGCTAATAAAGAACTACCAAAAGTCGTCCTTACTTCGCCTCCTCCGTCGCGCCCCTCGTCCCCTCTCGCTAACAATGGTTCGGCTGGCATTAAGTTCGCTAGCACAGTGAAACCAGATGATGGAAAGGGCGCCCTCCAACGAATCAAGTCTTACGATCCATACGCTCAAAAATTAGACCCTTTCGGTGCAGACGATTCTTCGCTATCATTGAATACAGTAAGATCACACCAACCAAAATCGCAGTCAACTTCACTTAGGAAAGTGTTGAGTACACCGTCATTAAACAAAAAGGAAAGGAGAAAGAGTAGACTCTTTTCATTTCTATTTGGAGGAAGTGCTAATAGTGAGAGTGCTTCAAATAGCTCGAACACGAGTCCTGTATTGAGTGAGAATAATTCCAGAAGAGGTAGTATAGCTAGTCAATCCTCGACTGATTCATCGAAGAAAAAGAAGAAAGGCTTGTTTGGCAAAAAGAAGTGAGCCTCTGACCGGATAAAGAAGTTAATTATTTATAATCGGCCACAGCTACATCCGTATTGAATTTTATTTCTTTGTAGTTTACAGATATTCATGTATACACAGTAGTTAGATTCTTAAGAACAACTTATGCGTTATACATCAAAAGATTCAAGAATAACTTTCAGATTCTAAAGTGATGTGCAATTCAGCAAAGTTGAAACAAGCCGGACATTTGAAAATGGCTACTCAAAACCAACAATTTCGTTTTAAGATAGCTAAAGCCTCGTGAACTTACCAACACCTAGATCGCAAGAAGAGCTAAGTAGATTCGGGCTGAGTGAAACGTCTTGGTTGATCTCTTACTAGTGAGATCTTAATTCTTTGTAATTTGCGTACGCCCTTCTTTTCAGACATTTCATTAACGTGTATTTTTGGCGAACTAGAATTATATAAAGAAAATCTACGCGTAGCCATTAAACATATCAGAACAAACTCAAAGAAAGCGAACACCGCACGGAAAATGTCTTCAAGACCTGATTTGAAGTTCGTCGATATTGCAGAGGAGCGTGGCTTTTACAAGAGGTTTTTACAGCTCTCTCAAAAGACTGAGAACACCATCAGATTAGTCGACAAGTCAGAGTACTACATTGTAATTGGTGATGATGCATTGTTTGTAGCAGATCAAGTGTACCACACCTCCTCGGTTTTGAAAGACTGCAAAATTGACCCCAGCACACTTCGCCAATTTGATTTGAATGATTCATTGAAATATGTTACCATGTCCCATCAGATTGTCGGCAATCTTTTAAAGACATCCTTATTGGAATTGGGTAAAAAGGTCGAAATTTATGACAGAAACTGGAAACTACTAAAAACTGCATCTCCAGGGAACCTTGAACAAGTGGATGATCTGATTGTCGGTTCACTGGAGACCAATATTGTTCTGGCAAGTTTAAAATTGAATTTCAATGGAACAGGAGCCTCAAATTACTGCACAATTGGTATTTCATTTATTGATAACACTAATTATAGAATAGGCTTATTTGATCTACTGGATAACGAGGTCTTCTCAAACTTAGAGAGTTGTTTGATTCAACTTGGTGTTAGGGAGTGCTTAATCCCTGACTTGCGAGACTCTCCTAATATGACAAATGATTTGAAGAAAATTTTGAGTGTGATAGATCGCTGTTCTTGTGTTGCCTCATTTGTTAAACCAAGCGACTTTAACGGGAAAGATGTAGAATCAGATTTGGCTAAACTTTGCGGTAATGAATTGTCGCTATCGGTATCGAAATTCTCTACAGATAGTTTGGGTGCTTGCAGTGTTTTGTTGAACTATCTGAACATAATGAGCGAAGAAACCAATATTGGAAATTTCGAGATTGTAGATCATTCTCTTTCGCAGTTCGTCAAGCTAGATGCATCTGCTATCAAAGCTCTTAATGTCTTTCCAGCAAATTCTCAAGGTGCCACAGCTCTTCTCAGTGTTGGAGCGCCTCAAAAGTGCTCTAGTTTGTTTCAGTTATTGAATAAATGTAAGACGAATTCTGGTGTCAGATTGTTAAACGAGTGGCTAAAGCAACCTTTGACAGATATTGAGCAGATAAATAAAAGACACGATTTAGTGGAATTTTTCATCGATCAGTTAGAATTAAGATCTTCTTTGCAAGAAGAATGTCTCCCAAGTGTCCCAGATATCCGTAGACTAACCAAAAAACTGCACAAGAATGGAAACCTAGAAGATGTGCTTAAGATTTACCAATTTGCCCAAATGGTTCCGGTCATAATGGATTCTTTAACGAGAAAGACAGAAGAGGTTGATTCAGATAATTTGAAGGCCTTAGTGCAGGAAGTCTTGCTCGATCCAATGTTAGAAAATGCCGAGCCGCTTGAAAAACTGAAGGAATTAGTCGAAACTACGGTTGACTTAGAAGCATATGAAGAAACCAATGAATTCATGATCAAAGTTGAATTCAATGAACAATTGTCCATAATTAGAGCGCATCTTGATGAACTCAAAGACGCCATAAAGACAATTCATATTGACGCTGCGGATGATTTAGGTTTCGACCCGGAAAAGAAGTTGAAGCTTGAAAACCATCATTTGCACGGATGGTGTATGAGATTGACTCGTAATGATGCAAAGGCCTTGCGCCAGCACAAAAAATATATCGAACTATCAACTGTCAAGGCTGGTATTTTCTTTTCAACAAAAGAACTAAAACAAATTGCTGAAGACACCTCTGAACTGCAAAAGAAGTACGAACAGCAACAAAGCTCTCTGGTGAAAGAGATCGTGTCCATCACTTTGAGTTATACACCTGTATTGGAAAAACTTGCGATTGTCATCGCTCAGCTTGACATTCTTTGTTCATTCGCGCAAGTGTCATCATATGCACCAGTTCCGTACATACGCCCAACGATGTATCCATTGAATGACGAACACAGAAAAACAGAACTGATAGCATCTCGTCACCCAATCGTTGAGATGCAAGATGATGTTACTTTCATTTCAAACGATGTGAATCTGGTACAGAGTGAATCTGAGTTCATAATCATTACTGGTCCGAATATGGGCGGAAAATCTACATATATCAGACAAATTGGAGTGATATGTCTGATGGCACAAATCGGCTGCTTTGTTCCATGTGACGAGGCAAAGATTGCAGTAGTAGATGCAATACTATGCCGTGTTGGGGCCGGTGACTCGCAGTTGAAAGGTGTTTCAACGTTCATGATGGAGATGCTAGAAACAGCATCAATCTTGAAGAACGCAACCAAAAATTCCCTAGTCATCGTCGATGAATTGGGTCGTGGTACAAGTACTTACGATGGGTTTGGTTTAGCGTGGTCTATCTCTGAATTCATTGCCACCAAAATAAAATGCTTTACTCTGTTTGCTACACATTTCCACGAATTAACGACTCTATCTGATAAGCTACAAAATGTATCCAACATGCACGTAGTTGCACACATTGAGGATAACGGTACCCATAACTCTGACGATATAACACTTCTCTACAAAGTTGAACCTGGTAGCACAGATCAATCGTTCGGTATACATGTCGCTGAAATTGTCCAATTCCCAGCAAAGATTGTCAACATGGCCAAACGTAAGGCTGCAGAGTTAGAAGAACTAAAGAAAGATAACGAATCACTCAAGAGGGCAAAGCTTACACCAGAAGAAATAGTACTTGGAACGGAGGCACTCAAGAAAATACTAAAATTATGGCATAAAGAGTTGGAAGACAATAATCTAACTGAAAGGCTCGAAGATCCCTCCGTCCAAGAAGAATGTGCTGATAAACTAAAAAATCAAATCGACAAGTGGGCACACCAAGAAATGACAAACCCTCAGTTCGTAGATTGGATTCGCGAAACTTTGTTGTAGTCTCCTCCAATATTTCTATATAATTATTTTAGATATCGATTGCACAATATACTTGTTGTAAACTAACCATTGTCAAACTGAACTCACAAGCACTCAGTTGCAGCTGCCCGATATGTTATAACATGTCCTGCAAGTTCGTTTCTACGAATTCACCCTTATTCCAAATCCCGAAAGTGAGGTCATCTGACATGTAATGTTCCGTCCAAAGTCCGGATAATAATTCATTCACGGCGGAGTTATTTCGTAGTTCCTCCAGATGTTTGCTTTCATCTATATTTATCGGTATTATGTAACGTTTTCTAAAGAAAAACAGCAAACATGAATGAGCCTTAAAGGGTACAGCTGCTGCAACCAAAGCGTCATAGGCTGCAAAGTCAACCAAGAAGGTCGCAGAACATAGCAAAATCTGATTTTTTCACCCTTAGGTCAGCAAATACTCTAAATGCGTTCACTCTAAATGTTGTTTGTTCATATTAGCATTGAGCATCAATTCATACATATATAAGTGCATGTCGGGTAGTATAAATGACATTTGATTCAAATCTGCAGTAGTCTGACTTGAGTCTTTGAAATACATATCATATGTCATTCTGATAGAAACAGCAAGAACACATACCATTACTCATTAATATTCACAATGTTACATCCAGTATCTAGCGAAGTTTACTTTACTTTCAACAATGGAAACAAGGTCCCTGCATTCGGACTCGGTACAGCTGCACCACACCAAAAGCTAGCAGAGACCAAGCAGGCGGTGAAAGCGGCTGTCAAAGCAGGTTATAGGCACATTGACACTGCTTGGGCATATGGAGTGGAAGAATATGTCGGCGAGGCTTTGCAGGAGCTGTTCGAAGAGGGAGTTGTTAAAAGAGAAGACCTACATGTTACGACCAAAGTTTGGCACACTATGTGGAGTGACGCAAACAAGTCATTGAATGAATCATTACACAGATTGAAGCTAGATTATGTTGACTTATTATTGCAGCATTGGCCTCTATGTACGCAAAAGATCCCAGATCCGCACGGTGTCGACAACATCGCCAAGGAGCCAGTTGATGACCAAGGAAAGCCCTTGTACGATGAGAACGGGGACTGGATTGAAACTTACAAGCAAATCGAGAGAATTTATCTTGATCCTGAAGACACAAGGGTACGTGCTATCGGTGTAAGTAATTACCCTATTGAATATTTAATGAGAGTGTTGAAAGAATGCAGAACTGTTCCTGCTTGTAATCAAGTTGAGTTGCATCCACGTCTTCCTCAACGGGAACTACGTGAATTCTGTAATGAGCACAAAATCATAGTGACCGCATACTCCCCGTTGGGAGGGAACGGAGCCCCATTATTGGATTTGCCAATTTTAAAGGAGTTATCTGAGAAGTACGATGCCTCTCCTAATGATATTCTTACCTCCTTCCATATCAGGCAGGGTACTATTGTTATTCCTAGATCTTTGAACCCCACAAGAATCGCCAGTAACTTGGAATTTGTTCCACTATCAGCAGAAGATGTTAGAAGGTTAAACGAGTACGGTGAAACGAATAAGAAGAGGTTCATAAATGGCCCTGTTAGCTCAATTATTCCAGGGTTTAGGGAGGATTTCTTGATGGAACAACATTCTTAAGTCTTCTAGTTAGTAACAAGGGCACATTAACGCTTTTCAGCGAACATCTCGCGCGGCTCAAGTCTGAATGGAGTTGATCAGAATATCTTTTTACAATATGTTAGTGTGTCAGAAAGAAGGCACTTATTGATATGTAGTTATCTATTTAATGAACTTATGTCTTCGAATAACGCTGTTGGATGGATGAAATTAACGTCAACAGTATTCCTACCAACAGGACTTATGTAATTATCCTGACCAAAAAATCGAAGATCGGCAGGAAGCCAACGTTCGTTGAAATTAAAGCCGAGTTCGTACTCTTCCGAGTTATTAGTTTTGTTTTTGCCATTGATATCTTTTGAACCTGCAGCGATACCGTCGGGCAAGTTGTTTTCTTTGGTTACTTTAGTTGCCTGCTTTTTGATTTCATTATCCCACCATGCATGGAGCATCTCTTCAGTCGAATCGTCAGGAGGACCAAATGGTTTCAACAAGGCCCACTTCGGCATTTTTCCGGCATTGTATAAAACATCTCCTTCTTTGCCCATAGCAGCTCTTTCGGAATTAAACAAAGCTGTTATTTGATTTGCTTCATGGCTAACGTAGACGGTTATTTCTTTCATGACCTGTCTGTAGCGATCATCATCCATAGGGTAGGTATACGATAGGGTGTTTTTGTTCTTGTAATGAATGCTTGCCATTTCAAGTTGGAAAGAAAGTAGGAATATAGACACTAGCCATTTGATATCTCGATATATGTGGATTTCCGATGTAGTACCACCATCGGTGAGTCTATAGTGAAGATCCTTCAACATACAAAGAAGTTCAAAGCTTGCAGAAGAGTCAATGTTATTGATAACGTAAAAAGAAACAGATAACACGACTGTGAAAAAATCATGGAAGACATTTTGCTTGTAATGAAGGATTGTGTAATCTTTAAAATCGATAGCTTTGGATGCGTTCAAAGAAGATTTGAATGCCTGCACTTTAGCAACATCGAAGTATTTTGCGAGCTCATCACAATCTGGTCTAATACCATTACCAATGATGTCTCGATTATCACTAAAAAATGCCTGTGTGAAGTTGGATAATGTAACAATTAGGGAATCTTTTTTTAAGGTGATCTCGGTTATAAGTACGCTCATTAATTTGAAGTCAACGATTGTTTGAGATTCAGCTAGTTCATGGTATATCCTTGCCAAAAACGTTCTTTGGTTATCCTGATTCAAATAAATCGGCATGTTGTCTGAAAACTCTACCAAGTCACTTTTAATTTCTTTGATTTTATTGACAATTTCGTCAAAGGTCCAGACACTTGTCGCATCGATCGAGAATAGGTATCTGATAATCTTATTTGAGATTTTGCATAAACATGCTCTGAAGTAGTTCAAAATGACAGAAAAATACCAAGGATTCTTTTTTATCCAGTCGACAACCAGCGATTCATCCTTCATAGCTTCTAGAACATCCGTATCAGGAGAACGACTGATAGCACAATCAGCTTTCAAAGTTTTGAAATAGTTTCTACCAAACGCTACTGACATGTCAGATTCATTGATGATTGGTGGCTTACCTAGTGTCATTGCAATGGAAGAGTCGTTCAAATAACAGAAGAGCCATATGGATCTAATTTGAAGAAATTCTTCCCTTGGTAAGTGATTGAAGTTGTCCAAGTAGGAAAGTTCAAGGTCTCTGGCAAATTTCACGGCCACAACAAAGACATTGAGCGCGGCTTCAGAAGAAATGCTGGCTTTGATATATGTGTAAAATAATAAGAGACCTTGAATTGATAAGATACCTTCAGATACCAATGATATTTTGTGGTAGTAGAAAAGGGCGTTTTGGTAGCAGTCGTTTTCGATTTGGAAAAGCTTTTCTGGTGTGAAGTCGAGTCGGTCTTTCCTGTAATGACTGGATTCCATGAGAGAATGTCTGGTGTATAGACATCCCAAAGCAACTAAAACATTGACCATCAAATGTTCTGAATGAGGTATATCTTTAGGATCAGAGGAGAAGTATTTTTCGAATGCTGCCTGACACGCCACTGGTTCTATGACGTTCAAATCATCAGAGGCGAGGAGATTGAAGTATATTTCCATTATTCGCTGACATCTAGTGGCATCAGGGAGTGGACGCAAGTGAGATTCGTTAGATATATTGTGAACCAACCGCTTCATTTGAACAAAATACCATTTTGAAACCATGTTTTTCACAGGACGCATGGGCCGTAGATACTCTTCCTTTTCCATCTCCGGACAGATCTTTGCTCTGAGCCAGAGCAAAGTGAGTTCGGTATATTGGCACGCGTTATATCTTTTCCTTGCTGCGTAAACTTCGCTTTTTCTACCTTTCACCTCGTCAACTTTTTGTGCCTGTTCAGTTTTATTTACAAGAGCCTCGCACTGTCTACCAATCCAGTCCAACTTGGTATACCAGTCCATTAATAAGGTAGTCTTCCTTCCTAGCACATCCATCTTATGCCCCAAGACAGATAACTGTTCTTTAACGTGCATGCCCTCCAAAGAAGAATCAGGAGCCGGCTCGTTTGGCAAATCACGAGAGAGTAGCGGACGGCCAGGAGCGTCTGATGATTTGGTGTCAGGGCCCGGAAACTGATACTTTTTTTGACCTGTGTTCAAGTCTTTATGCTGACCATTTTGTAGAGTATGCGAGCGTACAGGTTGGCTCAACGCTTGTCCAAAAGGTAATTGCGCTGGTTGGTGCTGCTGTTGGTGCGATTTCAGAGGCTGATTTGGCGCCTGCTGTGGGTATTGGTTGTGTTGCGGCAATAAGACAGGATTCTGCAAACCGAAAGCAGGAGCCATGTCAGCTACACTTGACCGAGGAAGAGCACCGTTTACCGAGGCGGCATTGTTGCCGCTGCTGCTGCTGCTGTTGTTGTTGTTGTTGGTGTCGTTGAACGGTATCAGTTGTTGGTACATAGAGTTGCCCATGGGAGCTGTAGAGTACAGAGGGTAAACTGCTGATGGCTCGAGCGACGGAGTAGGAGTTTCGTCGCAGTCAGCCGCTCGCTTATGGCCAGCGGAGCTCCCAGAAATCCTAGGAATAGAAGAAGAGCTCCCACTGGACTTCAAGGGACTATGGTTAAGAATCTCAGTGTTGGTGCTGCCGTTATGATTGCTGTGATCGTCAACATCGTCATTGGCAACATCACTGTTACTTTCTCCCCCCGATTTGGACGACCCGCTAGGAAACTTCGGCCGCCTGTTCTCAGCTTTCAAATTCACCCTTCGCATCATCTCCTCATGGTAGTGGAACGTGCATGCAACCCTGTACTTGATGCAGTTGGAGCATTTCCCAGAGACAGGGTCCAAGTCGTCACACTTGATCTTCCGCTTGCGACATCTGTCGCAAGCCTTGGCAACCCTCCTTTTCACAGACTTCGTGTTGCTCTGGCTAATAACGTTACCAGTACCGTTGCCGTTTCCATTACCGTTACTGCTGTTTGCACTGTTTATGCCCGCATCATGGTCCACATTTGGGACCATATTCGGTACACTGTTATTCATCACTTTTCGTTAGACAGGAAAAGAAAAATAGTTTCAGAACCTCTCTCCTTGTAAACTTCGCACTGAGTGACGCGACACAGATATCCAGCACCTTATTCACCACTAGCTCACCGCTGTCTGTGCCTCTTTCCTTCCAAAAACTATCTACCAGCGATGGCTCTAATGCAAACCTTTCAATGAATATCGTTATGCAAAATACATATATATACAGAATCCAGTATTTCACTTTTTTTTTTCCCTACGCAATGACAAAAATCTGTCTGTGTAGAAAGGTTTTTTCGAAAAAAAAAGATGATTCAAAAAGGAACATCAAACAATAGAAATTAAGACCATATCCATTCCATGCACGCTGGGCGCAAAATCTAGCAGTGTCAGTGCTTATCGGCAAACGCGAAACCAAGAACTCAACGCACACCGGGCCCATAACGCATATAAATTTACGTATACAAGTTAAGAGTCTGGGTCTTCTTACGCGGGGCCAAGCAAGGACATAGCGCGCTTCTTCTAGCTTAAACTCTAACCGAAAAGGTCAATGCAGGGAGTACGGCAGGTTTTCAGCAGTACAAAAAGATCCACTTGACACTTGATTAGGTTCAAAAGGTAAAGAGCGAAGGAAAAAAAAAAACACACACCCAACCCGTACAGCGGGAGAGGCGTTGCTGCGGGAAATCGCAAGGTAACTCGGAGGGGCGGACCGAAACGGCGATACGTTCACACGATAACCTGTTATTCTGTATGTTATAACAGTGTGCAAGGCAGTTTTAGCTGAAGTAACGTCAAGCCAAGTCGCTTAAGCTTTTTTGAGAACGTCGTAGCAAACACGTGCCCTTCTCCGTGAGGCTTTCCCCATTTCAATCACAGTCACAGCAAAACGCCCTGCAAACTTTAGCCAGGTTATTGGCCTTTCTTTTTCTATTACTGTCTTGTGCGCATCCTTCCAGCGAATGATTTTCCCATTCCCTGGTTCGATTCCGGCTCAGATCATGGCGACACCATTCTGGAATGCCTGACGCCCCCCCCTTAGTGTACGTGGTGTTGTACGCGTATATGGTGTGTTCTGAGAAAGGTAAAGTTTCCCCCTTGCAAGTCGCGAGTCACGGGGGCAACAGCAGATCAGTTCCAGCTTCCAGCTTGCGCAGAAACATCCACACAAGCTAAAGTCCAGCGGAGCTTGCTGCGCTACCAAAAGTGCCGTTTGGCCCGTTGCTCCGTTGTACCGGCAAGGAAAGGTACGTCGAAATTGACGATCATTTTCGGTGCATTCTTCCATATACACCACACAACACGACATTCATGCGCGGGAAAAAAAAAGAGAACAACCGTGGAAAGTTATTCCGATCCCGCAAAGCCTGGTTACGCGTACGAGTTTCCTCTCTCGTTACGCCGCATGCGACCTTTCATCTGCGTCGGGTTTGGCCACTGCCCAGCATTTTTTTTTTCTCATTTCATTTTCTTTTTGGGTAGTCAATACCGTGCTGAGCTGAGCTGAGCTGAGCTCAGCTCAGCTCAGATCAGCTCAGACCTGATTTGGGATCAACGCGTTGAAACGGAATACATTTGGAAATTAAAAGGACGAAAACTGTAGACACGCCAGGATCTCCCGTGTGGTGGCACGTGACGTGGGAAAGTGGAAAGACACTGTAGCCAGAGGCAAGGCAGCTAAGCCAACTCTTGCTTGTCTACGACGTCGTGCCTGCACCGTTCAGCCATTTCGTCCATTGCGTAGGACCCAATGCTGCGCTTTATTACGATTTGCTGACGTTGAGTTTGGCTGCTGTTCTTCAGAGCACGTCTCGGCCGACCGTGTCCGCTAATTCCGGGTAAACATCTTAAGGAACCTAATTGCTATACTCACCACACTCAGCAGAAATGTCTGCTGAAGACAAACGGATTTGTCGAATTACCCAGTGTTCACTGTATTGTGCAACTGCATTCACGCTGCCGTGCCAGTGATCGGCGTGTGACCGTTAGGACCTTACTTGATCTCGGCCGTAGTGGTTTTGTTTGACTTTTTTTTTTTATTTTTTATTTTTCAGATTTTGTTTGTGAGCTAGCTCAGCTGCACATATATATTTGCAGCAGAGAGTTGCTGATATTTAATGTATAAAATAAAGACTGAGAGCGATGCAGATGTGGGAATGTGCTTGAGTGAGTATGTGAAGGGGCCATTCTTGGGAGTGAGACTCTGTTGGTTTTAGAGGAACAGAACAAAACAAGCACACAGGTTCTGTTTTTTTTTTTATTTTTTTAATTTAATTTTTAAGTTTCATGGAAACAAAGCACTACAATGGGTTTGAGTAACGTTTTCAAAGGGTTTTCATTGCAAAGCCGAGTGAAACCTGAAGTTACTGTGGAGAAGATAGAGGAAGTTATCGAGGTTTGTGATGCGAAAGAGTGTACTGGTTCGTGTACGGAAGACGACGCACAGGCCAACGATGCTTTGCTGAAAGACGAGGGTACGTTCGCGAAGTTGAAGATCGATCAGGAAGAACCTTTGTATGGTTCTTCAAAGACTTCCAAGATCCATTTCGTTATTCCAACGTCTCAAACCGATTGGGCGCATGACGCATGCGCGGAAAAAACAGGCTCTGTTCAAGGTCTGGTGCAAAGCTGGATCGACGGCAACGGCAGCAAGTACGCAAATATCGAAAGCGAGGGTGAAACGATACGCTGCTCCGTATCGTCCCTACCGATCGATATGTTGGATATTGAAGTGATGAAAAACACAAAGAATGACGTTCTTATTTTCCCGCATTTCCTAAGGCTCAGGTCTATCAAGTCCAAGGACGTGGCTGATGTGCTAAACGAGGTTGTTCCCTTACTTTTGAAGAACAACCGTGAAGCGTTGTTGACTAAAGATTACGTCGATGAGATCAATGACAACTCTTACATCTTCTTATGTTCTCATAGGACTAGGGATAAGAGATGTGGTATCACAGCTCCTATCTTGGAGAAGCATTTTAACAAGCATTTGAAGAGTTGTCGTCTGTACAGAGATAACTCGGATTTCAGGACAGATGGGTCTCGTGTCGCCTACATAAACCATGTGGGTGGTCACAAGTTCGCAGCCAACGTCATCATATATTTAAAGAAGTCACACCAGTTAATATGGCTGGGAAGAGTGACTCCCGTGCACACAAAACCAATCGTTGATTGCTTGATAGTACCGACAATTCCTAAACTTCCATACCCAGAAAAGGTACGTTGCGTGGCCAAATACAGCTTTTGATCCAGATTGGTGTGTTTTTTTTTATTTTAAAGATGTTGCAAAGGGCAATTGGTTCTACCAAGCCTAGAAATATGTGGGGCTCAAGTCGGTTATCTTATTTATTATATAGAAAACTTGACAACTGCTGTAGAAAGTATACGGCTTCCGGCGAAAAACACCGCCTACCAAAGAGGAACCACTCATTCATAGTTCATCGTTTTCCAAAGGTTGTTCAGAGCCAAGTTCTAACAATTTATTTAGAATCATGTACTCCAGCATTAAACTCTCAGGAACTTTCTCAAGAGTTTTAATTTCATGCTCAAGATCTGCTATCTTCCCTTCGAAATTTGCTTCATCTTTCATCTTAAGAAAGTATTCCCTACCGCTCTTGCATAAACCATCGTCAACAGAACATTTGTCATTGGTGATTAATTCTAATACATGATCCCATTGGTCTGAAACGACCACCGCTTCTATGAACCTTTCAAACACGTCTAGGTTTCTCCTCCCGCTAAAGGTAACAACTCTATCTACATCTAGAGTCCAGGTCGAATCGTATCCTGCACGAGTTATAGTATCAAGCAAACGGTCAATCCAACCTCTAGGGTCTTCCAGGTTTGCAACGTTGAGCTCAGACCTCAATGGCTTGATAACTTCGACCGCTGGAAATCCGCTCAAACGTTTACATAGCATATTGCCAAATAACTCACAATCAACTTCGAAGAAAGAAAATTCAATGCCTGAAGTTACAGCTGGGTCAATGATCTCAATCTCCGATAGGACAGGATCATTGCTCAATTCTTCGAAAACAGGCTTCAATTTCTTGCAATGAGAACACCAGTTGGTGAAGTACTTGACTACTGTATACCGAGGGTTAGTGGCATTGAAATTGTTGACAGTCCCATAAAACTGATCTAATGATGTTATGATCTCAACAGAGGCTCGACAAAGAGTGGCAAAAAGCGCTAAGCATGCAATTAACCTCATATCAATGTAGATCAGACCCGCTATCTGCAGTTGGGTTTTCGGTGTAGCTGAGTCAGACGCCTCTGTTGTAACAGACTTATAGTTAACAATCTAAGGTAAGGTTTTTTTTTTTTAAATATTCATTATACTAGCATGACGAAATGTTATCATACAAAGAATAACTTCGTTTGCACAAGAACAATCTCTGCAAAGAGAAGCTATATTAGCAATATTTGAATTAATTGCACCACCTGATCAATGATCGGATTACAGTACTTATTGGGGAGACTAAGTTTCCACCGGAAAACCTATATAAGAGTCTATAATGTGAAAAGACCTGTTCTTTTCTTACCGAATGGGTATACAAACAACGTTGATGCGAAAAGTCCCACAGAAATACCAATTGACACCTGGATCATGGTAACACCGAAGGACATGGAACCAGATAAATCGTCTGTGACAACTGTAGTTGTACCATTTTTGACGATATTATTGGCACTTTGTACACCGGCCAATAAAGAGCTCTGAGATGCGACACCACTGGGCACTTGCACGAAGATGGCTGGTAACATAGCAGATACAGCAAAACCCTTCCAAATTCTTGAGTACAGATTACCTAGAATACCAATGATGAAGGCCGCCATTGCGGATGTGAACTCGGTTGAGTTTGCAAAATGTTTGCCGGAGAAATATGTCACAACATATCCGCAACATGAGATAAGTGTCATGACAGGTAACTGTGTCCATTTTGCCTGGTTGATTAAACCCAAACCAATGGAAAAGCACGGAACAAAAATTAATCTGTATAAAGGTGAAACGCTCTTGTCACATGTGGTTTCGTTTGTGGCATCGTTATAAATCCAACCAAACAGAGCTGCTCCTAATGTGATACCGAAACCCAAAAATAAGGAATAGATAATGGCGTAGAACATTCTCACAGCACCTGCAACCAAATTTCTACTTTGAAGTTCTAAGGAACCACATAAAATGATATAACCTGGCAAAATCAAAGCTAACGAACCTTGAACAACAGAACCAAAACAAATATTAGAATTTGGAATGGACCCCAATGCTCTACCACAAAAACTCACCACAATAGAGGCGGTAACTTCGAAAACGTTCGAATATAGATTAGATTTTTGAGAAACAATAAACTGCAAAGAACCAACACATAGCCCTATACCAAATGACACAGCCATGTTGATCCAGTCACCTCCAAAAGCGAATGGAGTGACCATGGATGAACAGAAAGCATACAACAGAACTGAGACCCAAGGAGGGTAAAGGTTCTTACCGTTTAAGATTTGGTCGATTTCTATATTGGCATCCTCAACACTCATGATGTCATGTACCACCTGCTTGTAAATTGAGTGAACACTATGCAATTTGGACAAGTTTAGACCTTGATTACATCTAACTAATTGCACTTCAGATGTTCTTGTAGTCATATCACCGAAAGAAATAATCATACATCCAGGAACGTAGAGAAATTGACCATCGATCTCCAAGACACGAGAAGTCATCACCATGTATTCTTCCAATCTATGAGTTGGTGCACCGTACAGCATTAATGCCTTACAGAGACGCAAAATGAATCTGTGTCTTTGCAACAAATCTGCGATGTGGACGGTGATTCTGGCTTCAGCGGCTGCCTTCTTTTTGAAGTTTCTGGCTTTTGCCAAGTTTTTGGCTTTAGGTCTAGTTGCCTTGAAATTGGGTAGATTCATATTTGAAGCTGACTTAGCCATACCAGCCAAATTTGTTTGAGACTTGCTTATCTTCTGGAACGGATTATAGTTCCTTTTACCCGACTTGTGCTCACCTTTATCGGATAGAGCGTGCGGTTCTGGAGTTTGTTCTACTGAAGAGTTCAAGGAGAGTTGAGACTTGGTGAATTGTTCGTCTTCATTTTGGTAAAGCTTCAGTAAAGATCCGAGAACACCGCCTCTGACTCTTTCGGCAGGGGCAATGTATGAACCTTCAATCATCAGAGGTTCCAAATCATCGGGATCATCTATGTCATCATAATGATTGACAGCCGGAACGTAGAATGGGTCATCCTGGTGAGAGGATACCATAGTTTCACCATCAGTCGAATGGTTGAAAGGCGAAGTGGGTTCGTGAGGAGACATCGACGCGTCACCAGTCTTACCACCTGCCGGAGGTTCTTCACCTGGATTGTGCGTTGCAGCATGTTCAGAGCCCTCGCCTGTTGGTTTTGGGCCGTGTGCCATGTTCGAATGCGCTTGAACTATCTGCTGCGCAGTGGCCGCAATATCGGCCATCGGTACAGGATCCTCCATATTATTTTGACCTGCGTTACGTTCGTGATCATCTTCTCCAGATGGCTGTGTGTTATTCATGGCAGGGGTAAGGCCACCACCAGTGATGCTCAGGAATTTAGAGAAGAACCCTTCGTCTTCGTCCTCATTTGATCCGTTCAAATTCTTCATCCCGCCGCCCCGTTGAGACCCACCCGAGTCCCTGCTAGTTCTAGATCCGTGTGGCGCACGTACAGTAGACTTTCTTCTGAACAACGATCTGAAGTGGTCCATCTTGCCTTCAGAGGACTGTGTGGAAAACGTATCGTCTTGATCATCAGATTTTTCGTTTTCCTTTTCCTCGTAATATTCTCCTGCGTCATTGACCACCTCGTCTTCAGGAATTATGCTTGGACGTGACTTGAACTGTAGCTTCTTCTCAACTGGCGAGGCCTTAGGAGAAACGTCTATCCCACTGGGACCCTCGTGTGGCTCTGTTTGTTCTTCTTCGTTTCCGCTCTCGTTTTCGTTTTCCTCAACGTCGTCGAAACATCTGTCGGCCCCCGAGTTGTCTCTTATCGTAGCAATAGCATCATCTTCTATCATGCGTTGTCTATGGTTGAAGGAACCTGAAGTTCCTGGTGTTCTTGCAGCGGGCCTCGTTCCAAAAGAGCCATCATTGGCTCTTTGAAGCTCATCTGCAGGTACTGCAGATGGCTTGAAACTAGGCAAATTTAGTTGTGAGTTCGATACATAATTCGAATTGGCTCCTGCTTCTTCCTCATCGGAACTCGAATCGTCAGCTCTTCTATCAGATCTATTAGAGGGCTGCGCCTGCTGTTTCTTCCGAAGTAGGTTGAAACCAAACTTCTCCTGGGTAGGATTATTGTTGTGACCTTGTGAAGATGACATTGTTAAAATCTTATCAAAAAGTGCAGACTAACAGTACCTTGCCTCTACCTCTACCACATAAGTTGTCTTACGGCTGCTGTTTCTACCAAAATCAACCTTCCCTATCCTACTATGACGAGTGATCTGAAACTTCCTTCTCCTTTAACATACTAAATATATATATATATATATAAACACACAAACGGTAAATGATAAAGGCTAATTTAAGCAGTAGTTAAATTTCATCATATCAGAGAGTGTGCCGACTGCACAGATTACGTACGGCTTTGCTTCAAAAGCTTCAAAAAAAAAAAAGAGATCGAATTGAACTGAATTTTACATCATGCCAGGCCACTACGAATCGGCCTTTGTTGGCAGTGCGACTAGACCATGTTCGCATCTGGAAGGTTGAAGCATAGAAAATGTCTGGGTGCGTATTCGAGGCGCTAGGAGCTTCCTACAGGCCGCACTCCTTACAAGTCCAAGACAAAATACCGGTCTGTCCTGGCCTTTGCTTGTGACTACTGCAAAGAGCGAAGAAAATGACGTTAGCAGCAGGGGTTGAATGAGGTGTTTCAATGCTGCTGGACTCATCCAGGAATTTCCGGTTTGACGTTGTTTCCAGTTGATACAGAGGAGAAAAAAAAATCCTCTCCCAGTATTGCTGTGTGTACGTCAAGATCTTCCAGTTTTGGACTTTGGCTCCTTTCTTTTTCGCGGTGTGGCCCGGTTTTAATAGAGAGTAGAAGCGCGCTTTGTCTGTGGATGCGGATGTTTTCACAGCGAACGGGTCTTTTTTCTTTTTCTTGCATCTACTTTTCGCGGCATGGCACATGACGTAAGGTGCAACGCAGCGAAACCGTGGTGGGAAACTATACACCAGGAACAGAGAGAATAGAATAGACGGCAATATTAGGAAAAACGTTGAACGTTCCTGATACTGGGAGTAAATCACTAGCGATCATGTGGATGTCACGTGGTAGGCAGAGGAGAGACACACAAGGAGATTAGCGCGCGCGCTCTCTCTCTTCTACACTGTGCCGTTGAGGAACGCGACTCTCAGTGGTTGCTTTTACTGCTTGTTCGACGGAAAACCGACTGTGTGGGCCACAAAATAAGACTGCTATGGACTACTTATTTTAAGTGCTGTTATTTTTTTTTTTGGTTTATTGCGGTAAGAAGATAGCCCCGGTATCATTGTCGGTTAAACTTCCGAATGCAGAATATTGTGTGGACACCCAGTACAGGCAATTTCCATTTGCTAATAGGGCAGACACGTTAGGTTTAGAGAAAGATGCATCTGGCGAGCTAAGAATGCACTGTACATACATTTGAGTTTTGCTGTTGACTCTTTCATTTCCAGCTGTTGTTCAACGGTATGCAGTATTAGGGCCAGATTTACCAAAAGTATTTCTCCAATTACGACACTCCTGGCTGACAGTGGCGAGGGGTATATACTTATCGCTGAATAATACCTGGTATACATGATTTTCGTGCTTTTTGCAATATCTCGGACGGCGATGTATAAATGGCGGTGCTGTGCCTCGCAAGACAAAAAAGAAGATCGGTGCAGATGCAGTGGAAATAAGGTGTATTTACTCTTAAAGTGTATCTTAGCCGCCGTTGAATCTTTACCGAAAGGTTTTTTTTATTACTCACAACTATGCGCAGCAAATCCCTGTACTTCTGCTTTCACCGGTATCACCTTATCTTCTGCGTTTTGCACAAATGTCGCCGCAGACCCGAAGATCGGCGTCTAAAGAAAGCTTTCCATTAAAAAAAAAACAATTAAACCTGTAAAGAGTATGGCTGCAGGCGTAATGACTCCTTGGCGGAGGGACTTCAATGACGGAAGGGGTCGTAGAGCATTTTTAGTACCCTGCTGCATTTTATTTTCTCCTGTTTCACCCCTTGATTGCTCTTCTGTAAACGTTTCTGTAGCAGCGAACCTGGCAATGTCTGATTGCTGAAGAATGTTAATCCTTCCCAATCAATATTGACGGGACCACCTTATCTTTTTACATTTCGAATTATACTTCAGTATGAAGACACTGTAAATTGACATAATTTGAATGAAGTACTGTATTAACTAACAGAAATCTATACTTTATGCGTACAACCAATTGTGTTTTTTTTTTTTTTTTTTTTCAGTTTTTTATTCTCTAATGATAATAACCTATAATTGGCTATTCACTTTTAGACGCCGACAGTATCGACTTCCTTTGCGGAGCATATAAAAAGGGCTTGCTGTACAAATGAACGTCTGTCATGGCTTGTTAGTGCCAGATTTGTAACAACCGATCATTATCTTGTTGACAGTCGCCAATACACGCGTGTTATAGTGGAGACGAAATTGAATATTTACATACTGTTACAAGCATCAAGAGTTAATTAATACCTGAAGCTCTTGGTCGAATTTTTCCATATCATTGTTTTACGTTAGCGGTTTGTGCTAACTTTTTTCCAAAAGTGGTTTACTTCAGTTGAAACCGGTATTGGTTCGGCAAAAGTATACTTAGTTGTTATCTAGGTTTCATTTTGAAACTTTGGTTTGGCGAGATAAACTTCTGATCTGTTTGACTGAAGTTGATTTTTATTTTTTTTGCATTTTTTCATTTTTTTTCATTTTCTCTCTAACGGGTATTTCTGAAGTGTCAGATTTCAAACATTTGTTTGGTTTTCTTTCGATTCTAAGGAATATACAGAAAGATCGTACAAAAAAGTAATAGAATCACTGTCACAAGACAAGACACAAAACGAAACATTCTGGTGTACCTTCGTTTTACAAAAACAAAAAATCAAACCAATAAAAGGGCGACGGAGAATCTTGGAATAAAGTCAAGAAGTTGTGGATATACTGGCCTTGTTGGTTGAAGGATTTGAATTGGGAAGGATAATCAGAAAAGTATTTACAACCACGTTGGAAATATATTTTGAAAGCTGTGAACGGTGCGGTACATAGAAAAAATCTCGAGAGAACACATACCCATCCTAAGCGGAAAGAAAAAAAACAAAACCAGAAAAGACACACTGGAAATAGAATGCCCGCCCTAGATTTGACCGGTGTCGACTCTTTCGTTCCTACAGATGTGAACAATCCGCCATTTTACATTCCTCTCAAAAACATCGATGCTAGATATAACGTCATTCAAGAATTGGGAAAAGGTTCATTTGGCTCGGTCACGTTGGCCGAGACATTGTACGACATGAACAATTCGTCAAGCCAAATATCTTCCATGTACCCGGAAACTCTAATGGACCAAACTGGTATCAAGCATGCTGAACAAGAGAATTGGTACTACAAGAAAAAAGGTATCGTAGCTATCAAGACAATGATGAACAGATTGCCCACCTTACACGACTACACAAGAGTCAGGGAAATTAAATTCATCTTACAAATTCCAGCTCATAAAAATTTAGTTACCATATATGAGATGTTCATTGATGATTCTTTGTACCATCTTCACATTGTCATGGAATGTATGGAGCAAAACATATACCAGTTGATGAAGCACAGGAAAAGAAGAGTATTCTCTTTGCCCACATTGAGATCGATCTTATTCCAGATCTTGGCAGGTATCAAACATATACATGACCACGATTTTTTCCACAGGGATATCAAACCAGAGAATATCTTAATATCACCATCGCACAGATACTTCAGCAAGAAGTGGCTAGAAGAAGAAAACTATCCGGACAATTATGTCGTCAAAGTAGCTGATTATGGATTGGCAAGATACGTTAACAACAGATCCCCATACACAACGTACGTTTCGACACGTTGGTACAGATCTCCAGAGATCCTTCTTAGAAAGGGCTTTTACTCTAAGCCGTTGGATATTTGGGCCTATGGTTGTGTTGTTGTTGAACTAGCAACATTTTCACCATTATTCCCCGGGTCTGATGAAACAGATCAAATATGGAGGATCCTAGATCTTTTGGGATCTCCTGACCACTCCACAAATGGCAAAGAACACTTCGGAGGCTATTGGCTGGATTCGAAACCACTATACCAAGCACTAAATTACGAGTTCCCTTACGTTGAAGGGAAAACGATAAGAGATGTGCTTCCAAATCCACAGTTGGAAGGCTTGTATGACGTCGTGACATCCTGTTTGAAGTGGAACCCAAGCGAAAGAGCTACAGCGAGTGAAATTTTTGACCTACCTTACTTTAACGAATATGTGAAGAGAGAGGCAAGTGCGGCGAAGATAACAAGCATCACTGTACCAAACACCAACAAGGAGGCAGTAGTGCTTGCCAATAAACTCGGACCAACTTCATCGATATCAAACCAATGGAGCCGTATTCTTTCAGGGTTACCACATAAATCAGGTCCAGGTGCTACTTCAAATTTCAACTGCCCTCAAAAGCTGACAAAAGTGCAAAATAACATTCAAATGGATGCCGTCAGTGATTCAAATCAGCAGCAATCGAAAAAAGGAGGTGTCGCTTCATGGTTCAAGTTCTCGACGCAGAAAAACCATGCTAATATCAATCCTAACGTTAACGACAACGATAGTAGTTTCCTTACTAGTATGAACGAAAACATTAACACGGGTTCGGAAAAGATGCAAAATTCTGGAGAAGGAGAACACCAACCTGCAACGTATTGCGAGCAGATGAATGACACACATGATCTGAACGATATCATAATTCATGACATGCATGCTGTAAAAAACAAAAATATTGACAACGAGGTGTTCACCATTGAGCTGGATGATAGCATGGAAACTGTGACGGGTTCCCAAAGAATTTCCAAGGAGTTAAACGATAAATTGGAACTGTACAAAGACTCAGGAAATCCGCAAAATCCACCAGCGCTGGAACTCGACGATCTGGATGATGAACACGATTCAATTGAAATTGATGATAATGAAAATTACAGGATTCAAGTATTGGACGAGTTTGAGACGGACGAAAATTTGGCACATGAAATCAAGGCTATTGACGAGGACGAAAACGATGAGAGAATAGAGAGTGTATTGCATCATCATGCCAAGCGAGAAGATGAAAACGAAGATGACAACGACGATGAGGATAGTTTGCTCAACTATTATCAAGACATAATGTCTAAAAAGCAATCACTCAACAGAAACAAAGGCGGCTATGTTCATTCAAATGGCATGAAAGATCCAATATTATCAGATCAAATGGCTCTTGACGATTCCCTTGACTTACAGGAGCACATCCCAAGAAATCTGCCGGAGAGAGCAGTCCAGCAGAGAGTTCTTGATTGTCTTATAGACTCATCGGAACATGCGTCTCAGAACCTGATCCAGAACTCCACTTCACATAATCATACTTTTCAAGACGGATTGAGTTTCTAAATAACCGTACGGTTCTTGTGAGTGTGCCTTTGAGCCTCACATATGTTAAGTCCAAACCTTCTACAAAGACAGACCACCTTGTCACGCCGCATATCTCTGATTGTCCAAAAAAAGTTTACTCCCACCATGTAGACTGGCTTCACTTATACTCTCAATCCTTCTTTTCGTATCGGCTGTCTTATATGTTAAGTAAAAAATCGCTTATAATCGTTTCTTAGTTTGTGCACTTCCCTCTTTGGAGTGTTAGGTCAGGTCTTTCACTTCATGCTTTCAATCCGTTTTGCATGAAGATGCATGACTGTTTACTCGGCTCGGCTCACACAGAGCGCGTATGCAACTACTGTGGTTGATGTCTTCTTCTTTTTTTTTTTTTTTCAATATTTTTTTGATCTGTTCGTTCCTATTAGCTCCGAGATTCGATGATTCACAATCTTTTTGAACCTTCACATTTGCATCAAGAGTTGAGGACTTATAAATGTGATTCTCATCAAATAGACAACACACATCGGTGGGGACTGGAAATATACAAGTAACGGCTGGTTGAAACAACTCCCTGTGAAAGTCGCAACAATCGAGCATGACTGTTTTCGATGTGGTTGTTGTCGGTGCAGGTGTGTTTGGCCTTAGTACAGCTGTACAGTTGGCTCGGTCCAACTACAAAGTATTGGTGATTGATAAATTTCAGATTCCATCGCCGTTAAGTGCAGCCTACGATTATAACAAAATTGTGAGACTAGAGTATAACGATGAAGTGTATGCTGCACTGGCTGTAGAATCAATGGGGTACTGGTATGGTGATGACTGCAAATTTCTGCCTCGAGGCCTATTGCACAATTGTTACTCTCATTGCGGAAGGCTAAGTGTTCTCCAAGATAAGAAAACCAGCAGATTCGCATTTGATAATGGTAGTTTGCAGGTGTTACAGACTAAGTTCAATAGATGTAAGGACGTTGAACTTCACGGAGAATTGACATGTGGTGGTAGATTTCCACAGTTTACGAACAGTCAACGATACGACGAAATTCGCTACAATCCAGATTGCGGTATTGGGTTCGCGAGAGAATCCTTAGTCGCCATGAAACGGTACGCAGAAACTCTTGGAGTCTCTTTCCATGAACACGACGGTGTACTCAATGTCTCAGGAGAAACCGTTCAATGCGAGTCAGGAGAACGATTTTATGGGAAAAAGATCATCGTCGCTTGCGGTGCTAACACCGTGTCGCTCTTACCAATGCAAGGCAAGATCAATGCTACCGGGTTGTATGTCGGCCACGTTCAGCTTACAGACAATGAATATGAGAAACTAAAGAATATCCCAGTTGTGTTCAACAGTAGTTTGGGGTACTTGTTCCCTCCAGACAAGGATACTAAAATATTGAAAATCTGTACCACTGCAATGTCGGCGTATGACAGCGTAAGCGAAAAGTCAAAACCCATATACAAGTCTTTACAACCTGAACTATCACCGAGTATACCAATAGAGGCGATTGTTCGTATAAGAACGGTACTGGGCAAATATCTTCCGGACCTTGTTTTCGATCCGTTAAGAAAATCTAAGCTAAGAAATATTATCGACTGTAAGATATGCTGGATCAGTGACACTTCGAATTCGGATTTCATCGTTGACAAAGTTCCCAATACCAAAAACGTTTATGTGTGCTGCGGTGACTCGGGTCATGCTTACAAGTTCTTGCCCAATATCGGCAAATACGTGCAGCAAAAAATCGAGGGAACATTGGCACCGGCACTGGCTCACAAATGGAGGTACAGAGATAGCAATTGGCAAGGTACAGAAATCGAATGGAGATTCGAACCGAAAAAAAAAGCATTGCAAGAGATAGAGTGGTATTTAGAATCGTATGGACGGCCAAAACTTTAGCCATACCTTTCGGTTATATCATGCGATGAGCGAAAACAGCACACACACCTGCATGTCGTAGAATAGTGAACATCAAAACAAATAGACCTTAATAATAAATCCGAGATGCACTCGTTAAGAATTACCGAACCGTGTAATTTCCAATACAACCCTCGTACATAACAACCGTTACTCTCGAAGATACATTGGCTTAAACGAGTCTGAGAACAGTACTACCCACATTTTCCTAAATGTACACCTAATTGTTCTGTGCTGATAAGTTCCCCATAATGTACGACGCCTTATTTTAACGACCAAATTTTGAAAAACAAGCATCTCAACAAAATTCTTTTTCCATGAATTCCACAAACGAAGTACTTAATATCCATACAAATAAGGAACGAATCATCATTTAGCAGTCGTGTGAGCCGACTGTTTGGTCTCATTGTGAAGGTGTGGTTTTATTCATTATTGCAAACTGTACTGTTGGAGGAGTGATCGTCAGTTCAAGTTTACGAGGCAGGAAACCCGCGTTTTAAGTCTCCCGTGTTGGATCAGTTAAAGAACGTAGAACTCATTTATCCTTACTTTATTTACACTGTTTTGCAGGCAACAGTCGAGAGAACCCCCCTGAAGTGAAGCCAGAGTCGAGGGTAAGTTATATAAAGACATCCGGCTCTCTTATCCAGGATTATTGCGCGGCTTAAGCATATGTTAACCGTTGGTTTTTTTAGCACTGAATTGAATACGAAACCACATTTCATTCTGGCGATTTAACAGTTTTTAACGGAACACACTACAGAGTATACAACTATTGATGTCGAATGGTATGGCAGAGCATCCTCAGGATCAGTCGTTGTTAGACGACGCTTCAACCTTGTTGATGTTTTCCAAAACCTCTAACTCAAGCAGTGGCTCAGGCGATGAGAGTAAAGAAGATGTTATAACCGATATAAAATCACAGAAAATGACGCCTACTTCTTCTGTCGGGACTGCAAGTCAGGTCGGCAGTCAAGCTGGTGGCAGAAATTTGCACATGAGTGTTATGACCTCGCCAGGGCCAGCGTCTTTGGCACTGATGGATGATGATGATGATGACAATAATGATGAGAATAATGATCAAAAGGGTAATTTTCAAGAAAGGGGATTTCAGCGCAGCGATTCGAGTAGCGAAAGGACAAGGAAAAACGGTAATAAGAAGGGGATGGTGGCAGCAGCTGCGCTAGCACAAGCAGCTACCATGCCTCTTCCGCTCAAACGAAAGGCAGATCATGACACGAAGAACAAAAGAAGAAGTAGCTCATCGACCAGCATATCGGCAGATGCCAGTGTTGATAATCATGATTCAAAAGGTGAACAAGACGTAAAGCAAGAGAAGAGAGAAGGAATATTAGAAACCGAGAGTAAGACTTTCAAGGACACTGTAAACCAGGAAGAGGTAACACAATTAGATACGAATCGATTGGCCTCAGTTCCTGAATCATACATCGTGGACCCAGATGCGGGTATAATAACGTGTATATGTGGGTATGATGACGATGATGGGTTCACTATACAATGCGATCACTGTTTCCGTTGGCAACACGCTGTGTGTTACGGAATAGAAGATGAAAAGGATGCCCCGGACGATTTCCTCTGTAATACTTGTAAACCAAGGTTCGTGGATGTGAAAATGGCTAAGAGGAAACAACTGGAAAGAATAAGAATTGCTCAAAATAAAAAACGTAGGCGAGTTGTCAATTCCAATATAAAAGAAGTGAAATCAAAAGAGTCAATGGTAGACGCCAAGGACTCAAAAAATATACCTATAAATGAAACGGTGGAACAAAGGACCGAACCTGTGGAACACGTTCCATCTACAGATCCTCTAACAAACATTGTCCTGATTAATGCCAAAGAAGCTTATCCAACCGTTTATCTTCCTTTGGAAGCAAACGATTACAAAGACAGATATGCCAATCTTTTCGTAAATGATCATGCAAACGATGACTGGGTCATACCTTATAACAAATCAAAATTCAAGCCTCTTCCTGTCGAAATCAAACCGTATTCTGATACGAATCATTCAAGAGTATTTTCCGGATATCCCAAACTCGCGCTTTATTTGAAACAAAGCTGTGATGAAGGTGAATACATCGAAGAATTTTTAGGAGAGATTGATTTCCAAAGAAAGTATCTCGAAGATCCACTAAACAATTACAGAATCTGGGGTACGGCAAAACCGAAAGTGATCTTTCATCCTCATTGGCCGATATATATCGATGCAAGATTGAGCGGGAATTTAACCAGATACATCAGAAGATCATGCGATCCAAACGTCGAATTAGTTACTATAAAGCTGACAACCTCTGACAATAAAGAAGAAATTAAATTTGTTTTGAGGGCTCTAAGATATATTGATAAAGGCGAGGAGATAAATATAAAGTGGGATTGGGATTTAAGACATCCAATATGGAAGTTGATCAACAATAATGAGAGCATTGATTCCATTGAGGAGCCAAAAAGATATCTTTTTATTCACTCCATCGACACTATTCTTGGAAGCTGCGATTGTGCTTGCGGTAGCAACAGTAAAGATTGCTTTTTACTAAAGGTCAAACGTTACTCTCAATCATTATACAGATCCGTCAAGTCGAAAATGAACAATAGATATAAGCTCAATGAAATTTTGCACGGAAACAAGCTTCAAACAAAAAAGCAATCTCCTATTCTTAGCAAACTAGCACATGCTGCCATATCTGATGCAGCAAGGGCTAGTGAAGTACTGCTTCGGTTTAATGCTGAAAAGCTTCACACATTGGAACCAATATCTGATGTAACAGATACGAAGAAATCTTTTCCTACTAATGTTGGAAGCATCAGAGGAACCAAATACAGAATATCAGAGACAAATTCTAAAAGCCCCGCCTGTAATTTCAAAGGAAGCCTAGCATTTATAACCAATTCCTCTAAATTCGACGAGTCTAATGTCACGGATCCTGCCGACCTTGCCATTCCTATAAATCCAATGATGACAGAAGAGGCTGTTTCGGCCGAATCGATTGAGGTCAAGAACACAGATAGAAACTCCAGCATAGGACAAGCTAGCGGAAGTTCAAACTATTCTGCAGTCCAAAATACTCAAAAAATTGGAATGGAGAATGTCCCAGTACCACCATTGAATATTCATCAGTCTCAAACGAAGAAGAAACTATCCTTTGCCGACTACAAGAAGAAAATCAAACCGACCTAAGTTTAGCTCAATAGAGCGTTTTTTGCGTACATAGAATCAAACATTTGTTGAACACGAAGGGAATGTATCGGGTGTTTAACGAACGGTGCTGAGCGCACAGTCAATATCCAACACACTTCAATTTGGTGCATACTTCATCGACAATATATGTCATAATTTTCATTTTTGCCTGCCTTATTTTATATCTCCCAAACTTTACTTCAAGTGCTTATCGCATCTATTTTGGGAGACTCAATCTATGATAAAGTCTATTATTTATTTACAGTGTTCAAATTTAATCTTAGAACGTCTATATTTCGAATGAAACGTTTTTAAAATAAAGTGTTGGCCCTGGATAGGTGTTTCTCTCTCTTATTTAGTAACGGCTGTGTAAGAATATTCCATCCTTTCAGAATCTCAAGTTCTTGTTCCATAGTTTTCTTGTACTGAAAGTTGTCCAAAAGCGGTTCTAATTCGAACAGTGCTGATGCGGTTTTATAGGACTTTTTAGACCCAGACTTCAATCCACTTTTTAAAACCCTTCCTTGCCTCCAAGAATCGGACCAATATATGGCCGCTGCATTTTCATTCGTCATACCTACTTCCTTTTTGATGCCGTTCAACAGAACATCGATATTATTGGTGGGGACCTTGGTGTAGTTTGTATAAAGGTGATATTTTCCTTGCAAGTTCAAAAGATACAACAGAAAATCTGCTTGAATCACTGGATCCACTAAGTTGTTTTTGACACATCCACACAGACTGAGAGACAGCATTCTTTGTTTGCTTATAGCTTTACCAGGTAATGATATTCCAGGTGTATCGTATAAAAATAAGCCTCCTTTATAGTCACTAATTCTTATACATTCGCTAGTGTTTCTTGTTACACCAGCCTGCCCCCCTGTTTTTGCTACCTTCTTAGGTTTGCTACCATCTGAGCGACCCATATCAGAGTATCCGGTAAATCTTAAACTATTCACTAGTGTTGATTTTCCAACATTCGGCATCCCACCAATCAACATTCTATACCCCAAAGGCAGTCCAACAGCCTTCTTCCCCGGATCGGTTTTTTGAAGAAACTGGTCATACTTCCATTCGAGTATGTGCAAGAGATCTTGACTACCTTTCTTGCTTCTTCCATCTATCATTATAAACTGTTCATTAAGTTCCTTGTGCCATTTGCTTAAAGAGGAAATAATAGAAGGGTCACTTTGATCAGTTTTAGTATAGACTATCAGTCTGTCAACTTTCTTTTCCATTGACAAATAATCGAATATGAGGTTTCTGGTAGCTATCGGAGCCCTGCTATCTCGAAGTTCGACAAGTAGATTAAGTTGGGGAAGCAGGTTCTGAGCCCTTTGAATGGCCTTCTTTTGGTGCCCTTTGAAATCACTCGTCGGTATATTGAATTCTGGGAATACCATTCTAGGAACGAAGGTAGATTGTAATCTTCTGGTGGATTGACTGATCCATTTTATTGACATGCTTTCAATGAGAAGAAGATCGGAGTACCTCTTGATCAAAATATGGAATACCTGCCACCAAAACGATGATCTGCAGTGAGATTATTCGTATATGCCACTTATTAAGGCATATCTTTCTAAATGTACATATCTCTTTGTAGCTTCTTTTCATGTACAAATTATTTTTTTAATGATATAATCTTCAAATCAATCTTTTGAAGCAGCGATGACCTGTGTTGGGAACTGAATATACAACTATATGCGGCTTTTGAAATTCACCACACAGGAATCCAACAAGTCGGAAACAACATAACTATGCCGCTTGTTCTATTGAGTGGATTTCCTAGTAGTGGTAAAACTACCGTCGCCAAAAAGCTCGCTGAACTGCTTCAAGAAACTATCGATTCCAATGAGAAACTATCTAATTTCTCTGTAGTTTACCATTCTGACGAGACTTTGAATATAACGCATGATGACTATGTTGGATCCAATGAAGAAAGAAGGGCGAGATCCAAAATTCTTTCAGTTGTTAAAAGAGATCTTTCTCGCCAGAAAGTAGTGATTGTTGACTCACTGAATTATATCAAAGGTTTCCGTTACCAATTGCACTGTGAAGTAAAAAATGTCATGACAACATACTGTTTGATTCACACTGTATGTCCAATGAGCACTCTAGCTGAATGGAATGGAAAAGAAACCGATTTGCACAAACCTTGGGAGCCCAACTTCATGAACTCTCTTATTCAGAGATATGAAGAACCGAATCCTCAAACAAGATGGGACTCTCCACTATTTACAGTGTTGACAACTCAAGATGACATAACTACTCTCTACACAGACATAAGCAAAGCTTTGTTCCCTAATGTGTTCAAACCAGATATAAACGATAGAGACAGCGAAAAAATTCTTCAACAGCTGAAGCCAAACAACGCTACGATATTGAAAGCAGCCTCTCACACAAACTCACTGCAAATACTTGATACTGAGGCTAGTAGTGTGGTCAAAATCATAACAAAATATATGCAGCAAAATGTCGTAAGTGGCGGTACTTCTAGAATAATTTTAACTCCAGATCATTCCGACATAAATGACCCGCAATGTCTGTATGTTGATGTTTCATTACAGAGTTGTTCTGTACCCCAGCTGCAAAGAATAAAACGTCAATTTGTTGCCATGAATAGACTAAGAAATCTAGAACAGGCCAGAATAAAACCATTATTTGTTGAATACTTGAATAAAAATCTTAACATATAAACCGTCCGGGTGTGTATCAATTAAGTTTACAACGTGTTAACATCGAGTATTAAATTAAGAGAAGACGAATTTGTCGAACAAGTCATTATTATATATCCCAACTATTTACAAATTTAATAATTTCTTGATGTCGCCATGATCACCATCAACTTGGTTTAGCAGTTCCGAAACAGACTCTTTGAGTTGGTCATTCATAACAATACTGCTTCTGTGAATCCATAATAGGTGTCCTTTATTTACTGTCTCTGATAAGACAACGGAATCATTTTTGCTCAACAACGTACGAATGAAGAAGGTCCATAGCTCAGTATCAACTGCATTTTCAGATAGGCACCGGTTCCAAAATCTGAACAGTGTTAACCAGTTTTCACTGTGTACTAAAGTGCTGATAATTTCTTTGACCACATTATTAGTCAATGATTTCAGTTCAAATTCATTTGTAATGCAATCAACGTACTCGTAAAGTGAGTTTAAATTTATATCTTCGGAATGCAAAGATTTGACCAAAAGTCTAATGACTCTCGGATCATGAACAACCTCAGGCATACTGTACTGGTAGGACTGTAGGGCTTTTAAAATCCACATATTCACGCTTGTTAGCTGACTATAAGTTTTCGATATTTTGAGATGTTGAACACAAATCTGAAGAAAGCCAATTAATTCATCTACTGTCGGTTGACAAAGGGCTGACTGTTTGAATCGAAAAAAATCATTGATGAAGTAATTCAACGTCAGATTGAACTCTCTGATCGAATCAGTACCTGACTTATTATTTTCTTCGATTTTGTTTCTCTTGGAAGTGTAGAGTAATTGGAAAAATCTGAACCTTGATTTCCAGTAATTGTCGTCTAAAACTCCTTCTAGAAGAGTTGCTTGATCGAAAAGACTAATCCATCTCTGACTGTCAAGTTCTATATGACTCGGTAAGCTTCCAAGAGCTGAGGTTATAGTCTGGTGTGGTTTACTTTCCTCCTTTATTAGCTTTGCAGCAGTGTTTAAATCTTGAATTGTAAGAGCTTCAAACAGGGTTGGCTGCTGCGGCGCTGTCGCCGTGGAATAGTATCTTTTGGTATTTTTCATCATCAATTTTCTTAACCCAAGAAGCACATCATCATCTTCTTCTGCTGTGGGATTGATTTCGACTTGCTTTTTGTATTGGTCAAGTTCTTCTACACGACAGTACAGTTCTTCCAGATTCAAGTCCATTCTTCTTTCTTCTGTCATTATATTGACGAACAGCCCATCCACGTTACATGCTATTAGGCACCAACCACTTTCATCATTTTCAACTTTTGCTACTTTTCCCAAGTTGGTTTTCCTTCCCAACCGTCTTTGCCTTTTCTTCAGTATACCACTAGTGACTAAACCCTCTGATTTAGGAATTTCCTTGTGATGTTCCTTCACATACTTGATTATCTCATCGTTACAGTTCTGAAGGTGTCTGAATGATTTAACGGTTCCAACAAGCACATAGTTTGCCATACTTTGAATAGAAGTGGTAGAGTTGGAATGAGCTGTGTCAAATACCACGATGTCCGTCACTGCCAACTTATCATTAAGATATTTGGATATGTTCTTCACTGAATCTGGAGTTTCTGTGGGGGGAAATTGAATCGGTTGGATGAAAGGTGAATTCGTATCCTTTTCTTTAGCCCCCTGGATGTTTAAATACCATGGCTGAGTCTGCCTCGATCTTTGGAAGGTTGTGAAGTTTTGAACAAGTTTGAAAGTGCAGCCTGATTTGTGGTATAAGAACCGACTAAAGCCTCTATTGATTGTCACTCTAGAGGATCTATACATATCTGGATGCAGTGTTTTAACTCGAGATATATGGTATGATGGATTTCGGTAACTTATCGCTTAGGAAACTAAACCTACACATTCTATGTCATTGTTTTAGAGCATCCATCAGTGAAAACCTGGTTCATTTCAGTTTAAACGGATATGTAATTTTTTTTTTTAAAATGATATTAGTTACACATAATGTTAATATATAGAGTTACAACGATATTACGAAATTTAAATAGTCATGATCATATAGGAGGGTTTTCATGAGAGCATAGTGTTCTATTCTCTTTATTTTCACTGTCCTCTTAGTTCAGGTTGAATGTTTTCATCAGGAATATCTTCTTTCTTGAGGTTATTATCTGAGACATTTTCCTCAGCTTCGACTTCTTTTAAATGCGATGATAATAACCTTAGTTGTTCTGCCATGTCGTCGTGAGGAGAGAGTTGCTTGTGGCCGGTAACGAGATCAACGTCCACGTTAACATCTGAATCAACAGTTTGATTCGAAAGGATATCTCTGGTAGCCATTTTCAGAGCCTCAGCGACTCTGTCTCTTTCTCTTCTGTGCTGCTGTCTCTTGGAGTCGTGGACTTCAACGTCCAAGCCTTCATCGTCTTGAACTTGTTCAAGAGTACGTTTGAGATCCTCTGCATCGCGATTGCCTCTGGATTGTAAAGCAGCGGCGGCAGCAGCAGCGGCAGCTGCTACCCGTACGTTATTGTCTAAATTATGTACTGCGGAATCGTCGTTATCGCTCAGTGAATCTATTCTGTTTTGGTAGACGTTGTGCTCATCCACGACGTGTGACTGGTTTTGCTGTTGGTGCTGGTTCTGCTGTATGTCATGTTGTTGACTCTCAGGCAGCTGGTGCTGATGTTGGTGTGTGGTAGGAATCGAAGAATGATGATGGTGATGAACTTGATGGTGCTCGCTACCACCCAACTGGTGAGCAGTGGGCATCTCATAGACACCGTCCTTCTTTCTTTTCAACACAAACCTAGCCTTGTACGTAGTCACCCGTCTTGCAATGTTGCTCAACATTTTTTTATCCATTTCGGTCTCTGTCAAACCGTACCGTTGCTTGATAATGTCAAGAATTCCAGATTCTTCAACGTACTGAGCGACTCTAAACTTGGCCACGGTATTGTCCTCATCGTTACACAAGGACTCAAGGATCGAATCGAATTTTAGGTCCACTTGTAAAATCTTGGGGATCTTACTCAACACGAACCTCTGCAACGAAAGGTTTAGTTCCAATGGATGGTTGTGGTACGGTTCGATCTTCGTAACGACAAACGGTCCCTTGACAGTCTCCTGAGAGTCTGCCACTGCAGCAACAGCTGCAGCAATGGCAGCAGTGACAGCTGCATCGTCATCGTCGTCTTCATCATCATCTTGTTCATCGTCGTCGTCTCGGCCGTCTCCCAAGCTACCATGGCCGTTGTGGTGCTCATTCGATACTGAAGAAGAGGACGGTCCGTCTAGCCCACTTGAAGATCCATCCTCTGACCCGTCCGGGTGGCTCAGGCCCTGGTAGGACAACAATATCTTAAAGGGACAACTCTTCAAATGGCACGCAAACGTGAAATGCTTGTTCTTATGCGAGTTCTTCAATATGATAGGACACCTGGACTGAAACTCATAATCGTTGATCACATCGTACCACGCTTCCAACGTGGGAAACGAACGCTTCTGCACCGTCACTGGATCTGGCTGTGCCAGATCCTTGTTGATAATTGGATGCTTATACTCGTACAAAGACATATCTTTATCCTTGTCCCTTTCTTATCCGACTTGCCACGCCTCTGCCCTGTTTCTTTTAGCCGCCGTTCCCCTTCAATGTCAAAAGGTACGTTCTTACGATACTGTTATGTTTATACCAATCGACGAAACAACAAAACAACGAAACAACTGTGCGCCCACACCTTTAATGTTCGGATTCCTTTCGTGATTGTTGACACTTTCCATCCAAATATCCAGTTCGTTCGTTGTTATAACTTTCGATTCTCAGAAAATTGAAAATTTTCTGCCTTTTTCGTTACATTGAGAGAAATTCCATTTTACCGGGTTGAGGCCGGAAAAATAAAAAAAATGAACCTGATCACGTGGACTCGACAGGCGAGAGAGAAAAAAAAACAAACAACGGGAAACGCAATGGTCGGGTAACCGGGTATCACGAGTCGTACACAATGACCAAGGATAAGGGTCCGTAATCTTCTTACATAATCTCAATCACGTGATATAGATCGTTCCCTTACCTTTCTATTTCTTTTTCACTTTCGCGACAGAACGAAAAGTACGCGTTTTTGAATGGTGTTAAGTAAGAGAGATGCGGCATGGAATTTACCAATGGATATATACACTTATAAAGGTTTTTCCCTAGTGTCATTGAATGAGTTTAATTGTGAATGTGGTTTGAAGTAGTGAGAGGTGTAATAGTGGTAGTAGAAACAAGTGCAAATAGCGTATAGTCATGGGTATCAAGAATCTGGCCAGTCTTATTTCGGAGCAAGTGCCAAATGCCATCAAGAACAGAGATATCAAGTACTTCCATGGGAGAAAAGTGGCTATCGATGCCTCGATGTCTCTCTACCAGTTTCTCATCGCTGTGAGACAGCAGGACGGTGTGCAGCTTGCTGGGGAAGATGGGGAGACCACGTCGCATCTTATGGGTATGTTTTACCGGACGTTGCGTATGATAGACCACGGTATCAAGCCGTGCTACGTTTTCGACGGGAAACCTCCAGAGCTCAAGAAATACGAATTGGATAAGCGTAAGGTGAGACGTGAAGATACGGAAGTTAAGCTCAGGGAGGCAACGGAACAGGCGGAGATTATCAAGCACGAAAGAAGGCTAGTGAAGGTTTTGCCTTGGCATAACGAAGAGGCACAGAAGTTGTTATCTCTTATGGGGATTCCCTTCGTTATTGCACCTGCAGAGGCTGAAGCTCAATGTGCAGAGCTGGCAAAGTCGGGGAAAGTTTTCGCTGCAGCTAGTGAGGATATGGATACACTTTGCTACCAAGTGCCTGTGCTTTTGAGGCATTTGACGTTTAGCGAAGCGAGGAAGCTTCCAATCCAAGAGTTTGAAACGGATCTGATCTTCAACACGCTGGATCTGACACAAGCTCAATTCATCGATCTTGGCATCATCCTTGGTTGTGATTATTGCGAGGGGATCAAAGGTGTTGGTCCCGTTAACGCTTTGAAACTAATAAAAGAGCATGGCTCTTTGGAAGCCATTGTGGAGAAATACGAGAACGGAGAAATTTCCAACGGAAGATGGAGGATCCCTGAAGGTTGGCAATACAAGGAAGCCCGTGCTCTGTTCATGGAACCAGATGTGATTCCAAGTGATACGGTTACTTTGAAATGGGAGGAGCCCAAGGCTGACGAACTTATAGAATTCATGGTAAAGGAGAAAGGGTTCAATGAGGATAGAATAAAGTCCGGGATCGAAAGGTTACGTAAAGGTCTAAAAGTCGGTGTACAAAAGAGACTAGACTCATTCTTCAAAGTTCAGCCGAAAACCAAGGAGGAACTAGCTGCTGCTGCGAAAAAGGCAAAGGATCAAAAGAAGAAGGCCGCCGTCAATGGCAAGATCGGCAAGAGACGATGAAGGATGGAAAGAAAACTGATTTACGACATATACGCCTTTGATAAATGTATTGTATATATCCGTACCAATGGGGAAGTTGATGTGAAAACGTTACCTACTTCAATGCGTTGTTGCATTTACGCCAAATGGCTCTTATTTTGTATGTACATAGAGAAAGAAAAAAGTGAAAGTCTTAAATCTGTTTCTCTGAACGCAACAGGACAAATGGCACAACGTTTTGAGCAATTGCAAACGGTTCAAACACCGACTCATCAATTTCGGAACTCAAAGTAACTACCAGCTTCAAACATGTCATTTGTGAGATCTACGAGCTCAAAGTACAAGTTTGGTGCCCATGTTAGTGGGGCCGGCGGTATTTCGAAAAGTGTTTCTAATGCATACGCTATTGGTTGCAACTCGTTTGCAATGTTCTTAAAGTCTCCAAGGCAATGGAACTCAAAACCGTACCCGGAACCAGAGATCGCCAAGTTTGCTAAGAACTGTGCAGAACTATCATATGATCCAAAGACAGACATTCTACCGCATGGCTCATATTTCATTAACTTAGCAAACCCAGATCAAGAAAAGGCCGAAAAGGCGTACGACGCATTCTTGGATGACCTGGTTAGATGCGAACAGCTAGGTATTGGTCACTACAACTTCCATCCGGGATCATCGTTGGACGGCGATCACGAAAGCCAACTGAAACAGCTCGCCGGGTACATCAACAAAGCTATAACGAGTACGAAGTTCGTCAACATTGTATTGGAGAATATGGCTGGCCATGGTAACCTAATCGGAAGCAGTCTAGAAGACTTGAGATCGGTTATAGACATGGTAGAAGACAAATCAAGAGTCGGAGTATGTGTGGATACATGTCACACGTACGCTGCTGGATACGATATTTCTACCAAAGAGACATTCGACAAATTTTGGAAGAATTTTGACAGTATCATCGGTCTCCAATACTTAAAAGCTATACATCTCAATGACTCAAAGGCTCCGCTAGCAGCTAACGCAGACAGACACGAGATTTTGGGACAGGGTTTCTTAGGTCTTGAAGTCTTCAAGATCATTGCCCATACAGATTTCCTACAGGGAATTCCCATCGTGCTAGAGACCCCTCACAAAGAAGACGCCGGTTATGGAGACGAGATTAAACTATTGGAATGGCTGGAAACAGTAGAAGACGGAAAGGACACAGAACAAAAGGAATACAACGAGAAGAGCTCACAGCTTAACAAGTTAGGGGAAAAATCTCGTAAAGAGTTCCAAACGAAGTTTGACAAAAAGAAACAGTCCTCCAAGACACCAACGGCTTCCAAAAGGAAAGGTCCCTCTATCACTGAGCAATTGACCAAGAAGGCCAAAAAGTGAGATCAGAACACACACACACGGAATCCTTCTGTATTAATTTAAGTACTTACCCAAAAAAAATGGGGTTATTTTACACCCACAAATCATAGCACATCGCTTCTTGCACACGACGAGTATATGATTATATAGATTCTCACCAATGGTAATGAGGACTCGAAACCTTAGTCGACTTCGGTACTTATGCAGTCACGACAACCTCTCCAAGCACTACAGCTGTGAAGCGTGAGCCCTTCCACGCAAAAAAAAAAAACGGTTCGAATACTTACATAACCCCGCCATCTTGATTTGCACAAATAATTGAACTTTCGAATTTTTCTGTGTTCGAAGGAGATAAGAAAGTTTGGTCTTTCAATGTAATAAGATTAAGTGGGCCACCGGGTTTTGTGGCTGCTACAATTTTGAACATCAACAGCAGGCCCGTTTTTGTCGGTTGATTGCGTCTTGTTGCATTTACCGTACTATTGGCGAACAAGGTTACTCACCAAAGACCTATCTACAAAATCACATTATAGATAAAATAAAAGAAATTAGGATTCAGCTCGAGTAAATCAATAGCCGTTTGAATCGAGATAAAGTAAAGGAAACATTGAAGATCCATAACTTTCGAATCAATTGCAACGTAACCGGTATGAGTGGAACGAGCAACGGTGGTGATTCTCATGTCCAACTTACTGAGACACCGAAACTTGTACAGGGAGAGTTTGTAGGAGGAGATGCGGACTCATTTTTGAAGAACAAAATCCCAGAAATCAATTCGAGCTTTAGTTCGAGGGATAGGAACGTATCGGATATGGGAATGTTACCAACGCCGACTTCTACTGTGTTTCATTCGCCAATTAGGTCTAATAAATCGCCAGGGCCGGATAGCGTGCTGAAGATCCAAAAGAGGCGAATCAATAATGACAATGACAATAACAATGTAGTTCCGAGTTCGACGGTGATGTCTAAGAGTAGAGCAGAAGATATACTAAACGAAGATATCTCGAAGCTAGGTACTTACACAAACCTCGATTCCAGCCATAACATCAAAGGTCGGATGCTGTCAGAGTATATTCCGAGCGACATGATTCCTGAAGGTGGTGTTGCAGCTGCGGTTCAGCGTTCTATGTCTCTGAACAGCCAAACTGTTGAGAAACCAAGCTTAAGGAAAGAAACTGTTATCAACGAAGCTATCGCACCTGATTACTCGTCGGTTGAGGATGAACCAGAAAAGGAGGGAGATGTAATCAAAGGTTTCATGACAAACAGTCCGACTCGTGCCAGTTTTCACTGGCGTAAAATAAAAGAGATAGGATCAGGTAATTTCAGTACTGTTTACCTATACGAGTGCATTGATCGGAACCTGGATGCCGGTCTGAATCCAGAATTAAGACACGTAGCTGTTAAAAGCATCAAGTACCCGCAAGAGTTGCTTATGAGCTCTTCCCCGTCATCTCCAAAGTACAAAGAGCTGCTGAGCAGGGTCGAGAGTTCTCTAAAGCGTGAACTAACCACTTTGATATCTTTGAATCATCCATGCATCGTCAAACTATTCGCTATTAATGATACTTCTTTTATAACCGAGAGTAACCCATTGTACGGGAGACGTAAGCTCTCTACTTTACCAAGATGCGATATGATAATGTCTTACTGCCCTGGTGGCGATTTGTTTGAATTAGCGAGTAAATCCAAGATTCCTGATTGGCTGTTCCCAAGAATTATAGCAGAACTATCCGTCGCGATCAAGTTTTTGCATGAAAATTTGGTCATCCACAGAGACGTCAAACTCGAGAACGTTTTGCTAAAGTATACACTTGACGATATGTTAAAGCTACGTCAAGACGAAAGGCTATACAACTCGACGAATCTTGTCGAACTGGCGGATTTTGGTCTTTGTAAGAAGATAACCGCAGATGAAATGTGCACGACCCGTTGCGGATCAGAGGATTATGTTTCTCCCGAGATTCTATTGGGGCTTCCATATGACGGTAGAATTAGTGATGCATGGGCATTCGGAGTTATAATGTATGCCTTGCTAGAAGACCGTTTGCCGTTTGACCCTTTACCTGGTCAAAATTCAAGAAGAACAAGATCGATTGCTCATAGAATTGCCAGATGTGATTGGAAATGGCTGAAAATGGCAGAAGTCGATCATCCAGCGAAAGAAATAGTCAACAACGCTCTTGTCAGAAAAAGTGAGCGTTGGAACATGACTCAAATCTGCAACTCTCCGTACATCAAGTCAGTGATCGACCAGTTGCAATTCCTAGTTCATAATGATTGAAACCTTTTTTTGATCAACATATATTCCACACATACTTTCACCGTAATAATAGTTTAAACAGCATTTCATAAAAGCACAAGAAGGATATCTTGCCCAATTCGTACCGATATTCCCTGCCAGTTCATGGGGAAGTGGATGGTCATTTCCCAGCCGTTCCCTTTCTCTTTGTTTGCGTTTGTACTGCGGAAATATTTCAACTTTCCACCATTTGATATGAAATAGTTCATTAGACGTAAAATGCAATTCACAGGAACATGAACTAACACAACGAATACACCTTCTCGCCAACATTTTGGGAAGAAGAAGAGGTTAATAGGGTTCATAGTACAACAAAATCTCTAGCAATCAGACCAGAGGCATATTTACAAAATGGGTATCGAAGAAACATCAACTGAAGTTATTCTTACAGATCCTAATGATTCAACAACAAAAGTCAAAGTCCTCAAGTATGGTGCAACTGTATTCTCTTGGGAATTGAAGGGTGAAGAACAACTATGGTTGTCCAGTGCCGCTAAACTCGATGGTTCCAAACCAGTCCGTGGTGGTATTCCTTTGGTGTTCCCTGTGTTTGGTAAGAACCTCAACGATGAACATTTAAGTAAACTACCTCAGCATGGATTAGCAAGAAACTCTGTGTGGGAGTTTTTAGGACAAGTGAAGGCTAATCCACCAACTATTCAACTAGGTTTGGGGCCAGAGTTCGCCAACCCGGAGCTCACCAAAATATGGCCATTTGAGTATTCTCTTGTACTCACTATCGAGCTTGGAGCAGAATATCTAAAGACCGCAATCGAGGTTCTAAACACAAGTACTACACAAAACTTGAAGTTCAACTGGTTGTTCCATACATATTTGAAGATCGATGACATTGAAGACACATTAGTGTCTAACTTGAATAACACTTTGTTGTACGACCAAATGTTAACCGAGAGCTACATTGATAGGCAACCTGTCATTTCTGTCCATGAAGAGTTGGACAGGGTTTACCAAAACGTTGATGATGACAGAATCATTCAGGTGATCGACAAGGGCCATCCAATCCATACTCTAAAAAGAGAGAATCTTCCAGATGCTGTTGTCTGGAACCCTTGGGTTGAGAAATCGAAGGGTATGGCTGACTTTGAACCAAAGGATGGATGGAAGAATATGATTTGCGTTGAACCAGGTCATGTCCATGACTTAATAAACCTTGCACCAGGCGACAACTGGGTGGCATCTCAAGTCTTATACAAAGACGACTTGAAATTTCAAAGTGTCTGAATATAATTTAGATTTGAAAGCCTCTCGAAACAGCATGCTATAGTCGATTTTATTTGTTAATTATACGTTTATATAGCATAGGACACGTGAATAGTAACAAAATGACACGTATACCTAGAACGAGAAAATTTCCTCCCCCACTCCATAACTAATATCAACTAATCGTTCTTTTCTTATGATTCATCATCTTCATCCTCGCCGTCTTCCTCTGGCATTGCTTCGTCCAGATTAATGCCAGCGGCTGCGAGAGCCTCTGGATCAAAGCCTTGTCCCATCCCTGGGAACCCAGCACCACCCATTCCTGGGAAGCCACCAGCGCCTTCCATTCCTGGGAATCCACCAGCGCCACCCATTCCTGGGAAGCCACCAGCGCCCCCCATTTGTCCAAGTTGCGACATCATATCGTTGTCAGCAGCAACAGCTTCTTCCTGTTCATCTTCGTCAACCCACCTGTCGAAGTCTGTCTTAATATAATGGTACTTGAGCTTCTCTTTGGTCAATCTTGGCCAGAATTCTGAGTTCAGTTCCTTCTTTCTCAATACTAAAAAGTAGTTTCTGCCGTTGGCCACCTTCTGCTCTGAGTTGGCGGTGTCAATTGGCTCATAGAAGTCGATATGCAAATGGTACTTGATTCCGTCTTCGCTGTGGTACTTAGATAAAGCACTGAACTCCAAAGCAGTCTCGGTTAACTCCAATTTAGGGTCGGTGCAATCTGGAATATTAATTGTTAAGAATAAAACGTTCTTAGATGGTTCTGTCTCGCTAGAGCGCTGAGCCCACAAAACTTGTGGAGTGTGAACTGACATTATGGTGTTTTAATCGGCGTGTTGATAAGTCTGTCTAGGTGATAGTTGGGGAAACATAGGCTCTAACAACTCAATATCCTTTCCAATAGTTGTGTACAATATTTGTTAATGTCTTAAGTATTAGGCTGTTTTTTTTTGGTGCAAGCAAAGCCTATTTACCTTAAAATTAGTCTGTTCTACTGAGAAACTTCAAGAAGCTTCTGGACAAATTGTATCAACGAGAAGAAATATAAAGTGAATTCTTTTGCGGTTAAGTCAGCAGGATGGCCATTGCTTTATACTCCAATCATTGATAATGGATCCCAAGGCCTACTATTGAGATTCAGTGAAACAGCACTCGCGAGGTCGTTTGTGTCAGCGTACGTGTTATTGCGGCCAGATTCTAGCCACGTGACCACTTACCGAGAAATTAAAATTGTCTTAAGGTCAATTGACTCGCGCGGATAGCCAGAAGTCTGTGACTGCTAACCACTCACCTGGTTTTGCTGTCCTTCAGACACATCGGACTGACGGCATAGTGCTGTGTTAAAATTTATTCCTTCTTCTTCTCTCATTATTACTATGCATCATAATATGCATGGTGAACTTGAACTGAAAAAAAATAGCATTTCATCAGATTTGATCTTCATTACATATCACTATAATACACCAAAAGACAAAGGAAAAGCTACTAGGAGCAGCAATAGCTAGTTTTTGCCTAATATTGCATTACGCGTAACAACACCATGTCTTTTGGTACCGACGTATTTGCATACTCTTCTTCTGATTGGGGGTTGGGCTACAATGGAGTTAAAGTTACCTTAAACTATTTCGATGGCCTTCCGATACCGCAGAACATTCCATCTGCTGAATTGCAGCTATGCTTCAAATCTTTGTTGAAAAGGGCAAATACGACGAAAGAAAAAGCCATGGCGGATCTTCTGTCTTTCTTGCAAGATGACGAGAAGGTTTATCTTTTTGAAGATGATATGTTTATTCTTTCATGGTGCCAACTTTATGCAAAGTTGATTTCATCGGACTCAAAATTCATCAGAACCCAGGCGCACCAATTTAGTGCCGGTTTGATAGCAGCATTTGGAAAGCGGGTATCAAAATATTTGAAAGAACTTGTCCCAATGCTTTTGATTGGACTTTTCGATGTAGATGCAGCTGTTAGCAGGTCGTGTTCTGATAGCTTAACGCATTGCTTCAAAGACACAAACAAAGTAAGTTCCCTCTGGAAGCTTTTCACGTCTGAAATTCTGAACCTTGTCAGACAGGTTATTTTAGTCGAGACACCGACTTCGATATCCGATGAGCGCTTCTACAAAAAGGAAGAAGTATCACTAAGATATAACCAGCTGTTGGTTGCATCCATTCGGACTTTAACGAACCTTGTGAGCATTGAGGAAATCAATTCTCAGCAGATGGATGTTTTGCATGAGATTCTTTCGGAAGAGACTCTTTGGAACCAATTGAATCTAAAAGATACGAAAAATCTGAAAGCGTACCAATCGCTATTGCATTTAATGGTTCAACTCCGTGCAAAGCAGCTGTTCCGTAAGAATAAAGAAGGTTTGAAGGCTTCGTCTAGAAAGCTGTTTCAATCATTATCAGCATGTGACTCCAAAACACTTATGGCTGTATCTTCCGTTGTGCCAGATATTTTGAAAACTTTAATAGAAATGAATCAATACAAAGATGGTAAATTCTGGTCCTACGATAAGAAAAGTATTGATCGTCTAAGCGGCTTTCTTTTACTGGGGCCCGGCATTTCAGACCCCATTTACTATTCCCTAGTTTACCAGCTCTCTACAGAGACACACATCCTTCAACCATCAGAATGGTTCTCAATTTGGATTCGATTTGTTGATCTCGAAAGTGAACGCCGTGTCTTGGGAAGGAATGGCTACAAGCCGCTTATTGGAGCATGGAAATACTGCCTTAAATACAGCACTACATTATCCAATGAAGAAGAGGTCCAGAAACTATATCCGGCTATTTTAAAACTCATCGGTACGAAAGACCTTAAGGAGACCCCGGAATTAGTTACTGAGTTATCAGTTGCACATCTCGATCACAGCCTTTTGAGCAATTGTGTTCTTGATTTACTTCCATCGGGTCATGGAGACAGCCGTAAAGAACTATTAACTTTATCCAACACCTGTCTGATTTTGTCAAAAGACTTTGACACAATGCATAATCTAAGTGTGGAAATTATGGATGCTATCCAGAACCCAAAAAACTGTGCCGAACTTCCTTCTCACTACGGCTTTGTCTTTTTCGACAATTTGATCAAGACAAATAACCTGGATTATACAAAAGATATTGAGTCCTTCCTTCGTGAATTGCCTAGAGTAGTTTCGGAAGAGTTTTTCCAAACACCGATGGATATCATGGTCGATTTTTCGAAATCGAAATTCTTCGATAACTTGAGCAGCGAGCAGTATTTTGACGATTTTATAATAGTTTTGACTCATTTCGAAGAGACAAGAAAGTCTTTGCTTGCATTTTTAGGACAATTGAGTTCAGATCTCGTTGGAAAATTAGCCGACACCAGTGACTCATATCAAAGTTTCATCAATGATTTTGTCAATAATTATCAATTCGATGATGATTCGATTTTCAAATCAAACATCCTTACAGAAGCTCTTCTGTTGAGGTTATATGATGCTGCTAGAAAACAGAATTTCACTGAGGAGTTCAATCACATGTGTGCTGAGCTTCCAAAAACAAGCGAAGCTTACACTGCGCTTCTGTCAAACCCCGATTTTGTATCAGATAATATCATCAGAGGAGATCAAATCTCACTTCCATCTAATGTTCACGATGATCCCAAAATTGCTAGAATTGTCTTTGATACTATCCTTGACAAAGTTTCAACCAAGTGTCTGCTGAACGAAGAATCCATCAATGAATTTGTTGATCACCTCCATCATAATTCCCTACTTACCAGACTGTTTATTGATCTCAATTTGGAGTCAACATTTTCAACGGACGTCAACCAGATCGACACTCGAACTTCTTTAACATCGCCTCTAGGTTTGTTACCTCATATCTTGACTGCAACAGGAAACCCTTCCTTGGCCGACTACTTAAAGGTTATCAGATTGTCACAAGTTTTGGACAAAATTTTAATGAAGTTTCCAGATGAAATAACCACATCGCATTTGATTTTCCTAACGAGATGTTACGAACTAACGGTTGACTATAACTGCTTAACCGATGACCAGCTCGCATACTTCCCCAATAATAACGTGTATGCTTCCTTCTCACGGATCACCTTTGAGGAGATTTTATCAACTTTTTCAGGTGACCAAGGAAATATTGTATTAAATCCTCTCTTTGACAAGAACCTTCCCGAAGCTACCTGCTTTTACAACTGTAAAATAATTTACAGAATATGCCTCAACAGTATGGATCTTATATCACTCTCTCAATTTGAAAAATGTTTGAATGGTTTTGAAAAAGTTACCAGAACTATTACTTCGGAGACTACAGCGAGTTTTTCAAAAAAGCTATACTTATTTGCCATCATCTCAGCGACTTCTAAGTTTAGCACCGTTAGCGAAAAGATCACTATGATCAGAAACTACCTTCTTTCGGAGCTAGTAGGTATTAGGTTTTCTGATGCATCATCTGTTCGTCAATTCTCATATTCAATGGTGCTTTTAGACCAATTGCTCAAGCAAGATGACGACAAATTTGCTACATCTCCATTGGATCCTAGAAGATTCAATATGGCACTAGTTTCAATTACCAATTTGATGCAAAGTGAAATTTGGTATGAAGAGTCTTCGAATAGTATGCGACTAATGGTAATCCAATTCGTTACCAGACTAAACAGCTTACAGGATGTTTTGGACTCTTCGGAAAAACTACAAGATTGCTCTGAACAGCTTCTAGAAGATTGCATCGGCTTCCTCGAACTTCCAGATTTCCAATACTTTGATGAACTAAGGTACCATGTTTTCGCATTATTGAATTATCTTCATAGCTCGATTTCCGTTTCAGATAAAATTGATCTCGATTCCATCATTGACATAACGTTTAAAAACTCGACGCGAGACACCACTGTTAGTACAGCTTACACCAAACCACTGTCTGCATTTATGAAATCTCTGACTTCTAATGAAACATCAATAATAATTGGTAAAATGTTTTCTGAATATTTCAATCCCCAAATTTCACTTGCCGTGATGAATGTTCTGTTACCTGCGTTGAAACAAGACATCAAGGAGCATCAACAGGACCTTGTCGTAGAATACGAGCTATCGAAATCAACTATAAGACAGGCTGCTCCTGCTGAACAAAGCCCATCACTCGAAATTAACTTTGAAATACCACCTATACTGTTAGAATCATTGAACGAAACCATGCCTCATGACTATTTGGAGTATCAGGAAAAGAAAGCTTTCATGAGGTACTTGAACTATTGCCATATATTAATATTTTACTTTGAAGACATATCTTATGATTTAAGACAGCACTATGTCCAGCAACTCAAAGAAAAGGATCTTGTCAACCGTTTACTTGAATTTTTAGCGGATCAAATGATGCTATCGAACACAAAATACTGGGAAAATATTGACATCAAGGACGTTCTTACCTATCCATACAGTTCAGATCGCGGAAAGTCAGATCCAGCAGATGAATGCAATATGATGATGGAATTTTTGATGTATCACTTTTTCACTATATTTGGTTCTCTTGTTGGACAGTGGTGGAACAATATCAAAAATCGTGCGTTCAAAGAAACGGTATCAAACTTTGTCACCCGTAACATATCTCCGACTTTGATTTCGAACGAACTTGATGAAACAGATGAAGCTTTGAACAAATTTGATAAGGAAGAATTGAATTTAACAGTGAAAGTGAACAGAAATAACAACGAAATCAAAGCATCTTACTTAATCGATGAGCAGAAGCTGGAAGTGGCATTCAAACTTCCCACGAACTATCCTTTGCAAAATGTTCAGGTCCATGGTGTATCAAGAGTCGGTATTACAGAGCAACAGTGGAAATCTTGGATTATTTCCACCCAGAGAATAATCAGTAATATGAATGGAAGTGTTGTTGACTCGTTGGAACTTTTATCAAAAAATGTAAAGCTTCAGTTTAGCGGATTCGAAGAATGTGCTATATGTTACTACATTTTGCATGCTATTGACAGAAAACTACCCACGAAGATCTGTCCAACGTGTAGCAACAGATTCCATGGTGCTTGTCTATACAAATGGTTTAAATCATCAGGAAACAACACTTGCCCTATGTGTCGTGGGGAGTTTAATTTAAGGAAATAGACAATTTTTTGACCAACTCTTATATCAACAATATACGTTGTATAACTTTATAGAACGTTCATTGACTCAAACTAGAATACAATAGATCGAAAATTGTTAAGACCCCAGAAGCACCTTCATTGTTATTACCTGAAAAATCTTATTCAATATTTCCTTCATATGTACACAACTTTCAAAAAAAAATTAAATATGAACTCTTTAGTCAATATTGAAAATCGTTATTTTCGTTGTACGGCAGTTAAAAGTAACAAGTTTAAAAGTAACAAACAAGTGTACGAGTGGGTAGAAGAGCACACATCTAAAAACGACCATCAGCACATCCAACGTCCAGCACTTTCAACATATTCGAAATGTTAAAACGAAAGGTTCGTTATATACTTCTAGTCGTGGTGTTATTTGTTATTACTTTACTATCGGTTGACGCTGTAATGACCTTTCAATTGAACAAAAAGGTTGACTACTATCTTAAATTCTTTGATAAAAATAAAAACAAGATCCAAAATATGTATGATCCTTTGAATATTAAGCAGATACCGTACTCTACAATTGATCAGCTGTATCAAAAGAGGCAAACAGATGAAACGTCAGTCGATTGGGACAAGTTTGCGTATGTAAATTATGTCACAGATTTGGATTATCTCTGCAATGCCTTACTACAATTCAAAAAGCTAAACGAAAGTGGTAGCAAGGCAAAGCTACTTGCCTTAGTGACGGATACGATACTTGATAAGTCCGAAGACACTGCAGAAGTACAAGCAATGTTGAACAAACTCACTTCAATTTCTGATAGGGTGACTATAGAAAGGGTGGGATCGGTAATTCAATATAACGATCACACACCTTGGAGTAAAAGTCTCACAAAGCTAGCAATTTTTAATTTGACAGACTACGAAAGGGTAATCTATATGGATAATGATGCCATTCTACATGACAATATGGATGAACTCTTCTTTCTACCATCGTATGTCAAGTTCGCTGCCCCTATTTCATACTGGTTTGTTAGTCCTGATGATTTACGCACAGCATCTGCAGATATTAAATCGCTTTACAAGACAAACAAATTGGATCCAATTGAGCGGTCATTAGCGAAAAGGGTAAAAAACTCTCAGGAAATTTATAATCACTTACCCAACCTACCTCAGCACTTTTACTCGAAATCAATGAAGTTCATTATAGACATAGACGGATTCAAAAAATCAGATAATAAGGTAAACTTTGCCACACACCTCATGGTTATTAAGCCTGATGTGAAAGTAGCTAATGAAATCAATGACCATATATTGCCGACATATTTGAAAGCTAAAGAAAGATATGACACTGATTTAATTAATGACGAATTATACAACTTCAAAGAGTTGATATACTATCAATTCAAACTTTTCCAAAAGATTCACGGTCTTTTCAAACCCAGTGTATTGATTCTTCCTTACACTAAATACGGGTTGCTCTCTAAATCCATTGACGATAAAAGGGAAAAGGATCTGTTGAAGAATGCAATTCTGGGTTACGAGAGAGAAGAAAATGATGATCGCATCCAGGATGCTAAATTCATTCACTTCAGTGATTACCCTTTGAGTAAACCTTGGTTCTATACTAATTCTGATGAGATTCAGTGCTCTGAAGAACACAGCATAAGTGATGAATACTGCCAGCTTTGGAAGTCTCTATATAAAGAATTTTTGGATGCTCGAACTATGTGCCAAACTAGTTGAGCAAAAAATAACAATTATGTAGCACACGTCAATTCATTAGAGGATAGTTCTTTTGTCTTTCTGTGTCAAGCAGACGTTCGATTTCGTCACCATGCTTCAAAGTCTTTTGTTTATCGTCCTTATAGGCATAATCGACTGTGATTACTTTATTTGCCAAATTCGTATTATTCAGCCGGTTCAGGGCATCGTCTGAGTGTTTGAATGTAGTGTACCAAACATATGCGCATCGCAGCGTTCCATTTCTTAAATAGAATACCTCCGGTTTCTTCAGTAACTGCCCAAAAGTCTTGAATATGTTGCACAACTGAGGTACATCAATGGATTCATCCAAATCCTTTACGAATAGCTTTGCTCCTACGTCGTGATCGATTGCTTCTGTTTGCTTATTAGACTTTTTCACTTTTAACGGTTTCCCATACAGACTGACTTTATGGTCAAATAGTTTACAAACATAGTCTACCTCATCATTAACAAATTTGATGAACGCATACGTAGGATGTTCAGTGTTCTCCTCTTGTTTATCCTTTGGGAACCTGATAGAAGAAATTGGTCCAGCTTGGACAAACAACTCGTATAATAACGCTTTGTTGACTTTACTGTCTAGGTTGCCAACATATACTGTATTACTCATGCTTCGAAATCTGGTAAAACAAGCAGCGTTTTAATATCTGAAAAAATTGTGCTGCCTTCTGGTTCGGCAAGGTGGATTTCCAAGGCTTTGACGTTTGTTTATAGCTACTATATCCGGCTGTGGGATTCTGGGCTGCACCTCAACTTTGATGTAGCTATACATCTCTGTGGTATGAAGAATAAATACAAGCCTACAATGATATGGTCACGTGATATATACGTATCGTGGGTGAAAACGATAATTGTTGGAGTACCAAGACAACGTATCCTACGTTCAAGTACATAATTCAATCAACCAGACTCTACTGGCCAAGAAAACTAGAGCTAAGCTCATTGAGCCCTAAAGACACGTGTTATGTTGAAACCGCTTCGCCTTTCTCTTTTGTACACGATTTGTAACGCAGCTCATCGTAGTACAGTTTGGAAATAAATTTTTCAACGCTGAAAAGAACTCAAATGTAACAAATATTATTTGACCAAGTAAACATCACATTACAGTTTTCACAGTTCGAAGCATGTATTTCTTCTTGTAGATTTTTTAAAACTGTATAGATCAGCAATTATAGCGTTTGACAGTAACTCGTGTTTTGTCCTTCTATTGGAGGTTGCGCGTATCTGAAGGGTTTTTCTGATTCGTTCTTTTTCTCGATTGGCTCAACCAAATCGCATTCACTCTTCTCCTCTTCCTCCTTCTACCGATTTCTGTTGACGTAGTTGATGGGTTGTTGAGTTTGAGGGTCATGTGAGAACAACATATGACATTTTAGAGTTTGCAACGAATACATCAAAAGTATCTTTTTGCCATTCAAGAGCACCGTTAGCGGATGTACAAGTTTTTTGAACATCTGCGCCCAGCTAGTATCACTTGGTACTGTGATTGATTCTCTTTTCGTAGTTTTCTGCGGAAAGGCCTGAATTTCTCACTTCAAAATCAGTAGTATCAAGCTAGTGGTGCTCGGTACCAAAAGAGAACCTTTTGTATTCGCCTAAAGTTGCAGGACGTTCGGTAAGAGGTGCCAGCTATTCGTAGTCGGCAAGCGTCCTTTTTTCTCATTTTTTAGTGGGAAATTCTCTCTGAAACGTTGTTGTTCTGACGGAGCCCTTCATCTCTTCTGACTCTTCTTCTATATTGAGGAAATTGTGTTCACATAGGATAGGGTGAAGGTGATGAGCCATTTGGTAAAGATTTCGAATATAATTTCTGGATCTTTTTTGGTCCGGTAACGAAGGATATTCCCATCTTTTACGCATTTGCAATCTCCACACTGGAGATGGACCAGGGGTATATACACTGTTGAACAAGATCTTAGATCAAATAATCCCTTTTTAATCACTCAACTATTGCTCTTAAATAATACGTTGTGTTTCAAGTACGGGTGAAATCCTTTATATAGACAATCGTAGCGTCTTTTCCTTTCAGTTACATATTTGCACTCAGAATCAGGTACCGTTACCGTTGTTAGTGGCTTCTTTCTCTGTACCGGTTTTCACTGCAACATGCCTCTTGTCCCTATACATTGTTAGAGGCAGCTACGCAAATTTACTGGAAAGGGTCTAAGCACCTGAATTTCTCCATGTGACTTGGAACTACAGCCTTTCTGAAAAATTTTGGAATTTTTCAGTTTACTCTCAAGCTCGCGATGAGTTAGTATCAGATTGAATTGATCATTTTTTTTTTGTTCAGTTCTTGCCGATGAGCACTGTCTTTTTGATAATATACCGATAGCCGGTGTGGAAACTCGGTTTATTTCACTGAATACCTTTGGCCTAGTTGGTGTATTTTAGTATCACAGCCTACTTCTTACTCGATTTTCTTTTGTAAAACTGTACAACGGTCATACAAAAGAAACCTTCTGCCTATCCTCCAATAATAAAATTTTGACAGGAGCATTCGATAGCAAAAATTACTAGGGCATCAATGGTGGACGAGACTACTACTGCCTTCGAGGGTCCGGAGAAGCTGTTGGAAATCTGGTTCTACCCACAAAAGACTGAGGTACCGCATTCTGAAAGATCTTTGAGAAGCATCGGGCACGAGAAATGGAAAGAGCTTTTGAATCTTGTGAAATGTGAAATTTTATCCACTTTCAGCACCAATGATATTGATTGCTTCTTGCTCAGTGAATCTTCCATGTTTGTGTTTGATCACAAGTTGATGTTGAAAACATGCGGTACCACCACTACTCTTTTGTGCTTGCCAAAGTTATTTGAACTGATCAAAAAAGAATTAGAGTGGGATTTCCATTGTCATGATGAAATTAGTGGGGAGATTAAAAATCACCCTTATAAGGTGTTCTACTCTCGCAGAGCTTTCATGTTTCCCGAGAACCAAAGCTCGATCCACAGAAACTGGGATGCCGAAGTCGATTACTTGAACCAGTTTTTCGTCAAAGGGAAGTCCTACGTGATAGGAAGAGTTGATCAAAATGACCACTGGAACTTGTACGTGACCCAAACAAACGAAGACCTTCGTTCTGGGCCTGATAACGCTCAAGAAGATGACTTCACTTTGGAGATCTTGATGACGGACTTGAGTCGTTCTCAAGCAAAGCAGTTCGTTACCAACGAGCCAGATCATGTTGATGGACATATCATTGGCACTAAGATGACCAATAAAGCGGCCATTGACAAGATCTACAAGTTTGACCATGACAAGACTAGTTTCAAGCAAGACTCCTTCGGGTTCCAGCCTTGTGGCTATTCGTGCAACATGGCTGTGAACGACTCTTACTACTACACCATTCACGTGACCCCAGAAGAAGACTGGTCGTACGCCTCATTCGAAAGTAACGTTCTGTTGAACAAAATCAACGCTGATTTTACTCAACTGGACGTCATCAATAACGTCTTGAAAGTCTTCCAACCACTGGACTTTTGCTTGACCATGTTCATCAAGACAGAGAGCGCAGAATGTATCGACGCAGAATTCCCATACAACAAAGTGCTCAACTACAGCAAGCAGGACAGAATTGTCCATGATCTAGATGACTACCAATTAATTTACATCAAATACTCAAAGATATGACATCCGCCAACGCTCATTAATGTCATGTCAATATCAGCTCTGTAAACATCGTATAAGTCCGGTTTTCAGCACGAATTTAACCCTGTCACTACGACCAGCAGTACAAGGAAGTAAGCAAATATATATTTATCGTTTTACCGATACTATACCTTATGCAAATACACGTGAGTATTAGACCATCACCTAAGAGCTTCAACGTATCTCAATATCGAATTTGGAAGGACAGGCGGTAGGTATCCTTTCACTATAGAATTGTCGGAACGGTAACCGAAAAACCTTATAACGTTTATTCAGTACTGGAAGACGGATAGTCATCTTTCACTACAGGGAATACATTTTTTCTGCCTAACGCACACAGAAATCTCAAGAAATGTTACGAGCTCCAGATCTTAGAGCATCTTATGATCCAATTCGCACTTCTTTCTCAAGTAGTCACTAGTTACCATGAGCTCTGTGTACGGAAAATCGAAACATTATGGCCAAATGCGCGTTCGTGCATTTCAAATAAAAAAAAACCTACCTAAAATACCTGGAAAAAGCGGAACGTGTGCCTATAGAAGTACCAAAAAAGGCACATGTGGAATGGTAATTTGAGCGGTTCGTATATGGGTGACTCGGATCAGCTGTACCATGACTTTACCTTAAGAGGCGGGCTCCAAGATTCACGAAATGATACCTAAAACGTGGCAAAATCTCGTTGTGCCACCGTTCAACTTTTTTTTTGCTGTGCGGTCCATAGGCCGTTGAGGTTTTTTCCTTCGATATTATTCTGCAAAGACTAAGAAATTATGAATTCGGAAACCGAATAAAGGGTACTTAATTTGGATACCGAAAGTTTAGTTTTGCATCGTTATATAAAGCATGGGTAAAAGCTATGCTTTAATTTTCGTATTATGCGGAAATATGTGTGTATTTTTGGTTTTGCAGTTCCTTCGAATTTGGTTTTTGATATTGCCTGGTAAGTACTGCGCAATAATAAGTGTGTAACTGCCAACTTTGCAATCAACAGCCGAAAAGTAATTACCTGCCAAAGATGTTGCACAAGGAAACAGATATTGAAGATGCCAAGAGATTCTTCCATCATAGCACCTCAGGGTTGGAAGGTAACCCTGATGGGTTTGGCTTATTGCCAGACAGCTCAAAGGTGGCAAGCGTGAAGGAAACGAGAATTGACAAGTACACTATTCCAAAGAAAGGCTTGCAGAACGAGCATGTCTACAATTTAGTCAAGAACGAGTTAAGGCTAGATGGCAATCCAGTCTTGAACTTGGCCAGTTTCGTCAACACTTTCACTGATGAGTTTGCTCAGAAGCTAATTGATGAGAATTTGAACAAGAATCTTGCTGATAACGATGAGTATCCACAATTGATCCAGATGAACGAGAGATGTATCTCAATGTTGGCAAAATTGTGGCAGTCCGATACTGATAAGGACACAGCTTTAGGTTGCGCAACTACCGGCTCCAGTGAAGCCATCATGCTTGGTGGCCTTGCTATGAAGAGGCAGTGGGAAAAGAAAATGAAGGCTGCCAATAAGTCTATTGAAAAGCCAAACATCATCATGTCAAGTGCTTGTCAAGTGGCCTTAGAAAAATTTGCACGTTATTTTGATGTCGAGTGTAGATTGGTGCCAGTTGACACTGAGCATGGATTCCACTTGAACCCTAATAAGCTATGGGATTACGTTAATGAAAATACTATCGGTATCTTTGTCATTCTAGGTACTACATACACCGGTCACTTAGAAAACATCGAACAAGTGGGCGAAGTTCTTGACCGCATCGAAGCAGAAAACACTGAATGGAGCAACAAAAACATTCCTATCCACGTCGATGGTGCGTCAGGTGGATTTATTGTCCCATTTGCTTTCACCGAATCTCAAATGTCGAAATATGGGCTAGGTCGTTGGGGTTTCAGCCATCCAAGAGTTGTTTCCATCAATACATCGGGGCACAAATTTGGTTTGACAACGCCTGGTTTAGGCTGGATTGTCTGGAAGGATGACGAATACTTGTTGCCAGAGCTAAGATTCAAGTTGAAGTACCTCGGTGGTATCGAAGAAACCTTTAACTTAAACTTCTCAAGACCCGGTTTCCAAGTGATTCACCAGTATTATAACTTCTTGACATTAGGCCAACAAGGTTACTACAAGAAATTCAACCAGTCGATATTTGTAGCCCGTGCATTTGCATGGAAGTTGTTAGAGGATCCTGATATGAAGGGTATCTTTGAAGTTGTCAGTTGTTTGCATGAGAACTTGGAGAATTCTGCTGTCGCAGATAGCTTGGACGATTACTGGAAACAGCCACATGAATACAAGCCAGGTATCCCACTATGTGCATTCAAACTATCTGAAAAATTCAAGTCTGAACATCCAGAGATTCCTCAAGCAATCATTTCAACACTATTAAGACAAAGAGGGTGGATTATTCCTAACTATCCTTTGCCAGAATCCACTGACGGTAGTGATAAAAAAGAAGTGTTAAGAGTTGTTTTCAGAATTGAAATGGCTTTAGACATGGCACTCCTACTAGTTAGAGACATCTTCGAAGTCGTTGAGAAGTTGATCAAGTCGTACGAGTACTTAACCGTTCGCGCTGATAATGACAATCATGCAATTTTCAAAGTATTGAGTACTCTATCAAACGCTAGTATCGAAGATCTGGCTCCAGAACCTACCGAGTCACAGAAAGAAAAGGAAAAGCACGTCAAGAAAAACTACAGAGGAACCTGTTGAGCAGTTAGATCGTTCTGTTTTCACGTTAACCGTTAGCTCGTTCGCGTCAAGGAACATAAATTTCCCAGCGCAGATCAGATATGCTCATTTTATGTAACAAGATTCTTCTTTCAGTAACCTACTTGTAGCTACATCACTCATTTAGAAGTACGTAATTTATCGGCTAAAAACCAGAAAACGTTTGAACATCATTCCATGCATACCAATTCCATGTTCAGCACACAATATTAAGAAGCGGTTTCAACAAGAGTTTGTGCTTATCTGAAGTAATAATAGCCTTCTTTTTTTTTACTGTTTGCTGGCAGACTCGCCAATTTTTACCCGATGCTCAGTGCATAATATTTCTTGGCTTTCTTGAACGTAATAGCAAAACGGTAAAAAAGGAAGCGATGAGCCTGCAAAGATAACTCTTCAAAATTGCACGCATAACTCTGCTGGCTTCAAGACGTTGCAACCGTATGTGGCGACGCTAATTTAGGGAGTTTGCGTAATTTTGGAATGTTGTTACTTGAGCGATATGTTTCCAACAATGTGTTTACCATTTTTAGAAGACTTTGCAAATCATTTCTTACTTGTTTTGTTTACTATACATGTGACTTATGCACAGAAAAGAAAAAAATCCTCATAAGACTTCGAGTTTAGGTTCATACAACCGCAAGGATCGACTGATGGATTTGGAGTAGAGCGACTTTCCTTTTTGTCATTACGTTATTTCAGGATTCGAGCCAACTGCCAGTAGTTTACCCAACGCTTGGTCCCTTGGCATGTGCTGCCCTTTTTCCCTCCAGCTGACCTCAGGATTACCCAATGGTTCCACATCATTCTGTCTGCTTTTTGCTGTGATAAAAAAGTTAAGTAAGCACAAGCCTCACTTTCCTTTTGTGAAAACTGAAAGTGAAAAATGCGTATAAACTCATTTAGGGTATGTAGATAGCAAATTATTTGTAATCCCTCAACAACTTTGGGCCTTGATAGCGGTTGTCGGGGACACCAGGAGCATGTCATGCAGAAAGTATCTATTCCACATCTTTTCGGTTCTTCCATTTCTTTTCAGCATTTTGCGCAGAGTGTCAGGTTTCCAGGCACAAAAAACTGGCTCTGGCCCACTTTTTTATGCGGGGCCAGACTACACAGTGTAAAGCTTGCAAATTTGCTTCTAAGCGGGTCTCCGTTTCTTTGTATTTACTGTCCTGGCGACGGCTTCCGCACTTTCGGAGGAGCAGACTGAACGGTACATTGCCATGTCGAGTAGAATTTTCTTTCTTGCTCTAGCAAGCTAATGGAAATACCACAACGACCTCAGGGACGACCGTAGCAACGGGCAACCTTTCTCGCTGTTGTTCGTTTTAGGATGTTTGAGTACTCTTAGTGCGCAAGCGACGTACAGTGTTCTCTGTCTTTATTGTTAGAAGTTTATGCCAGCGTACGTTACTTCGATGGATGCAGTTCTTGTCTCCGGCATTGACATAATGAATTTTTTAGGGGAATCTGTCTAAGGCACTATTTACAGTAGTCACTTTTTTTTTTTTGCTCTTTTGTGTCCTGACAGACGGATAGTTAACAAAAGCATGGGTGTTTGCACAAGTATATAAGGTAGTAACTTCGTCCTGGAGTTTTCTTCTTGTCTACCAGCTACTAACCAATTTTCCTGGTAATACACTTTTGTATCCACTATAACATTTTGAATTATATCTTTTGCAATCAAAAGATCACGGTAAAATTCATACTTACACGACTTACCCAGCTCACATACAAATTCAACAATGAAATTCTCTACAACTTTCGCTTTGGTCTCCGCCGCTTTGGTCTCTGTTGCCTCTGCCCAATCCACAACAAGCAACGGTAGTGCTGCTAGCAATGGTAGTACCTCCAACGCTGCTGCTGGTGGTGTCGGTATGAACGCCATCGGTTCTTCATTGGCCGGTGCTGCTGTCGCCGGTGCCATTGCCTTTTTGATGTAAGTTAAGGTTTCTGTTGAAACCTTTTCTTAGTTGGTCCGACATTTTTTTTATCACTCCCGAGGCTTCTGATAAGTCAGTCATTATAAAGGCATTTTTCTTTCCTTTGCAATGATGTAATTGTTCTTACGCACCGACTTTTCCCAACCATATGTTTTCTCAAACCAACCGTTTTTTTTTTTCTCCTTTTAGGTTCCAATCATTTTAATTAAGAATGCGGGCTGCTTTTTGTGGCGAGCTTTATTCTCCTATTCATCTTCCCTCATAACGCTATCCAACTTATGGTTTGCCATCGCACACTTGTTCCACTCAGATTGTCACTTGAGATGCTCATTCTGTAAAGGCGATGCTGCAGGGAGGTAATTAATAGGGTTTTATTTTATTAAATAAAAAAATAAAGAATAAATGTTCTCGAAGCAGTGAAGAGCGTAACGGTTTTCCCTCGAGCAAAAATTTCGGTTCTCTTGAGAGAAGCCTTACTGCACTGCTGGAACAGTTGGTTTCTATGCAGATACCACCACCCTTTCACAGCTTTACGCTTTCGCCTCTAAAAAAAAAAAAATCTAACAACAAAAATCAAAATTACAATAATAATATTCGTTACATTGGAGAAAAGAAGGGCGGCTAATGTTACCAAGATGACTCAACGAAATCAAAAAAAATTGTGTTATCTTATACTTGCTTAAAGTTTGGGTGTTTTTTGCTCCAGTTACAATTATTAGGCCCCGGTAGCATACCATTATTTCACACCTACTACTATCAATTATAATAATTCATTCCTGTGTCTTTATTTTTTTTTTTCTTTCAAAGTCATAAGGCTCTAATAAAAAAGCAGTTTTGGTTTGGTTCTTTTTTTCTATTGATCGGGCTAGGAAGGAGACAAGAAGACACCGCTGTTAATACGAACGTTTTTTTTATTAATATCCTGTATTACCAAGCTTTGCAGTCGTCCCTTTTTATTCCTTGGTCTATTTACCTTTCCCGATCCAATTATACAATCACACGTCCCTTGACTGTTGTTACTATATCACACCTTGCTAACATTCGGTGTTAGTTCTAATCACTACTAAATTTTTTTTCAGTAATTTACTGCTTATTTTATTGTGCGCTGTGCTCTGCTTGTCGTGAGTTGTTGTTGCTGTTTTTTATCAACTTTCTTTCTTTGATTTTGAATAAAACACACGATCTTTCATGTTGCGTGTAGGATATAGCAAACTAAGTAAACGAATTATTACTGGATGTTATTATTACAAATAATTAAAATAAAATCATTGAATGTTAGAAAAGAAGAGGTAACTCACCGTACCGTTTCGCTTTACCCTCAATGATGTTTTTGTATAAATTTGATAATCAGATATCATAATTTTTAACGGACGCCGACTGACCGTCATAAGACATGTGACTTCGTGAGGGTGAACAGGACTGCAAGGGCCGCAATAGACTACTCAGCAAACATGGAATGGAAAACTCGGTAGTGAGCTTTTGGAATAGTTTGTCCCCTTGTTCGTCTTTGTGTCAACACATCCCATGCCTATTTGAGCTTCTCCCATATTTCGATTTATTTACACATTGTACGAATCCGGCAATTCTCAACAAATCTTCACGAAATACTAAAAATAGAGCATCTTTTTTTTATTTTTTTTTTCCAAAGAGCGACACAAAATACAACGGTCGACAGCTACGCTTCTGCAATCTGTATTTGTACCGCTCCGGCAGAAGCTGCTTCTATTGTTTACGTTTACCGTGACATTCAAGTAACGCGCACTAAACCGCGGGTGCGACACCTATCGTCCGTTAGAATATACGGTTTGTAGTTAACATGCGCGGAACAAAGTCACAGATGTAAACACGAGCACGGTGCCATCATCGGCAAAAGTGCTATTGCCGGCAATTAAACTTTCCATCACGCCAAGCGAAGCTGCGAACTTTTCACTGTTTCGGTCCCGCCCTTACTTTGTAAATCCGGTACACCAGAAGCAATGGGGTGAGAACTCTAAAAGCATGTCAATTCCTGCAGACGCGACTCAAGAGCAAGCATCAGAACTACATTGTTTGTTTACATCCTGATTTCGCAATTGCACATTTCTTGTCTTCGTTTTCAAAGAAACGGTATCGTACTATTTATCTATTCCCTGATTAAAACAAGATCACCTTTAGAACGATTCTATAGGAAGTTGCAACCACGATTGCCAGCTGTTGTCGGCAATTGACACTACCAATACGCAAATTTGATAGCAACACCTTCAAGTTAAGCTACACATTGATGGATCTGTCAGCTTTATCACCTTCAACAGGACTGACTGCAGGCACGCTGTTATCGCGATAGAGACTGACTGTAAACCTCTGACTTCTATTTCCAGATGTTGTTCGATTCTCATTCTTACACTCAAAAACAACAGCAGGGAAAAGGTCTGAGAAAAAAAAAGAATTGTCTGTGGCATTATTACTGGATCAGGTTCGAAAGATGCACTTTGGAATCCAAATCTTTTTTTTCTCGCTCATTTTACACACTTGAAATACAAAAAAAAAAAAATTCTTGAAATATATATCTCTCTCCATCCACTTTGATATAGTTTTCTCCCCCTTCACAAGTCCATTCCTTCTAGTCCTGCTTCATAGGTTCTCATTAGTTTCGGTACCACACTCAGTGTAACTAACCTTCTATCCTCTCGCTATACAACAATGCAATACAAGAACGGTCTAACTGTCGCTGCCGTTTTGGCCGCTTCTGTTTCAGCTGGTATGTATTATTAACAAGATTTTTTCTTTCTGGGTGCAAAAGCACACGGCAAGCCAAGCTTTACCAATCAGCATTTGTGAACTCTCAGTATGCCCTACTGATACAAGCTTCCTACTACACAATGAGTTGCAAGATTGAGAAGAGAAAAAGCGGATTTGTATTCGTAACCTCTCGATTTCTGTTTGATCCCGTTCGACATTTCAACTTTTTATTTCACGATATCCTCATTCCAATATAGAAGATAATCAATGCGCAGCCCGTTGGCCCGTATGTGGAGCCCATTCTTCATTGTGCATCATCCCAGTTTCACACACGAGCTTTCTCTTATTAGATCAAGATTTCGTTTTTGTTTCTTTATCTCAAATTTTAACCACCATATCACCCGGTAAGGTCTCGTCTGAACTTACATGTGGTGTCGGGGTGTCCTGCTTTATTTTCATGAAAAAGTAGGCGAAGCTCGCCTATAGTGGACGAGAAACAGGAATTACGATATATTTTTTGAGGGATGGAAAAAAATTCCAAAACAGGACCATGTGACTGTCACGTGACAGTATTCATGGATTGGATCTCTCAGCAAATGCTACCAAGGGTAAACAGTGTGCTTCTTGCCATCGCCAGTGAATCTCTTTGAATCTCTTACTAACAGTTTTCGACACATCTGTGCCTACCCTCTCCCTTTTCAAACAGCTAACTCTACTTCTAGTGTTCCATCTTCTTGTTCTATCAAGTCCGATGCCACCGCTTCCTCTCAAGCTGATTTGGACAGCTACTCCAGCTGTTCCACCATTGTCGGTGACTTGATCTTGACTGGTGACCTAGCCTCTGCTGCTTTGTCCGGTGTTGAGGAAATCGAGGGTTCTTTGACCATCAAGAATGCCACTCAGTTGACTTCTTTCTCGGCTGATTCTTTGAAGAAGATTTCTGAATCTTTGACTTTGCAAGAATTGACCGTTTTGAACACCGCTTCTTTCGGTTCTTTGGAGGAAGTTGACACCATCAACTTCACCACTTTGCCAGCCGTTAGCAGCATTGTCACCAAGTTGACTTCTGCCAAACAAATCATCATTGCTGACACCGCTTTGGAATCCATTGCTGGTTTCGAGGAATTGGACGAAATTGACGTTTTCAACGTCAACAACAACAAGGGTTTGGCTACCATCGACTCCAAGTTGAAGCACGTCAAGACCGCTTTGGAAATCACATACAACGGTCAATCTGCAGACGTCTCTTTTGATGAATTGGAATGGGCCAATAACATCACTTTGAGAGATGTTTCCAGCGCTTCCTTCGCTAAGTTGGCCAATGTCAACGCTTCTTTGGGTTTCATCAACAACTCTTTGCCATCTATCGATCTATCCACTTTGGAAGAAATTGGTGGTTCTTTGTCCGTTGTTTCCAACGATGATTTGACCAAGTTGGACTTCTCTAACTTGACTTCTGTTGGTGGTGGTTTTGTTATCGCTAACAACACCAAGTTGACCGACATTGACACTTTCTCTGAGTTGACCACTATTGGTGGTGCTTTGGTCGTCACTGGTAAGTTCGGTAGCTTAGACTTCCCTAAGTTGAAGTCTGTCAAGGGTGGTGCTGACATCGAATCTACCGCAAGTAACTTCTCTTGTGATGATTTGAACGCTTTGCAAAAGAAGGGTGGTATTCAAGGTGACTCCTTCGTTTGCAAGGATGGTGCCACTTCCACCTCTGTCAAATTGACCGCTACTGGTACTACTGATGATGATGATGCAACTTCCACTTCTGCTTCAGATGGAGGATCATCTACTTCTAACAGCACCTCCAAGTCTAAGGCTGCTGCTGGTGCCAACTTCAACGCTCCAGGATCCTCTATCATGGGTGCTGTTGCCGCTGTCGCTTTCGCCTTGTTATAAGTGCAGTAATGACGTTTGTATCAAATGATTCAAACAAACATCGTCATTATCATCATCATCACCATGTAGCTATATAAGAAGGTCTCGTCATGTCAAAACCCAACCCCCCCCCCCCTCACATCTTTATCATTTTAAAAAAAAACGAAAACATTGTAAGATTATAATTCAATTGCTAAAATGATGGGGTTCCTTCTTTCAAATTCGGATCATTTTCAATTCAATAACGATAATATATGTCTGAGTGCCACATCTAATTGGCACGCCGGATACTACCAGCCATGTGTGTTTTTCCATTGTTTCTCTTGGAATATTTCGTGATGTAACATTACTTTCTCTCAGATAATTTGTGGTCTCTGAAATCTATTTCACCGTTACTCTAACGGCAAACTTAGCACTTGATGGACAATTTCATGTTGAGTTGATACGTATGAATGGTTCGTTGAAACGAAGGTATATGATATTACTACCTTTGAAATGTTACACAGACTTCCTATAAACATGCAATACAAATTTCTATGCGGACAGCAGTGTTGTACTGCTTCAACTTTATGTTCTCTACACTTCGATCTACGGCATTTTTTTTTTCAAATCTCCTTTACAGAATTCTGTTTTCTATTGGTTCTTCTTTGTTTCTGTGCGACAAGAACTATGAAGCAGAACCTAACAACTACATGGTAGTCAATTTGTCAATAGATGGATCGCTTTACCTTCACTTTATATTTCGCATAGTCAGTGTTCACCTTAAAAATAACTAATAAAATAATTCGTTTAATATAACAGGGTATTGGTATTGCGTCTATACAACTGATTTGTAAAATGTGCTTAGAGAAACTCTTATCTACGTTATGGTTTTGTATCTAATACGAAAGTAGATTTTTAATAGGCTACTGGTGACATGAACAGCTCAATCTTATAAATCTTTGCACGTCTGAGCTAGGAATTGCAATAAAATAGTAACGATGTTCTCCAATGCACTCAACCATTCCTTTAGTTGAGCGTTGACTTTTTCTTGATCAGCACCAAGTTTGGCAAAGAAGTCCTTTCTGTATGGACATGCCTTCATGGCTAACTTAAAGATTGGTTTTACAAGCATACCGTGGTATTGACTTAACGTCTTCTTGTAGGCAGCAATGAAAGTTTCTGTCAATTCTTTAGAAGGATCATCAGTGGTTTCCTTCATAGCTTGTGCAGTAAATTGCAACCCTCTGGTCAACCATAACAAACCTTCGCTAGCAGTTTTTTTACCTTCTGCTCTTTCATTTGTCACTAGGTCCTGTAGCGTAGCGGATTTGTCTGGTGTGGCCAATAATCTTTTACGCAGCTTTGCTATGTTACCGTTTAAATCATTTTGAACAACGACAAACGCAGCGTTTCCCAAGAGATCGAATAGCTTCACAAGAGATTCTGACGCTTCCAAAAACTCCGAGGTTGCTATCTTCTTGTCACCATCTAATGGGATTGTCTCGAAAGACATTTTCATTTCGTCGAAAAAGGTAGACATGGTGTTCTATAAGTATGAGATTGGAATGAGAAAAGCTATTACAATCTGTAGGTGAAGATAACTGAGTACACTGACAGCTATTTTCAAACAACTCAAGGGGGATCAACTATTGAACGGGATTCTATAAGATTGATTTTGTAAAGATAGCAATTGACTTTATTTCTTTGTATTTGACACGGTACACCCTTTTGACGTGCTTATCTCTATTTATGTATCGAAAATAATATTTCACTTTTTCTGATCTGGACGTTTTGCAAAGCTGAAAATTCTCAATCCCACAATCTTGTCAAACTGTCAACAAAGCTACTTAAAAAATTGTGCATAGAGTTCTGGAAGAAAGCGCATCAGGGAAGAAAAAATATAAAGAAGGCTCTCTTCTGTTTATTAGAATATGCAGAAATTGTTTGTCTACATTTCAAGTCGGCAGTTTATCTGCTAAAAAGGTCTTATTTAAATTGGTATACATATATATCAACCTCTTCCGGCGTTCATTCTCTTCAGTCTCAGCTTTTCAGCCATAGACATTGGTTTATTTGAAGCTGGAGCAGATTGTTCTGGAGCAGGTTGTTCTGGAGCAGGTTGCGCTGGAGCGGATTGTGCTGGAGAGGATCTTGGAGGAGTGTAAGCAGTTCTGCCGTTGCTGTTCTTCTTTTCTAGAAGTTCTTCAATTTCCCTTTGCTTTCTAGCAATTTCATCTCTTTCTCTGTTAGCAATCTCACGTTCAGCATGTCTCTTAGCTTGTTGTTCTTCTCTTTCCAAGGCTTCTTTTTCAGCTTGCTCAGCATCGATTTCGGCTTGAATTTCAGCAACCCTAGCATCGTAACGTTCCTTACGGACTTGTTCGATTCTTTGTTGCTTAGCTTCCTCCAATTGAGATTTCTTCAAGGCACGTAGCTTTTCCAATTCTTCCTTCTTTTCAGTGACAATAGCTTCCTTGTACTTGCTGAAAGAACCGTAAATCTTATTCAAACGTTCATGTAAGGCCTTCTTCTTTTCGAAGTCAGCTTTAGAAGATTCAGCCAGCTTTCTCTTGAAATTCTCGTAGTTTTCCAAATCTTTACTCTTCTGCAGTTGAGCATCCTTTTCTAACAATGGTAACTCCATTTGTCTGTATGCTCTCTCTAAATGATCGATTCTCTTGAAAGCAACAGTCATACGTTCGGTTAAATCTTTCTTGTTCTTAGCAACTTGTACGATGACCATCTGGTTGATCTTCTCACTTGTGATGGTCTTGGCTTCCTTTAGATCAATGTGGATAACGCCATTAGCGTTGGTTTCTTCGATCAACTTCTTCATTTCTAATTCGTGAATTGCTTGTCTTTCACGTTCGATCTTCTCTTCAGCACGACGTTCAGCTTCCTTTTCCATGGAATTTTCAACTGCGGCCTTCTCTTCAGCCATACGTCTTTGTCTTTCTTCAAGAGCTTTCTTTGCGGCGATCTTGTTTTCTACTTCGCTTCTCTTCTTACGTTCGGCGTTGCTCTTGGCTCTTATCTCGGCTGCCTCTTTTTCGAGCTTGATGACCTCTTCCTTTCTTCTGATCAATTCTTCACGAACAAGCTTGACTCTATAATAGTAAGATCCGTTTTCGTAATCTTCGTTGGCCTTCAAAATCTTGGATAGATCGGTCAATTTGGAACGAACTTCAGAGTTACGGGTAAACACTTGCTCAGTTTGGTCATCATCCGCGGCGTTATCTTCGAAGGTTTCTTCTTCGATGTTAGAGCCCTTGCTTTCATTGGAGGTGCTGGATTCCGCAGCTTCAACGAGAGATGCTTGCCAAGCATCAAATGGATCTTGGGCGAAGAAGACAGAGTCAGTTTCGTGATCAATAGAAATACTGACATAATCGTCCATAGCGGCTTGGATTAGGTATTTCTCTAGTTCAAATACGGATAATTCGAAAGGAGCTGGTAATGATAGCATTTCATGTAATTCGACCAAATGAATAGAACTTTGAGCTTTAGAAACTTCAATGATAGATCTTCTGATAAATAGATTTCTCAATGGGGTGACGTATTGAGCAAAGTATGGCTTTTCAACCAATTTTGGAAGCAATTCTGATAGTTGAGCCTTGGCAGACTGAACGTTGAAATCAGTTTCCAAGATCTCGAAGAATTTCAAGATGTCGGCATCAGCCTTTTCAGTTACTCTTGCCTCAGAGGCAGCGGCGACCAAATCTGTTCTCTTTGGTTTACTTTCAAGGTCTAGCAAGTCACATAGACGGATTTGAGGGTCAAATCCAGCAATTGGCAAGTCATCAAGTTGAATAGCCAAAGTAGACAAAATGAACTGCGAAGAATAGAATTCGAAGTCTTCTTCGGTAGCATTTGGATTTTTCAAATACAAGTTGTAAAATTTTTCCCATGCGGCAGCATGCAACAAGTAGTTACCAGAAACGAAGAAGATTTTAGCCAAGTTTTCGTAGTAGTTAACCAATACTGATGGTTTAGGAGCGCGTTTAGATAGACGCATCAAGTGATGAACATCTTCGATGGATCTAAAGGCTTCATGCCACAATTCCAACTTTACGGAAACGTTGACTTGTTGAAAACGTTGGTCAGAGTAACGCTGCAAAGTATCAGGGTCTGACAAATCAACAGTGTGATGGTTGTATCTTTGATGTTGGTAGTTTGCAGCATCCAAATGTTGACGTAACATTTCAGCTAAACGTTTGAATTCATTCTTACGGTTGTACTTGTAACAGAATTGCATAGTTCTGTTAACAACACCTGCATAAGTGATTTCCAACTGAGAGTTGTTTCTCAAGAAATCCAAAGTTGTACGATACGATTCCCAAGTGAATCTCAACCATGCAGAAGTATCGTCGTTGTTGAAGCCACCCACAGTTTGTTCTTGTTCGAAAACAGAAACGAGCAAATTTTCAGGAGTAACACCACCTTCCAAATCGTCATCGGCCTCACCCTTGCTAGATTCTTCTTCAGCGTCAGCTTGAGCCTGGACATTGGCCATCTTGACTTCGATCAAATTGATGAATTTACGTGCAACGGCACCCACAGAGTTCAAACCTTCAGTGGTATGTTGCATGTGTTTCTTGTACTGGTACAAACCCTCTTTGATCATCTTACCCTTTCTCAATTCAACACCAAGTTCCAAGAACTTGAAGATGATGGGTTCCAAGGTAGCAGCATCTGCGAAACGAGATCTTCTTGATGATAACAAATCGAATAGCGATTGCAACGCCGCCAATGGCTCGCCAACAGAGACTAATTCGTCAGCTCTTCTAATGGCATTTTCAGGACGTAGAGCCGGTGGAGCCATGATTGATTGATTGACTGTTTTGACTGCGAGTCGAGGTTATTTGTCGTCTGCTTGGCCAACGAATAACTCAACACAGCTAAACAAAAATCTTGCTTATTAGTGGTATAGTATTGCGTGCTAAATCAAATGTAACTTTGAAGTTTTTTACATATTTCCTCCGATGCCAACGACACTGAAAAATTTCTAATCTGAAAAAAAATGAACATCATTTACGACGAGCTCTTGAGGCTTACATACTTTGTTGATTGGTACGTGCATGTATACGTGTATGTATATCATAATGGATCTAAGATATGAGTTTGATTTCATGAGGATTGAACCATTAAGTCTACGAGTTCGTCAATAGGGTCGTCATCATGTCTTGCTGTTTCAATGTTCGTTAGGACCTTCTTCACGCCGACGTTCAATGTAGCTGTAACTTGGGACAGTTTACGAATAACTTCAACTCTACCAGCATCGTCAAGGAATTCTGTTTCAGTCATAACATTGTTTAGTTCTTCTAGATTTGACACGTTTGGCACCGCAATTTCATTGTCGAAGCAACTGAGTATATCCATTTGCTTAAGTACTGTGTAGGCGGATGTAGTTGATATGATCAAGAGACGACGATTGTTTGGAGGTTTTCTCTTCAAATAGACCTTGAGCACTTGTAGTATATTGTTTGAGAACCTTGGACCTATTGGAACCCAGTCGACAAGAGTTTCTAGCGAATCGATTACAAGGATGTTGAGTGGAGATTTGTAAGCATCTCTAAAGGTGTTGTCGATGTACGCTATTTTAGCGCTTTCCGACATACCTGCTATTTCTTCAGGGGAAATTAATCTAACAAAAGGAAATTCAGATTTTAGGGCGATAGCAGCGGCCAACGCAGTCTTTCCTGAACCAGGTGGACCATGAACTAGCAATGACACTAGACGTGATTTATCAGACTCCTTAACTTGGCGAACGTAACGAGCTCCGTTCTTCAAAATATCGTCCACAGAGTTGGAAAATCTGAAGACACCACCTTCAACGCAGGTTTTTAGATCCTCTTCACTGACACCAAATGCAGGTGTCACTTCTTCTAAGGCATTCAAAAAGTCTTGTCTGGTCACCTTCATGTTTGCGATGTCCTTGGTCTTTAACTTGGTGGTTCCTTGCCCTATATTTACTGTTTTGTTAATAGCGAAAGAACTGGCACTCTTGACCAAACCCTCAATTTCAGCACCCGAGAAATTCTTTGTGAGCGATGCAAGCTCTCTTAAATTCACATCAGATGTAAGCATGTTGTTTTCCCTCATCTTTTTTGTTTGAATTTCAAAGATTTGTTCTCTTCCCTCCTCATCTGGTAGCTGAATTTCAACTTGAACCTCGAATCTACCAGGACGCAATAAGGCATTATCAATCAAGTCCTTACGATTAGTCATACCAATGACCAAAATATTGTTCAACTGGTCAACACCATCCATCTTGGCAAGCAACTGATTGACAACGTTATCGCCAACACCGGTACCATCACCTCTCGAACCTCTCTGTTTGAAAACGGAGTCTAATTCATCGAAAATAATGATGTGTAACGACGACTCTTCTCCCTTTGCTTTGTATTCAGCTTCAGCATCTTTGAATAAGTTACGAATGTTTTCTTCAGAAGAACCAACGTACTTGCTTAAAATTTCAGGACCATTGACAATCTTAGGCTCTTTTGCATTTAGCATAGTACCGATTTTACGAGCAATCAAAGTTTTACCTGTACCTGGAGGGCCGAACAATAGAAGACCCTTAACATGAGAAATACCCAACTTTTCAATTACTGCTGGAGGGAAGATTCTACTTGCAAATGCTCTTCTAAAAATTTTGGTGAATTCACGGTCCAAACCACCAACACCCAAGTCTTCGAACTTAAAGTCTGGTCGAATAACTGCATCCGATCTTGGTCTTAACGAATTTGAGGACTTCAAATTGACCATTCCATCTCTTCCCTTGAAAAAATTTATTTGAGTTTGCTTAATGAGAATAGCCTTTGACTCAATTGACGTTGAAATAGGAGCTACAACTTCAACGTCGCCCAAATCGATAGTTTGAGTGGACCTAACTCTGATATCAAAAATGTGCCCTTTGAATTCAAAAATCAAGTATTGCGTTGGGGAGAAGATCTGGGATTCGAAGCTCTTCAAAAATTGTTTTGCAAGGTCATCTTGATCGAATGGTGTTTCCACAACTTTGCCTCTAGATCTGAAGCTGATTTCCAGATCCACGGCCCCTAAGTACGCTTGCTTTCCTGTATGTTGTAATGAATCATAAGCTTTGACATTAACATCTTGGTTCAAAGACCATCCACCCCACGTACGTTGATTCCCGTTAAACCCAACAGTACCTGGTTGAATCTCATTCGAGTGTCTCGTAGTAAATACAAACAAATTGTCCACAGTAACGTAAATGTTCTCTGGAAAATCGTTTGGCGACACTGCAGCTACATTGGCCAGCGCATAGTTATTGTTTGGGCAGTTGGCAACCCTTAGTTGTCTTGGGCTCATGTTGACGTTAGACATGTCCGGTATTCCGGCATGATGGGTGGCCTTACCAAATGAAGGCAACTTGCCACTCAATCCGAATTTCTCCATATTTTAAAAGGGGCGCACGAAACTTGTTATACCGTTCGAATGAATTGTTAATAAGCAATTGCCGTGAAATATACGAAATATAGTCACCTGATAGTACACGAAATACTTCAGAGTCCTACAGTACCGTTGTATGGCTTTTTATGCTGAGCTGTGCCATAAATTGAATCGCTCATTTTCAATGGTCAATAGGTTCTATTCTTTAATTTCTATATTTTTTTAGAAAAAACGTACTGGACAGGATTTGTAAACAAAATAGCATCCTTCCGATGTACACATTTAAGGATGAGATGTTTAATTCAAAGACACCCGATAAAGATCCATCGAACCAGGGGTTCAAGAAAGCTATCTAAGTGTGGAAATTGCGGAGTCGTGAGTTGGAATAGGATTCAAAGCTTCAAATGACTGTTGGCGCTTCGGTGGTGGGTAACCCTCGCGACGAAAGGTCGGTAATCACTGGTTCTTCAGACAATGTAAGGAGAAATCCCCATCGAAATGAAAACGCGACTGACCGATACGTGAACGAGTTTGGTCAGTGGGAGAGCGACTATAACGTCATACATTGCCTAAACTGTGGGATTAAATTTTCTTTTCTGGTAAGACGGCACCACTGTCGTTGTTGTGGAAGAATATACTGTTCTGGCTGCTGCTCCAAATTCGCATGGTATGACAAAAGCAGGGTCAAAGTTGTATTGAAAAGCGCTTCTGATTATGAAATGGAGCCGTACCGCACGTGTGATTCTTGTTATGAGAATCTTCTACAAATGAAGCTGCTGCGAACTGCATGGGGTGAAACACTGCTCCCGAAACCTGGACAAAACAGATCTTTCACCGGATCCTCTTCGGAGATCAACTCGATTCGCTCATCTTCAATGCGGCAATTTGAGTTCATGAAGACCCAAAATGTTGTGGAAACTGTACGGGAAGCTGAAAGTGAGCGAAACAGCCCAAGACGTATCCACCCTGTTGCGGATGAAGATTATGCTAGATGTCCGATATGTAATTTCGATCTGCAAGTTTTTGGAACGGAAGAAGCAGCGCAGCAGGAGCATGTAGCCGCATGCATACGGCAAGCTGAAATTGCCCAGCAACAGCACAGTATTGTTGGAAGCCCCACCTACCAGAACAGAATGCTTGTGTACCAAATTCCACAGAACAGCACGAATATCCAAGAGTGTCCGATATGTTTCGAAGACATGCTACCAGGACAAAAAGTGGGCAGACTAGAGTGTCTATGCGTATTTCACTACCACTGTATCAAGAGCTGGTTCAAAAAGAAAGTACAAAAACTGTCTACGCTGAATCCTCGTGCTGAAGACACTGTCTCCATGCTTGGAAAGAATTACTGTCCTTTCCATGATGCAGTGTATTATTGACACATTTTGTCAAACCCGTCCCATCAAACATACATTTCACACATCCCCTAATACTTAATTATCACGACATATATTCTACCTAATTATCAGCTCTCGCCTTGCTGTATCCTTTTACCTTTCGCTACTTTGAATTGCTAGCTGCGCCATTTGCATGCCCATATTCTATGTATTTACACTGTTTAGAACTTACGAACTTATAAAGGCACCTTGTAATCGCTGACATCTAAAACAAATCTGGGAACCGTCTGTTACCGAGCTTTGGAGATTGCACTTTTCAGTATCGACAGTGCAGCTTCTTGCAACGTGCGGACTTTCTGTATCGTTCTCATTAAGGCTGTAAGTCGCAGGAAGGAAGGAACCCTGAACTTCTTTTACCGGCCAGGCTCATGAAGCTTGCTTGGCTCGGTTGAGCCCGGCAGGCTGGGCTGGCTAGCTGCATCCTAGAAGAAAAGGATGGCGAAATGCGTGTGAGAAATGAAATGAAAAGTAGTAACGTATGCGAAACGAACGCGAAACGCAAGTTGTTTCTTTAAAGAGTCACGTGGTTCGAAAGAAACTTTCTAGCGGAATAAAGTTAATGCGTATTCCCAAGTGGACTAGCGATGGGATGTGATGAGCTCTATATACAAGAGTTGATCACAGCACAACGAAGCAGCAACCAAAGTAATTGTTTGTCGTGTGAGCTGTGAAATACAGTGTTAAACCGGTAAAAGGTGGAAAACTCGCTATGGCGAAGTGTGAAGTATGTCACGAAAAGGAAGCACTTTATAGATGTCCGAAAACTAGTGTTCGGTATTGTTCACTAGTCTGTTACAAAAGCATCACGCTGCCACAACCGGCAAACGAGGAAGCAGACAAAAGCAGTGTGGGATCTGGTGGTTCTAAGGGTAACTGCAACGACGCTGAAACACCGGCGGTAGAGTCAGAAACGGTTTCTGATGATTTCTCTCCTAAGGCATTGGGAACATATCAGTATGCTTTGGACGACGGGCGCATGCGTGAGTTGTTACGACACAACACTGTCAAGTTTCATTTGGACAAAGTGTACAAGATCCTAAACGTTAATTCCGGCAGTGGACCATCAGACTCATCCATGACGTTAGATATGAAACGCGAACTCGCAATGGACTACCTCAACACACTGCGGACTGGTGGGATTCATTGTAACGAAGCCATCGAAGAATTCTGTCAGATATTTCTGGAATTATTGCGAGATCACAACTGAGCTCGCATACTGTACGTAGAGTACATTGCAAACTGCATACAAACACATACCCTATTTAAGTTCGGGAGCAGCATATTCAATGGGCCACGCTAAAATTGGCCATGCGAATGATTATATCACATATACTGTGTAATGAAGAAAAGAAATACTTTTTACTCGCTTTGCACTTGTCCTGATTAGACCGCTCTATGTATAGGTATGCTATTGATACTTATTCAATAATAGTTCTGCTTTTAAAAATTAACTAATTCAAACCACCGGTCAGTTACCTTCATCAACATCACTGTAGAGATCGCTATCAAGATCTTCAGGAACGTCGCTGTAGTTACCTTCGCTATCTGAATCGGATGAATCAGATGCACTATCTTCAGAACCACTTTCCTCCCCAGCTTCGCCGTTAGCTGCAGCCTCTTCTCTTGCCTTTCTTCTTTCCAGTTTTCTTTGTTTCTTGGCTTCCTTACCAGCCTTCTTTCTGGCTATATTTTCTTCTTGCTCCTTCTTTCTTTGTTCCTTTAGCTTCATCTTTTGTGCATGCCTCTTCTCCAATGCCTTGATCTCCGAGTCAGATTTTTTGACATATTCGTGATGAAGAACTTTACCAGCACAGATACCTTCTTCAATCTTGACTAGTTTCAAAGTTAGTCTTGGTCCAATTTCAGTAAGCTTGATAGCCTTTTTCTTTGGCTGTTGTGCTTGGTGGCTTTCTTCTTCTTCCTCTTGTTCTGGTTCTTGTTCTAAATCGGCATCTTCGTCGTCCATCTTTACATCATCGTCACCATCAACAGTAGACTCTTCTGTCTTTGACTTGACTGGTTTTTCACCGCCATTTTTGTTAGCCAAATGGCGTGGAATATGCTTGATATGCTTATCTTGTTTGTCCATCACCTTAACGATGGCATCTTCTTCAATTTCGGACTCAGAAGTGTATGCTGCGATGTCATGGTCTAATATTAAAGAGGCAATGTCATCCTTTCTATGCAAATTCGGCACGGCCTTATTGAGCTTTTGTTTAGATTTGTATAACTTCTTCAAATTCTTCGAAAGATCCACTTCTCTTACATCTATCGAATAATGTCTCAATGAAATCTCTCCGGTTGCGCTATCCTTGTTGATCATAAACACTCTCTTAATAGTGTTCAACTGTATCTTAGCTGGGTTCAAAGGTGGGAATACATTTTGGAACATTGACACAATCACTTTCTCCACATTTGCCTTTTCTTCATCTTCGTTACCCTTGATGTGGAATCCATTCAACACTAGAAGAGGTGGACTTAGAATATCTTCTTTGCTTAGAGACTTAGGTCTCTTCAAAAACTTTTTGATATCTTTTCCTAATGAGTAATCCTGTACTTGGAATGTGATAGTAGGTCCCTGTGGAGTCCTGGCAATTTTCAAAGAAACGTTACCAGTCTTTTCAGATTGCGTGAAGATGAATAGATGTGATACACCCAATGGACCACACATAACAACGAAATCCTTCAATTTATTCGATTTACGTTCTCTAAGCTTGATGGCAGTATGTGGCTGCATCACAGTACGGAAGTCCTTCACCAATTGATTCAAAGAATGACTACCTAGCGACACTTGGCCCACTCTGATCACCATTGACTTAGGAATCTTTTTCAAGTCCTCTGGCGATGCCTTGGCATGAGTTCTATTCTTTGTTCTTCTCTTAGCCATTTTGATCGTGCTGATGGTCTGGTTGATTCAGTTCTACTAAAACCTACTCAAACAATGTTATCAGATGGTTTCTTGTTACGTTTACTCACAAACAAATCAGATCTCCTGTATCAGTTCTGCTATACAAACCGTTGCAATAGTAGCTTTAACTCACATCCATCTCATCTCATCTCATCTTTTTTTTTTTTTCAGCTTGAATTAGCGATATGTCGAAAATTTTCATATAGTAAGTAAAACGTTTCTTTTCCACCACGTAGAAAGGAAAAATCAACGTATAGTGTGGAACTCTTAGATGAGATGCGATGAGATGCGCTGACATGATATAGAGTTTAGAGGATCTGATTCACAGTAACTATCAGTAACATCCTTCGTGTACTAATCATTTAAGTCGAACAACAGGACAAGTGTAACTGTCTTAAGTGAATCAACATAGTTGCAATGGCTAAGGTAGAAAAGAAACAGACAAGCAAAAAGAACAATGAGGTTCTGTCATTAGCAGAGAAAATCAAGAGAAAGGCTCTAGAAAAGCAGCAACAGGCCGGTGCAGAGGAATCTGCTGTGGACCAAAAGAATCCAGCATCTGCGAGTGATGGAAGTGATGCTGTTGAAGAGGAATTGGAAGAAACTGAAGATGTTTTCGAATCCTTTACGCAGCTGGATCTTGTTCCAGAACTTATTGAAGCTTGTGAAAATCTTAAGTACAGCAAACCAACTCCTATTCAATCTAAAGCTATTCCTCCTGCCTTGAAGGGTAGTGATATTATTGGGTTAGCTCAAACAGGTTCCGGTAAAACAGCAGCGTTCGCTATTCCAATTTTGAACCAACTATGGCACGATCAACAACCTTATTATGCATGTATCTTGGCCCCGACCAGAGAATTGGCACAGCAGATCAAAGAAACATTTGACTCACTAGGTTCCCTTATGGGTGTCAGATCGACTTGTATCGTTGGTGGTATGAGTATGATGGATCAGGCTCGTGATTTAATGCGTAAACCGCACATTATTATCGCCACGCCAGGTAGACTAATGGATCATTTGGAAAATACCAAGGGTTTCAATTTGCGTAAATTGAAATACCTGGTCATGGATGAAGCTGATAGGTTGCTAGATATGGAGTTCGGGCCCGTTCTTGATCGTATTTTGAACATCATTCCAACTCAAGGTAGAACCACATATTTGTTTTCTGCAACGATGACATCCAAAATTGATAAACTTCAAAGAGCGTCGCTCACGAACCCCGTTAAATGTGCTGTCTCTAACAAGTACCAAACTGTTGATACCTTAGTTCAGACTTTAATGGTTGTACCCGGTGGACTGAAGAACACTTTCTTAATCTATTTGCTAAACGAATTCATCGGAAAGAGTACCATCGTATTTACCAGGACCAAGGCTAACGCAGAAAGAATATCTAACCTCTGCAACTTGTTAGAATTCAGTGCTACAGCGTTGCACGGTGACTTAAATCAAAATCAAAGAACAGGTGCTCTAGATTTGTTCAAAGCCGGAAAAAGATCCATCCTTGTCGCAACAGATGTTGCTGCCAGAGGTTTGGATATTCCATCAGTTGATATAGTCATAAATTATGATATTCCTGTTGATTCCAAGTCTTATATACATCGTGTTGGTAGAACTGCAAGAGCTGGACGTTCTGGTAAATCTATTTCTTTAGTTTCCCAATACGATCTGGAGCTGATTTTGAGAATCGAGGATGTCTTGGGGAAGAAACTTCCAAAGGAGAATGTCGACAAGGATGCGATTCTTGCCCTTAGAGACTCCGTAGATAAGGCAAACGGTGAAGTTGTCATGGAGCTAAATAGAAGAAACAAAGAGAAACAAGCTAGGGGTAAGGGTAGAAGAGGTAGAATGGCATCAAGGGACAATATGGACAGAGAAGAACACTAGAAAGTTAAATGTGTGTGATGACTTGCATGACGTTAGTTTTATTTATCTGTACATAGATAGCAGTAGATATAATTTCAGAACTATCATTATTTATACATATATTATGCTGTGGTTCCTTGTTTGACTAGTGTTCTGTATTTTTGAATACCCAAATTGACCGAATCGAAAACGTGTACCAGGTAAGCTTTACAATATTTGGCAATTTCTTGATTTTCTTCACTGTCGACCGAATTCAACAAGGAATCAATCTTTTCTTGACAATCCATTAAATTCTTGTACAGCTTTTTCACTAGTACGGTCTTTCTAGGATCTCCGCTTTGAAAATTGATGTAGAAATGCTTTAAAAATTCGCAACAGCAATTATTTAGCATTCTGCAACTTTCCAAAATATTCATAGGTAGTTGAGATATTGATTCCTTTGTTGCTTCTTGGGACATGCTGTTATTGGAGATTGTTGTGCCTAGCATTTGATCCGAATTCATGTGCTTAGATTGTTTTGCATTTATTTTGACAGCTCTCATAACTCGTTGGTTAATTGATTTTGTTACCTCTGGTGAGATTTTTGACAGTGTGGTCAAATCCATTGTCGAATTATTCATGGTTGAAATAATAGTGCTTATTTCATTTTTTACTTCAGTCCAAGATATGGAGCTGTTTTCTTTATGCATCTGTTGATTTTTAGCATCCAACACCTTTCTCTTTAATTTAATCTCGGCATAATCCGTAGGAGCTCCCTCGTCTAAATCTGAGTATAGTATTTCTTCCCTCTCTTCTTTATCAGGGTCCTCCTGTGGAAGGTTCACCCTCGAATACTCGTTCTCAAGAGATTCCACCATTTTTTCACTTAGTCTGTTCATGCCTCGTAAAATTGCCATGCCACCGTCGCTATTACCATTTGGATCGATCCCGGAACGCATTGTGAAATCAGGTCTATGTCCTTTCTTTACAGGATCATCATTTAGATTGCCTTCAATGTCCAATGTTTTTCTGACGCTATGCTGTAATAACTCATCATCACGTCTGTCGTATTCCTGATCAAGAGATAAGTAACGATCAATGATTATATCTCCACGATCGTGATTCATAATACGTTCACCTCTAAGCTTACGGAACAGTTTTGAAGAAAACAGTCTTGCCCAAAATTCCTGCTCTTTGAAGTTTTTGGGGACGTTATCGTCGTAAGCTTTCTTCACAATAGGATAACTCTGAAAGATAGTGTGAATCTTCTCTCTGGAAACATTGACATTCACTTTATTATCCGAGGATGCCACCGGTTTAATAGTAGAAAGAACGTTGTATGGACCAATCTTTTGAGAAGTCGATAAAGCATAAGCTCTTAAAAGTGGAATACGAGTAGACCAAAATTCATGCGGTGGAAGTCCAGACTTTATTACAGTTTCCTGGAAAATGTTCATCAACTCTTTACTCTCCTTTAGCAAGGATTGTTGGAGCATAAGGTTTGACAAGAGTTTCGATTTTGTTAAGGAACTATCAAGCATTGTTGTGTTTATTAAGTCTTGCGGCAGATGAGACGATTGCGGGGCCTCTGATGCAGCCGGTGTATCAGCGACTTGAGTTTCCGCATCATTCTTATGTTTTTCTTGTGAAGACTCTTCGTCTTTGTATCTTGCAATGATATGTTGTAGAGTTTCCTTTATATTATCCATCACATTTCTATTGTTAAACGTAAACATGTAAACTAGTGGTTTCACTGGTATCTCATTTCCTTCGTTATCCCTCCTTTTTTTTAAGTTTGGATCGATCTTACCCACGATTCTTAGCATCATTTTATCACTAGAAGCAGGTGTTGCTTGTAGCTTGTCGACCGTATTTAATTGGATCGCAGTACTTTTGTCACCATCTGTTGATCTCCAAATCAAAACTGCTGGAGATGCATCTTCATCTACTCGAAGCATACCATTAACCTTCTTATAGGTGGCAGCACCAGAATGAGTTTCAGACATTATCGCTTTGGTACGGTGTTGTAATTAATGGTATTTGGGTTTTTCAATGGATTTACTTGCTCACGGTTCCTATATTTCCGCTGCTGAACAAATCCAGTTTATTATATGGAAGCTTATTCTCAAGAGTCTAAGTTGAATCTTAATTTGATTCCATATATCGAATACGTACTTCGAATGTAAAAGAGAAAAGTCAGACAAAAGTCAGATATACCTAAGTGTAGCCAACTATCTAATGTTCAATAGAACCCGGGTACACCCTTTTATCTGAACAGATACCAGGGGAACAGGGCGAAGGCAGGTGCAACAACTATAAGCTATGCACAAGTGAAATAGCATTGGTTCGAAACCGTTGACGGTCACGTGTGCTGGCAGTTCTTCGCTTACCCTTCCTTATCGCTCGGAACAAGCAAAAATTTTCAAACTGTTCGATTCGAGCATTAGTTGAATCTCAGAATATCAAAAATGTTAAGCGATGAGCTGAGGAAAGTCACCTAAACTAATTAAAGTCAGGTCTCTCGTTGTTGTAAACAGTTGCTTTCAATTTTAGTGTATAGCGATTTTGGAAAGCCTTTTGACCTACAATAAACATAAAGCACAATGTCAGGCCCTATTATTGGTATTGCCTTCGGTAACACCTCTTCCTCTATTGCCTACGTCAATCCTAAAAACGATGTCGATGTCATCGCTAACCAAGATGGTGAACGTTCCATCCCATCGGTTTTGTCTTACGTTGGCGAAGATGAATACCATGGTGGCCAAGCTTTGCAACAATTAGTTAGAAACCCAAAGAACACAATTATCAACTTCCGTGATTTCATTGGTTTACCCTTCTCTGAATGTGATACTTCCAGATGTTCAACTGGTGCTCCAGTCGTTGAGATCGACGGTAAGGCCGGTTTCGTTGTCAAGAGAGGCGACGATGTTGAAGAAAAGTTGACCATCGACGAAGTTGTTTCCAGACACTTGAAGAACTTGAAGTTGGCTGCTGAAGATTACATTGGTCAAACTATCTCCAAGTCTGTTTTGGCTATCCCAACCAACTTCACTGATGCTCAAAAGACTGCTTTGAAGGAAGCTGCAAAGTCTGTCGATCTGGAAATTGTCTTCTTCATCAACGAACCATCTTCTGCTCTTTTGGCACATGTCGAAGAATTCCCATTGGACAAGGACCAAAACGTTGTGGTTGCTGATTTCGGTGGTGTCAGATCTGACGCTGCTGTCATTGCCATCCGTAACGGAATCTTCACTTTGCTAGCTACTGAGCACGATGCTAAGTTGGGTGGTGACAACTTGGACGCCGCTTTGATCGATTTCTTCGCTGATGACTTCGAAAAGAAGAACAAGTCCAACCCAAAGAAGAACGCTAGATCCTTGGCTAAGTTAAAGGCCAGTGCCCAATTGACCAAAAAGACCCTGTCTAATGTTACGTCTGCCACAATCTCCATCGATTCATTGGCTGATGGTTTCGACTACCACTCTTCCATTAACAGAATGAGATACGAATTGGTAGCTAACAAGGTCATTTCCCAATTCACCGCATTCATCGAAAAGGTTATCAAGAAGGCTGATTTGGACACTTTGGACATTGACTCTGTTCTTTTGGTCGGTGGTACTGCATTCACACCAAAATTGGCAACCAACTTGGAATTTATCTTCCCAGAAACCGTCGACATTCTATCACCTCTATCCAAGAACGCTTCAAATAATCCAAACGAATTGACAGCCTCCGGTGCTGCTTCACAAGCTGAACTTTTGTCCGCATATGATGCTGACGAATTAGCTCAATCTCTAGAGCCAATTATCCTAAATACTCCACATTTGTCCAAGCACATTGGGTTGGTTGATGCCAAGGGCGATTTCGTTCCAGTACTATTGGCTGAAACTTCTTACCCAGTCAAGAAAACAATCACTTTAAAGAAGGCTGCAGGTGACTTCACCATTGCTGTTTATGAAGGTGAACATCACATCAAAGAATCCGTGCTTGAACCGGCTCCAAAGGAAGAAAAATCTGCCAAGACTGAAGACGACGATGAAGACGACGAAAGTGACTGGTCTGACGAAGATGACGAACCAGAAGTCGTCAGAGAAAAACACTACAAGTTGGGCAGTAAATTGTTGGAACTTGGTGTCGAGGGTGTCAAGGGTCTAGAACTTATCTTCAACGTTGACAAGGAAGGTGTACTAAGAGTTGCCGCTAGAGACTTGAAGTCCAACAATGTCGTCAAAGGTGAATTATAAATTAGAGACACAAATAACACAACAAACTATAATAAGGAAGGATAACAGATTTATTTAGGCGTACGATTTTCTGTCGCATGCTGAAAAGAATAAACTGCGTATATAAATGATTTAATATCAATATTTCTGATCAGAGCCAAAAGCTTAATTGAGCTGTTAGTTGCTTCTTTTTAAAATAAGTGGCTGCAATCTAAACGGCCTTTAAAAAATAAAAGAATAAATAGTTGCATGATTTCAAAATAACTACCTAACTGAAGTAGTTCAAGGCAGCATTCACTATACTGGGTCATAATAAGATTCAGCGGTCGCAGCGCAATGACAGTGTATCCATCCATTCACATTTTAGGTTTCGGGGCCATTGGGAGCCTCATTGGTGTTCATTTGCAAAAGTATGGAGGCACCAAAGTGATTCCACTATTTAGATCTTTGGAAAGACTCAATGAGTTCAAGAAAAACAAATGTAAGACTTCGATCAAACCGTTGTTTGACCTAAGCTTAGGTCTCGTCACTGAACAATTCACGAGTGCCGCTTGTCCAGAAACGTTTAAGGGTAAAATTGATAATTTAATCATAACCTGTAAGACATACCAAACTGCTGATGCGTTGAGACCGTTTCTACCCTATCTCCACAACGAGTCCAATATCATCATGATCCAGAACGGTCTGGGCGTCACCGAGCTACTGAAGGAAGAAGTCTTCACAGGAACTGATTTGAAGCCTAACCTGTTCCAGGGTGTCATTGGACATGGTATCTTCCAGGATAAAGAGATAAAGAGCCAATACAACTTTGCAGGGTTTGTCAATTGCAAAATCTCAAAGTTACCTGAAGACGACAAAAACATTATAGAAACATTCGATCAATTGAACGAATGGAAAAAGAACGACCTAATCAAAGCATTACTAGCCTTAGAGAATTCGCTGGCAGTGGTTCACATGACGTACCAAGAACTCTTGCTCGGCCAACTTGAAAAATTCCTTGTCAACTGCTGCATAAACTCGGTGACCTCCATCGTGGACTGTATTAACGGAGAATTGGCTAACTGCGGGGAACCTGTGTTTACTTCAATTATCGAAGAGGCACTCAACGTATTCCAAACCGCATACAAACCTCTCTTCGAATATCCACAGATCTTCGACAAAACTGAAAACGGGAAACTACCAAAACTTGACGTCGCTGGTAGATTAAACCTAGACGTCACAGTGAAAAGCACCATTGAAATGGGCTGTATCATCAACGGAAGCAATTCTTCTTCGATGAGACAAGACGTCTTAAACCTCAGAGATACAGAGATCGACTACATCAATGGGTACATCGTGACTCTGTGCAGGAAATTCTCATTGCCAGAATCCGATGCTAAAGTCAACAGAACAATCCAGCAACTCGTGAAGCTGAGATTGAGATTGAACCAGACCCGACACGAAAGCCAATTGGCGTAGACACTATATGTAGCACAAAATTTGTAATTTTCTTGCCCGCTGCCATCAGTCATGCTAGTACTTTTCTCGACATATGTTATTCTGACACCAGGCTATTTGAATCTAAACTTTACTAATCATTTACCCCAGACAATTGCAATGAAGCAAAATAAATCAAGCTTGAAAAAGCCCGCTCTAATTGGCAAACCCAGGAACGACGGACATCACGACTCGGCAACCAAAATTAAACACAGATACAAATGTATATGATAAAATAAACAGCGGATACAAAAAAAAAAGATATCAACTAAGGCATATCACCGGACTGAAAGTACCTACCGTTCGTGCATCAAAAGAAATGAAAATTAAACCCTCTAAACGCACCATAATCCGCAATCAAGAGAACTAACCCCAAGCGTTCAAATTTTTTTTTTTGGCAGCTTTTTTTTCCTTTCCTCTCTTATAATATATATTTATATATTCCGTATTACTCTACGGCGAAAACGACGAAAGTTGGAAAAATGATCAAAGAAACAGAGAAAGAAAAAAAAACAGCGAAATTGAAATTGAAGAAAAATACTTAAACATTGATTAAGTTGTAGCGGAAGCAGAACGACAGTGTTATATTGCAGAGCAACAAAGGTTGTTCAACAGGATTTGAAGTTGCTGAATCGACTCTTTTTCATTGGTTTTCAAGACAGGCGAAACCTATGAGCAGTGTCAGAGCGGTATGAATTCTGATAGTGCGATGACAGGAATTGACGATAATAATGAAATGGATAACGATGAAAATGGGGTTTCTCTGAAAGCCCGTGCCAACGCAGAGTCTGTAGAAGGGGCTGTCGATAGTGGTTCTGGTATTCAAGCAGGACTGGAGAGTCAACGGGGTATAATTCAAGATCTAGAAAGGAAAGTTTCACAGATCGAATCTATCTTGCCTGAAACGGACGAAATTATTCAAAAGAGTATTGAATCTGTGGTGGTGACTTTGAAAAATCTTTCGCATAATCAGCAAGTTTTAGAGACGAAGTTCGAGGACCTGTTGAAGAATCAGGTGAATTCGGACGCTGCAATCAACGATTTGTCTGGGGAGATCATCAAGATCAAACAAATGTTATCTGAGAGATCAATGACGTCAGGTGTATCGTCAGGGACAATATCATCTGCTAGTTACGGCTCACCTGCAAATACAACTTCTGCAACAGTGTATTCTCCACATAGGGGCCCAGGAAGACCGCCTAAGAAGATGACTTCTATTCTGTCCAATGGTGATAAAAAGGCAAAGTTGCCATTTCCAAGCGATCATATATCGAAATCAAAACGTCTTTTCCTGGACCCAAGCAGGGAAATTACGAACGTTAGTCTGAACTACGATGCCGATGCGAACGGAAGCCGATCTCGTGTTTCTGGAGTATCTTCCAATGTTAAGATGGACGCGTCACATGAACCTAAGAAACGTAGAGGCAGACCATCAAAGAAAAACTCATGGGAAAACCAACATGCATCCACTCAAAAGAAACCAAACGCTATTGACGGTGATACCAAAGATAGCCAAAGTGCTAGCGCAAGACGCAAGTCTCAAAGGGTGAAAAATGGCTCACAGCAGTACGATGAACAATCTGATCTTTCCTCATCTTTCTCCGGTACATCTGATAATGAAGCTCAAGATGACGATGGAGAATCCATGACTGATGAGAAACAAACAGGCAACGACCTTACTGACTCTCGTAGTAAGAAACAAAAAGATCTAGAAACGAAAAGAGATGAAAGAGAGAGGATGTTGGTTACCATGAAATATAGCGACCGTAACGTCACTAGGAATTTCATGGAGCTCAACAAAGATCTCTTCATGGCTATGAAACAGGAAGAGAGGAAGAAAAGAATGACTGCTGTACCGTTTAGTGCCCCAGTACCGTTGGGCAAATACCAACTATTTGGCAAAAACTTGGAGAAACTATCCAAAGTTCCATTCTCTTTATCACAAACAGCCGAAAACTCTTTGGCTGGGCAATCGCCCTTATCCAATCCTCCAGATTCTGCTCGTTCTGTGACACCTGATACCATACTTCCTGCAAGTCATAATATATATCGTCCAGATAGTACAGAACCAAATTCTGGTGTAGCTGAAGAAAATTCTACTCCACAACAGTTTGAAATGATAAGCAATGATCACCAAGAAGGAGCAAACAATTCTGCGAAAAGAAACTCTTCCGAGATAGGTGACCGTTCCAAAGCTTCTGGTGAAGCAGAAGGTCCTCGTAAGGTGAGAATTTTGTCCATTTTAAACGACGACGTTACAAATGACGCGAAAACAGAAAATGATAATGGTGATGGTGATGGACGCCGTGCATTAGATATCTCTCCTTCAAATTTACCAGGTGTTATGGAAGAACTGCCAAGTTCTCAAGTTTCTGTCGAATCTACAGATAATTATCAAGAAAAGTTCGCCGTTACCACGTTACACGGCTCAGGCGATTCTCCAAGTAAGAAAAGGCAGCTATCTCTTCATGATCGTCGAAAGATGAGCAGAATGATCCCAATGCTGCCCGAAAAGAAGGACAAACGAGGCAGACCAAGCTCGAATAATCAATCACAGGAAAATGCGGCGTCATTATTAATGTCGTCTCCAGTAGAACTTTACTGCCGCGAAGGCTTTTTTTATAGAAAGGGTTCTACAGTTCCGATATCTGCTGGAGAGTACCTGGACTTGAAGTTCAGGCACAAAGAGGATGAATTGATCAAGTTAACAATGCACGAGGAAGATTACGCTGAGTTAACTAGACAAGATAGGATAAATGCATACTTCCTCAAGCCGGATATTGAAATTGAAACTTCTATGACATGTCAAGTTTTATCTAACGTCATCTTGACCGAAAGGTACGTCAACTCCTTGGAATACTTTTTGATGGAATTCCGTTGGGAGAACAGGCTAGTCAGTTTGGGGCTCAAATTAAGGGAATCCAAAAGGACTTGGCAAAGAAGAAAAGCATTGTTTGCATTATTCGAATTTTGGAGAGATAAGTCGAAAGACAAAAGAGGATTTCATAATTACACATTGCTACATGCAATCAAAGAGATGGAAAATTACAGAGTATTCATCAACCGCTCAGTTTCGTGGTTTTACAACCACATCACACTTTTGAAAATGATTTTATTCGATTTGTGTGACAATACAAATACACATTGGAGAGAGTGGATGTTTGCCAGAGATTCCGAGCTACCTTTAGTTGGTAAAAATGGTGTGGATATCAACAACATTAACAGAGAAATTGATAATATTCTAGTGCTTGATTTCCTTGAAGACGGTTCTAAAAATTCGAACAAGAAATCAAGTTCAATTCCATACAAAGAAAACACTGAGGGGCCGTTAGAGCAGCCTTACATTATAAATGATGTTTCAAAACAGCATAAAATACAAAACGAAGCACCAATCGTGCAACCCCAACATCAGCCAGAAGCGCAAGTTTCTAAATTAGCTGCGTCTAAACCAGAGGAGCCTTTTAACGCTACTGGCACGGCAGATGTGGAGCAAGAATTGGATTCACCATCCATTCAAAAGTCTTCCGAGGAGTTGCAACCTTCGCAATAAAAATTTTGCATATTGGCAAAAACTTAATCTCTACACAATTCATTTTCCTAAGACTTTCAAAACCATTTTAGTTACATTTTCCATGAATAAGAACAATATGCTGTGTAAACTTATGTATCGAATATTATTCGCGATGAATTTCTGGACTATTTATATAGTCGAGAATTTTAGATTACGATGGCAACCTTGTGTAGTGTGAAGTGCTGTGTTTTTCTCTTACACTTGAGCAGTTTGAATTCGGTCTTATATTATGGACTTCTCAAATGGTAATATTTACACTACTATAAAATTTTTAGAAAATACGTTAAATAAAATGGTTTAGCGATAAGGTTGACAGACATCGATGTATTTCAAACAGAGAGCATACCAGTATTACGAAGCAACGAGGTTTGACAACGCTAGGAGACATATTATCATTCGGACCAATGTTAGTCGATTTAAACGTTCCGTGGCCGCAGAAAGACTTTAAAACTCCGCCATCTGCGAAGGATATAAAACTATTGCAAAATACTCTTGCAACATTACACACATTAGGATATACCCATGTGGCGTTAAACTTCACCGTCAACCAACAGGATAAGTTTCCAACATCAGTGAAAGAGATGAATCCCATTGACTTATCGCATTTTGATCAATTCACCAAATCCACTGGACTAAAACTATACACAAGAATCACTATTATTATAGATGACCTTTCAAAAGGTCAGCCACTGACAAAGATATCACAAGCCTATGATATTGTGGCGGCTCTACCGGTCAGTGAAAAGGCTGTTACCCTTGCCACTTCTAATTTAGATGTCGACATGCTTTCCTTTTATTATGATAAGAGACTTCCTACTTTGCTAAAGCACCATGCAATGGGCGGTTGTGTCAGAAGAGGTGTCAAAGTAGAAATCGTTTACGCTAACGCTCTGCGAGACATCAGAACACGCAGACAATTCGTATCTAATGTGAAAAGCGTGATCAGAACTTGCAGGAACAGAGGTATTGTAATCAGCAGCGGAGCGCTCACTCCATTAGAATGCCGTAACGTAATCGGTGTAACAAGCATCCTAAATTTTATTGGACTACCGAACGACAAATGCGGTAAAGCTATGGGCGAACTTGCCAGTTTGGTGCTTCTTAATGGAAGATTGAGAAACAAGAGTTATAAGCAAGTAGTGTGCATCGGTAACGAAGACGTGGTAAATGAAGACTTCAACGGAAATGCATCATATAAAATCGTGAAAAGAAAAAACACTGAAACGCTTGAGAAGAATGACCTGAAAAAGCCAAAGATATGACTTGGATATCCGATTTGGTTTGTTGACAGCTTTTGAATTACCTAAGGGCTCGTAAATCAATATGTAGACTTCAATATTATGTAAGAAAGATTTCAGGAACTAAGTCCCAGCTAGCGTCAGCAAAAGTAAAGAAGTTTGACGATTTTGTCAATATATGCCATAACAATCGATGAACGTCCTTGGCATGGCGTTGATGACTTCTTGAAATTACGTATCAGAAACCAACATTTACAATCTAAAGCTGTGTTATCATTTCAAGACGTTTAAATATATTCATAACTAAAACTCATACTCCAAATTGAAATATACAACTTTTGACAGTATATTACCCGGAACTAACGAAGCTTTACGGATGGCCAACGCTCAGCGGCTATCTTACATGTATAAAATACTCACATATTTAAACAAGGCAAGTTCTTTTCCTATATGCACTTCAGCGGTAAAACAGACAATCGACTGATGGTAACTATATTATTGTGTCGACAGTAGGCCTACAAGTGGGATCACAGATTAAAATGAGTGAGTTCAAGAGTATTCTTAGAAAATGGAAGCGCCCTGCAATTCTCAAGAAGCGCATTAAGAGGGGAAAACGTAAAGAGAATTGGGAGCATCAAATTGAAAAGTCTTTAAATGAGTGCGAGGATGTCAGGAATATTTTGGCTGCACGCTTCCGAACATTGGATGAATCGAAGATCAACAATGGAAGATTTTATGCACAGCACGCAGAAGCCTTTGTTACACAACCCCTATCCAAAGAAGAACTGGATACAATCAAATACACTAACTTTGCAATGGAGAGGTACTGCAGGTTAGGTACCAGACCAGTGATTCCCAAAACATGCTCAACTAATCGTCGCAAATTGAAGGTCGATCTATCCCCAACAGTGATTTCTACGGAGGAATCAGAAAATCAAGCAATAGTTAAGGACTTTTCCGAATTTGTAGAGGTGTCTTTTAATAGTTTGAGCATCTCGGATGAGCACACACTTCAACCAAACTTTACTACACTTCCTGAAGAGAAGCCCGATGCTGAGAATCCCTTGTTTCTCGAAAGCTTGTTCAGTAATGGCTCGAATATACCGTAAATGGAAAGTATATTAGGGCAAAAAAATTACTTTGTCCAACACGAAAACGGCAGCCGCTAGTTCGAAATATGAAACCAAGGAAAAATGATTAACGCTAATGTGTGCAGACCAAAAAAAAAAAAAACAACCTTACTGACTGAACGCGCGGCTCATTCTCTCTGAAAAAGATGTGAGGAAAAAAAAAATCGTGTTTTTACCCAATATAGGCATCCTTCAAATCACCGACATTCAGTACGTTCGATCATGGATGCGAAAAAAGGTAAAAGGTCGAAACGGAGGAATGTATGAAACGTTAACGGTCCTAACAGGGTAGCTTCATATATGTATATATATAGAGCTACCCTGTTCTGCGCTGTGAAACTCAATACTGTAAATCAAATATGTCAGTAGGGAAACAGAAAACACCGAAAACACCAACTTAATCAAAACTGATGGCCGCCATGAATGCGCCACAGATCAAGTCGATCTGGCTAGATGAAGATGACGAAGCAGAAAAATTATACGGTCTGCAAGCGCACCAACTCATGGACTCTGATAATGACGACGAATTGGGAGTCGTCATGATCAACAGCGATAAGCCTGTACTCAGCAACAGAACAAACATCGATCTTCCACCATTACCACCAAACGCTTACGATACATCACCAGGCAAGAATTCTTTCATGAAGAAGAAGAAAGGTCTCTTGAAATTGTTCCAGAACAAGACAAACAAAGAAACAACCCCAAGACTTAAGATTTCTGTTCCATTTGGTTTCAATCACATTTCTCACGCAGATTCAAAGGCAGGGTTTGATATGCCTGCCTTGGATTCACCAAATTTGGCTAGCAATCATCTACAAAATATACCAGAAAACGTGGAATATCCAATAAACAACGAGGAAGACTCTCCGGCACCAATGACTAAAGCTTTTGTAACAGATGCAATCCCGTATGAGAGTTCCCATTTCGATTCTAGAGGTTCCTCTACTAAACGTTCTTCGTATGGATCTAGCAATTACTCAAACCAAAGAATTACATCAACATCAACGATGGCGACTTCTGTGCTCAACGATTCACATTCGCGTTCTATATCGAAATTGACAAATCTAGAAAAAACACATTTAAAGCACAAATACACTCAATCTGAGAGCAGTGAATTGGATGTCGACTTTTTAGTGAACTATCAATTCCCGACTCTTCTGGAAGAGCAACCTGTTCTTCAAGTTAAAACACCTGAGATGGCTGATGAAAAAACTGATAAATTCCAATGGGAAACGCCAGTAAATTCTGCGGATTTGCTAGAGACTATGATTTTAAATGATTCTAAGACGGTGTTAAGGAGATCTATTTCGGTGAAGCATTCATTGAAAAGAAATTCTGATCCAGTTCTAACTCCAATACTAAGACCATCGGAGTACTTAGACTCCCCAAGAACAAGACGTTCGGTCGATGATGTCTTGTTATGCTATTTACAGAATAGTGATGCTGGATCGTCTGTCGACGACCGTTCTAGTGAGTTCTCTTACGCTAGAAATTCAAACATCTACTATAAGCCTGCTTTGTAAAAACAATTTTCACCGGGCACTTTGCACCCACTCACCATGAGCCAATCTGCCATGGTACCACATTCGTTCACTCGTTATTGCATTTCTGAATTCAATTCTCTTTTGATACAGACCGACCCATTGTCATTCATTACATTAATACATAATTCCCAATCTGCATGTGTACAGCAACACTAATTATGCCTCAAGTCACTCCGCCAAGCTCTTCCTGTTGGTCTTTCAGTGAGTTTTTAAATACTTATGAGCCGGTTGCACTGATATAATCACGTCTATGTATTCTGATACTAAATCGCTGTTATATTATGATCTGTCAGTCATAATTTCATGTTTAAATTTCCAATTTCTTGAGCAGATTATTGATAGCGCACCGAAGCTCAATCAGGTGGTACATTACAGACATCGATGCTTTGAACGACGATTGGCACTGTTTCAATGACATTGGGGTTGAAAGAGCCCCTCCGAACATGTATAGAGGGTCTTTCTTCACCTTCGCCAAAAGTTTCTCTCTTTGTTTCCTCTTTTTTACCTTTTCGTTGTTACTTTCGGAGATTCTCTCTGGAATTGTCTCTTCGTCGCTGCCAACGGCTATCTTTTCTTCTACCTCTGAAACAGAGTGCTCATCATCGATACGAACATACCTGTATCCTGTATAGTTTTCATCCCAATAATCTTTTCCGTACGACCCTCGCAAAGCGTCCTTATTGTGATAGTTTGCCCTACTCAAATTATGGAACCCTTCTTGAAAACTCGACTGCAATTGCTCTAGCAGAGAATCATAGACTGCAAGCTTTGTGACAATTGCATCATATATTTCGTCCTCTATCATGTTTTTTTGCCTCGGTTCAAGTTTGTACCCTGATATAGCTGTTTCTTTCTCACTGTACTTCTCGTCTTACTTTCCGTTTAATCCAAACTTTCGAAGTTGTAAGGTATTTTATTGTAGAAATATAATTACAATAACCATCATAGCTAACTGTAAAATGACAGAAAATAATAGAGTATGCTAATTTCTATGAGTTTGTCAAGACGAGGCAAGTAGTATAACCTGAAAATGACTGATAGGCTAACCCAGCTACAAATATGTTTGGATCAAATGATGGAACAGTTCTGTGGTGCAGTAAATTACATCGACAAGAACCATGGCTTCGAACCGAGCAATGAGGCAGAAGAACATATGTCGGACCCTCAGGCCCACATTGTTGATGAGAAAGAGTTTGACAAGAACATAGATGAATTGACAACAGACATGATACTCAAAACTAGGCAGATAATGGCTCTGATAGATTCTTTACCTGGGGTTGACGTATCTGCACAAGAGCAGTTGCACAGGATAGACTCATTACAGAAACAGTTGATCAAGATGGAAAAGGACAAGATAGACGCCATAAAAAGGAAAGACAGACTGCTAGAAAAGGTGAGAGATCTCACTAAGAACTTTACGGTCGGTATCAACGACTCGAAAGCCGAAACCAACTCAGCTTAAATTCAAAATGGACATAAAATCGATGTAAAATAAAAGTATTCTTAATATTGAGACCTGTACTCACATAATAGTGTGTGGCCAATAAAAGCTACTTACAAGATAATCTATTAAATATTGAGAATATGTTTACACTACCGAGAGTTGCGACAGAAGTATAACTGCAAACAACAGCGAAGGCAGGTATTGATTCACGGAAAGATTCGAGTGCGAGCTATAAGAAAAGACACATAAGTGTAGAAACCAACCCAAAAACGCCTCAAAGGCAACCTCTTTCTTCATGAGCTTACTCGCGGTTATGTTTGACAGATTGTCTTCGAACAGGTTCCATGTTAACCAGGAGTATCCTTCAATCAAAACGTAAACAACTACCGATACCGTCGAAAGTATCCGTAAAATCTTACCAATTTGGTTTCTGTCATCGAATAGAATCGGCCAGGTCAAGGGATCCGGAGGAGACATACTAGTGTTGTCCAGGTTTTGCTTCTTGTCCAATCTGAACTGGCTAGTGACATATTCGTATAGCATCTTATAGAAAGGGTACTCAGCAGGCCATTCATATGCATCAACTGCTATGCCCTCTGGTGAGCTGACGAAGTCAATATAAAACAGCGCTCTGTTAACAGTAGCAGGTTCAACACATAGAACTTCTTGGCGTCTATCCGCCCATCTTGGCATTCTGATGTCATGTGAAAGCAACGAGCAATGTCTGGCAGGATTTTTCAACATAAAGTAATGTTTGAAAGGGGCCACGGTCTCTCTAAACGAGGACTTACCTTGAATTTCGAATTTCCATAATTCATCTTGGTCACCTTCATAGGTACTGTCACCTGTTGTCGATATCCTTTTATCATATTCCTTATCTGAAATCGGTGGCTTAGCCTCAGAAGCCCTTAGTAATTGTCCTGTCTTCTTGTTCCTCAGCTTCACTTTTTCGGTTTGTTTGACTGTTAGACTCGACAAATTTCCGTCTGAATTTGATTTTCTACGAGATTCAACAGTCCACATACTAGCTTCATCGAAAGGGTCGTCAGAAATGGTTACCATTGTATCGTTTGAATTTGGGTATGCGATGTCCAACGACGATAAATACCCATCCAAAGACTCCACATGACGGATCCTTATAACGCTTTCGTAGTTAATGGAAGATGGTAAATCGTTGTGTAAGCCAACTGTGTAGTGTTGAAATGAAGACGTCATGTAAACTATTGAGTCGGATGTTATTTCAAATCTTTCAATGAGTGAGAAATATGAGTACACTAAGGACGCAGAAGGTACAATGACGAAAAATAAGAGCCTGAAACAAGTATGCGCAAAAAGCTGGCCGTTTTTGACATCAATATCCCCCACAATTGTCCATATGGACTTCAGTGACACAACCAGCAGCCATGCATAAGAGACAATCCCTATGAATTTCCCACCAGTGACGAAAACCAGCGACATTGACAATAATGTTATATTGACAAACCAACTGATTGAAAAGTCCCTTGACGCCTGAAATTTTCTCCAATGCAAAATCACCAACGAAATGGCTAGCAGGTGATATGATTCTAAATTGAATCTGTATATCAAATCCTGGAAACTGGAAACCTGGGAAAACATTGCAGCGGCTCCAAAACTTATTAAGACGGACACGTTCGAATGTCTTAAAATACGATAGATATTCACCAACGTGGTTGCCAAAACAACATTATTAGCCGTTTTCCAGAAATCAATTCCTAAGGAATAAAAATCACTGACTTTTGAGGCTACCTCGATCAATGTGGGTACACTAGCTGAAATAAAGAACTTGCCTTCGATTCTTTCAGTGACTTGATTCCAAAGCTCAATCTCAGAATTGCTTATATCATTCCGTCTGCTCAAATGTGTCAACGAGAGATACCCGACAACCAAAGCACTTAAAACAAGATCCCAGATCAAGCTTTTTTCGTATGGTAACAGATCCCTCTTAATATAGGATTGATAATCGTGTGCGATGTACGACTTGAATCGCCCTTCTTTAGAAACCCTTACATTCATTGCAAACTGCCAATCCCAATGAACAATAATAAGGATAAGTTCAGTATCCTAAGTGCGCAATTGTTCGGATTGTAGATCGTAGAACCATTACCGACAAAGCACGACAACAATACCATCATTTATGTATAAAGTTCCTTCCATTGGGTTGTGTTACTAAATCCTTTTGAATCTGCAGAAACAAACATATGCCAAATTTACTGTCAACTTCAAATCTGAACATATCAGGTGACTATCACGTGTTAAAATCAACCATTTTAGCTCCATATTTGGCGTGGCTCAACATAACACATTAAAAACTTATTGAGTACGCAACAGCAACAGTCAGAGCAAGGGTACGGCTATCTATGCTGCTTAAAACTTTGATTTGTTTTTTTTCTGCTTGTCTTTGTTGTTTAGTTTGACACAAAATGAATAATTCGAGCGTCAGATTTAACACCAACGAAATAACCGAAACCTCTTAACAACAACGATATTCACACTCCCAAGTTACTAAGCAGTATGAATACAAACTGATTCGCAATGAGTGAACCTAAGCTTGTAAACATGAATAAAGTGAAAAACACATATGAGCGGCGATTCTCTGAGGACACCTCAAGTACAACGGAAAATAGCGAGAAAGACAGTTTTGACTTCACTGCTCTAATGAAGCGTTTGAAGGAAACTAGAAAATCCACCATTTCAAGAAGCAACCTGAAATATTTAGCAACTGCGACCCAAGATCAATTGAAAGACATTTCGTATTCCGTAAAAGATGAACATTATGATCTCGAACTGATCGATAGGAATATCGACAAAGAAAATGACAATGATACTGATTCGGACATTGAGTTATCCTGGAGACCTTTAGATGAGATAGAGCTAAAAAGGAGGCAACTGTGTAGAAACAGCAAACTGTTTAAGCCAATGGCGGCTCAGCATGAAGAATTTACATCTGATATGGTAAGTGAGAAATGTGCTAAACTTCTCGGTTATCCTCTTCCTGACCACATAAAGCTAAAACAAGGTCAGGGCCTCGAAGAGTACAACAAAGATCGTGAAAAATTACGAAAGTATGGATTTAATGATCTTGGCGCATACAAAGGCAACGACACTGCAATTTTCAATGACGAAGGCTTCAACTTTATATATCCTGTGAAAGAGACATCTGTAAAGGAGAAGAGTGACATAGATCATCCTTCAATAGATGAAGTTCTTCAAAGCATTAAAGAGAATATACAGCAAACTCGTAAAAAGGTTGATAACTTGAACACTTTCATTCAAAGCAGAATTACCGCTGATACAAGGGAGGAAAATAAAGCACAAGCAGAGAAGGAAGACGACTCAGTAAAGGAAAACATTCCAGGCGTGTTCCCAGAGAGAGTTGTTTACCTAAACCACTTTGTCGATCCTCCTGAAAAACAGCCAACATACTTTAGCGCTCTTACTTATATGAAATGGATAGTAGCATGGCCTATTAAATGGAAACTTGCGTATTTTGTCACTTACCATATTTTGTCGTTCTCAGAAAAGCATTACACGTTCTCGGGAAAATCTCAAAATCTCGTGAGCAACACCCATTATTTGACGTTAGATGAACTTGACATGCTATTAGGATGCTACATGACACATCATGTGATAACAAGAAATCTATACGACGTTACTTTCTCTGTCAGGGAAATATATGACTACGCATATCAGTATTTTATGCAGTATGACGAACTACACCCGATTTTGAAGAAGTATTGGAAAGAGTTGTTTATCTATGGATTATTGAATGTGGCAATGATTTCTATTGGTGCCGCCACTATGCACTTATGTTTGGCCCCTGGGAGAACTTCATCTCCAGTATATACGTGTCTCTGGAATATTGGATTTGGGGCATCCCAAAGGGTAGGCTTTGCAATCATGCTTATAATATTCTACCTTGACTTGACGCAAGAAGGATTGAATAGATTCAAGAAACAAGCAGACCATCTGAAGGAACAAGAACAATTGCTACAAAGTGAGGGTCACAAGAAAGCTCCACGAAGCGCAAACACTGCAGTTTTTGAAAATACCAGTGTCAACATAGGTGTATGTCCTGGTAACGTGAGGAATGACAGCATTCTTCTGGAATCTACACCACCAATGATGCCAAACCTTAGCCGACTTATGACAGAAAGTCCTTTGCTAAAAAAATCAATAAACGTTGAAGGAAATGGTTCTATAAAACTGGTTTCCATTTCAAGTATTATACCCACCCATGAAACACAGACAGATGCTGTACTTGATGAAACCAGCGGCGTAAACCCAGACAAAAACAATCCAAATCCAGTGAAAATACTTATACTGGATATGATCCTAAGGGTACTCGTTTTCACTTCTAATTTCCTACAGCAGCCAGTGAAAACTACTAGGAAGCTACTACCGTACAAACTATTCAATTCGGTCAAAAAAGTGATAAGAAACCAGAGCTAGCTGGAAAATGGCATTAAACAAAAAGCGTCCATTCTGTAAACCATAGTCGTCTATAAATTATGCATACAATTGCTATTTTCGTTACACTTTCAGTGAACTAACTTATATGCTCCTTTCGTTTTCGTATCTAAATCCTTACTGTCATATGACATTTATCTTTCTTTGGAATAAAGATTTCTATTAAACATTCATTCAACTTCAAAATTTAAGTTAATGATGAATAATGATCTGCGTAAAAGACAGGACATCTTTCAGACTAACAAGCTGCACATATCACTAGAGTTATTCAGCGGTCACGGGTCTCGCGATGGATGAGGATGAGAAGAAGGACATGTGTCCTATCTGTAAAACAGATAGATATTTATCGCCTGATATGAAATTTTTAATCAATCCAGAATGTTACCATAAGATTTGCGAATCATGCGTGGATCGTATATTCAGTTTGGGACCTGCTCAATGTCCATACGAAAGTTGTGATAAAATCTTGAGACGCAATAAGTTCAAAACCCAAATTTTCGATGATGTGGGTGTCGAAAAGGAGGTTGACATTAGGAAGCGTGTTTTCAATGTGTTCAACAAAACCCTGGAAGATTTCGATGACAACCAAGAGAGTTATGACAAGTACCTCGAGGAGGTTGAGGATATAATATACAATCTAGACAACGGTATTGACATGGAAAAGACGGAGGAACGGTTACGCACATATGAAGAATTAAACAAACACTTAATCATGGCAAACTTGGAGCGGAGCAAACAAGATTTAGCAAACTTTGAACAAAGGCAGAAATTCGAGAAGGAAATGAAGCTAAAGAAGAGGCAACTAGAGAAGCAAATCGAGGAAGATGAAAGGGCGAATAGAGAATGGGCTAAGAGAGAGATTGTTAACCAGCTTACAGTGAATGAGGACGCAGAGGAAGTCATTGAAAACGTCCGAAAGACAGTTAAGCTAAAAAAGTCCTCTGCTAGAAGAAAGCTTGAAGAGTTAAATAAGGTTTTGAGAAACAATCCTTCCATGACAATGGTAAACGGCAGAATGAAAAAGAGGGATGTGGTACCGTTTACGCCGTTTAATGGTGACAGAGACCTACATAAAAGATACGAGTTGGTTGAAAACGAGTACAACGATTCCTTCATTAGGGACTTACAAAAGAAGAAGGAGTACATAGCATCAGGTTTCAGGACGGACTTAGTATACAATAGAATGTTAACTGAAGCGTTCATGGGTCTTGGATGTGTAATCAAAGAAGAACTAAAGACCTCTTAACTGTATAGCATTAACTGCAAACGTTGATAGTTGTTCGTTTGATACGTCATCTAATTTACTCAATTTGTAGTTCTGGCAGTAAGATATACAGATTCGACATTGAATGATGGCTGGCGTGCCTCTTATCATCGTCGTAACAATATAGCATTTCAGGTTAGTAATAAATTCAATACCACAATCCTTTGAAGAATAATTTTGTTGTTCTTTTACTGTTGATTTTCAGTGTATACATACGGCTTTGATGGTTTCAATGTCAGCTGAAGAGGCAAACTCTTCGTTAGAAATCGCAACAAGATCCCCTTTAACGAAAGCGTTGCCATCGAACGATTCACCCTTATTATTTTCGGTGATTTTGATTACAATCAAGTCAGTTGAATCTTCTTTGAGGCCAAAAGTTTTTAAGGCATCGCCAATGTTGGAACTGGGCGATAGGGATAAAATGCATTCAGAATGTAAGTTTCTAGTCCGCATTCTATTGTATTCTGATTCCAAAACAGCTTTGTAAACTGCACTCGACAATTGCTCAATAGACACCACAGTCTTTGAGTCGATGTACGCAAATGGTAGCTCAGCTAATTTTGATCGTAGTTCTGGCGAATTGGTGACATTGTTATACTTCTGGATATGCACGGTAAACTTCTGGAATTGCGGAATCCCATAAGCCAACGTCAGTTCAGTCATTTCTCTTACTTCTTTGCAATTATTAAGCTTCAAAAGTTGCTCAAAGCCGCTCATTAACTTCAGATATGTGCCATTCACCAGATCTTTTACCTGTACAATATACGCTTGCAATATTTTGAACGAATTGGAATTTAGTTTTGGTGTAGAAAAAAAGGTCAACATTGTACCAACCCATCTAGAAAAGCGATAAAAGAGGTTCGGTGCTAAAACCACAAGCAGAGGTAAATAAATACCTCTAGGAGAACGGAGGCAATAGGTGTATGAACTGTCAATGGAGCTCCCAAAAGAGGAAAACGTTTGGGATAGTATTTTCGAAGAGAAACACTCAAATGGAGCAGTGCGGGACGAACGTCCAAATCTGCCGAACCAATCTGTAGCACAGAAAGAAGTTGTTACTCCACTACCACAATTGGAAGTTAAACTAGATACTTGGCAAGAAAGTGATGACTATATAGCAAAGGTGAAAGCCTGCGTTGAGAAGTTTGAAACAGCGGGATTCTTTAAAGACCTAGATGAAGCTAAAAAGGGTACTATGACGAAAGAGATGATATGCAAACTCGCGGATGAAGTAATAGCTAAACATAAGGACAGGATCTTACGGATAAGAGATCCAAATTACGATGCATGGTCTAATCCGCAACAAACTCCAATGATAAACAAATTCAATGAGATCAAGGAAGGCTGGAAACGAGAAGAATCAAATCATCGTTCCACCGGATCGGAAAATAGTTCAATGAATGTACAAAACGTTAAATTTGCATGGAGCTCAAATGTTAGCCGACAGGAAACCTCAGAGCCAAGAAAATCTCAAGAACTACATAGCACTAAAGTGTCAACTAATGACGTGTTACATGGAATTGCAGCTAAAAACGCACATGAATTGAAGCGTCAGCATCTCATGAGGGAAAACGAACAAAAAAATTCTAGCCAAGCTTCACAACCACAAACAGAAACCGAGGGCAAAGCCGTTTTCAAAATGGATCCTTTAGAGAAATTCGTTGTAAGCGTTTTGCCCAAAGAGAAGAAGAAGCGCCCGAAGGAGAAGCATAAAAGTTTATTCTGGTTTTGGGGAAGCAAATCTCATAACGATAGTCCAAAAAAGAGCAAAGACAGGCTAAGATCACCTGACATTGAAGACTACAAAATAGATGTCGTCTCGGAAGACTCATCTCCACCAAATTTACACATTCCATTTGCGGGATCCGATGCGACTGAGACATCGGAACCTACAAGTCCAAACCCCACATCGCACAACGAAGAGTATCACCCGTCGTTAATCGACATAGACGATGAAGAAGAACACAAAAAGTGCTCAGTGCCATCCTTGATGTCGAAATAAACATCGTAGAACGTTGTGAACCTAACACAACATATTTATTAAGTAACCTTCTATACACTTGTATTTCCCCATATATAGATACAATTATATACCACTTTTACTACCAGCGTTATTGTAGCTAGTCTTTTGCACACCAGGGTAGCCACAATTCCCTCTAGGGTGTGGCTGATGCTCATACGTGCTGCTGGCAGCTGCATTCTTAGCCCGCTCCTCACTCAACTCCTTGTCTTCATTGAGCACGTCAACATAAGTTGGAGGGTCCTCTGGTAAGGAACCCTTCTCGTCGCTATATTGTTTCTTCTCGTCTTGTGACATAGTCAGTAGTCTTAAATATAGTCACTTCGACACACTTGCAGCTCGAAACGGAATAGTTAACTATCAAAGAATAAATAACTTCTCTGCATGGTTCCTTAAATACTCATTAAATGTTATTGACTGCGATGTGCAGATTTCCCTTAATTCGAATGCAAGAAACCTGAGGAATACAACGTCATCTCATCTGTTGGAAATAGAGATTCACAGTTAGAAAAAGTTGGGAATAACGTCTATACAGAGTGCCTGATTTAGATGAAAGGGACATACAAGTCGTACGAGGGTAGTGGCATCTTCAGCTTGTTTGTAGACCACCAGCGGAAGAATAGTTCCACTGAGGAGCCAAAACAGAATACAGTCACGTGGTCGAGAATTGGGAAGACCAAATATCATTTTCCGGGTAATATACTTTTTTGTATGCAGCGTGTGAAACTTTCCTAGCATTGAAAAATTTTGAAGAATCGATGAGACACTTCAGTTATAGTTGGGAATGGTTTTGATGAGACAGTGAGTTCAAGCTGATTCATTTGAGGGTGAATTCGATCAGCATTGTGCCACGGAATCTGACTTATATCAACCGGAAATATCATGCTAGTGAGTGGTGTAGGCGCAGGCCGCAAAAATGTTTTAAAGGCTGTTCAGCCAACTTTGAATCTTGTTCGTGGGAAGAGAACCAAATCGAAAGGAGGATTGAATCCTCAAGCCCAAAGGATTATCACACAACTATCTGTCATGTCTGCAAGCAGGAAGCAGCCAAAGCTTTTGAAGCTTTCCCGTGAAGATTTGATCAAGCACGATCTGATTCAGGCGTGTTGGTCTCAATATCAAAGAGAAATCAGGGAAAAGAGAACCGAAATGTTGAAACTACAGTACGAAAGCATCGAGCAGGCCATGAACATATTAGAAGAGGTAGATCCGGAATTGTATGAAATCGCCAATGCGGAAGAACCGGGTAAAAGAATTCCTTTGGAATTAAGGGTACCCACCCAAAATCCTCCAAACAATGTGTGGTACTACGATTACAAAAAGAAAGATTAAATCAATCTTCTTTACTGAAAACTAAAGCATGACCAAAGCTTGATCATTCACTGCTCATACGATATTCCTCGAATTGTTCATGCGAGGTGCTAGGTGACTAAAATTGTGGACTGTAGTCAACTTCCAACTGATATTAAGAACTTGCAATATAATGAGAAATTATTGCAATATCAATAATCAGATTGAGAGAGTTAGATTGAAGAGATGTAAATAAATACGAACATGTAAATAATAATTCTACGGATATTAATAGACAGATCATAGTGTTATCAGTTCCTTGAACGACACTGTAACGGCAGGAATGCTGTAGGGAAAAAGCATCTCTATATCAATATCAACCACTACTCAGATATATATATGTTTAATTGCATAAACGAAAGTCATTGACAGAGAAGGTTAATGCTTGATTGGCAGAGGGTTTAGTAGTGAAAACAAGAGAATTACCAAATGTATTTTCTCCAGAAAGATTTGCCAACACTATTCTCGACATTGGGAAGGAGAAGCCATGATAATATCATTAGCAAAAACAAACCGAAAACGATAGGAAATAACACCCATGTACCTGTCCTATCGGATATCAACCCAACAATCAATGGGACAACAGCACCACCGGATGAACCAATCGAGGTCATGATCAATAGTGATTGATTTAATATTTTGGATGGAAGAATCTTAGGGTGTGAAACAAGGGCGATCATTAACGGATAGATTGGACCGATGAATAAACCTGAAAATGTGGTACATACTGCTGACACGTAGAAGTTGGGTACTAGCCATGCTAATAGTAACAATATGGATATGTTCAGTGTTAAAAGGACAATGGAACGGCGGCCACCGAGCTTTTTGTATAGCAGTGTAGTCAAACAAAATCTACCCAACGTCAAACCACCCCAATAACCAGCCGCAATGTAACCGGTACTATTCACGTTACCGTGACGCTCTTCCAAGAGGAAAGTAACCATCCAACCACCGAGAGAAACTTCACCGCCTTGGTAAAAGAAAACGAAGGCACAAATAAGCCATGTTCTATAATCTCTGATAGAATCCAAGAAAGGGGAAGTTTGCTTATAGCTAGCACCTTTAGCCTGCTGTGCTTGTAGTTGCTCCATTTCCATCCTATGGGCGTCAGCTTTTTCGAACTCGGCCAAGTCCTTCGAAGTGTTCTTGTATGACCAAAAGATATTAAAGAAGTTGAAGATGGTCAATCCCAGTAAAATGAAATAGTACTGGCTCCATTTAAAGCCTTGGTTGAGCATTGATTGTGCTATTAATGGAGCTACGAGAGCACCTACACCATAGAATCCATGCATGAATGCCAAACATGTACTGGCGTTACTGAAACTGGATAGGAATACGTTGAACTGGGTCAATCCAAGAGCCAAACCCATACCGTTGAAGAAAAATGCAACGCAGACAACAGGGAAAGATGTATTAGCAGAAATCAAGGCGTACGTTACAATTTGGAACCCAACTCCAAGGGTCTTCAACAGGTTTTTTGGAATTACTTTCACAAGCAGTTCAGAGGTTAAAGCGATGATGATATAACCTACCGCACAACTCATCCATATCATGGAAACGATGGAGTAAGAGATACCGTAATGTTCTTCCATTTTTGGAAGCAACGCACCAGGAGCTGCATCTGACATCCCTGATGTAAATGTCCAAACACAACAGGCGATAATTCTAAACTTGTTCATTGGAGGATCACGCCAATTTAACCTCGAAGAATCGTACAACCGTTGATACTCTTCGGTATCGAGCTCTTCCGCGAAACGCTCTTCGCGACGAGTCGTTTCTCGGGCCTTCACCGTAACGAGATTCTCACCGTACCCGTTCGGGGTGAACACTAATTCGTGCTCTTCGATAGACACATTCGAGTCAGGATGTAATCTTCCTCCGTCTGTTTTACCTTTGGAAAAAGCACTGTCGAAATACCCAGTGGGTTCTATCCCAGCCGAGCTACTGGCTGCATTATTATTATAACTGTTGTCCCAGTTTTCAGCAGCTGAGTGCTTCTCATTAGATTGTCGATGAGCTGGTGTAAATTTTTCCGATGGAGCTGCGCCCACGATATGTTTCGAGAGTTCGTAACCGGGTGTGTTGGGTTCGGACCCTGGAATCGTGTGCAGTTTCCAGTCCACACCGGTTGTAGAGACAGTTTCAGGCTCTTTCACATTGTCTTGGGCAGCAATATTGCTGGCTTCTAAATCAAGTTTAAACCCCTCAGAAGCACTGGGCCGTCTTTTGATACCATCATTCTTATTACCCATCAGAGCGAAAGAATGAATGAAGACTAATGAAGCGATGAGTCAAAGGACACAAATATATTATGGCACGAGATATGACTCCGAAATAATAAAAAAAAACACGCACACGCACCAGCCGTATCCTGAACTACACACCTATCAGCGGAAGCAGAATCGATGTTACTGGTTGATGGAAGTCTTAAACTGTAATAAGGTTTAGAATGGCAGTTTATGATTCTTTTTTTACTCAATGTTTTTCCCCAGCAGAACCTTATTATAATAGGGAAAATCTATCGATAAAACGATTGCGAAAGAAAACTATATTACGTTGAGAAAATATCACTACTACAACTGTTTGCTTACTCGACTACAACAGTGTATAAGGTTCCTCTTAACTACAGAGCCCCATCTGTTGTACCAGCAGATCCCAGCCCAAAGTACAGTACGATTTCAATTCAACTGTCCTAAATCGAATCCTTTATATATATATGCTGTTTTTCTTTAAATCTCGATTTAGCTTGACTTTCTTGTTCGTTTGAGTTTTTCCCAAAATCCGAACAATTTCCACGACCGCAAACGAAAAAACTTGACCCATATGCCACTGGAATACCGGCAAATCACATGTGCGGTGCTTTTGCAGCACTGTACGGTCCACAAACAGCACCTTCTTCAGTGGGTCAAAACACTGTAAACCCTCATCATTTTTTCTTTTGCACACACACGCTCTAAACGTCGTTCTTTTACCGGAAAATCACCTTTGAGGAAAAATCCGCAGGAAGTTGGTCATGTCGGAGTCGCAGTCCGATTACCGTCTATCAAGCTTCCGTTGTAGAATGTAAATATAACAGAATGTAGCACAACATCGCACATCAGCCTTCCCTGTCCAGCAAGAGTTTCAACAGAGTGGAAAACCCCATGGAGCACGGGCATGGAGGTGGTGATACCTTTCACAAAACTCCAAAAGTGCACCTGAACCATCATTCCAGTCACCACTAATTGGCTTTCCCGAACCCAGTACCCCAGATTTTGTAGTCTCGAATCAACCAGCATTTCTTTTCTTCTGCGTTTTCCTGTATGTGGTTGGCTGTCCTTTGTTCGGATCATTCTGGCTCGCACTTTGCATTAAAAGAGAACGGCTTTTCGTTCAGGCCGTAACTTCTTACCGGTTTCGGAATTAGTAATTTGACGGTATCCATTTTGTTTCCGTGGTACCGGGTTCGAAACTCGTGGGTGTAGGTTATAGTTTCGAGCGCCCTTTGTTTCCCACGTGACCTATATTTATTTATTTTTATTCTGAGCCCGCTTGCAAATGTGAGATTGATGGATTTTTTTGATATCAATCCTTCAGACAAAGGTATCCACTAATCGATGGGATTTCATGTGGATGAGATGTACCTGAAAATACTGAACGAGTAGTTGAACTGTGGTTTTTGATTTTTGATCGTTTCGATTTCTAATTTCTAGTTAAGGTCAACTATAACAAATACGTGGGCACAAGAGTTTCTGTTGGGCTGGCCCTCTAGTTTTTTTTTTTTATTGAATTCTCTGTCAACTCCTAACTGTTCTACTTGGAAGATTTCGTCATTGAACGACATATCTCTTTGAACCTCTCTCTCTGCATTTGCTCACTAATAACATATCCAAACTTCTCACAAAATGGAAGTATCTCCGGAGAGATATGCTCCACACCTCTCTGAGTTTTACTCGATGATGAACGATAAAGCCAACACAAATTTGAACGAGGCTCCGAAAACCACATCCATGGACGAGCCCGCGCCTTCGGTGGGGACTTCGACTCCCAGAAACCTAAGAAGGCCTTCGTCTATCAGGTCTGGACTCAGCGCGTTCAGTATGACCGATCTTCGAGCATTGGTAAGCAAAGAAGACATTAAGAAGACGGAACACGGCGTGAGAAGCTTAAAGGATAAAATCTCGAAGTATTCGGAAAAGCTGGACGAACTGGCACAGTTCTCTACCGAAATTGCGTACGAATTGGAAGACATGGCACGTTTGAAAGGTTGCAGTGATCTTACTGCTGATAAATTCGTCAACGCCAGCGGGTTGTTCCATCTCGTGTCAAACCACGATAGAATCATATCTAACTGTTGCGATGAAGTCGTCACCAAAGGGTTGACCGAGAAGGTTGACCAATTGGAGTCGAATTACAAGAAGGAAGAGGTGGAATTCAAGAAGCAGTTCAAGGAACAAAGCATTAAATTGAAGTTACAGGAAAGGTACAATATGAATCTGGCTAAAAGGAAGGTACGAAACCTGGTGTCTTACCGTGACAATTTGTCCTTATTGCAAAACCAGTTAGATCAACTAGAGATGCTAAAACACGACTACTATCAAAAATCATACGATTTGGTGGAATCGACGTGTCAGTTGGTGCTTAGAGATGTTGCCACTCTGGCAAGAGCCCAAATCGAGATTAGCGAAAACATCGCAAGAAAAGGCTGGTCTGGTGGAGGCTTGGACAATTTAATCATCGATGCAGATGATCCTTTCAGTGTCGGCAACGAAGAAGAGAATGATACAAACGAGGCAGCCGAATTGCTAGGCGTATCGACGCCGGATCATTCGCGTTCGAGTACGCTGACCCCTAAGAAACACAGCGACCACTCGTCGGAAACATCACTTCTGAATGATTCTAGGCGATTGCAATCCCCAGTGAAGATGACAATAAATGACGGCGAAAGCAAAGAGAATAACGAAATGCATACCAACGGCAATGGCAACGGCAACGGCAGCAGGGACAGGAAAAGTGTTAACTCTGAAAATCAGACAGATCCAGCATCAGACGACGACGAAGAAAATGGCGACAATTTCGATAATTCATTTTCTTTACCGTTGACAAGCGGTTCTAACAACAAAGAGATGAATAATTCCAACGCAAACGATTTTGTGCTGGGCCCAGACGCCATTCTAGAGTCAACCAGCGAATTTATCATCGACGATCCATCTAGCACTATTTCTGAGAAATCGTGATGCTGGTATAACGTTGCAAATTATGCCGAAAGACGATCGGCTTTTTGTATTAAAAGTAAAAAATACACTATGTATTCTTTGTAACACTATAAATAAAGGCACAATTTACTCATAACAGGTCACCAAACTGGTACACACCCCATCCCAAACTTTCAAAGCATTTGTTATATAACTCTTTCACGTTCAAATCGTCTTCCGAAGGTTCTGCGGCACCTAGTGCCACAATGATAGGAACGAAATGTTCAAGAGTTGGATGAGCCTTCAACAAAAGCTCTTTACTCAGAGCATCATTGAGCAACGCCTTGAACCTATCCAACTTGTTCTGCTCCTTTGCAAGTACTATATTGTTAAGCACTGTGGTGAATTGACGATTATAATCCTTGTTGCCCGCACTTCCCATGTCACGCAAGTTATGAACACTCATTCCGCTTGTCAAAACAAGCCCGCCCTTGTCACGGTACTTGGATAGAATTTGCCCTAATTTGAACTGACTATCAAAATCATAATCGTTGCGAGCTAAAGATACTTGTATTAACGGTATATTGTTCTTTAATAGCTCATCGTCAGGAAATGCAACCTTTAACGGGACCCAAACACCGTGATCAATACCACGTTCGGTCAACTTCGCTCTCAACCCTGAATCTGAATGGTTGATAGTGTTAACTATATCATCTGCAAGCGACAGATCGTTCTCAGAATGGAAAGTCTCATGGTACATATATTCAGGGAACCCATAAAAGTCATAGATCAACTCATTTTCAAGACCTTGTTGCAAGCTTTTAGGAACGGCAACTTCAATCAAATCATCAGCCTTTGACTGCCAATGGGCGCTCACGTACAAAATAAACTTGGGTTTGATATCCTGAATGACTGTCTGGCCAACGGCTCGCACAGTTCTAAAAGCTCCAATGTCACCACCGAAGATATCCTTTTCCTTTTCTGAATACATAAAAGTCGGACCACCGTGAGAAAGAAAGAAGACGGGAGTCATGGCTTCACCTACACTGGGCAATAAAGACATCTTAATAGGTTTTACACTTTCCTTAAAAAGGTTACTGAACCAACTCATAAACCGAGGTACAGACCTGTTTGTTCTTGTACCTTAATCCTTGGTATCTTAAAATGTCTATATATCAAAGTTGAAAAGGACCCTGATTCAACTCAAATATCGCTCAAGTGTTAAACGCATTCGCAGGTTTATATACTACAATACGTGAATGAGCTGGAATGAATTGACGTGGCTCGTCCGATACATCATTATGGATTGTAGGCCTCAAAGTGACTTGCAAGTCGTTTGAGTGGGATTACTGAAACGAAGATCGTCATTGAGTCTTACTTATTAAGGCATTACTAAATTTTTCATCAGTTGATTTGTCAATAGAAAAACCGGTAACATGCAGAAGAAAGTTTGCGCATAAGAGAAGAGTAAGCCCGCAAATCTCGCTTGTAAGGTGCTCTGTTCTTTTTGTAACGGATCCATCGACTATGTTACTTGTGTGCTTTATTAAAAGAAGCATACGTTTCTGCATGGCAGCGTGTATCCCTATATAATACTGATCAGATGCGGCAGGTAATTTCTGCGCACCTATCTAGGACTTTTTGTTTTATATTTCGGATAACTAACTGAACGATATGAAAGGGAATTTTGGCCTGAATTGAATTGAATTGATAATCATGACTATGTGGTAAAAGGAGGACTCGATCACGTGGTCTCTATAGCTGCATTTCGAGTTGCACATCTTTACCAAACCTTATACCAAGGTTTGCCATTTTGCGAGGAATCGCCCCATTCCTTCTTGACGGTATCTATATTTTTCACTTGGTTCAGCATGGGCTTTTCTTTTGCGGCTACTGTTTGCTTTGCCATTGCAGCTACTTGGAAACTTCGTCTGCGGCGCATTCGACACTGTTCCCATCCTACAATGGACCCAAGGATAAACCCCCCTACACCCCAGTTTGCAGCACGGGAAGGGTTTTTGTGGTAGAGGAACATGACTGAGCCGACGACGAACATCGAGGTAAACCCTCCGATACCTGCGTCCCTGAAACAGGGGATCGACAGCACCTTTTCGATGCTGAAATCTTTAGCATCGACGGTTGACCATGCCTCTTTCAGAGAAGCACGCTCCTGCTCTCTGGCTGCCATGCTGCTTGATTCGTTATTGAATTTGGGCTTCGTATCCTCGAGTAGGAACTTTTGTCCCTTAGCGTAATTTGTCAACCCAGGCTGTTCATCTGTTCTGTTCGCTTCCGCATCGACGCTTGCTTCTTGTTTCTTGCTCTTGGAAAACGGCCAAACCATACTCGCAGATTGTGTACACTATGTTTGCTGCTGTGAAGTTTCACAAGAATACAATGCACTTATAATTGTAGAATTTGGTGCAGCAGTACGGTCTCCAGCTGCCTGCTACTCTAATTGCACGCTATCTCATCTGTTGATTTCACTAAAATCAGGTCTTTTCGCTAGGCATTACTTTCTGGAAAATTGAAAAATTCTTAATGTCAATAAAATAAGTAGCAGAAACACAGAAGCAAGTGTAGATATTCATTCATTAAGGACAACAAATACAATGACGCACATTAAAGAGAGCCGAATCATTCTCAATCAGACGTGCGTAATCATTTCTTTCAATTTTAATGTTCTACTATCAGCTCAGGCGAACATAACGTACATATTCGCATTAATAATGGTGGATGTCAGTTCCGTTGTTTGCGTTTTTTTATAGGCACATTCTGTCGCTTCTAAAAACGACTATTTTCGATAACCTGTAAAAAACGATAAATAATAGAAGAATAAATTGAACTGATATGAAACGATGTGTTGAAAAAAAGGTGCTCAAAGCGTAGTCTACACCTGGAGCACTTCGATTCGCGCTTTGCCTTGTCACTGGGTATCTTCCTTACCAGCGAGTCGTGGTTTAGAGAGTTCTAAAGAGTTGCAAGAGGTATCAACCACCGAAGAGAGCTGGCACTTTCCGGTTCATTGCGAACAAAATACAAATGGATAACAACCGACAAAGAAACGCGTACGAAAACTACATTAATATGTACCCGCCGGGCCATGAGCCCAGTAAAAATGCACCATACCCTGTTGATGACATACCTCAAAATCATTCTGTAGATACCAATCCATTTCAACGGTATGCGCATGAATCGAAACAGGGTTCATTATCATCGGCTTCAACGCCAGTGACGCGGCAATCGCCGCCAGTACCACAAGTTGTACAGCGACCCAGCACACCCCAACAGGAAACTCCACCGGCCAGCGCTCAAAGCCAACGTGATCTTTCTGATTATTCTGCTGAGGCAGTTGAGTTCTACGAGGTGTATGATCGAACCGTTAAAGATGCAAACAGATTCACCAAGGATATTCAACTCAAGTGGTGTGAGACATTATTACAGTATGCATTCAAGCCGACATTCCTCATAAGGTACAACATAAATGCTGAAAGGCTGAAAAGGGACCTTACAGAAGCTGAAATGCAACAGAATAAGAGAACCATCTTGGAACACGCCCTACGAGTGTTGACGAAACTAACCCAGTTGAACCACCCGTCAGCAATGTATCTTTTGGGAACACTTTACTCTCACCATCCATATATAAACATACCAAAACCAATGGAAATTGTGTCCAAGAACGATGCCAAAGCACTTGATTACTATCGTCGGGCGGCCGATTTAGGCCACAAAGACGCAATGTATCGGACAGGTGTGTGCTACGAGTACGGGCGTGGCGTCAATTACTCTGTTTTGAGCGAATACGATGCGTTGAAGACCGCGCAAAAATATTACGAAATGGGTGCTCTCACCAACGGAGATTCAGCATCGATGTACAAACTTGGAATGTTCTATTTGAAAGGACTGAAAACGAGGTCTGGCGAATTCACCATCAAGAGAGACTCGATGCAAGCTCTTTACTGGTTCCGAATGGCCGTGAAGGAGATCGAAATCCCACAACACGATGATGCACACGTTACGCTAGAATCAGTATCGCCACAAGCGATGCTCGAACTGGGTAAAATATACGGATTTGAAGAGATCGATGAATCTGTAAGACAAGAGCTTTTGAGAAATGGGATCACACAGAACAAGCAAACCTCAATCAAGTACTACTACCGATGCGCACACGACTTTGATTATCCGCAAGCTCAATTCAAATTGGGCCACTTTTACGAATTCGGGGAGATGGGCTTACCAGTAATACCGAAAAAGTCCATTGCCTGGTACGCAAAGAGTTCCATGAATAAAAGTAAGCCAAACCCATTGGCCATGGTAGCCCTCAGCGGATGGTACCTTACCGGTGCCGAAGGCGTACTGAAACCGAACGACAAAGAAGCTTACAAATGGGTGTCACGTGCATCCAAACTCTCCGATGGGAAATTACCAAGAGCTGAGTACGCTCTAGGCTTTTATTTGGAAAAGGGCCTAGGATGCGAAGCAAACTTGCAAGAGTCCAGGATACACTACGAGGCAGCAGCCCGTAATGGTCATCCGAAGGCCATCGAGGCACTAAGAAGAATGTAATACAGCACCCAAACGTGTGCTGTTTGATTTACGTTTTCGCCTTTGTTTGTTTTCGTTTTCTTTTTTTCATTAGACCTCAGTCAAAGCTCTATTCATTGTGGAAAACGCATTTTTAGATCCATTTGTAATTTGTAATTGTAATTGTCACTGTAATACTTATTGTACTTCACGCAAAAGACCTATTAGTTCTGCTTCCAGGGTCTAGTTGGTGTCGCGAAGCGGACACCAACATACTTCTCGGACTTGTCCTGGAGCGAAGTCCGCGATCCATCGCCAGACCTTCACGCCACAAACTTACGCTCGGCTCACCTCATCCTTCACGCTGATTGGTCGAAAACCTCCAAAAAGAAAAGCCGTGTGTACCACTTTTCTTTTTATGCCCTTCCCTGCCGGCCCTGATACGGCCTCTTCTATATGACCCTTACAGGTGCAAACGCTCTCAAAGAGAAACACTTTTAGGCCTAAAAAAAAAAAAAGACTGAAAAATGACATCTATAAGAAAATAAAATATATATATGATATGTTTTTAATATAGTTTGTGAGATGAGCTGGCAGTGGTGGTTTCCGACAATAGTTCGGAGTATCTGTAACTTTAGTAGGAGTATTGGTATCACGTCGAATCGGGGATTTCCTTAGTAACGCAAGTCCGTGTCTGTCAGTAGTGGTTTGATCTGCAAGCTGAGAAATCACATCGTTTTAGGGTTTGTTCAAGTATCTGACACTTGAGGAATAGATTAGTCTCTGCATTTGTCTTTCGGTTTTGAAGGTATCATGGAGTCAGTTATCCGTTCATCTGCCAAGATCTGTCCATTCATGCACTCTGCCACTGGTTCCATGCAGAGTGTCAAGGCTTTGAAGAATGCCAACTTGCCAGCCATCGCCCAGCAATGTCCGTTCATGGGCAAGGCTATGGAACAACGTAGAGGTTATGCTTCGGGTGCTTCAGGTGCTGGTTCGGGTGCTGCTGCTGCCGCACCCTCGACCAGCTCTGCCAGTGCCAATTCTTCTGCAGATGTTAATGCTTCTGCAGATGTTGTTGATCATGCCACTCAGGAAGCATCCTTTGACTACAAAGGATTGTTCGACTCTGAGTTGGCCAAGAAGAGGATGGATAAGTCCTATAGATTCTTCAACAACATCAACCGTTTGGCTAAGGAGTTCCCTATGGCTCACAGGAAGACGGAGGACGATAAGGTCACCGTTTGGTGCTCCAACGATTATTTAGCCTTGTCGAAGAACCAAGAGGTTATCGAAGTTATGAAGAAGACTTTGGACAAGTACGGTGCTGGTGCCGGTGGTACCAGGAACATTGCAGGCCACAACAAACATGCGTTGCAATTGGAAGCCGAGTTGGCTACTTTGCACAAGAAGGAGGGTGCGCTTGCCTTTTCTTCGTGTTTTGTCGCTAACGATGCTGTTATTTCATTGTTGGGTCAAAAGATCAAAGACCTGGTGATTTTCTCGGATGAGTTGAACCACGCTTCAATGATCGTTGGTATCAAGCATGCTTACACTAAGAAGCACATCTTCAAACATAACAACTTGGAACAACTAGAAGAGTTGTTGGCCATGTATCCAAAGTCCACTCCAAAATTAATCGCTTTTGAATCTGTCTATTCCATGTCCGGCTCTGTTGCTGATATTGACAAGATCTGTGACTTGGCTGAAAAGTACGGTGCTTTGACTTTCTTGGACGAAGTGCATGCTGTTGGGTTATACGGTCCTCACGGTGCCGGTGTTGCCGAACATTGCAATTTCGACGCCCACCGTAAGGCTGGAATCGCTTCTCCTGAATTCCGCACTGTTATGGACCGTGTCGATATGATCACCGGTACCTTGGGTAAATCTTTCGGTACTGTCGGTGGATACGTCGCTGGTTCATCGCAGTTGATCGATTGGATCAGATCATACGCACCGGGTTTCATTTTCACCACCACTTTGCCACCATCTGTTATGGCAGGTGCCGCTGAAGCCATCAGATACCAACGTTCTCACATGAATTTAAGGCAGGATCAACAAAAACACACTACCTACGTCAAGAACGGTTTGGCCGACATGGGTATCCCCGTCACGCCAAACCCATCACATATTGTCCCAGTTTTGGTCGGTAACCCACACTTGGCTAAAGAAGCTTCTGATATCCTAATGGATAAACACCGCATTTACGTTCAAGCTATTAACTTCCCTACTGTCGCCAGAGGTACTGAAAGATTGAGAATCACTCCAACTCCAGGCCATACCAATGATTTATCTGATATTTTGATCGACGCTTTGGAAGATGTCTGGTCTACTCTACAACTACCAAGGGTTCGTGACTGGGAAGCACAAGGTGGTTTGTTGGGTGTCGGTGATCCAAATCACGTTCCTCAGCCAAACTTATGGACCCAAGATCAACTGGATTTGACTAACGATGATTTGCATCCAAATGTCAAGCAACCGGTCGTCGAACAATTGGAAGTCTCATCTGGTATCAGATGGTAGTATAATAGGCTTTCAAAAACTGCCTTCACGACAGTTTCACGACGCCCTTTTTTGATCTTTTTTAACACATCTTACTTCGGAGAACGGAAAGACTTATTGGCATTTTCCTAGACTTCTTCTTCACGATATATGAGCAGCCGGGCCTGTTACACTACTCTAATTTGCAACTTTCAAACCAAACTTGAAAACTAACAAATTCCTCATTTAATCCATAAGAGGAACAAAAGAGTCACTCCTCGTCATTTTTTATTTAGAATATTCACAAGACAAGTCGATCAACCCATCCACTGTTCATTATCGGCTTGGTGGTGTCTTCTGACTGCAATTCCAAAAAGGTATTTGATGACCATTCGTTGTCATTGTTATTATATGAAAAGAAACTCAAGCTTCACAACATGATCACTGTAAACGTGACGAATAACTTTATCTTCATCGAGTTTATTCTTCTTGATTTATTTATTACTACCGTGTGCCTGAAACTCACGTCATTCCATCTGTCTCTGATTCCTTTTAAGTCTTTCACTATTTATTAGTTGTTAATACGCTGTAAATATCTTAAATGTTAAACACAATCATTCTCCAAACAAAGTTTTTTTTCCTAGCCGCACCTTATCTCGAACATCATTATCAAATGCCAATATTTAGATTATAGAATATCATTATAATTATATAATTATGAAGTTGTGACTCTTCAAACCAGCTTCTTCTGATAATGTGTATAAACGATGCTCCGAAAACAAAAGATATGAAAACCATTCAATCTGTACCCATAGACCGCACACGAATATTCTGGAACGAGAAACACGAATGCTTTTCTAAAGGAAAGAATGAAGATACGTATGGAATTTGATCCAATTGCATTTGTAGACACTTTGATAGAACAAAACTAGAGAGGCCAGACAGATTATGAAACTGTAAATCAGGGGAAATAGGAAAAGAAAGGGACAAAAAAATGTTTCTTTATGAGTGAAGGATATATGGAATTCTAATATGTAACGATAATTGTTAAGCAGCGGCGTGAGCCCACTTACAAAGTTGGAAGAGCCTTGTTGTTCTCGATTTGTTGCTTTAGGTCATCGACAGTGATATCGTCAACCTTTGCAGTAACATCGTGGACGGATTGCTTCAAATCGGTACGTGGGACGGATGGGAAAGAGGCACCAGAAGTAGTAGCGGTAGCGGATTGTGTTGGTTCTAAAGGAACGTCAGCAGCAAGCTTAGCGGTAGTAGATTCAGCAGTGACTCTCGATTGAGGGATTTTAGACTTGACAAATCCACTGACAGGACCCAACTTTTCATCTAATTGCTTAACATATGGAGTGGCCTTTTCTTGAACTAATTGTTGGTATTCAGCAGACTTGGTCTTGGCAACAGACACACCTTGTTCAACAGCGGCGTCGATTTCCCTTTGATAAGTCTTGTAAACGATTGGCAAAGTGAAGGTAGCCAACGTAGAAACGAACGCGATGGTCCATACAGACATGAAAGAGATCAACTTGTGAGCAATGTAAACGACACCGGCAGCCTTGAAGGACTTCTCTGGAGAAGAGGCAAACACTAACTTTCTAACCTTACTCTGTTGCACGGGTATTTGCTTCAACGCTTCATCGATGTATGGCTTAATGGTACCAACGATGTTTGGACATTCCTTGATCCCGTAAGTGGTAACTAAACCTTTGTTTAACACCAGTTTGCTCAAGAATTCGACGGATGCCGTGGCAAACAAAGTGGTGTACAAAAGCTTCAAGAACAATGAAATCAAATCCACCTTCTTAACAACAAGCAACGCAACTAACGCGCCACCTAGAACTTTACCAGTTTCAACTGGATTTTTCCAGTATAGAATATCGCATGGACTCTTTTCTGAGGATTGGACACCGGACATCTTTGATTTCGGATTAGCTGCTGGATATCTTTACCACTGGGAACACCTTGGACAAACTATACGCAAATACTTACTTCAAAATCAGCAAAGAGCAGGGAGGGAAAAAAATTGGCTTCACAAATAGGTTATCTTAAATAGATCAAAAAATACGATAGTAAAACTTTCTTCCTAATCCTTAATTTTTTAACGGAAATTTTAGCCTTTTTTTTTTTTTTGCCAAATTTTCGATTTTTCAATGGCAGTTTTTCGGTTTTTCGTTTTTTCGTTCTTTTCGTTCTTCTTTAACCTGACATTTGATATAGATTTCGTTATTAGTTCTCGGTTGGTCTGGTGTATATTATAGAAAATCCAGACGATTATCTAATGTGAAACAATGGGTTCTGAACTTTATGGACTTGCTGTTTCTTACAATGTATTATGTACACAATGTTTACTTTCTACATAGTTAGGATGCAACGGTCAGTCCAGCGTTTGGAGAGAAGGCTCGTTTGATTGACGGATGATCGCCGGAAGATTGCGACAGCAAAAAAGATGCGATTGTGTGTCGTTGCGCTGGCATGGGTTTTCGGATAGCGTGTCTTCTCTACGTTTTTTTTTGTCCTAGTACACGCAGACATTGCTTAAAAGGGCTTGCAAAGGCTTGTGTATATTGAAGTCTCGTAAATCGTCTGTAGAGTGGTCTGGTCTGTGTCTCAGACATTAAATCCGCAAAAAGCAAGCTGTTTCGTTTGTCGTTTCGTTGCGGTCCGGCTGGAATGAGGGTAACGGGTCTGACATCACGTGGTCTGGAACGTTTTTTGCCGGGGCGTGAGGCTAGCTAGATTCGAACTGCAGTTCTTCTGCTCAAAGTGACAGTCACGTGCCTTTTTTTTTCCATCTCTATTTTCATAATCCGAAGTCAGTCAGGTCTTTGCGGGAAGCAGTTTCCACCGGAATTTCGTCCCAGCGCATTCGAGGTTTCTATGTTCCGAAGGAAAAATTGAACAGTTAATTTTTCAACGGGGAATTTCTTTCAGTGATTCATCATCACAGGCTTTTTTCATGATTTATTAGGTTGTTTCCCATACTCATCGACGTACAAAACTCAGGTTATGCCTTGAAGTTGTTTATTTCATATATAAATAAGAGTGGTCCAGGTTAGTGGTGTCTAAGCAGTGTCTGAGCAGTGTGTGTGTGTGAGCAGTTTACAATAGCACGTCAAGGATTCGGTAAAGCATAGCAGTGGCATACCGCTATAGAGAGGATTACAAGACAAGAGATGTTCAGAGTTCAACGATTACGAATGTTTAGCACGTCACGTGCTGTGTATGCTGGACAGAACATGACTGAAAAGATTGTCCAGATGCATGCCGTTGGGTTGCCCAAGGGTAAAAGTGTTGTTTCAGGTGATTACGTTTCTATTCAGCCGGCCCACTGTATGTCGCATGATAACTCGTGGCCTGTAGCGTTGAAGTTCATGGGTCTTGGTGCATCTACTATTAAGAACCCAAGACAAGTGGTGAACACTTTGGATCACGACGTTCAGAACAAGAGTGAAAAGAACTTGACCAAGTACAAGAACATTGAGAATTTCGCCAAGAAGCATGGGATTGATTTCTACCCCGCAGGTCGTGGTATTGGTCACCAGATCATGATCGAAGAAGGGTATGCTTTCCCATTGACGATGACTGTGGCATCGGACTCCCATTCCAACACTTACGGTGGTATTGGTGCTCTTGGTACTCCGATTGTGCGTACGGATGCTGCGGCCATTTGGGCAACTGGCCAGACATGGTGGCAGATCCCACCGGTGGCTCAGGTTGAGCTGAAGGGTGAATTACCAGCCGGTATATCGGGTAAGGATATCATCGTGGCTCTATGTGGTGTCTTCAACGAGGATCAAGTGCTTAACCACGCAATCGAATTCACTGGTGATTCTTTGAATAAGATTCCTATCGATTACAGACTCACCATTGCCAATATGACCACTGAATGGGGTGCTCTTTCTGGGTTGTTCCCCGTGGATTCTGTATTGATCGATTTCTACCGTAACAGGTTGAACAAGGTCGGCAATGCTCACCCAAGGATCAACGAAGCTAGAATCGAAGAGCTGCAATCCAAGTCTGACTCTTTGCAAGCGGACTCCGATGCTAAATACGCCAAAAAATTGACCATCGATCTTTCCACTTTGACGCATTACGTCAGTGGTCCAAACTCCGTGAAAATCAGTTCCACTGTCAACGATCTATCGAAGCAGGACATTAAGATTAACAAGGCTTATTTGGTCTCGTGTACTAACTCCAGATTGAGTGATTTGGAAAGTGCAGCACAAGTTGTTTGTCCAACAGGCGATATCAACGAAGTGAATAAAGTTGCAGAAGGAGTGGAATTCTACATTGCAGCCGCATCCTCTGAGGTTGAGGCAGACGCAAGAAAGTCTGGTGCCTGGGATAAACTGTTGAAGGCTGGCTGTATTCCTCTACCCGCTGGATGTGGTCCATGTATTGGTCTTGGTACTGGTTTGCTAGAAGAAGGACAGGTCGGTATCTCAGCTACGAACAGAAATTTCAAGGGTAGAATGGGTTCTAAGGATGCTTTGGCTTACTTAGCATCGCCATCTGTTGTAGCTGCCTCTGCTCTTTTAGGTAAAATCGGTTCTCCTGCGGAAGTGTTGGGTTCTACGGATCCAAGTTTCACCGGTGTTGTAGCCACAGTTGAAGATGCACCATCTTCTTCTACCACAAATACCGAGGCTACTGTTGAAGAAACTGCTGGTAGCATAGATATTTTGGAAGGGTTCCCAAGTGAAATTTCAGGTGAACTGGTACTCTGTGATGCTGACAATATCAACACCGATGGTATCTACCCGGGTAAGTACACATACCAAGATGATGTTTCTAAGGAAACTATGGCTAAAGTGTGTATGGAAAATTACGATCCTGAGTTCCCAAGTAAGACAAAAGCAGGTGACATTCTAATCTCTGGTTTCAACTTCGGAACAGGTTCATCTCGTGAACAAGCCGCTACCGCTATCCTTGCAAAGGGCATCAATTTAGTAGTTTCGGGCTCATTCGGTAACATTTTCTCCAGGAATTCGATCAACAATGCATTACTCACTCTTGAAATACCTGCTTTGATTAACATGCTAAGAGAAAGGTACCAGGACTCACCAAAAGAACTCACTCGTAGAACAGGATGGATATTGAAATGGGACGTTTCACAAGCCAAGGTTTTCGTCACTGAAGGCTCGTTGGATGGTCCGATCATTCTCGAGCAAAAAGTCGGTGAACTAGGTAAAAACTTGCAGGAAATCATTGTCAAAGGTGGTTTAGAAGGTTGGGTTAAGTCACAATTGTAAGAGTATACTTGTAAGTCAAACACTACTGGTATTATTTATCCCCCGCACAAAGCGTCCCCAGCATTGCACACAAGACGAACATTGTTGGACGTACCTTCACGGTATCGTCGTCTTATTGTACATTTACATTATTTATTATATCTTAGTTAACATAACATATTAAAGACAACTAATCTCACGATAGTCATTGATCTGAACTGATATGCAAGCATTGTTAAATGTTATTGATAAAATCCTGTACCATGGTGCACAATACTTTCGCCTGGCACATTATAATCACTGTGCCTTACTTGCCTTGGACCAATGAGCAGTCCATTTGGGTTCTAGAGATGTGATGCTTAGTTATCAACCCTTACATCTCATACAAACTTCCGACACACATCCTAAAGATGAAAATTTTAAACAAAGCTAGAGATATGAAAATGTCAAAAACCTCTCTAGAGCTATCAGACAAATGACTAATGTAAACGAGTATTTTTATCAGAATTTTGTTTGCACCACCGCATCGAAAGTTGCTTTGCATATAAGTGGACTTGTACAGTTAATCTGGTTGGTTCCTGTCGATTATCGGAAAAGTTATAGAGGGATTTGAAATTGATAATTGTGTCCTTGGCATAATAGTTCAACATTGAAACAATACTCTTAGGATATCTCATTAATCAGAATCCACCATTCTTGTAAATAAAAAGGGATTATAACGGTTTACGTGTGTTATACTAGTCACTACAGTGTTACTAGAATCAATATTTGAAGTTCCCATCACAATCAAAGCACTTGTATTATAGACAAATTGGTCCAGTTTCCTGATAAATACACCAATAAAAGGGACAAAACTTCGATAGGAGATATTATAAAATTGACTCGTTGATTCATTTAAGTGAGTCTCAAATACATACTCATCCACCATAATGGAGAAAAAAGAAGTTATTCGCATTGGAGGCAGACGATCCAAGCTAGCTGTTGTTCAATCGGAACATGTCAAAGCGTTGATTCAAAGGAAGTTCCCACATTTTGACTGCCTAGTCTTTTCGGCCAACACCTTGGGTGACCACGTTCAATCTAAACCACTTTACTCATTCGGTGGTAAAGCAGTATGGACCAAGGAACTAGAAGACTACTTATACAAAGATGACGATACTCGTATTGACTTAATTGTTCATTCTTTGAAAGATATGCCTACTCTTTTACCCGATGACTTTGAATTAGGGGGTATTACAAAACGCGTGGATCCGACGGATGCCTTGGTGATGCCAATTGGCTCCCCATACTCGAGCTTGTCCGAATTGCCAGACGGATCTGTGGTCGGTACTTCGTCTGTGAGAAGGTCAGCTCAATTGAAAAGAAAATTTCCAAACTTGAAATTTGAAAGCATTCGTGGTAACATTCTCACTAGATTGACAAAGTTAGACGATCCGGAAACGCCCTTTAAATGCATTGTTTTGGCCAGCGCAGGATTGATGAGAACCGGCCTAGACTTCAGAATTACGCAACGTTTCCAGCCAGATACAATGTGCTATGCAGTTGGCCAAGGTGCACTTGGTATCGAAATCAGAAAAGGTGATGAGAAGATGAAAAAAATACTAAAAGAAATTTGCGACCCCGTAACAACTATCTGTTGTCTAGCCGAGCGTTCTTTGCTAAGAACTTTAGAAGGAGGTTGTTCTGTTCCAATTGGTGTCGATTCAAAATATGATCAAAAATCAAAGCAATTAACTTTGAAAGGTGTTGTTATCGACGTCGAAGGTACTGAATGGGTAGAATTGTCGCATACAGTTACAATTACCGATGAAAGAGAAGATAGTATAAGGTGCGGAAGAGAACTTGCTGCTATACTTGTCGAACATGGTGCTAAAAAGATTTTGGACTCCATAAATCTTGACAAGATTGTTTAAAAGCGAGCAAATCTTCCTACTTACACGCAAGTACGGAGGGCAATTAATTGGGTGTATACCCTCCGTGTCTCATATAATCTCTCCCTTTACCCCAACAATCCCAAATTAATGTCAATTCTTATTTCCGTTTACGCTTTTAATTTACTCTCATGTATGAATTTGCATATTTTCTCATTCAGTCAACGTTTAATCCCAGGAAATTTTTTACCTAATAATGACTACTCTTACAACTTATATAACGTATGTATATACTTCAATTCGATTATTACACGAATTGTACGCGAAATATAGCACAACTGGCTCACTGAGTACTGGAATTCATAATCGTACTTTTCACCGTAAGAAATTAACGAAAAAATCGTTTCTAGCTTAGTTGATGTAGAATTAATGCCAGATGTGGGCAGAAAAGTGGTAGGCGTGAACACTTTAGCAAGGGCAAGGACATCCTGTGAAGAGCTAGCGTTGCAACAATTATAGAATGGAGGATGACCTTGACCTATTAGGAGATCAGAAACTCTCTGAATACAGTCTTTTAGTATGCAAATACCCAAAAAGTTTACATCATTGGGAAAATCTTCTAAATCACATATTGCTTAAAGCATCTCCCATTTCAAAGTCAATCAACAAAACCCTTCTCCAGCTCGTACGATCAACCTATGAATCTCTACTGTACCAGTTCCCACTTGTAGAGAATTATCACGTTGAATATGGGTTGCTGGAATACAAATTGGGGAACTTCAACAAATTCCATGCTATATTTGAAAATGCTCTTCAGTGCTTTAATAACAGATCCCTGCTTATATGGGTCGAATACTTAGCGATTTGCAATAAGATCACCACGAATGACAGGCAGCTTTTCCAGAAGTATGCCTTCGCAGAATCATACATTGGGTTACACTTTTTCGGAGCGGAATTTTGGCATATGTATCTCAACGAAATAAAACTGCGATGCAAGACTCCAGAGCATTACATCCGCACTTTAAGAAAGGTAATTGAAATACCTTTGTATGAATATGCTAGCTTTTATGATTTGTGGTTGAAGTCAATCGATGAAGTCAATGATCTTTCACAGTTGAAGTTTTATGCTGAAGATGAAGAATTATGGAAAAAGTTAAAGATAGATACGCAATTGAAGGGCCGCAAAGGTCCACACCTACATGCTGCCAAAAAGTCATTAAGAAAAATATCTAAGGAACTATTCCTTGTTGTACAATATGAAGTAATGGAAATATATGAGTTGTTTGAGAGTAAGATTACCCAAAGGTACTACATATCGGCAGAGGACCTTGTACCTCGCCAAGAAATCACTGTGTGGGTAAGCTATTTCGAATATATCAGAAATAAAAAGATAGCAGATCTTATAAAGCTCCAGTTCCAAAGATCGGTTTTGCCTCTTGCTCATTATGAACATATATGGTTGCAGTACGCAAAGTTCTTAATTGACGATTTGGAAGACTATGCAGGTGCGAAAAATTTGCTGATACAAGCCTTAGGGTACGTTCACAAGCGTTCGAAAATTATATCGCTACTGTCGTGGGTCTTTATCCGTTTGGGTCAGATCTCAGAATTACGTGAATTATACGATGACATTCTAACAGCGTTCTCAAACGACCTTACTAATACTGATGACTTCGAAATCTTTATTGACTATATACATTTCAACCTGTTCTTGAGCTCTGCCAACTCTAAAAGTCGCTACAGTAAACTGGCGGATAATATTAAATTCTCTGATGAGCTGCTTGACGTTTTGCTCAAAAGACTAAGCAAAGAAAATGATTGCTACAGACAGTATGTTTTGTTGAACATGGTAAATGAAATGTATACTCGCTTTCCGCGTGCAATGGTTGAAAGTAAAATATACAGGCATGCCATCGATAACAATTGGAGATGCCTTTTAGAAAATCCGAAATTTTGGTATCTCTACTGCTCTTTAATATGGTTTGACAGTAATAATTCCTATATGCACAGGCGCAAACGAATCATAAACGATATCATACCAACAGCACTAAAATTTAATGAAAAGGCCTTGTCTGAATTGCAACAGTTCGTTTCCAGTTATCTTGCTGATGACATTCAGAATTTCACAGAAACTTATGTAAATAAGAAATGATTCGGGCTGTCTGTTCTATTCTTATGTATCAATATACGATCAAGAGTTCAGCTCAAAGCACACATTTATAGTAGTGATGAGTCCATATAAGGACAAAAGTAAACAACCTATCCTCTTATCCAACTTCCAATTGTTTAGAGGAACAACGAAAATGAAAACACCGAATGCTATTGTAATACCAACGCAACTCAGTATTAGACCGCGATTAACGTCGAAAGAAATATAGTTCTGCCAGATTGACGTATCTGCCGGTTTTTCTTTCTGCATGAGGATAAGCATACCATCTACGCCTACCCCGAAAAGAAAGTACAGTAAAGGACTTCCAAAGCAAGATCCTAGAGCTATTTCCAATACTCCAATTTTAGTGAAAGTAACGTTCGATACCAAATCACCAATTGAATTCCCCCACGCAAAAACTGTTAACCCGAGAATTGCTTCTGAAAGATTGAAGGTTTCCACCCAGTTAGTTAAAATATCGAGCACCAATCCTACCACAAAGGAAATCGACGCTATAGAAAGGAAAAACCCAAAAAGTGATAGATACTTTGCTTTGATCGAAAGTATTCCTTTTAGATATAACGGAAGTAATATGGACGATGTTACGATACCGAGAAGAAAGAACCAAACATTAAACTCACGATTAATGAGTAAAGTAGCCAGAAATTGAGAAAATGCGCATTGAATGTAATAACCCACGATAAAGAAGTGATTTTCGGACTTTGAGGAATAATGAAGTGGAATCATGAGAGTCAGAACAAAAATTATAGGTGTTGTGATGAGTATTGTTAATACTTCAAAGTTCGAAGTCTGAAAAGTGGGGTCTGACAAATACTTGAAAATCCTTAGTTTCGAATCCCATTGATCTTCTGGTTCAGCAGATATTCCGTGTTGGAGTTCCAAGTTTGAAATTGACATATCATCTAAAATGCTTGATTGTTCGGTCATGAGACGAAAGTTATCTACGCTAATTGATCTGAAGGGACTCATTCTTTCTGTTGATCTCAAAAAGTTGTCATTGCCATCAGGTGAATTCGGTTCATTATCTGACAGACGATCCATACTTTTCTTGTTTGGTATGAACAGTGAATTTGTCGACTTTGATTCACTAGGATCTTGAGGGTCAGAACCATTTAAAGATATGTTTGGAATGTTTTGTAGATGTTGGAAATTTGTCTCCGAATTAGAGCGAACTAACGGTCTGACAACTGGTGATGCGACACGCGTGATTACTTCATCGACCTCATGATTAAAAATCAAACCCTTCTCCCATAAGTCAAGTGTGTCATTGAGTTTCAAATTAGCCCACCCAGCATAATTCTTCCGCAAATATGCTCTGATTTTCTTTCTAACTTCGTTTCTGCGATCCTGCACAGTTCTAAGAAACCTTTCCATATTCTCATCTCCTTGCAGCTCGTGCTCTGTTACTACAATTGGTGGAATATTTTCATCAAAGTTTGACGCGTCTGGTTGCCTTATTGAAATCACCAAATATGCAGCATACCCACAGTAAGCCACACACATGAGGAAGAACTCCCAAAATTTTATTTTACCATCTCTTAAAAGAAATATATTCATCGTGATCAAGAACACAAACATGAACAGATCTCGCAGAAACTGTTTACGATTATAATAAACTGTGTCCCATATGTCGAGACTGTCCGGTTCAATCTCAAAATTCAATGGGACACTTTCTGCCGGTGTTGACAACTTAATGTTTCGTACTAACAACATAGAGCCAATCACAACCGTTAAAAGAAAAAAGATGGCACCTAATGACTCCCCGATTGCGAGGGTGGTATTACCTCTATTCATTGCCTTGTATGTGCTTGTGATATCTGGGATGGCATTTCCCAGGGCCAAAAGAGTCATCCCAGATATCCTGTTCGATATGAACAAAAGCTCTTGGGATATAACGGTCAAATTCGGGGTCAAGTAGTCTGATGTAATGATTCCTAATGTGACAAAACATACTAGTAGGCTTACTGGAGAAAAAATGTATCTAAAGACATGATCTGACACCTGAGCAAATCCAACTATCAAAAAGATCAGTGAATAAAATCCAAGTACCACCAATTTCCGTCGAATTAGTATCATTCTTCTTTATCGGTAAATGTCGTTAGGTTGCTTGGACTGGCTTGTGCTTGGTTAGCTGCAAAGCGCCCTGACGTGTTTTATATGCAATGATCTTGAATTCGAAAGATAAGGAAAGAAAAGGGAAAAGGGTCCTTTGTTAGCAATATCCTAATTTTCAACAGAAAAAGCTATAATACGTCCCACAAAAAGGGTATGACGGTGAAACGCTTGATGCTCAGCGAACGTTCCTTTTCAACTATGGATTTCTAAACTCTTCTATAGTGTTATCTTTGCCATTCAACGTTTGCAAATCTTGTTCTATTCATCTTCAACTTCTTTTCAGCCAGGACATCAATTTTTAATTATTACATAAACTCTGAAATAATATCATGAAAGTATATACGGCATATGCATGGCACGTCTACATGACAAACGTGAAAAACACAGCGACAATCACATTGAAGCCCGGGCTGTAGGCCATCTCTTGTTTCACTCTATAAGGTGTCTTTCAGCTTTAGGTATTCAGCCAGTTGTAATGTTTCTTTTGCAATTTCAATATCGGTATGAATGTCTGCTATCAATGCTTCTTTAGTAGTGTAGTTTAGTTCCGGTCTTATATATCCTAAGAAATTGAATTTGATTTGGGCACCATAGAAATCGTGGCTGAACTCGTGAATTATGTGAAGCTCTACAGTCTTGTTTTTGTTGTGGTAGAAGGGATTCCATCCTACAGAAAGTACGACAGGAAGAGCTGATTGATCATCCTCGGATAGTAGAGTACCGTTATTGTACAGGACCTTTCTCCCATCCGGCCTTTCCTCTACCTTGGTATCACGATCTTTCACTCGCCTTAGTTTGCACCATCCAAAGTATATACCTGTGTCTAGTTGTTCCACGTATTTTGGTAAATCTTCAATTGGAATGTTAGCTGTAGGAATACCTAATTCTGAAGATCCCCGACCGAAACCAGCTATAACGTCGACGTAAGATGTGGTTATTGGGAAGGGAGGTTCCGGGGAAAGCGGTATTGGTACATCACAGTCCCTAGGCATTTTGTGTTGATGTGGGGGCTGGCTTATTTAGTCCTACGGATATTTGTTGCGTGTTCGTTGTTCGAAGCTCTCTCTATTAGTTCAACATTTTAGATTCGATTTTTTAAGGTAAGTAGTGTGCAGCCCAGTTTGATGGTCAGTTTGGGTGAGGACAAAGGGAATAACATGGCTAGAAAGTATGCGTATGCGGGTGGGTCTTGCAACCAATTCGCGCGAACCGGTCTGTGAGACTTTGGGCAGATGCTCTGGAGAAAAACCCAACTGTTGGGTTTGATTTTTGTCATTACTATATGATAACATTTGTCTACTATATACAACGGCCTCCACTACATTGACGATTGTCTATAGAGAAAGAGGAAACCGGATGTCCCGGTTGATGTTTTATGCTTTCATTTCCGAGAATGATGATACGTGATTTGTGCTGTGGAATTCATCGCTAATGATGCGGAGTCTGGCTGCTCCTACGAACTTTTTATCGGCAACAGATGCGGTCAAATCGAGGGAAATAGCCTGGAGCAGTTTTGCAGCTTGGAAGTTGTATGCTTGAAGAAGCTGTGCCGCAGCTGCTTCCCACCAGCAAGCTGCGACAACAAAGTGGGTGTTTGTGAGAAGGTTGTTTGGTGTATTGCCTATTCTGGCTTGCATTCGCCATGACCACGAAATTGGGAAAGGATGTGCCTGTTTTTGGATATGCGTTTGCGGCAAAGGCAACCTGGTTATTACAGCGAAAAGTGTCACCATACCACCCATTCTTTCATCATATGATATATCCTCTTCCCACTTGTTGTCACTTTGACGTTTCCATCCCATTCTTGTTCTTCCCTCGACCGTTTCTATACTACATGTGTAACCAATTACGAAAGGGCACTTCTTGATCAGTCTCGCCAGTAAGAACTCCTTTAGTTCTGGATAGACTGCGAGTAGATTTACTGCAAGTCTTCCTAAGGGGAGAGCGCTTTCCGGCTTAACTCTGGCTTCTGACTCGGCCTGTGAAACGATCGCCTTAGATATGAAATTGAGAATCCATTTGAAGGCCAATGGGTTAGCCTTCGTTTGATCCACCAATTGGGTGAGCTCGCTAGTGATTGCATTCAATTGTGAGACACTGTTTGTTAATTGACCAAATTTCGGATTGATTTTCCTCTTATGTTGCGCTAATGTTTTTTTCAACACAGCATCTACTTTCACCGGTTCAATTATCTCTGTTTTTATGGTTTGAATCATAGACTTATACTTCAGAAAGGTTTGCTCAATTTCCTTGAAGTTGGTTGACTCTTTGGATTGTTGGAGCCTGTTTTTGTCAAGTTCTTCCTGTTCCTTCTTCTGTTTTGCTGCTTCGGCCTTTTTCGCTTCCTCTAGCATTTTCATTTTCTCTGCCTGTTCATGAAGCTTCCGTTGTTCCTCTTCCTTTGATCTCTTTTCCATCTCCATTTTACGTCTTTTCTCCTCCTCTGCCTGTTTTTTGGCTTCGTGTTCCTTACGAACACGCTCTTCCTCAACTCTCTTCTTCTTTTCCTTTATCGTTCTAATCAAGGATTGGTTCATATTTTGTACGGATCCGATTGCGTCATCCCACGCAGATTCTATGGCTTCATCCTGAGGATAAGGGACGCTTGGTTTCACTTCATCAACCAGCTTTCTTTCTTTTGTGTGAATGGGCAGTGAATCTTTCGGTAGAGTTATGTCCACGCTTCTCTTCTCATGATCTTTTACTGTTAGGCGGGGAAGCGCACTTTTCCCAAGCGCGATGTTCAAATTGGAAAGCATTGATAATATCTCTGGTTCCACAACATCCTCTAGCGACACTGTACCACCAGAGCTGAACCCCTTATCCTCATCCTCATCCTCTCCATCATTCTTCGACAGATGGTATAGTTTTGGTAGTTTTAGTTGAATTCCATCAGATGGATCACCTATAAATGTATAATCACCCTCGAAGTCGCAGTCTGTATCACTGCTGCTATTGACCTGACCATTTTCACATTCAGCATCCGCATACAATTCGTCAAATGAAAACCTCATCGCTAGTCTTGTATCAAATGTATCTACTACGCTAATTCTCTAATAACAATGCATGGAACGGTATCACGCAGATTGGGTAACAGAGGCAAAGTAGTAAAATGTTAATTTCACCTGAATGCGGTTTGCAGTAGATCAGGTGATGTAAATAACCAATTAAACTGTGGCCTGTATTGCCAAACCCCATTCAACTTGTAGATTGATTAGTTAAAGCTTAGTGATATTTCATAACTAAGTTTACCCAATTTCAGTTCTTTTTATATTTCAGCCACGTGACCAATATCAAATCTGGCATCAAGCTTATCCAAAAAAATTTTCGAGTTTTGAAGTTAAACCTTCAAGATAGTAGACAAACAGTAGTTCAAAGTCGGAGCTGGTGCTTAGTTATTGGTCCTCTATTTGGGGTGATATTAGTCAATCGGCTGCTAGACCAAACCGAGTGATTATGCAACTAGTACGTGGTTTCCATAGTAGTGCAAGGGCATCTAAGGCCGCATGTGCTTTGGTTAAACCGGTTCATCATTTGGTTAAAATCGACAAGAGCAAGCTATCTCCAAGGTTCGCTGAATTGAAGTTCAGCAAGAACGATATTAGATCTCCAGCTTTCAAACCTGTGGCTACACATCAAGATCGTGTACGTGAACATTACTATAATACTATCCAAAGCGATCTGTTATTGATAAATTACTCTCATAAAAGTGAAACTAAGGAAGGGTTGAAATTAAGACAATGGGACGGTTCCTCTCCATACCACATCAACAGAGAACCAAGAAAGCCCAAGGGATCAAAGGCGCAATTGCCTGATATTCATCCAGTAACATGGAAGAACATTCCTGACATCGAATCTGTCGTGGTCAACTGTTATGTAAGAGACGCAAAAGAAAATCAATATCTACCGGTTTCTGCAGCATTGCAATTACAGCAGATAACTGGATGTAAGCCAAAGGCTCTGTTTTCCAGAAACGATGTTCCAGCCTGGAAAGTCAGAAGGGGTACTCAAATGGGTGCTGTTATCACTTTAAAAGGTCGTCCAATGTCTCAATTTTTATCAACTTTGACTGAAATTGTACTACCTAGAATTAGAGAATACAGGGGTATATCGAACAAATCGGGAAATAAATTCGGTGGCCTCGCCTTTGGTATGACAAGTGACGAAGTAAGATTTTTCCCAGAAATCGATGCCAACCAAGATCTATGGCCAGTCACTTTTGGTATGCACATCAACATCAACACAACTGCTCAAACTGACGCACAAGCTAGAACTTTAGTCAGTGGTTTCGGCTTTCCATTCAATGGTTTGGAAAAGATCAGCTAATGCTTCTGCTTTATTTCCAGCCTTCCGTCTTGTAAATACCATTTCCTAATGGAAACGAAAACTACTTGCATGTTACGTATAAAATAATTCCATACAATAAATCGACGCCTCTTAATATACACTATTATGGATAATTTCTGTCTGTATGTAGTGGGGAATAGACCACGTTACGAATGGTGGAGGCGCTTTGCTTCATCTAACCACCATAAACTCAAACATGATCAACACTTACGGTGTTCATACTTCTTCCCATTCTGGTGATGTTGTCACCGTTTGTCAAAGCTAATCCTTGGGTCTTAGAACGAATACGAATCTCACCGACGATTTGGTTGGTAACAGGATCCTTCTCTATACATAAATTTGCTAGAGCATCCTCGCCAAAAGTGGATCTGGAGTAGAGATTACAACTCAAGAATCTTGAATCTTTTTCACCTAGAGCCTCCTCTGGAGTAAGAACGCTCATATGAGTAACTTCCACCAGTTTGTCCAAATAGTCACGCAATGAAGGCAATTTAGATTTGATACGGAGTTTGTTTTCCCATTCGAATGCATTCCACATCTTACGGAAACTGTTATCGTCACATGTAGCTGGCTTCACGTAGTCCATTGTATCGATATGAACGTCATTTAAGATAACATAACGAGAATCCTCACCGTGACCACCGTCGTAAATAATGTTACCAAAAATTACACCAGTATCTGCAGAAGAAACCTTTGCCGTTATTGTAATTTTGTGGAATCCGTGTGGAATAACATTTGTGCTTGGTGGGTTATCGATAATCTTTAGATCACCAAGCGTAGCAAATTGAACATGAAGATTTTTCAATGTATCCTTAGTTTGATTGACTAGTAAAACATCTAATACAACATCAAATTGGTGGTTGGTGATATAACACTCGGCATAGACAGGATCGCTGAACCCAGTCAATGGGACGATCTTTTTCAATTTAGAGGTGATAGAATTGGCCTGTAGCTTAGAGTAAGATGTGGTGCCAGTTGTTGCCAATTTGATGTCTTCTTCAATAGAATCGACGGGAGCAGTGTGTAATCCTGTTTCCTTAAACTGTCTGAACATAATAGATCTATCGATAGCCTCGGCATGCTTGGTTAGATATTTTGATTGCTTCGCAGCCTTCTTTTTCAAATTGACGCTGACTCTTGACTTGTATGATTTGTTAGTGGCTTCTAAGAAAGCTGAGTTTAGAAGTCTCTTTTCGGCCGTGCTCTCCTCGGAAGATGCCTCATCCATCAACACAGAAATAGCTGTCATTAGTCTTTCGGCTGAGTCTTCATCAATCTTCTTTTCCACCAAGTTACTTTGACCCAATCTGATAATACTGACCAAGATTAACAAACCTTCAGCTTTTAACGCGTTGATGATAGCAGTGTTCTTGGAAGTTTTCTCAAACTTCAACACCAATTTGACGATCGAACTAGCAAGTACAGAGGCAGTGAAGAAGTCACTGTTTAGAACGAAACGACGCAAAGGAGGTCTGGCTTCTTTTTCTTCATCCGTGGTCGACTTGACCTGTTCTGAAACCGTTAGAGCAGATTCAGTTGCGTAAGTACCATCTGGCAAAACTACTGGCCCTGTTGAAACGGCTGGTGCCTTCAATGGGTCTTCTTCTTTATCAACCTGTACTCTTCTTAATTCAGATTGCACAATTGGAACTTCACCGATACTAGACCGGATGTGTTTCCAAGTACTTTGGATTTCAGATTCGGATTGGGCGTGTTCCCCCAATATCCAAAGTGCGCCACGGTAAGCCTTGGCGGATTTTACTTCGTGCAAAGCGTCAATTAAGGTGAATAGAATTTCCGATCTCAACTCAGGGTATCTTTCGATAACTTGCTTAGTGAAAAATATAACATCATTGGCACTTTCTGAGGACAAGTTCCCAATGAAGTCCAACAATAGTGAAACGACGTTTGAAGAAACCTCGATGAATCTGATTGCCACCTTGTTGATTGATTTGATCAACAACTGTCTGTACTCTAAAGTTTTATCATTTGAACTGTCGGCAGTCGATTGTAATTCTTTTCTTAACAATTTAACGACGCTGTCAACGTTTCTGGAGGTAATTAATTCCAGTGAGATATCTAAGGCCTTTGCACGAACATCCATATCCTGAGCATTCAATACACGTAAAATGTCTAAGGTTAGGTCTTCCAAAGATCCTGGGTTCTTCTGGTTAATTTCATTAATTTTTTCTAGAACCACTAATTTGATGTTGTTATCAGATTCCTTAGTAGCTAGATCAACCAATTTGTTAGCCACAGTCAGCAAAATTGTCTCTTTGCTGGTCAAAACAGTCAAAGTAATAGCAGCTTCGTACATGACCTCGGTAGAGCGAGTGGATACCAAAAGGTCTTGCAACAATTCGATATATTGAGAAACGAGTCCCGGAGTCTTGATGGCATCTTTTCTGATGAAGTTGATAAAGGCGTTTTGAAGCAAAGCGTCCAAGTTTTCGATTGACGTTAAGTTATCTTGAAGGTAGTTCAATGCAGCTTCACGGTCCAATTCTGCAAGGCCTAAGAAAGCATTTCTCTTACAAATTGGGTCAGTTTCTGCAACTAAAAATGAGTCAATGACCTCACAAGCATCAGGAATCAAATGGTCACTCACTTTATAAATGGAAAGGACAGCTAGAATGGCGTATTTACGAACGTACGCGTGTCTGTACTCCAAACAAGCACGAACAGAAGGAACCATTTGCTCTAAAAGTTCGACCTCTCTCAACTTGGTCAAAAATCTCAAAGTATTACCTCTAATAAATTCGTTAGGGTGCTGCAAGTCGTGTTGAATGGCATTGCAAACAAGAATCATTTCCTGTTTCAATTTACCTTCATGATCTAATTTAGGAACAATTTCCCAATAAAAGTATAAAAGCTTCTTTAGTTGCTTGTTCTTCGATGGCATCACAAACCTAATAATATGCATCAACAAATCTGGCAACGAATTCCCGTCCAACATGGTCACCAAGACCCGCTTCATGGTTTCGATCTTCTCAGCATCAGACCCCTTTTCCAAGGCCTTCTGGAAGTCCGTTACGGTGTATGTGGCCCTGTTCGGGTTGGGATCATACACTAACGTGTACGCTGGTTGTTCTACCTCAACAGTCATGACTCAATTGACCTTGATTTGCTCTAACTCTTTGTGTTTACTTTTCCTGTTCAATGTGTACTATTCCTTAACAATATAGTTCCAAAAACAGCTTGTTCTTTATTTCAAAATCTTGTTCTCGTCTTGAAATTAGATAGAAAAAAGGCAAGTACGGGTAATCTTGAAGCAGATGCACGTAAAGTAAAGGCTCACCTTCGCAGAAGTGTAACTACATATATGTGTTCGTTCATACATATTCATATGTACCTATTGTCTACGAAATTTCGCAAATGATGGATCAATCAGAATCTGGATTGGTGATACGTAGTCCGTTACCAACGCTTCCTTGATAATAAACAAAATCTGATGAATCGAACTCGTAATCGTCATCATCCTCATCGATGACAGGTCTACTGGCCTTGAGAGGAGTACCGTTGTTCTCCGAAATATTGTTTGACGTTTTTTGGGTTTCGTCATTATTGTCATATTTTCTGAGGTCTAGAGGTAGCTGCGGTGTGTAAGATACGTCCAACGTGCCACTTCTCATTCTTCCAGCATTTCTAGTAAAGTAGCTGGACACGGTGTCAGATCTTTTCAAGCGAGTTTGGGATACTTCGTAATGGATTCTTTGTTCCGGATTCTCACGTAACGGAGCCATTAAGTCGTCACTATCATACGCCTCATCACCAGGGATATCGTCGAGTATATCCTGATCTGCTTCTGAAATTTTTTCGTCCTTTTTGAACAAAGTGTGGAACTCCTTTGTATGATCGACTTTAGTGGACTCTGAGTTAAACTTGAGACCTGCGATACTGTTGCTTCCACTTTCTTCTCCTTCCTCTTCTTCTTTTGTGGTTTCAAGAGAAAGCAATTTCTGTTTAGCTTTACCGTGCTTGATACCGACTTGTCTTGTACTGGTTCTAATTGTAACTTTGATGTTCTGTGGCTGTTCAAGAGAGTTTTTGTTTTTTAATGCATAAGGTAAATCTGGAGGTAACTGCAAAGAGTTTGAAGTGGGGAAATATAGAAGTCGAAGTTCTTCCACGTAGCTTGAGATTAGACGAACATTCTTGTCTGGTATAGTTCCTTTTGTCCCAGTTTTCTTTAAGCCCATCTTAGAATTGGCTGTATTTATAGTATCGTTATCGATCGACTTTGATTCGAGTAGAGAGGAATGATGGGAATCACCGTTACTCGGCAGTGATGACAACCCTCCTTTTGCTGATGAGGACTCCGAATTACGTCTAGCTAGCGAGGTTGTTATGGAATTGGTATCAGTGTTTCGGTGTGAATGATTTTCTTCTTCACTGGTGCTGTCATTGAAATAAAAATTAGGCTTTTCTTCATTCACAACCCTGAATTTCCTTCTTTCATACTCTGATCCCTGCATCATTTGATATAAATGGTTCTCATCTGCACTTGCATCTGCTGCTTCATTTTCAGTCAGCTGGTCGCATCCAGCTTCGTATTCCTGCAGATCAACAAATCCTTCCTCTGGCTCGGATTCATATGCTTCATTAGCGTTTGTAACAATAAACCTGGACGATGGTTGGATGCCTCCCACATCGCTTAATGACGAAGCAGCGGTATCTTTTTGAGATTCACTGGCCTCGATTTCCTCATTCAGAGATTCGTTGTATGAGAACTGATCGTCAGAGGATTGTTCGCCCTTAGAATGATTATCATCCAGTTCAATAGCACTGAGTTTTGCACTGAGGTTTCCATACAGCGGTGATACGTTTTTCGAGCTCTCATTGTCGCTCGGTACATCTGTTTTTGTGTCTAGTTGAGGTATTACCGAATCTCCGTCGACGCTATGCGGGGAAGATCTGACATCGAAGGTAGATTGGTGAATAAAATCATCCAGATGATCTACCAGCTGCTCGACTTCCGATTTTTGACGCTGATGGCTGGGTTGAAATTCTTCTATATTTGTTCCTTGGTATACCTCTGCTGATTCGGGTGTTTTAGAAAAATCTTGTGGCGATTTGATTGACCTGCCTTCTATAGCTGACGCCGACGATGTTGTTTCGTCTTTCTCAAGTGCCGACTTCGCAGTAGAAGCAGACCTCTGAGAACCTGCACTTGTTAATATACTGCCGATATCTACTGGAGGAGGTGGCCTGCGTCTTCCAATAGTACTTTGACGTAATGGCATGTGTTCTTGCTGTTCAGCCTCGTGTGACATAAAATCGCTGCTAGACCTCAAGTTTGATAACGAATCTTTGGCATCATCGGTCAGAGAATGATTACTATTCAGAGGGTTTTTATTCAGCGGTCTGGGCTGCGTTATGGCTTTTGTGTTTGCGGAATAACGGTCACCATTGGTTCCCGGCGATTTTTGTTTCTGATCTTGACTAGAGGCGCCAAAGAACAAAAATGATTTCCTCTTGCTTCTATCAAACATTTCAACTCTGCTCTGATATCACGCGTAGTCCGTGCTTGATTCGATTGGAATAGAGATAAGTAAAGATAATGTTATTGTTTAATTCTTCATTCTACTCCCCTTCCTTGAAACAGTTTTCCATTTTCATCAGTGTTTCAGGTTATCTTGTTTCCAAATAAAGTCTTACTCAAAATAAGTATAGTAGACAATAAAGAGAAGTGAATTATTGAAGAACATCGCTGAGGAAAGATATGCAGCCCTGGCCGACTTTCTTCACGATAAATTCACGATGCGTATTACGATTAGTCTATGATTTCAGAATACTGTGTGCTGAATAGGACTACACGAGTGCTGAGGGGGTGCAAAGTAGACAGTAATACAACGGTAAATACTTAGCAATTTAAATAAGTTCTGAACGGAATGATATTTGGATTGTAACATTACTATCTAGAGTCTTCCGGTCTCTAAAAGCGCTAGTACCATTTGCAAAGCTAGTTTGCACTTACCACCGACGCCCCCGACGCTAAGTACTCTCGTGGAGCTCGGAGATGGATCGATTTTTGAATCGATGGGCAACTGCTGAAACCAAGTGGTTGACTCATGAACAGTTTGTAGGTTTAAAATAACCATATTACAGTTTGTCTTGGATTTGATATGTTCTAAATTATCATGTATCAAATCGAGTTGACTCTTTGGGAACTTCACGTAGGATTTGATAATTTGAAATGAAGATTTCTCCGCAACTTTAGATATTGAAGCTTTAATGATTGCCAGGCAAGATCTGTTTATATCTTGTGCAGATACTGCTGGATATTGTGGAACTCTTGCAGCTGGATTCTTTTGTATTCTTCTCTCATTTATCTTGTTCGGTACACTATTTCCGGCCTTGTACCTGGATGCGGTGGTACCAGCTTTAGATCTAAGATTAGTAGATGATACAGCAGCGCCGTGTTTTGCTTTAGAATCAGTAGATGATTTAGATGTTACAGTCAGTTCCCTGTTATTGTGTTCTTGAAGTTCTGTCATGAATGCCTCTAGGTTTTTGTGATCGGCATCAATTAAGTGCTTATTCTTCATTGCTAAAAGAGCTGGATCAAAGAGTTCTTTCAGGAACGGCAATTCGCTCATGCTGGACATCAATCGTTGCCTATCCAGTGTAATATTTTTTTCAAGTAAGTCAGTTACAGAGCCCCTTATCGGACGGAAGCGACAGTTAGCTAGCGAATTCAAAAGACCTACCATCCAATCACTTAGGGAGTCAGCCTCAAGATAGACCTCTTTAAATTGTGGTATGCTAATGACACTTGCCAATTGGCACTTGAATGGCTTCGGTTTTACCGCCTTTCTGAAAAGAAGATCAGAAACAGTGTCACTTTGCTCAACTTTAACAGATTTATGGACCAATATCGATCCCCGTAGAAGCGATGTAGAATCGATTTCCCAGTATTTAATATCATTAGATGGCTTAATGAGAACATTACGGAGATAGTTCAAGATTGCTGTTATCGCAACGCACCCTTCTAACAAGGTAAACGCAGTTAGCTCGATAAACGTCTCATGTAAGCTGACATTGTCCAGTTCTAATGCTCTTTTTAGATCTGCAAGGAAAATCGGGAGTTCCAGCCGTTGCTTTGGAGTTATTTTAATGAATACTTGACTGTGTTTGATTTTCTTACCTATTGGAAGCTGCACCACAGCTTCATGTTGTGTTATGTTGGGTAATATTTTCCATAAGTCAAAAGTTTTAGATAAGACTGAAGTCGGTTTGGCTTGTTGTTTCTTGTTCGCTTGATGATGAGAGCCCGCGGATGCAGGCCTTTGTCTTTTTTTCCCAGACATACGATGTGGTCTGTAGGCTCTGGTCGAAGAATTGTAGATGATTTAACCGGTACCTTGGGCTGTACAATGGTAATTGATGACGATGATTCAACATATGTAACTTCTGATTACCATTTTTTACAGTGTAGGACTTCAATTTAGAATATTGATAAAAAAAAAGTACATTGTACATAATTGGTGCGTTAATATTTGGCCTCATATTAAGGTGACCGATTACGGCAGTGATCTATATCAATTGGTTGCTTTGTATATAGAGCTTAATATTTATTTTACAGATAGATGAGGACGAATGCATGCATTTATCAACTGGGACTATATAACTGGTATTCAAGTCCTGCAATAGTTGTGTTCAACAAATGTTGTCATGTGCATTGAAAGAACATTTAAGTATTATGCACAGAAAAGAAGCAGTTGGTGGTACTTGCATGTGCAAGTTACTGATACGCAGAAACAGCTGATGAGACATTGAGTGTGTTTTGATTCTTTATTTTTGTTATTGACAGTTTTCAGATCATTTACAATGAGCTTACTTCCTTGACAATTTCATCGAATGCAGAACGGTATTCTTCTTCCTTAGCCTTGGCATCCTTCTTCTTGTTTGAGCCTGGAACGATGAATACAACGGAGGTAGGTCTCTTGGTGGCTCCAGCAGAACCTAGATCTTGCTTTGAGGGCACGAAGATATATGGAACAGATTGGTCTTCGCACAAGACTGGCAAATGGGAAATGACATCCTGAGGGAAAATATCACCGGCGATGATTACTAATCCCTTCTCACCCTTTCTTAAAGCCTTGACGACTTCCTTAACACCTCTTTTGACATTCTTGGCCTTAGAAGCCTTCTTAACTGTCTTCAACACCTTCTTGTTCAGTTTCTTGGAAGCTAAAGGTTTAGCGAATGTTAGAACCGCAGGAAGTCTAGCTTCGTAGTTGTCTTCTGTTGATGTACTCTTATCCTTGGCCATTTTTGTTATATGCTTTTTTGAATTTCCCTGGTCTTTACTAACAGCAATGGTTCTATACAAGAATTACGCACTGTTTATCAAACAACTATATCTTAATGTTCAATTCTTTCAGTTGTTTCATTCTCATCTCATCGCTCTTCTTTTTTTGTTAACAAAAAATGAAAATTTTCCAATAGAGGCAGCATGAAAAAGAAATGAAGCATTGTGAACCATAGCGACGACACAATTGCACAACGCGACTGTGAAAGGAACAAGCATTTGTTTAACAAACCGCACGGTCGAAGTTGACTCGGGGTTCAGTATGCTCTAAAATTAGATAGTTTTTAATTTGTTTTTGGGAGTTTTTATCTGAGCTTTCGTTTGCACGCCCGACAGGATATATTTGTACGAAGGAATCGATGCCGATCAATGTCATGCATTGGAAGATTTGAGACGCTGCAGTAAGATTTCAAGAGGGCACGCTGTATTTCAATTGGTGATTTTGCGATCAATCCTGGGCGATTGCCCGGGCTGACAGATTCAAAGACAGGCTAATGTCTGTAACGTCTGCGTCAGGATGACAGAGAAATTTGTCTCAAAGGAACATAGGTAGAAAGGGAACTCAACTGCACATGAAACTCCTCTCGGTAGCCAAGTTGGTCTAAGGCGCCAGACTGTAATGTGAATCACAAAACTCGTTTTGTAATCTGGAGATCGGGCGTTCGACTCGCCCCCGGGAGACTTCTTTTTTTATCATTTTTGGCTGTTCATTTTAATATTTCTTTATAATGAATTAATTACTGATTGACAATTTCAGTTTAACACTTTATTCGCGATGAGATGACCTTAATGGTATTACTACCTAAAAAGACTGGCGTACTTTTGAGGTTCAATGATCGAGGTTCTGTTCTACTCACCATTCATCACTTTCTGATTCTGTTGAGTCCAACATTTGAAACTCATTCTTACGCCTCGCAGATCCGCATCAATAATGACTGGAAATTGGAGGGAAAGACCAGCGAAAGTGCAGATCCAGGAATCTGAGCTACCTTCATCCGTTCCACCTCAAACTGGCTTAACTTTCAACGTATGGTATAACAAATGGTCGCAGGGGCAGAGTGGCTCTTCAAGATTTGTTAACCCGTATTCACTCGATTCAGAAAACGACGCTGGTGTCACGAATGGGGATAAAGAGAAAAGAATACACTTTTGCTTGTACTTTGCCAAGGGAATGTGTTGTTTAGGGCGGAAGTGCAAATATTTGCACCATATTCCTGAAGCAGACGATTTTGCGAGACTGGCTTTACATTCCTCAGCGTTAGACTGTTTTGGAAGAGAGAAATTTGCTGATTACAGAGATGATATGGGCGGTGTTGGTTCATTCAAAAAGCCCAACCGTGTGCTATATGTAGGCGGTGTTACAGGAGCTCTTAATAATAAGAATTTGAAGGCACATCAGATCGAGAATAGAATAAGGTTTAAGTTTTCGAAACTAGGGGAGTTGGATTCCGTACGGTACGTTGAGAACAAGAATTGTGCATTCGTCAAATTCAAGTTACAATGTAATGCAGAATTCACTAAGGAAGCGATGGGTAACACCACCCTATTGATTCCTACCGATAAAGAATGGGATCAAAGAAAGGAGGGCACTGGATTGCTGGTTAAATGGGCGAATGAAGACCCTAATCCAGCAGTACGAAAGAGAGAATTAGAAGAACAAACCCAAGAAACGCTAAAAGCAATAAAACAACTAGTGGCCAATAAAGAAGGGGCTGCCAGCCAAAAACGTAAAGTAGAACATATTGAGGATGAGCTCGACTCGCAAGTGAATCGGGGTGAACAACGTACTATAGAGGACGGTTCAATTTTAGATCAGGCACTTTTGAACAAGCTAAAACAGAAAAGGATGGTCATCAGTAATAAAAAGAAAGCAATAAGCGTAACAGTTTCAAAACCCAATCCAGTATTAACATTGGTGAATCAATATTCCTCTGATGATGATTAAATTGGTTGAGCTTGGGTATGTAAAACTACATTTAGTCATGTGACACTTTGCGCTTGCCCTATTAGGAATATTTTGATCAGCGCGGCTATCATTAGATTATGGTAGGCATATTTCAAAATTGTTTCATATACATTGGAGCTGAATATATATAAACAGCAGCACATCTGGTCGTCCAACACTGCAGTCTTTCGTCTTTATTATATTTCTTTAATCAAAGGAAAAAGCCCATATCTGACCAATACCAAGTACTACATATAATGGAAGATAAGACCCAAAAACAAACAGGAACACAAGAAGGGACAGATTTCTGGGTTTTTCCAGGTTTGACCTGGAACCCTAAATGCATTATTAGCTAGCAAATGATGGGCTATTTAAGTTAAGTAAAATCCTCGATAATTGTCTATTCTAAAATCACATTCATTTAATGCATCGATTCTAGCGCGATAGTATTCACTATATTATGATCGGTTTATAAGTAGCTTTACCCATGTTGTATTTCGTTTTTGCTTCTCTCGAAATGAAGTTCTCTCCCGTTACATCGTTTTTCTTGATATAATCGAATAGTTGCATCATAGAATCACTTTCTTCAGATTCACCTAAAAACGTCAAAGCAGTGCCCACTTTACCAGCACGTCCTGTTCTACCTACCCGATGCACAAAACTATCGAAAGTCTTGGGAAATTGTAAATTTATTACCAAAGTTACATTAGGTATATCGATACCTCTCCCAGCCACATCTGTAGCTATGAGAATATCAACTTTCCCATTTCTTAAGAGACTGAGAGAATGTTCACGTTGTTCTTGAGATTTTGAACCATGCAATGTCGTCACTCGAAATCTGGCATCTTTCAACTTGTCAAACAGCCAATCAGCTGTTCTTTTATAGTTAATGAATATGATTATCGGACTTTTGTATTTTGGCAAATAATCTTTAACAAGTGCCTTCAGCCTGTCTTCTTCATTTGGAATGTATTCCACAATCTGTTTGATTTTTGGTTTGAACTCTCCTCCCCCAACTGTGACATAGCTTGGCTTTTTCAAATAGCCGTTTGCAACTTTTTCAATTGTTGGCGAGAACGTTGCTGTAAACATCATAGTTTGTCTATCTGGTAAGGTCTCAGTCTTCGCTAAAATAGTTGTCAACTGATCCTCGAAACCAAAGTCAATCATTCTGTCTGCTTCGTCTAACACCAGTGTCTCCAACTGCTTCAAAAATAGAATATGGGATTCTAAACAATCGATTAGCCTACCGGGTGTAGCAACCAAGATATCGCATCCATCTCGTAAATTTGTGGAAATTTCATCCAACGAATGACCACCGACTATGCTAACAATGTTACAGCGGCGCTTCCAATTTTTTGTGATTAATTGACCTTCACGTTGTATCTGCTGGGCCAACTCTCTTGTTGGTGCCAGGATCAAGGCTAACGGACCGTCATGCTTGTTGATAGAGTTCATCAAGGGTTTCTTGGAAATCTTTATTAAAATTGGAAGCAAAAACGAAAGGGTCTTACCAGAACCGGTACTAGCAACACCAATGAAATCTCTATTATTTGCGACATTGGGGATTGTACTGCGTTGAATTGGTGTCGGCTCTTTGTAATGTAAGGTTTTGGTGATAATGTCTAACAAGTCAGCTGGAATTAAATTCAACTCATGCCAGTTTCTCAGAGGCTTCTCGACAAATCCTCCTTTACTCGATATGCTGAAATCTTCACAAAGGATTCTCCAGTCCCTGGTAGTCATCTCATCTCTCTTTTTCTCTGACCAATGCTTGCCTAAATAGTTGTTGACTATACCCTCATCACCATTCTTCTGTTTGCTTAATATTTCCGCTGATTTTCGGGCTAGAGATCGCAGGTCTTCCAGTTCACCAGATGTTTCGTTTTCAGATTGCTTATCCTCAGAAGGGCTGCTGTTATTCTTTGGCTTTTTGTAAGTGGGATGTACTATTTGGTTTGAGTCTTTGCTAGGTAGAGCAGATGCCCGTTTTCTGTTCAAGACTCTCGGTTTCTTGGCAGAATCCGCTTCTGATACCAGTTTTTCAATACTAATAGGTCTTGGCATAGTAAACAGGGTAAATGTTGCTGCACTGACGGCCTATTGCTTATCATCACATTGATTGCATCAAGATGAGATGAGATGAGATGAGTACAATTAAGGTTTAAGAGAGCTTGAGATTCAGAACTTCTCCTACTGTCGGCTCCAATTACCGAAAATGGAAGTTGGTGTCCGGGTATCTTTTTACCCCAAGCTTTAAAACTTCGCTACATAATCTATCTAAAAGCTGGCAAATATTATAAATGAGTCGTGATTCAAGGCATTGAACATGTTGCCTAGCCCTCATTACCAATAAAACACTTGCAAGTAACTGTACTTTCATCGTGATTTAGCCACCCGAACATAATTTCGTTGTACAAGGTGTGACGCTTTAGGTTTAGCTCGCAGTTTTTTGGTCACTTGTGCTGCTTTTTGTGCATTAATCACCAAGAAGAAATCTAACTTTTGCCCAATATAAGTTAACGAAACTGTACCATATAAGTGAATTCAGAAGGCATTCGTTGAATTATTCATCGACATATTAAGGTGAACATGAGTGCAGACTGTTCTGTTGGATCAAATCCGCTTGCTCAGTTGAATAAACATGCTCAGCAAAATCCTTCTTTTAGACAGGGTCCACGTCAAAATGCAGGCATTAATGGAGCTCAGAACTTCAAAACACATGTTAACGAGGTGTCCAACGAAAATCGCTACCAGATGGATCAGTTTATGAATAGAACACCCGGATTTGCAGATGGTCAGTTAGGAATGGCCCCGGTGGTGGGGCACAATCATTTTGGTCTCAGAAAGCAAAATAGTGGTAGTGCAAGCAGCGGAATGTCAGCAAACAACGTATCCCAGCAGTCAAGCGGTTGGGGTAACGAATTTAGAATGAGTAGCAGTGCGTCTCCTCAGCAGAGTGTTGCTGGTAGAGCTAGTAACGTAGACTCAATAGGTGCAGGTGCTATGGGTTCGTATAGACCCGGTATCTCCCGGATTGGAAGGCCGATGATTAATTCCGGTATCCCATCTCTACAAAACTACTCTCATATAACACAGCAAAGGCCTCAAGCCTCAACAGACGATAACCGCCTTGCTGATAAGCAGTGGAATGAACAGTTTGAGGCGTTAGAAAAGGATGTGGCCGAAAATTTGACAATGAGCGATACCAAAGAAGAAACTGATGCAGAAGTTGTAGTAGAAAATGGCTATCAAGCTGACTTTCAAGAAGTCTGGGATAAGTTACAAGCGGAAACTGCTGATACCAACTTTGAAACCAGCGACTCTCAGTGGGAGAAGGATTATGCTCATTATATGACTGGCAAGGCAACGCACATTCCTCCATACAGGTTTGACAGTGACAATCAATACATGCAAAATCCAAACGCTTACGAAATTGGATGTATTTTAATGGAAAACGGTGCGAAGCTAAGTGAAGCCGCATTGGCTTTTGAAGCTGCCGTTCAAGAAGATCCTGTGCACGTCGATGCGTGGCTCAAATTGGGACTGGTTCAAACACAAAATGAAAAGGAATTGAACGGTATAAGCGCTCTCGAACAGTGCTTGAAGCTAGACCCTCAAAACCTAGAAGCACTTATGACTATTTCTATTAGTTATATAAACGAGGGCTATGATCAAACGGCTTTCAGTATGCTTAACAGGTGGTTGGCAAGCAAATACCCTCAGCTTGGAGATTCTACCACTCTTGATGAGGCCAATATTGACAGGTTTAATTTGAGCAAGCAAGTCATCTCGAAATATTTACAGGTAGCAAATGCTCTGCCTCAAGTTGATCCCGACGTTCAACTTGGTTTAGGTACCTTATTCTATGCCAACGAAGAATTCGACAAAACTATCGATTGTTTCCGTACCGCCATTGAGGTCAATCCAAATGACGAATTGATGTGGAACCGCTTGGGAGCATCGTTAGCAAACTCAAATCGAAGCGAAGAAGCCATCAAGTCCTACCACAAGGCCCTTGCCTTGAAACCATCTTTTGTTAGAGCTCGCTACAACTTGGCAATTTCCTCCATGAATATTGGTTGCTACAAAGAAGCTGCAGAATCTCTACTCTCCGCTTTATCTATGCATGAGGTTGAAAATGTTCCTATGACCGGATCGGTGGTGCAATCCAACAATATCTTAGAGACCTTAAAACGTTCATTTGTTGCCATGGACAGAAGAGATTTGTTAGAAAAAGTCATGCCGGGCATGGATCTACAGCAATTCCGCAATGAATTCGATTTCTAATATCATCATCACAAGCATTTAATTTACTATAACTCCATAATAATTTCAAGCATCCGACACTATATATGTATATATATATATATATATGAAATTCTCGTTAAGGAGTACCGTAAGGTACCAAACAGTTCCTCGACTACCCTGACAGGACAGTTACTTCATCTTCACCTTTGGCGAGGTTGAGAGAAATGCCAAACAATGCAATTTGGCCGGGTAACTTTGTTTTGGATTTGACATTCAACATCAAAGCACAAGAATTCAAACACAAATTGCAGCATGGTTTATACGGTCTAACAAAAATAAAACTATAGGTTTAATAATGAACCAGTGAAGACGCAGGATTGTACTTCGTTTCGGTGTTTGAGCGATTCAGTTTTACTGTGGAACTTTACTCGGCTCTATCAAAGTGACTAACAAGAGTTCTGGCTAACTGCGTTGCCTTTTCATTATAGATATTCATTTGATATTGTTGTTGAACTGATAAGTCTGGCCACAGAATCCGTTCAAAATCAATGAGTTCTAGTACGCCATATGAGTATTCATATGAGTTGGACGAAAAGAAGTCCATGAATTTGGACTACAACTATGCATCCTCCTTTTCTAAGTACAAAAAATACGTGCTCTGGCTGTTTTTGGTAATATTCGTGTTGTTTTGGTTGAGTGATTTCTCTCTTGTTGCAGCCGAACCAAAGGTAGTGATCATCCTTGCGGTCAACAGTGGAGGCGGCGGTGTGCTCAAGTGGAAATCAGAGCAAGAGTGGGCCATTGAACATATTTCGATCGCAAACAAACGCGCTTACGCGAAGAGACACGGCTATGGTTTGGTAATCAAAGACCAATCTCTAGCAAAACGCTACTCTCATGAATACAGAGAAGGCTGGCAAAAGGCTGATATTCTAAAGCAGACTATGAGAGAATTCCCCAAAGCTGAATGGTTTTGGTGGTTAGACGTTGAGACTCTAATTATGGAACCTCAACTCTCTTTGGAGGAGCATATATTCGACAGGTTGGACGAAATCGCCAATAAGACATTGACTGATTTCAACCCATTGCATATAGCTACCGATGTAGCATATGTTGACTACTCGCAGGAGTCAGATATGCTAATCACGCAGGATTGTGGGGGTTTCAACTTGGGTTCTTTCTTTTTGAGAAACACTGAATGGTCTGAACTCTTTTTAGATTTATGGTGGGATCCAGTGGGATACGAACAGAAACATATGGTTTGGGAACACCGTGAACAAGACGCATTGGAAGCTCTGTATGCTAATGAACCATGGATCAGGGAGAAGATCGCATTCCTACCACTAAGGCAAATCAATGCTTTCCCACCGGGTGCTTGTGCAGATTTCAAGTACGATTTACGTTATTTCTACAATGAAAAGGCTCACGATTTCGTTGTTAACATGGCTGGTTGTAACTTTGGTAGAGACTGTTGGGGCGAAATGCGTCAATACACTCAATTGATGCAAACCCTTCATCGTAGATGGTACTCGATGTTCTTTTGAACCCGCCAAACCTTTCTCATTATGTTATGAAAAAAAGAGCAGAGCTTCAAATTGAATCAATCAGTGCAATTTGTAGTTCAGCAAATTTTCACTCAGACATTGTACTAATAATTTAGGATAGAAGGTGGATACGCAGAATCAAATTCGATAGAGTCCTTCTTACACTTGAATACCTTTATCTTAGACCTCTTCTTTCGTTGTCTTTCGAAGTTATCGTTTGAATACCGCACATATAATACCTCTTTAATTTCATTCTAAATCACAAATTCATTTATTGTTAACTTACAAGCTGGTGCCGAGCATATCTCTAATTTCTGCATTGTTTGACTATTGTACATATTGGGGCTTACTTAAAATACCAGATTTATCCTTCTGATAAACCTCAATTAATCAAATGTGATCTTTTTTGGTTTCTTCGATAGATCCACATCCTTGAAGAATGCACCATAAGCACTATGTTCCTTCTTCTTGGTATGAGTACCAAACTTCTTTAGTTCCTCTGGAACAGGTTGACCAGCACCATTCAAAACGTTAACAAGGGCACCAGCAAGATGCTTTTCTTGCTCGGTGAATAGTGTGTGTGCGGTACCGTATTGTCCTGCACGGCCGGTTCTGCCAATTCTGTGAACGTAATCTTCCACCGTAAGCGGGAAGGTCAAGTTAATAACGGTTTTCACATTCGGGATATCCAAACCTCTTGCAGCGACATCGGTGGCTAAGAGTAGGTTTGATTTTCCTGCTTTAAACTCATTCAAAGCCTGAGTTCTTTGTTGTTGAGAAAGATCACCATGGATAGCAGCAACGTCGTAACCATTGTATTGTAGGTTTCTTTCAACACGAGAAGCCTCCTTCTTGTACAAGGCAAAGATCAAAACCTTATCGTTCTTTGTTGGACCAGAGTGGTATTTCTTTAGCAATTCCAGAAGTTTTCTTTCCTTCTTGAATGGATCAACCACTTCAACGATTTGAGTAATTCTCTTATTTGCTGAAAGCTCGTCAGTGTTACCAATAGAGACCTTAACAGGGGCATTCATGAAGGTGGAAGCAAGTTCACGAACTTCTTTAGGCCAAGTGGCAGTAAACATAAGTGTTTGTCTGCCAGTGGATTTTGTTTGTCTAATAATCTTCTTGATGTCTTCTTCGAAACCCTTTTCCAACATTCTGTCGGCTTCGTCTAACACCAAATAGTTGACGTTGCTCAAATCGACTGAACCTTCTTCCAATAGATCTAACAATCTACCTGGAGTGGCAACGACGACTTGAGATTTTCTCAAGTCATCTCTTTGTTGATCTTTTGGAACACCACCATAGACACAGCAGCACTTTAGGCCGCAAGTGTCAGTAAGAACAACTAAATTGTCGAAAGTTTGGGATGCCAATTCTCTGGTTGGAGAAACAACAAGTACCTTGATTTTTCTGGAGTTGTCCCCGGATGTAACAATGTTGTTAATAGCTGGAACACCAAACGCGAAGGTTTTACCGGAACCAGTTTCTGCTACACCAATAACATCTTTACCAGCCAACAAATATGGCCAAGAGACAGCCTGAATAGGAGTTGGTTTAGGGAACTTGGCAATTTCCTTTTGAATTTCATCGATGAATGACACATCAGAGAAGTTCAAGAATGGAGCAACCTTAGAACCTGATGGATCCTCAACGGTAACCTCGTTTTCTTCCAAGAATTGTTCAACGTCAGCAGAAGTAGCGGAGCTAGCAGGCACTTTCTCAGTCGATGCATTGCTAGTAGACTCTACGTCATCAGATTTCGTGTGCTTCTTCTCTTTCTTTTCCTTCTTGCTCTTCTTGTCCTTCTTGTCCTTCTTATCCTTCTTGTCCTTCTTGTCCTTCTTCACCTTCTTCTTACTTTTCAATTCCTCATCCTCAACACTTCTCTTCTTGTCCTTTAATTCATCCTTTGACATCTTAAATTCGTTACTCGCACCTCCTAAGTCATATTCTTCTTCTTCTGTCAATCCACACTATGAAATCATCAGCATACACATATAAGCTCATCTCATCTCATCTCATTATATAAAATTTTCAGTGCGCTGAAAAATTATTTCTTTTTACAGACGCTAGACTATTTCAAAATATCAGGAAGGCATATATGGAGGATCGGCCAAAGAAAGAGCGCTGTGGTCTCCAGATAAGCCCCTTCGATTGAAAAAAGCTGTCAGTTGTAGTCGATTAAAGTATGAGTGATCTCTCTGAAGAGTATGCAGTTTATCATCTAAGTATTTAGTAAAAACAAAAACAGTAACTAGTAAAAAATATCATCAAAGCAATTGGGAAATAAATTAAGGTCTAAGACGTTATGTGTAAGTGTTATATTGAGGGGCATTCATTTACCCTCGAAAGCAAGGGATGCTTCAGAAGTGACTGATTCCTCGTTGCTGAAGGTGGTTTCATCCTCTGTGATACAGAAGGTCTTGTTGGCCTTGATTTTCCAGAAGGACAAGTAGAACAATAGGAAACCAACGATGACGACGGAAGCGTAGTTCATGTTGTCCTTGGTAGCTGGCATGACAGCTGGGAAACAGAAGAACACCAAGGCGAAAACGGTCCAGCCCAGTAGCACGATGTTACAGAAGGCACCGAATTTTCCGAGCCAGAATGGGCCATGTTTTATTTGACGCTTACGTGCCAACAGACAAACGACAGGAACACTGTACGAGAACAGCAAGAAAGAGATACAACCTGTGATCAAAGAGTTGAAAGCGGTAGTGGACGCCATGTACAAGCATCCCAAAACGGAGATCAGGGCACACGATAGCAAATGAGCGTTCAATGGGACACCCAGGGCTGGGTCAATCTTAGCCCAGTACTTGGAGTATGGAATACCGTTGTCTCTGGAGAAGGACCAGCACAACCTTGCTTGCCACGTGTGACAAGCGATGACACAACCAAAGGAGGTGAAAAGGACAAGACAACCCAACACAATGGCAGCTGGGGTAGACTTGGTAGCCTGGCGATAGATTTCTAGGATTGGCATGCCAGTATTCGAGGCGGTGATGGCAGACAGGTCTTGCAACGAAAAGAACATGGCAATAACGTAACTGAAAGAGGTAAGGAACCCGATAGCGACGGTACAAAGGATGGAGATTGGGATGACTCTTTCTGGGTTCTCCACTTCGAAAGCCATGTGGGTGGCACAGTCCAAACAGGAGAAAGACCATGCAGGATTGATTAGACCAACAATAAAGGCAATGACACCGTTTTTCCAGCCAGTTTCGTTGTAGAAAGTCGCAAAGACGAATTCAGCGTCGTTGTACCTCCCATGGGAACAGGCCAAGACCGTTGCCGTGATGGTGAAGAAGGAGAACAACGAGATGTACAACGACGAGGCAGAGATGATGGGCAACGCCTTACCAGAACAGTTGAACATCATCAAGAACAAGTGCAAGATCTGGAAACACACGAAAACGTGCCATCTCTTGACTTTAAAATCCGGATGCGTCAAAGCGTACATGCCGACCAGCTCCGAGGCCACCGAAAGGGTAGTAGAAGCACTGGAAAACACAGCACCGGCCCAGGCAAACGAACCGCACAGATACGCTGCCAGCCTTCTGTATTTTGGCGGAGCCAATTTCAACGACCAGTAGAACTGACCTCCAGCATGCGGGTACGCAGAAGACAGCTCACCCAACGTCACCGCAATACAGATCGAAATCAACGCAATGATCACAATACCGTAAACAACCATCATTGGCCCACCAGAATAAATACCGGTAACCATGGATACCGAAATACCAAACCATGAGTTCGTTAGACCAAACCCAACACCCAGAATAGACCACAAAGAGAACGATTTACGCAGCTGGCCCTCTCCTGGAGCGCCGTACCCCTCGTAAAGGTCTTTGCTCGACGCACTCTGCTGTGCTTCTAGCTTAGTCTCCTCATGAACAACGTTTTTAATACCGTTATCAGAACTGTTATCGTTAAACCCTGTAGAAGTACCCACCATATCGGAACTGGGTATCTCGTGCATTCTTCAGCTCTGTAATCTCTCGAATCAACCTCACTGATCAAATTCCGAAAACTGCACCTACAACAAGAGAACGGCTGATCTTCAACATAATCTGATAAGTTTCTCCCATTCAGTATGCAGCATTTATATACATTTCACAGCATTATCTCTTAAATTTCGCTTTTTTTTTTTTCAAATGCTCGAAGACGAACAATCTCAGCATGTGAAAAAGTGCTGTTCCCGAAATTCGAATCTTTCAAATTTCGGAACTGTGCCTTGCTCCATTGCAGACAAAATTAAGCTCAAACTCAAGCTTAACATGAGAATCTAAAAATTCGGATAGAGAAAAAACGAATCAGAACGATTTTAAGGTTTGGTTGACTGGGAAGAAGGAAAATAGGAGGGGAACAGGGTAGTTAGATTAGTCCTGTTTACCGGATCAAGTGAGCCGATTGTTTAGACGGTGTGTGTGCTTGTGTGTGTTATTCTGGTACTGGTTAAAGAGCTATGGTTGTTGAACTTTCTTCAGTTGAGGAACATTATTTGAAGAGAGAGTTATTGAGAATAGAGTTGAGTAAGGAGTTTGAGAAGCTTAACGACATCAATGCGCTGAGGAAGTTTGGGTATCCGTTTGCAGATGAGGATCCAAAGGGCAAGAAGAAGAAGAACCGGTCTCGGAAGGGTTCGATGTCGAGTCGAAGTTCGGCACGTGACCGGGAAAGTCAGGATAAGGATGAGCAAGTGGTAAGGCACGAATTTGTTGGAGAGTTCCCAGTGTTGAGCCACTTCTTGCAGAACTTCGTAATGACGTTCCCGTTGCTGTCTAAAGAGCTGGTTGAGGATGCGTCGTTTTGGCAGGGGAAAGTGCAGGTGTTCTTTGAGCATTTCATGTCGTTGCCCTTCAGTTCCAGCTTTGACAGAGAAGAACTGACGAAGCGTCGGAAGATGGCGTTGAAGCTTTCGAAAGTGATCCTTTTGTTTTACAATTCGGGCATTGGTGTGTCGAAGGAGCATGAGTACTACGAGCAAGAGAAGTACCATATCACCACGGATGGCGAGAAAGCTACCAAGTTGAACAAATTCACGATGCCCAGCAAGGATAATCTACAGTACTTGTTGACGAACGAACCGATTTTCTTCAACGGGATAGATATCAACGTGATAGCGGTAGTGGAGCACCAGGCGCTTTTCCCGGATGAGACGAAACCGAAGCCACCGAAGAGTGTGGCTAACAAATGGATGAAATCTAACCTCGGTTTTGATTTCTCCAAGTTATCGATAATGGATGCTGGTAGCTCCAAGAGGCATCAGAGCTATTTCATTATCAGGGTGCGCAAAGAGGACCCCGAGACCACAGTTTACGTGTACAAGAGTTATGAAGACTTTAAGAAATTGGCTAAGGATCTCAAGACTGGGTACCCGGGGAAAAAGCTTCCACAGCTACCGCATAAGAACAAGATCCAAGCATCCATCAAGAAAGAAGGTACCGATGTCGCAGAGACGTTGGAATCTCTTGCAAAGCAAGCGAGGGATGAGTCAAATACAGATGTGATCGAGTATGACGAGTTTGACGAGGATCAAACCTCGGTGCAAAATTCGGAACAAAGCTCTGCTGGAACTGCAAAGAACCAAACTCTACCTCGCGAAAGGATGAGAACGTCGTTGAGACAGTATTTGAGAACCATATGCCAGGAAAAGGAGGTCGCGACAGGTACACCTTTGAAGTTATTTTTGTTTTCTAAAAGCGGACGTATCGACGACATTGAATCGAATGTGACTATCAAAAAGGATATGAGAAACCGTGAGCTTGTTGACTTGACTAATTTAGAGCACCAAATCAAGTTCCAAAAACTTGCCTTCCAAAGGTCATTGAAGTTGCAGGACTCTTTGAAGGAAATGAAGACCTCCCTGTTGAAAGATCAAGATTTCTTGCTCGGTTTGTTTAGAGAATTCAAAGAGAAAAGAGATCCTCACGAACTATCTCCTATTCTGAGAGACTTCTTTGACTGGTGTAAGATTTACATGTCAGCAACTGTCTATCAAATGTTCTTGGGTGACGATAGTGGTTATGAGCTTTACAAACAAGTGAGAAGACTGCATAAATTACTACCGTACACGATCATGATCCAAATTCTACGGTTCACCAACCCAATAGCGATAATGAAGGGTATGATGGACTTGTTCATGGCTCAACCGTTTGGTGGACAATCTTTGTTGCAAACAATGTTTTCTACCATCTTGACAGATGACTTGAAGAGCCAGGACAAAGTGATCGAAGAATTAGAAACCGTCATCTACGACAATCATGAATACGGTAAAGAAATATGCAAGTTCTTCAAGAAAGCAATCTTTGAGAATGAGGATGGGTCGCTGCTTAATATGGATGATGTTCACAATGATGTTCGATTGATGGGCATGCCTATCTCTGTTGTTATCACCATGAGAGGAACGGAATTCGAGCACGTGTCGTCGGATGCTCTCGCAGAACTCATGGAGTCTTACACGTACTGGAAAAACGAACAACAAAATAGCACCGAGTTGGTTCATATTAAGAGCAATGACTCTTTGAGCGCCTCGGTTGGTGTCTTTTTCACTAGAACCAAAGAATATTTACAATTACTAATTCAAGAACGTGACAAGAGATTGATGAAAAAGCTATGGGAGGATCCACAGCTTTCCCAGTTAATTAAATCTATGGTCACTTTATTCTACGAACCAATGATTAGAATCTTCAAAGTGGCTCGTGTGGATGTAGCTTTTAGGAATTTTGAGAAATTCATGAACGATTTGATTTCATTACTTGACAACGTAATTGACGGTAACAAGGGTTCTGTTACCGTCACAAACATTGTTGACGAGATCAACGAATTGATCAACAAGCACGAAACTTCCTTCTATGAGTTCGCCCATGACATATATGTTAACGATACCCAGGGGATTTTTGAAGGTTTCATTTCATGGACCTGCTCCATTCTCAACTTCTTGCAGCACAGTAAGTTTGGTAAAGTTGAAGATGCGATAAATTTGAACACTCTCTTACAAAACTCCGATGTTGATGCCACAATTGTTAAGGAACAATTGCAGCAAGTTATTGACAAGAGACTGGAGAGCAGAAAGTTGTATAGTGAATTAGTGAAGAGTAAAGGTGAAAAAGATAACGGAAAACACAAAAAGGAATCGGAGAATGTTAATAGCCTACTTGATAAGCAATGGAAACAGTTAAACCATATGGTCATACCCAACGAATCGTCTGATTTCAATCTCAACGATGCAGACCTTGTGGATCTGGACTTAGACATTCAAGACTACGAATACTTGCAGAATGACGAAACTGACGAACTAGAACAAAGATACAGAGCAACCCTTGACAAAGAAGTACTGGTCAGTGAGCTTGAAAAGTTTTTGGAACACGATTTTAGGCCAAGATTGCATGAATTTCTCAACGTCTAAAACGCCGCTTAATTGGCAATTAATATACAGGTACATATAGGAAATAATGGAAAAATGATCCTCTTCGTTTCGAAAGTGGAGCAAACTCATTGTCTCATTCTGATGGCTTCCTTCAACGCATCGAACGGATTTTTCTGGAAGCTTTCGTTCAGCAAAACTTCATTAAATCTCTTAGACTCCTGTTGTGCCAACATCTTGGCACCCTTCTGATTCCTGATATTAGGCTCATTCTTCCGTAGTTGACCCTTGTTCTGTGGAGCATCGTAGCGTATGCGACCATACGCATCGGATCTTACAACCTTGGTAACGGACGATGCGGGCTTGCTTTCCCCGTTTGTATCCGCTTCTACTGCAGGCTCATCCTTCTCGGCAACACCTTCGTCCTGTAAACTAGTAAGCAAATCATCCAATTTAGGCTTCAAGTCATCTCTCATCTTACGCTTCCGTCTTCTGGCCGATGATTTCGAAATACCGGATAAACTCTTCCCTGTATCCGTTATCCTACTAAGGAAATTCTGTGACTTAATCTGTGATTTCTCCTTCTTCGTCTCTCTAGGCTGGTGCAAGAACGCCTTAGGATCAGGCGGTAGATCAGTTACCTGCTGCACTACGTCATCCTTCTCCGTATTGGTGACCCTGGCCGCTTTGGCTCTTAACCCAGTTCTCTTCTTAGCAACCATACCTTCAAAAAGTTAAAGTACGAAAAGTCAGATGCAAACCCCTGGTTGTCAGTATAACAGCTATCAGGACTAGTTCCTCAACTCTATTCCAAAACTAAAACAGAGCTTGCAAACCTGTTTTATTCAACGAAAGCTACAGCTCATCGCATTGTTCATCTGTATGCGATTAGAAAATTTTCAGATTTATCAGACCTAAGTGAAAATGACAGAACAATTCTGTATATCCATGCTATAGAAAAAAGTAAAAAAAGCTCAACAAGAGCCGCGATACGATACGAACGGCTTGCATTGTGCGGTGAATCTCAGCACACGCATGTAGCGAGTAAACGGCGTTATACTCACTGGCTTGGAAGCCTCAAGGTACTTAACGTATTGCAACACCAGTTTTCCTTTCTGTTAACGCACATTTTTCAACAGCTTGAGTTCAGATTGTCTGCAGAGAATCGTGTCAGTGCACTTTTTTTCGATTTTTTTAGCGAAAAATTGTTTAATAGTTTAAATTATAAAACAGAAAGAAGATATGATTTTGGGAAGATCATACGTTGCAGCAAGGTTGCGATTACAGGAAATTGAATGGCTTTAGTGTAGTTTTGTTCATAGTTTTCGGTGTAGAAAGACTGTATATATATTGTTTTGTGCCTCATAGTACCTAACTGTATCTTATCACACTGGTTAATCTCTTTAGAGTCTTTTTTGTTCTTCTCTCTGCTGAACAACTGGATTAGGTCGGAAAGGAATTGACAACGATTACAGAAAGAACGAATTTTTCATTCATTTGAGCAATGTCTAATAACCAAGGGTCTTTAGTCCGTGTTTTAGTAGCCACCGGTGTGAGTGTAGCTGCTGCATTGGCAGGTTATGCTGCTTACTTTGATTACCAAAGAAGAAACAATCCAGAATTCAGAAAGCAGTTGAAGCGTAAGTTGAAGCACCATGCGGAATTGGAAAAGCAAGCTAAGGAGGAAGCTAAGCAGGAGAAGTTAAAGAGAGTCAATGAGATTTTGATAGCTGAATTGACTAAGGATCCTCTTCCACAAGATCCTTCCCAGAGGGAAGCTGCCTTTTCATCTAACGTTGAATTGGGTGAAAAATTGGCTTCTGTTCCAGGCAACGAATTGGAGTCCGCTCTGAAGTTCTACAAGGCTCTATCCGTGTATCCAAATCCAAGCGATTTGCTAGGAATCTACCAGAGATCCTTGTCTGAAGAAATCTATGAAAACATCGTTTTGATGATCGCTCTGATGCCACCTTCCAACGTCTCCTCATTCCTAACCGGTGCTGGTGTTGGTGCCGGTTCCAACGCTGCACCATCTGCTACTGTTGAGATCGACGAATAGACGGAGCTTCAAAGTAGGCTGGCGATATGTCCATCTCTGGTTTAAGTGTGATCTCCAAATAACTTTACAATGGACTTTAAGATGCCTTCTTCTACCGTTTGTCCTTCGTTTTTCCTTTAGTTTCCAGCATCACTTCGCTGGGCTTGGCCGTGTTATAAACACCATCCGATATGATACAAATGACTAAGATACCTGCTCAACCCTTGGTTTCGCTTCATCGCTGTTAAAAGAACGACGTTAGTGGTAGCAGGCATTCGTGGTATTCTTATCATATCAACTTTTGACATATTCCGAAATAATTCCTGGAGCAGTACGAAATGATCTTTGATGAATGTTCCCTCGCCATCTCTATTTCGAAACGTGGCGTGCGCAGTATGCCCTTTTCATGGATTGATATACGCTGGGGGGAATAGTTTTTGATCAAACAATCGATTTCACAACCCGAGGATTGTCTAGCAGAAAAATGACATTGTATCGATGATGCAAACCTCACATATTCTCCACGCCATCTTCATTTATTGCCTTGTGATATACTTATTCCAGTTTTTCTCGTGTTTCATCTTATTCCATCAAACTCACTTTCTTATTCATGAACTCATACTTCTTCTGTATATATATGTATGTATGTGTGTGTATATCCTTATGTGTGATATAAAGACCCATTATTCTGATCCTTTGGCTCCATCATCGAAATGGGCCGACCACAGATTCTAAGCTGTCATGTTAATCCAGTCGTTCTGTCCATTATTTAGGAATGTATTTGAAGACTCCTTTTGAAAGGTAGATACCGTACGCCAAGGTCCCCAAAACATTGGTCATGTTCAACAACAAGCTCAATCCATGGCTTTGGCCAAAGCTTTTACGCAATGGGGCGTCCTTCAATTCTAATTCTTCGCCAGATAACTCGTTGGCAATCTTCTTCCTTTCCTCCTTGATGCCTCTGGTAACTGGTAGCAAAACAAGATAGTTAAGAGCACCACTAACGGAGGCTGTTACTAGAGAAGCAATGGCACCGGTGGTTAGGGCGATTGGTGCAGTTAATCCGAGAATGACAGGAGAAATGGCTTGCATTTGGAAGAACATAGGGAATATGTTATGCTGTAAAATGGAAAATTGCTCTCTTTCTAACTTCTTAAAGGCAATTGGGGATGCCACATAAGAGTAGAACGTTGTTCCACCAAATCTTTTAGAAAATAGCTTCAGAACCACATAACATGTGGAACACTTTTTTGTTAGTATGCTTGTGGAAGACCAACGGTGAAATGAGACCTACTGTTGCAGATTGATTTTAGGTATCTTATTATACGTACACGAAAGAATAGAAAAGCAAATGCGCTGTTGGTTTGAATGCTGACATTGTACTGATGTTTGATATGCTTATGGTGTGGCGGGTTTGAATTAATCAAACTGTAAATACCGTTTTATTATACTTTGCATATAGTAGTGTGATTTCGTTTCGAGTTTTCCTTAAAATTATTATTTAAAGTATTTGACATATGCCTGCGATATATTAAGTACGTCCGAAACGTCCGAAAGGGAAAAAGAGACTTATCTGGGAGGTTTGTCTTGAAGACAGTTTAACCTTTGGATGGATGAGTGAGGTTACCACTTGTGTGGTTCGATTAGAAGGCTAGTTTCCGCCATAGCCTACTGTTTGTTATATGTATATATTTTAATATAATTTGACTGCATTTGATACTTAAAAGTGGTACAATAGTTGACATTATTAAACTTTGGTAGCCACAACAATTCCAGTAGTGATGTAAATTTACTGCAAACACTATTCAGACTTCAACAATACTAGTGCATAGGGTACAGCTTCCACGACACAATTAGATGATTGGTTGCAATCAAGGGTACACTAGATCATGCGGTGCTTACAGAGAAGGTACTTGTGTGATGACAAGAAAGATGGCAAAAAAAAAGTAAACTAAGCTCGCACTCAGGATCGAACTAAGGACCAACAGATTTGCAATCTGCTGCGCTACCACTGCGCCATACGAGCAAAATTTGTACGAGGAGTAGGTCTTGGTCCTTCCATATAGAAGGTGTACAGCTGTAGGACCCACAAAGCCGTAGGTGAAGGACTTCTAACGTTGCGTGCACCGCTAACAGATGCCATGCGCTTCGAAGCAAGCAAGTGCAGAAGAAGAAGGGTTGTTTAACCAGTTAAAAGATACGTGAGATTTGAGGGGGGGGGGGAAAATATTATATAGAATAGAAACACCAGTTATATACGCGAAATGAATGGAAGGAATTAAAAGATAATTCGTGGGACGTCAGTTGAGAAAGAATGAGCATGTATTTTAACCTTTTTTAATGTGTGCAAGATGCTTTTGTGTGGTCACCATTCGCATATGATTCCTTTGGATTAGAATATAGTAGTGCGATGAGGAATGGAAGTTAATGAATGTGTTTAACAATCGGTCAGACTGACGACGTTCAAGTAGATTGCGCTACATTGAGCCCCGATGGATTCGTCGTACAAGTTGTAGAAAGTTCCAGATAGACATTGGTAGAAGACGTCGTTGTCACCGATAGCCAAGTTACCATCTGGGGTAATGGACCAACCGTTAGCGTAAATAGAGCCAGCTTGTGGTGGTGGACCATCGAATTGGAATTGTCTGTTAGCAACGATAGCACCGACTCTTCCTGAGCCGTCGAATAGAATACCGTCTTCCAAAGTCATGGACAAAGTACCGTTGGTAGAACAAGCACTCAAAGTGATACCATCAGCCTCGTCTTCAGCGGATGTGGAAGCAGTTGTGGAGGCAGATGTGGAAGATTTAGCGGTGGTTGCTTGAATTTGACCGTCATCAATTTGAGAGGCAGCAGTGGTCTTAGATTTGGAAGACTCAGTAGAACTGGTACCTTGAACTTGACCGTCACCGATTTGGGAAACAGCGGCAGCAGAAGACTCAGAAGATGGGGACAAAGTCGAAGTGGTACCTTGGATCTGACCGTCACCGATCTGAGAAACAGCAGGCGCAGACTTGGAGCTTGAAGTGGCCTTGGAAGTAGAGCTGGCCTTAGAAGAGGTCTTGGTGGTACCTTGGATCTGACCGTCACCGATTTGAGAAACAGCGTCTCTCTTGGCCTTAGCAGAGGCAGAGGTGGAGGAAGCAGCACTGGAAGTGGTGCTTGGAGCTAGAGACCCGGTTGTGATTGGTTCAATAGCAATACCGAAGGTAGAGCTGTAGTTGGTGGTAGCACTCTTGTAAGTGGCAGTTGGCTTCAAAGTGGTCCAAGAAGAAGAATTCACTTCTTCAGAGGTGGTGGCAGCAGAAGCGGCAGCGGCCAAAGCGAAAAGTTGAACGGCAGACTTGAATTGCATTGTAAGTGTATAATCTATCTAGAAGTTGGTGATCTGCGATACAAGTCCAATTGATATGTTTCAGAACCTTCAAAACCTTCCCATTACAAAATTACACACACAACATATTAAGGCCAAGAAAACCACAAGACTCCAAACACCCGCCCGGTATTTATAACCCTCGTCGTGGTGTGTTCCACGTACCATGCAAAGGCAATGGCAACTTTAGACCGCACTCTCTCGGAAATAGTACTGCTCCAAGCCTTCAAACCAATATCCAGAGAACTTTTGACAGGTTTTTTTTTTTTTTTCTTTGTTCTTTGTTTTACGTGTACTGGCCGCACTGGGAAGTACACAATACAGCCCGGTTTCCATATACAGAAACAGAATTACCACCGCAATGAGAACCAGAGTGGAATGAACCAGAATGGAAAACAGAAACACAAACAGAAACTCAAACAGCCGTATAGCTAGAGCTAAAGCCTCCAAAATATGCGAAAAATAGAAAAATAAGCTCAACGGAATTCTTCTTCTGAGTCGAATTCGAAACCGTCAACAGACATTCCTGTAGAGCGTAGAGCCGTTTTAGGATCCTCTGAAAAGAATTTCGGATTTGGAACAGTTCTTTTCGAATACTGTTTCCTATTGAGGAAAATACGGTCTAAAGATAGGCGTTTAGTATGGAGGTCATTTCTATTAATATACCATGTTTAGCGATCAAAGAACCGGGTGGTCTCTTTGTGAGAGTGGAAAGCACAGCAATAGCACAGCAATGACACTGCCTTGGGCATGGGCCTTGGGCATAGGCCTTGGGTCTTGTAATTACAGCCACATGGCTTTGCTATGGCGCCGGTTGGTTGCTGCCAGACGAGATCCTCTCGGCACGTGACTTTCAGGTTTTTTTTACATTTTTCTTCCTTTTCCTTTTCCTTTTCCTTTTCGCAGATTCTGGCTAAGATCTGGCGGGACACAACTGTCTATATACTTACATAATCGTTTTGTGTTTGTGTTTTTTGTGTTTGTGTTTGTGTTTGTGTTTCTGTTTTGAGTTTCCACGGCTACGACGCGTATGCGGGCCTCGAAGCTGCTATTTTGGAACGTCTGTGCGTGGAACTGCCAAGAGTTGCGTAGTGAGAAACTGGTGTTTGAAGCAGGTACGTGCGGTGGGCACGGGCGTTTGTTTACAATCAGCGTTTGTACTTTTTGCAGCGCGGATCGCGTCGCATTTGTTTACACTATGGTATTTTATTACCTATATGAAAAAGAGAGGGTTTTTTGCTGTTACAGCAACGACTGGATGAGTTTATGCATCATTGTTCCTGGGGACCGATGGTGCAGTATTGCCTCCAGGCGCTGAGTTAGCGGTTCTATGTAGTTCTGTAGTTTGTTTTCGTGGCCTATTTCGTCGTAGTACTGGGAATTTGTGGATGAGCAGTCCCTGCTCATCCCGTAGACTACGGTGGTCAGCTCTTTGATTGTGTTTTCAGGGACGGTTCCCGTTTTCTTTGCCGGGTCTGTGACCAGTTTCCTTAGCGATTCAATTAGCATGAGCTGGATTTGTTTGGTTACGAATAGCGTATCGCACGAGGGCGACGACGAGGGGACCAGTGGCAGGTCCAGATATAGGCTGGCACCGCTGGTGTCTGCGTCAGCATCGACGTCTTCGTTTTCGTTTTCGTTTTCGTTTGCGTTCTCGTCTGCGTCCGCGTCAGACACGTGGAACAGGGACGTTGTTTGACTTAGTGCTGGCGAGGAACAGGTCGGATGTAGTTCGATCGAAACGCTTTCGCTTAGCTCAACGGCCTCTGGATCCTGTGACACAGCACACGTGAGCAATGATATGCTGTTGCCGAACTGGCTTATGCGTCTTTGCATCAGCGGAACGTCTACTTCCACCTCTACAATTATAGACTTGAATTGTCCGTAGCCAAACGGACCCAGCTGCAATTGCACCTCGTTCTTGTTCTTTCCCTCGCAGCGCAAAAGCGATCCGTTGAAATATACAGTGTGGATGCTGGTCATGCAATCATCAGCAGGCCGTACAGTCACGGATACTTCGCTGGTGGATACCTTGCGAAGCTTCGAGATTCGTTGCTTCACGTTGAACGAATCGTCGTCGAAGAATTCACTGCTTATACCGTAGTACCATAGCGGTGCATAGTCCGAGAGTAACAAGGGTTTTTGTTCATCCTCGCTGATCCACTGAGACACAGAGCAGTTGTATTTGCTCGTCATCTTCTCGAGTAACTGGGTAATCCTTTGCTCGTATACGTTGTCTTCTAACTTCGTGATCCTTTCACCTGGGTCATGCAACCCACTTAACACTACAATATGCCTTATTTGGGACTCTTCTACATCCATGGTGGTCAGCAACAACCTTTCTGCGGTTTGCAGCATCTCTTTCACTTCCCAGATAGGATTTGGGATTATGTGTTTCTCAGTATTATTAACAATTGTTAGATCGCCGATTATATCATCCCAGCCGTCCCAGCTCTTAGACACAAAGCCGTAAAATGTTCCCTGACAGCCGGCACGACCGCTTCCATCGCGGCCCACAATAGTCAAGCCAAGCGATTCGTGTTCTCTTAAGGAGCTCAACACCTCTTTGACCCTTTTTTGAAGGTTTGTGCGGAACAACTGATCGCTTTGATGCTCGGAATAACAGTTCACGGTGCTTATACACATTATGATTTGTGCCGTTTTAGTGTCTAGCGAACTGTCATCTTTGGGCAAATGAACACTTAGCAAATGAGGAAAAACAATCTTAAGGCTGTTTTGATTAACGGTGTATCTTTTCAATTTAGGGAACAAATTGACACGCAGTTCATCTTTTAAAATAGGCCCCACCTCCAATGGGTTTAAGGCAATAGAATTTCTTGGTGTCGACACGTCAAATGCTTTGTCCAAATAGTCAAACACGTCTCGCAACCCGTTAGATGAGAGTTGAGCAGTGTGAATGAGCTGACTCCTGGGAGTTGCAAACCTTCCACTTGAACGATCTGCTTTCGATTCTGCAGTGACGGGGTTGGCCGTTAGTGATTGCACTACCACCTTACCAGAGTTTCCTATGCCAGCGTCAGATGTTCTTTCAAACAGAGTACTACCGCTGTAACTCCTTTCGTCGTTATTTTGTCTCATTTTCCGGAGTATGAGATCTTGCGTAGTTTGCTCGTCCACAGAGTTCGATAATTTCCCACAGCTTCGACATCGAGGTGGTTTGAAGGAGCTCGGATCCATCATGGCTACGAAACAATCCATATGGCACTGATGACTGCACTCAAGCTCTATCACTCTTTCACCGCCCAGCAAACTTTGAATGTTTTCGTTACATATGGAACAAGAGGAACTGTTGTATCTCTTGGTTCCGCTTGCTCTTCGCATATTCCTTTGCATCTGCATCACACATGTCGGAGAGGTCATCTCATCATAACTTCCTAATCCGAAAGGCTTATCATCAGAGTCGATTGCGAACTGTGACTTAGGGTCAAATAAGTTTGAATGGAATGACAAGATGTCTTGTTCTATCGGAGGAGCTAGGTAATTACTGCTCTTCCTTGTTTCATTGAACCGTAATTGAATTGGTGATTCTAACTTTATGAGATCTGAATCTGTCCGGTCACATGGTTGTTTCTTTTTGACACTAGATGGAGGTGTTAAAGGCGTAAGGTTTAATGGTTTGGGCCGCCTCTTAAAGATGTCTAGTTGTTCCCTCACCTGTTTGCTAGGCTTGGTAGGCCTATCAGGAAATGTTTCATCATATCCCACTTCAGGCGATAGGGTTGGAGCAGAATCAACAGGAGTGCGACTCAACCTGGAACTAAATTTTCTAAATCCTTTGCCAGTTACATCTTTGAAAAATTTAGATGAAGCAGTTGGGGTGTTTCGATCACCACTTGGTGGGGTATGTGTTTCTTTTGGCCGTTCCACAATTGGCGTTCTAAGATGCATCATCCTTTCTTACCTTAAAAAGAGCTTTTGTATAGTTCTGAACGCTTGAATAGCAGGAAAATAATTTCTACCGATGTATCGTTGAAGGCCTTGCAGTTTTTAATCAAACCCCCTTTTCTTGGTTTATTGAAGCAGTTTATCTCTCGATTGGCGAGATAAAGGTTATTTTGGAACCTTTCGTTGGGACTTATATACTCCATAGTGTTTCCGAATAATTGCAATAACTAACTCTCACACGATGCTAAACCCATGCAATCACAAATGAACTCTCGATTCATATCGCGCTTCTCCGTTTTAGGCCAATCAAGTAATCACTTACACAACCTAATAGAGGTAAAATGTACATCCAATCCCTTACGAAGTTTAAGCAGTGTTACACATTTCAAACCCTAGATTAACAACACTGTGTAAAATAACCGCTAAAAACAAAAGTTTTCAAACAAATGTGAAATAAGTAGCCACACTTCATGAATTAACCTCTCTTTCATGGAATTCCAACCTTGTTTCATGTATTTTTGAGGTTTACTAAAGGGTTCCCTTAATTTTGACACTTTCTGAGGTTCTAAATATTTTCAGCAGAAAACTTTGAAAGAATACCGTAGAGGAAAGCATTATAGATAAAATAGGTAGAAACTATTGCACGGCACATTTGTGATTAGCGATAACTAATTAAAGGACGCAAAGAAACAGCTCCAACGTTCATGGTACATGACCACGTGCTTTCTACATAAAAAATAGTGGACGGGTCACTGTGCTTTTCTTGTTCTTTTTGTTCCTGCTTGTAGTTTTGAGTTTTTGAGGATTGTGCAAACCTCTTTAGCGTGCTCTGATGTGCCAGGATAATGATCTAAATTATATTCAATTTTACATGCGTATGTCGATGCAGTACGAATCTTTGAATGCGTCTGCGAGATCAAATGTTGAGGTTCGCGGCACCCCCCAATTTCGACAATACTTTACGAAATACTCAAAATGATTTTAATTAGTTTGTTGTAAATACTAATGAGATGCGGTTCGTAAGAAAATCAGTTCGTTTTTGGGGCAGGCGGGTTGATGTCCCATTCTACACCGGTGACAGTTTTCAAACGCTCAAGTATAGTAGAAATCGGTGTGAATAGTCCGAATTGCTTTAGTTCACCGTCATAAGAATGTAACATCCCCGCTACACCAAGTCCCAACTTCCCATCCAACCTAGTTAATAGCCATGCACCTGAATCTCCCGCATTCGCAAATAATGGTTGAGGTGACGACACAACAAACTCGGTAGATTGGATTCTATTATCTGCCCAGTAAATTAGTTTTGAGCCGTTAATTTTACCTGTTGTGTATTTCGATGTAGCACCAATTTTGAAGACATTAGCGCCACGCTTAATATTTTCAACTGTTTCTGTAACGTACAGATTCTTGAATCTTAAGGCAGGGTCCGGCAGACCATTGAGGTCTTCACCCAGAAAGTTCTCGCAAGAGAATTCCGAATTGACTTTGATTATTGCGAAATCAGATAAGGACTTATTGATCACAGATCTTTCGCCCCAGACCACCTGTCCGAATTTATGATCTCGCTGCCATTGTAAGTTAGATTCAACTCTTTGCAGCTCCTGATTAAAACCGTCATACTCTGGAGAGCTTTTGCTATACTGTTCTCTTTCCTCCATTAAAGATTTCTTGTATGTGGTTTGTAGTACAGCAGAAGGTGCAGACACGAATGGATAATCTTGATTTTCAGACAAGACAACATGGGCACACGTTACTGCAAACGCGGCGTTACTGAACTGTGCAAACTTTGGATCTTTTTCAGATATTTTTGGATACAGATAGCCACCTAACGTTCCTGTCATTTTCTGGGTATCTTCTGTGGATATAGATAAAGATATCGGTGGACTTAAAGCATCTGTTGGAACTCTAAATGGAGGCACAAATGTAGGTACTTTAGTGGTTTCCATTGGTTTCGCAATGTGAGCCAAGCTTTTCGGCAGAGTTTCTGCGCATGGCTTAATGTAGTCCTTGACGCAGAAAAAATGCACGTCTGCAAAAGTCGAAAATAATGCTTTCACCATATTGTGGTGTTCTTGTTGCGGGTTTGGTAGCCCAAACATAACCGTCAAGATTGCCGATCTTCGACTTAGTCCTCTTAAAATAGGGGCTATGAATGCTCTGTCTTGATCTGCGATCGCTGATGGTTCGCATTTGACAATTTCATCTACTATTGCGGCGAGCTTATCCATATTTGGTAATCCACATTTGTCGTCAACTGCAAAATTCTTCATCGTTGGTAAAGTGTGCAAGTTGTCCACCGAATCCTCAAATACGTTGATGTTTAGCTTCTGTAAGAATGTGAGATATGCCTTCAGAAGTATAGACCTTGAATTTTGGAAAGCAGGTGCGTTCAATAAATTGTCAACGAAATGCGACACCATTTTTGCGATACTTCGCAGAGGCGCGCTATTAGCCATTGTGACAGTATATACAATTCTGCTGGTTTCCGGCAAAAACTTCTTGAAGAATTCGATTGCTTGTATTACAGTTTTGGAGACATTTGTAACATTTTGATGAATGTCATCCATCAAAGCAATTAAATTCTCGTTCAATCGTTTCAGTTCCGTTTCTAATGCCTCGAGTGAAGCCGTTGGATACCTTTCCAGTTTCCGCTGTGAGCCGAAGCTCCCGTGTTTCAACAACGTGCCGCTACTCGAATGCTCATCTCCGTAGTCCATCAAGGATGTATCCTCTTCCTCTACAACTGGATTCAAAGATGTCAACCTTTCATAATCCAGAACCCTAAGTGGTTTCCCCACCGCTGAACTGCCAGCCGAATGATCTCTGCTCTTATCAGCACCCAGCTGGGACCCCAGCTTCTTCTCAAATCCGGAAGATGCATCGGTCAGAGTAGATGATGCGCCTGTGTGAAATGTGTTACGGCCCTTCGAAAAGATTGACGATGATTGCATGCTAGTGGTAACCTGACTCACTAAATCTTCGTTTGTGTTCACAGCTCTAGTTGGCGAAGGGGAAGAAGAATCCGAAGACGTCGATGGGGACAACGACGAAGAGGTTCTAGGTGGAGAGGAAGCGTTTGCAGCAGGTTGCTGAGCCCCGCTGGATGATTTCCTACTACCTCTACCAAATCCAAAGAACTTTGAGACCATTTTATATATCGGTTCGATTCTCTAGTCCCTCACAGACTTTCAATGCAAATTCACAGCTGATACACTTTGCTTCTTTGTAACACAGAAACCTACCACAGTTTCTAACCTTAACTGTTTTTATAGTTCTTATAACAAAGCTCTAAAACTATCAACACGCTGGTTTACCTTCAACACAACAGAAAACGACGGCTTCAAAACGAAATAATATGTTAGATAGCACCGACAATACTTCGCCAAGCCTGTTTAAAATGCCGTAGAAGATATAGTTGCAACAGGCTTTTGACTCACCACTCGCTTTTTGGCACTCTATTTCCCACTTCCTCTTGTTTGGATGACACTTTGGTCCACTCTTCAACCAAGATTCTTGCCAAAAGGCACTACTCTTTCTTTTTGTCTAAAGGCTTTCTGACAACGATACTGCGAATGAACTGGAAAGAGCGTATATCACCGATGATATATACATTATGCACACGGTTTGGCCACTAACATACGAAGAAGTTCAAGATGAAGAGGCACGCAAGCTGTCAGGTTGGTACATTGTTGTGGTGCCATCTGACAATTTCGAACATAGTGGTTTGAAATCACTTATTCGAGCAAGACGTTCTTGTAGAGAGTTGAACAAATGTGCCCTGTGGGTTTTCCGTTAACTGGTGACAGAGTGCAGCTAGTACCTTGTCATGTCTGAGAGTCAATGCAAGAGAATTGGTTACAGTTTGCAGTGATTCCGATGGGCAATTCCGTCAATATCCGTTGTCGGCGAGGGCCGGTCTTTGTTGGTGTCCTTCCCGTAACCGGCATCAGTATACTTTTTTTTCCTCTGGAGGTGCCGAGGCCAAAAACGATCACGTGCCATTTAAAAGGTGAATTGAGATTAATGTGTAGCTGAGGCTATGATAAAGTTGCCAGTGCGATGAATGTTTATGTTTGAATTATATATTGGCGAAGATTTTTGGTATACACTTTTGCTTGCGGGATCGAGAGGTGCCTGTGGCCCAGTAATCATATATATTTAGCGGTCGGGTAATTCTGGAGCTGTTGTCAGCACGCTGCGGGAATTTCCAGAGTCAGTAAGTTTTAGGTCGGATTCCCCGACTTGCGATGTGCCCTTTTCCTTGTACGTACTGACTGCTGGAATATTCGCCTTGATTCTTGTTACGTTTGTGCCATATGCTCTTGGTTCCAACTTGATGAGGGTATGCAAGGGGATAGACATCCAGGGCGATTCCTCTTGTGGGACGTTCATGAAGTATGCATAAATACAACGTAGTACCGCTTGGTGAGTTATGATTAGGATGTTCTCTTGACGCTCAAGTTCCATGATGATAGGTTCGAGCCTGATGACGACGTCACGATAGGACTCGCCTCCACGGTACCTGTACTCGTATTTGTTGTCATCTCTCGCCTTGAAGTCCTCTGGGTACACTTCTTCGATTTCCTCGTATGTCATACCATCGCAAACGCCGGCGTCCAACTCGTCCAATGCTTTCCATTGGAGTTGTTTGTATGGCAAATGCTGAGCAGTCTCACCGGTCCTGACCAACGTTGACGTCCAAACGGTCAAATCGACATCGCCTGCAGAACGTTTGACCAGCTCAGGCAACTTACGTGCGTATTCAAGACCCCTTACAGAGAGATGGGAATCACCTCCGATCTTTTTCTCCACGTTGTAGATTGATTCTCCGTGTCTCGAAAGCCAGATGGATCTTGGCCTGATATGCAAGTTCATCACGTAAAACACGATCCTACTTTCAAGGTATGTCTCGATTTTATTTATGACAACCTGTTGGGCTACATTGATGAGCCTAACAAACGTCTTGTCCTTGTCCCCTTCTTCGTTTAATGGCTCGTAAACTGATTCGTACTTCGATATTCTCTCCAAAAAATCCTTGGTGGCCACTTCTGGATCTATGCCCTGATAGTCCGGAGACGTTGTTTTCACTTCCGATATGTTTCTAAGGATCAAATCTTGATCGTCACACCATGATTCAAGGAACATTGGCTCAATGGCGTTTTCCCTGCATAGTTTCAGAATCCACTCCCTTCGTTCCGATGTTGAATTCGTCGCGTCCAATATGGCAACTACTCCTCCCTTATCATTGAACCATCTCATCATGTCCGCAACGGCCATTGTCACTGCGTGCTGTCTGATTTTGTACGCTTCTTTGTTCTCGAAATCGAAAAAATCGGCATTCGGTTGCTCACCACCTGCATGCTGACGCCTATAATTACCAACGTTGAAACATTTAGCTTGTATGGATAACCAGGATAAGTACCTTACGATCTTTTGAGATATAAACGACTTACCCCTGGCAGGCAACCCTACCATCACCACACAAACTCTAATATTTTGCACGTTAGAAACGGTGTACACTGGCATAGCGTCTTTTTAGGCTTCTAGTTAGGACTTTGTCGCTTATTGCTTGGCAAATTGCCAGGTATTTTAATGATGCCTTGAAATTGGTCTTTAAATTTGAAGACTAATGCACTTTGCTTTGAATTTTTTGATAGACCGCTGTTTGAATGAATGCTACAACGAAAATCCCGTATACGAGAAACTAAGAAATCCAATGAATCCTAATCCTGTCTGCGGTGAATTGCATAGTCGAAAGCGGCGGTTTGATGCAAGGCTTATAGTAAACAAGTTGATTGGTATTTAGATTTTTCAGTTGAGACTTAGTTTTTCGTTTTGGGCAAAGGGGAATATAATCTGGAGAAATATTACCCTGACGATTATTACCCTGACGATCGGACCATCTTAGTTTAGTATTTGGACCGTTGTTATTGATACTGGTATTGGTATTGGAGAGTGTACACCGTTACATAACTATGGAACTATTGGTAAAATGCTTTGAAACTATGTGACAATTGCATTGAATCTATCGTCGACTTGTTTTTGGTTTTCAATGTAATTCAGTGTCCTTTCGAAGTAAGAGACTGGAACTGCAATCAAGTCCGGGATTCTAACGTTAGGAATTTTGTTTGAAACCTTGCAAACGGATGAGGACAAAACTTTACAGATGTAAGAACCGTCGCCTCCAATGACAATGTTCTGTGCCGGTACTGAATACTCTTGTGTATCACCGGACTCTTCAAGCTGCAGCCCTTTCAAGTTTGCTTGTATGAGCTCCACCAACCCAGCTATATATTTGACACCAACGTGAGTTTCTGATTCGTCTCCGTGGATGAAGTAATAACAGCACCTACTCAAGATTTCGACCATTAATTGGCAGCTTTGTACATTGTCCATAATTGAATCAGCAACACGTAAGGAGCGCTGCAAGCATTCCAAAACACGTTTTCCCTCGCGGAAGAAGTATTGTGTGACGCCCTCTTCTTCACCGATAAGTGACAGTTCAGTGGCCCACCATAGATGTGAGCATAAATACACTGCACGACACTGATCTGTTTTCTTCAAAAGCTTCGAGCCGTGTAGTGTACATCTTGTAATCAATGTGTCATAGTAGCTTTCTTCATTGTACAACGATCTTGTTTTTTGTAACACCTGTGCCATGTTCACTATAGCTTGGAATTGAATCTTGGAATCGCTTATGGACTCCTCGAAGATGGTAAACGCTTGACTGAAGAAATCATAGGAGATTTCACTCAGTTCCAATTGATCTGCAATTGCTGCGGTTTGTAGGTTTAGTTTGAATAGCAAATCAGAAACGGAGAGCCCACAGATATTGAAAAGGTCTGCGTTACAACGAGAAACGTATTTGAAAAGTTGCTTAATTTTAGCGTAATATTTCTCCTTACGGGCAGGTATCTTGAGTGACTTGAGATGTAGCTTTCTGATTAGTTTCCAAAACTCAGTGATTAGTGCGGGATAAGTATACCGGAGTTGTTTGCCTCCCTTGTAATACCATTTTTTGCAAATGAGGAGCAACTCTGTATTTTGATCAACGTTTTTGTGATATATCAAATGTACAATCTTTGCGAGCTTTTCTTGTTCGGGGTTCAAGAAGGTCAGTTCATCGTCCAACTCATCATCAACGGTTAGTTTTGATACCTTAGATTTGTCATTTGGCACCGGAATGACTGGTTCACATATAGCGCCGAGTTTTTCCAAATGGTGCTTTTCACTAATTTTAGTGTTGGTCTCTATAATTTTGTCCAGAATAGAGTTGATAATGTCTTTTTGTAAAGCAACACTTTGCACAGATAACAACTTTTGGAACGAGTCACACTTGGTTATTATTTCGTAGAAAGATTCTGTGTTCAAGGGATACTCGAAAAACTCTTTGAAGCTTTGTTCACATTCTTCTGGAATTGTGCTGCCAAATTCTTGGTATTTCTCCCAGCAGAACTTGTATAGAATCTCAATGTTAGACAAGTTGGTTGGATACCACTTCAAGGACAACAGCATGATACTATGGACCAATGGAATTATCTCATGGAAAGGTAAATCTGGCCTTTCGTCGGTGATCTTGGTAAGATATTTCCAGAATACAAAGAAAAGGTCAACTTTGTTTGTAGGTGTAACATCTGCATCTGCCTTATTTTCAGCACTATCAACATTTGATTCAGAAGTTGCTTTTGTATCGGTACTTCCGTTCAAGTGCAGCTGTTTCAAGTTTTGGATGACTACGCTTGGGTCATCTTGTCTATCCAAATATCCGTTCAACCTTGCAATAAGTGAAAGAACGACTTTGTTGATAACCACATCTGGGTTTAGTTTCAAAGTCGAATCCAAAAGTTGTGCAAGAGTGCCTAAATGGAATTCATCAGGGAACACTTGACAGATTACGTCCAACAAGTACTCTTGCGACACGACGTCTCTACATTGAACGACTTGCTCTAAAATCTGCGGTAGTACTTCATCTCTGTACAAGGGGAAAGAGTCGTCAAGAATCTGCGATAGCCGCACAAGATTAGAGCCAATCAGAATCTGCAGCTCTTTCCTCTCCTTTGTTCTGATATCACGCTCTCTAAGTGGACCTTGATGTTGCAAACGAACCCATAGCTTGTTCATCTCAACAAAGTTGGTGATAACGAACTGAACGTCGAATTTTTTGTCCAACAATATGTCAGAGGTGAGTGACTGTTTGGTCCTTTGAGACAGATAGTACCGCAAGAAAAGACCTCGGATTGGGTGCTGAACACCTCGACACATTTCAATCATATCTTTCAACACTTCTTCGGCTGGACAGTCTTTCGTCTGCATAAACGAAACACCGACCGTAATCATCAAGTACAACCTTGGCAAAATGTTACCTGTGTACTGGACCAATTCGTACAGATCTGCAAGATGGTGTCTTGTTGGATGATTCTCCACCAAGTACTGCGACAAAATGCTCAACGAGTCGAAAATAATGATGTAGAGCTCATAGTACAGTTTCGGAGAAAGATCCGGGTTCCGTAGTTCTTTCAACATATCGCTGGAATGTTTCAAAGCATCCATCAGTTTTTTTTGAGTCAGGCTCCTTTGCATGAGAATAGTCTGCTGCTTGATATGCGATATCGCCTGCTCCATGTTTTCCGAGTACGATGCCATTGTATGTCGTTGCAACCAATCCCGGATTCCTTTCTTCTCTTCGTTTGACCTTAATTCCAATGCAATGCAACCACTTAATCAACAATCCCAGCCTGCTTCAATCACTGAAAGTATAGATAAGACACTCTGACAGCGTTGGAGAAACCTTATGTGGTAAGCGCTTTGCAATTGTTCTGTCAAATCGCTACTATTTATGTACCTATAGTTTATACTCATTTAATAAATTAATTACATGTACTAAAGGATCAACTCCTGTATCTTCAGCCTGTAGGCCCATGAGAGTCACGTGAAAAAAGTGGATCTTAACCAAAAAAACAAACAACAACAGAAAACTGATCGAACACGGTTACCCGGTGGAATCGGATTTTGATCTGTCACGTGCATGCACGTGACATATCCCCCCCCCCCCACACCCATCAAATCTTCAACCGCTCCGCTGGTGTGTGCAACATCGGCCTGTCAGCGCGCCGTACTGAAGCATCGAACCCCACCGAACCCACCGAAGCCTTTAGAACCCAGTTCTCGATGCTGACAATTGCCATGCACCACTGGAAGCCCAATCTCGAACCACACGACATTACAAAGCGAAAAACTAAAAAAAAAAGAATTGATAATGGTGAAACAGAAAGTTCAAGTTTTACGTGCTGCCAAAGAAATGAAGGTAGTGATAGACGTAATGCTTGGGTCCTGGAGTTAACGGTCGAAGCTCGAGTGCAAATCACTCGAGAGCCAGGAAGAAAAAAAAAGTAATTGAGGGCCCACCAGCTCAGGGCGTGACGAAAACGGGGTCTATGGTACTTTCTGTTCGAGAACAGGACCGGCGACGCGACGGATACGTGATGCCTCGGTTTGTGAGGGGTTCCTTAGGCATCGTTTAATAATCTCTTGGTTTGGTTGCATATTAGTAAATGACAGAAAGAGCGAGAAAGCGTAGATTTGCGAGCTCTCTGCTGCTGTATCTCGGTGCCGTTTCCCTTTTTGTTCGACCGATTTTCTAGTTGATTTTTTTCTTCTTAGATATCGGCTGGGCTCTGGCTTATTCAGCTTGCTTACTATTTCCATGCACGATGATACTCTCGAGACACTTTATTCAGATAGTGCAGTTGCATATATAAACGGAGGACAGAATCATGAAGTAAGAGCCTCAGAGTTTCGATCTGGTTATGAAGATACGGTAAATGCTCTTGTTGTTGGATATACAAAAGCATCAAGAAAAATAACGAAAACAGTAGACATGTCAGCTTTCAGCAGTGTTTTCAGAGGCATTAATGCCAGAAGTGTATCATTATTGGTTGGTACCAGTGTCTTAGCCGGCTCTGTGGCCGGCGCAGTGATGGGCCACCAGGATACACATAATTTCAACAATAGAAACTGCAACAGACAAAAGCTTGCAGCTTTGGCTGCGGTTCATGTGGCAGCAAAGGAGAAATATGACGTTTCGAAATACCAGCAAGTTTACAACGACATCGCTTTGAAGATAAGGGAAGAAGATGAGTACGACGAATATATTGGTTACGGACCCGTCTTGGTACGGTTGGCTTGGCACGCAGCCGGTACCTGGGACAAGAACGACAACACGGGTGGTAGTTACGGTGGTACTTACAGATTCCAAAAGGAAACCAACGATCCATCCAACGCCGGTTTACAAAACGCAGCTGAGTTCTTGGCTCCAATTCACGAAAAGTACCCTTGGTTGTCACACGGTGACTTGTACACACTAGGTGGTGTCACAGCGATCCAAGAATTGCAAGGTCCTGAGATTCCATGGAGATCTGGCCGTGTAGACCAGAAGGAAGACACTACGCCGGATAACGGCAGACTTCCAGATGCAAGCAAGGACGCCAACTACGTAAGATGTTTCTACCACAGGTTGAACTTCCAGGACAGAGAAGTTGTTGCCTTGTTGGGTGCCCATGCATTGGGTAAGACCCATTTGAAAAACTCTGGTTTCGAAGGTCCATGGGGCGCTTCCACTAACATCTTCACCAACGACTTCTACATCAACTTGTTGAACGAAAAATGGAACTTGATCACCAACGATGCCGGCAACAAACAATACGTCAATGATAAGGGATGGATGATGCTTCCTACAGACATGGCCTTGATACAAGATAAGAGATATTTGCCCATCGTCAAGGAGTTTGCCAAGGACCAAAACGCTTTCTTCAACGAGTTTGCCAAGTCCTTTGTAAAGTTGCTTGAAAATGGTATCGACTTCCCACAAGATAACAAGCCTATAGTCTTCAAGACCCTCGACGCCCAAGACTTGTAAACAACTCCCCAAAAACAAAAATCCATACCTTGCATAGGGTTTCAGATTCTCCAGATTCCTTCACATACTAAGCTGTTAGTTAATCCAGTTTTTAGTTATTTTGTATTATTTATTTACATCGAAAACACTCAAAAACACCAGTTCGTACGTATATTTGGTGCCATAACGTACACTCTTCATTCTCCCTAAACATCAGCAAGACTTGAAATATTTCCTTCTGCAGGTACAGACAGAAACGCACAGTCTGTAGGTCCTGGGCCGTTCTAAACCTTCATGAATGCATACTACTCATTCTCTTCATGCGGAGCGGTTGGCCTTTTTTTTTTTTCAGAAGCTGACGCGAAAATCAGAGGCACGCGAAAAAGACAACAAAACAGAGCAGAACGATGTGTTGAGAATACAGAGAGTTGAATAAGTAAACATGAGTGAAAACAAAGATCATATAGAAAGCACCATCATTTTTGAAGCACTGTTTAAATCTTGGATCAGGATCTGCACCATCGAGTTGCTTAGAGGGACATATTTGCATCCTTAGGACGGCGTTTTGCTAGTCTGCCTATTATATTTGGTGTTAGAGACAGACCTCATTCCGTGTCAGGTTTCGTTGGAAACGGTATTGAGCACGAACAACAACAACTCACCCGCCAAGGGATAAACGCTTGTGTTTTTCTGTACAAGAAACAAACTGACAGTGCTTAAAAATGCAATCAAAACGGAAAAACTCGCTACAGCCAAACCTCGAGCGTGTTGCTGAGAATACAGCTCTTTCACCTCGGGTGGAAGTTTACCAAGACATCAATGGGGACGAAACAGACAATACCAATCAGAGCGATATCGATATCGATATGGAGATGGATGCAGACGTCGACTTCCATTACTATGATCAGTTCTCGCACTTCAGTAACAATTCTAATAACCTGAAGTTCTTTTCGGAACCCCTTAGCTCGCGGTCCAATTCTAATGACCCTCCGCTGGGCCTGACAAGAAGTGTTGGTGTTCTCAACCTTTCTTTGGAGACAGAAAAGCCTGATCTGAAAGATAATAACTTGAATGATGGGACTCAGTTCCATATAGACAGTCGAGTGCCGCAGCTTCAAAAGCCTCTTATGACAAATAGCACATCAAGCTCAGCTTCGAACGGCCTGAAAAGGACCATGAGCAAAACAGGATTCAGTATTACGTCTCCATTTTCGAAGAACAATGCTTCATATTTTAAGAGTTGGAACAGTACAAATACTGCAACGACCAATGATCTAACTACGAGCAAAACTACTGGAGTAAGTGATCACTCTTTTACCGAGGCAAAACCAGATCCAGCTGCTTTCCAATCGTCGGGCCTTGTATCAAAGATGAAGCAGACAATCATGCCCAAGAAACTACTGATACCAGATACTCCAGTGAAAAAGTCTCCGCTGGTCTCGAGACATTCTGATCATGAGCTTTTAGATACACCGATCCTAGAACACTCATCTATTATGTCGGTACAAAATCAGACTACATTTCCAACGATGTACGATTCTCAACTTTTCAAATCTCCTCCTATCATAAACACTGTACCGCCTTCATCAGACAACTCACCAACTAGTTCATCGAATCCAAGATCTAAAAAGAGGACCAAAATTGTAAAAAATACTGAATTGACATCAATATTAAGACAGATTACGGATGATTTGTATGGTCATGATCAAGAAAGTTCAATTTTCTCTCCTTCACCAACTAAGAATAATCTTCAAACACCTACTAAAACATCTTTCGATATTCCGGATTCACCCGTGTTCATGACAAAACTGCGAAACGATCCCACCATGTTACAACAGCCGCAGAAATCAAGATCAATAAACGCAAGTGTCATGAAAAACCCGGATTTCCATTTGACCACTAAATTCAGTAACGTGTCAATATTAGGCAAGGGCCAATTCTCTACTGTTTACCAAGTTACCTTCCCTGAAACGGGCTTGAAATATGCTATCAAGAGTGTACGACCAACCAAGCACAATTTCACCAATCGAATCCTTCAGGAGATTAATATGCTGTCAACAATCCAAGATTCGGTGACGAACGATACGGAGGGAAAGGAATACATCATAGAATTCATATCTTCATGGTCACACAAGGGTTCATTTTATATAATGACTGAGCTATGTGAAAACGGAAATTTGGATGCCTTCATCCAAGAGCATGTTGTAGCAAAGCAACAACGGTTGGAAGACTGGAGAGTATGGAAAATAATTGTCGAACTTTGTTTGGCACTACGATTTATACACGAGTCATGTTCCATTGCGCATTTAGATTTGAAACCAGCCAATGTGTTGATAACTTTCGAGGGTAACTTAAAGCTTGGTGATTTTGGAATGGCCACTAAATTACCAATCCAGGACGAGAGTTGCGAGAACGAAGGTGATCGTGAATACATCGCCCCGGAAATTATACGGGATGGAGTATACGATTTTCGCGCCGACATTTTCTCTCTTGGGTTGATGATGATTGAAGTCGCTGCCAATGTTGTTTTGCCCGATAACGGAAGCGCTTGGCACAAACTGCGGTCCGGTGATTTATCTGACGCTGGAAGATTAAGTAGCACGGAAATTCATTCGAGTTCCCTTTTCTCCAACAAGAAAGATCATACAAACATAACTGATATTACTTCACATGACACCAAAATTCCAGCATGGGTTCCCAAGTTTTTATTGGACGGCCTGTCACTTGAAAGGATAATAAGATGGATGATTGAACCGGATTACAGAAATCGTCCATCTGCGTCTGATTTACTTCAAACTGAAGAGCTTGAATACGTTGAACTAACAAGAAAGACAGGAGCAGTGATTCATGAAGACGACTACGGTCCAAAACCTGAGTTCTTCTTCTGATCGAGCCAGGAACTATGTACTTTTCTAACCTAATTACCAACAATATAACTTATGCTTTACGTTTGTTCTTCTCGTTATAATGCCCTAACCCTGATTAAATCATTACTGGTTCGTCTTTTCAGATTGAATAAACTTCAGTACATTTCGACCTGAAAAATGTATAAAACATATTGATCACAAATAAAGTATACAATGGCAACGACTTCCTAAGAATGAGAGTGTTGGAAAGTACTTCGTGTGCAAGACTCACCAAGGGTAACCGAGATGAGGCATTACGTCGTGAGGTCACGTCAGAGAAAGCACTGCATTCGTGCCTACTCATAGCCGAGTCTCGCTAGCCCAAGATAAAAAAAAAAAAAAGTGGTTTAGGAACAATAACATGATGAGTTATCAAACACTCTTTAAGCTAGATAGTATCTGAAAATTTTAATGATTCTCGTGTATTTGAACAGTATAAATATATCTCTGATATTGCTCCAAACTTACTACCATTTACCGGTCGTAGTATTTACTTTCCATGTATAATATCGTACATCTGAACTACTACAGGGCACTCATAGACCATATCAGTTGTTCCGCTTACAGTCTGAAACTTACGTGTTACTTACTGCGTGCTCAAGCAAAAATTGTTAACATAAAGATAATAATCTTAGAGTAATACATAGTCTTGATTAAAAACCGTAAAACGATGTTGAATTTATTAAATTGAACCTATCTATACAGGTATAGAGGACACTTTGCAAACGATAGCGGAAATTGACATAATAGAAAAAAATTGATGTGCGATCTTCTGGTATGTACAAAGAGTTTACAAACCCAACTTCGTTCTTCTCCAGTGTCTTCTCTTAGCGTTGTAACGGATTTTGTTGTTGGTCTTCAATCTGAACCATTGTGGCAATGGTCTGTTTTGGTTCTTGGCCTTAGCCAACTTTTGCTTGACAATGAAAGACTTCTTAGCCTGCGAAAAAGAGTATCATACGAAATGACATCATGATGTTAGTAAAATTGTAACTTTTGAAGTAGATGCCAAGTGGCACTGTTGCGTTGCTACCCACATTGAGTTAAAGGTTACCAATTCTGACTGGCATGAGCTTAGTTCGACTAAAAGCACCGGCAATTCTAAAAAATATCCATATATCCCAGCCTAACACAGTATAGTTTTACAGTATCTCTCTCGGTGATAGCTACGTGCTTTCGTTCAATACTCTCATCATATCGTTTGTTTGATTTATCACGTTCATTATAGTAAATGTATCAATCAGTAGCCTGCGTAAGAATATGTGCTAATAATCCCACGATATTTTAAGTTCAACGACCCCAAATTCTAACGGGCACTGCATTCATCTGACTCCTCTCACCGCTTTGTACACATTAATTCTGCTCCTTTACAACGTTCATTATTTGCTCTCAAATTTGATGGAAATACGTTTGTCTAATTCTCTCACAGTCATATAGTTCGCTTCATTCAGTTGGTAACGCTTCATTGGTACTATCTCATATGTTAACATACAGCCATTGTTGATTCTTATCCTTGATTTCTTTAGCTATCAAAAGATATATAGTTCCACTGGCTGTACAATAGTAATTGTTAATAGCCAAATATACCTGAAGTATTAAGGCTGACATTAATCAAGCTAACTTCCAGAAGTTGGGAGATTTCCTGGACATACAAAGAGAAACAAGAGATTGAGAAACAGACGTAGGAACGATCGGTCAGGCTGGGATTACGTGGAAGAACGGCCTAACGCTAGGCTGAGGCTGATGGGAAGGGAGAGTGGATCGAGCCTAGAGAAAGAAGTCTGCCGGTCGAACGCTGGACAGAAGTTGCGTTGCATCTGTCTAAGGGTGGGAGAAACGATTTCGAGTGTAGGTTCTCCGGAAAGGGAGCGTAGGCTGATGCGAAGGACATTGCGTTTTGCCCAGAAAATGATTATTGTTGACAAAAACAGGAATATGATTTTTACTAATTCGGTATCCATAAATTTTTCCTTTTACACCCATACATGACACACTACTTTCGAAAACAAATAATATGGAAAGCCAAACACCACATAATAAGAGAACAGTCCCGTAGGACTCGAACGGCAGCTACGCGCCTGAAAAAATATTTATATATTATCATTGTGTCGTTCGTGAAGAAAGCTATCACCAACATGCTGGTGGTTTTGGAGCCTGAAATTTCAATTTTGGAATACGCTTGAATTTCGCATTAGGTTTAATTAACATATAGAAGAACAAAAGGTCATCAAGTAATGCTATTACAGGGTTTTAATATTTTTAAGTTTTGAAGGTGTATTTATTTTCAGAGAGAGCATAGCACCAAAATGACCAGAACCTCCGTTTTAGCTGATGCTTTGAACGCCATCAACAATGCCGAAAAGACCGGTAAGCGTCAAGTTTTGATTAGACCATCCTCCAAGGTCATCATCAAGTTTTTGCAAGTTATGCAAAAGCACGGTTACATCGGTGAATTCGAATACATCGATGACCACAGATCTGGTAAGATCGTCGTTCAATTGAACGGTAGATTGAACAAGTGTGGTGTTATCTCCCCAAGATTCAACGTCAAGATTGCTGACGTTGAAAAGTGGACTGCTAACTTGTTGCCAGCCAGACAATTCGGTTACGTTATCTTGACTACTTCCGCTGGTATTATGGACCACGAAGAAGCTCACAGAAAGCACGTTTCTGGTAAGATCTTGGGTTTCGTCTACTAAGCGAATTTGGGTAGAACTCTACAACAAAACCGCTGTGCATATGTACGATAACCAAAATATACTATTATATATGTCGTTAATTCATAAAGAAAAAACACAATAAAGGAACATCGTCTTCAAGAGCTATAATTTCAGTGGTTTCTTGACGGTAGTAACCGTTGTCGGAATCACTGTCAGGCGACTATGGTCAATATCCATTGCCAGTATCATTGTCAGGCACTGACGAAATTACGATATGAATGATGAAATTCTTGGGATGTCCATTAGATAATCATAGTTGATTAATATGGGCAAATAATGCTATATTATATTCTCAAAACTTACGGGAAAAGTATAGAGTTTTACACACATATTTGTGAAATGAGGTAATGAAATATCGAGAAGATAATGATAACGAGATCATAATCTTCTACCTCTTCTACCACCCTTCTTTCTGGTAGAGTCAGATGGAACTGGAGTAACATCTTCAATACGGCCGATTCTCAAACCGGATCTAGCCAAAGCTCTCAAAGCAGCTTGACCACCTGGACCTGGAGTCTTGGATCTGGTACCACCAGTAGCTCTGATCTTGATGTGGACGGCAGTGATACCAACTTCCTTACACTTGGCAGCAACATCTTGGGCAGCCAACATGGCAGCGTATGGGGAAGATTCATCTCTGTCGGCCTTGACCTTCATACCACCAGTAACTCTGGCGATAGTTTCTCTACCGGACAAATCCGTGACATGCACGAAAGTGTCGTTGAAAGAAGCGAAGATTCTGGCAACACCGAAAACTTGAGAGTTATCCTTAGCTTGAACAACTATTGGAGAATTTGATATCAAACGAGATATGAAATGATTGTTAGTAAACTGTAATAACGTAAGTATTACGGAATAACGTTCTTCCCAAATGAAAAGAAAGCGCTGATAAATTCCCCTCCTTTAGTCTTCTTTAAGAATGAATGCATATGCCATGTAGGTGATGTGGGATTGTTTGTAAATCCTTCTTGATCAGTGAGCTCCCAAAAAAGCTTCAATGGAAAGTACCAGTTTCCAGACTCCAGTTGGCAGGTGATGAAACACTTACGAAAAATGATCACAACATTCACAGCTGTGCTGTGTATATGGAGATTACATTTTGCGTTAAAGAGTGTAGCTTACCAATCCCATTTGTGATAATGTCCTCATTATCACCATATTTTCCCGGATACCTATCTGATTCTGATATCGGACGAAAGAGCAGTGGAAGCACGCTCACAAACACAAGCTTCCTGTGATGACTGTTAGGGAAGGCTCCCGCATAAGACGGAGGAAAGGTCTTTCCTCAACATCGTGTTCTCTTCCCGTCATCACATCATCACTTAAGTGGTTTGTGACAGCCTGATTGAAAACGAGGAGGCAGATACCGCTGGTAGTCTCTACTACATAGCGGAATATCAACCAACTCTTCAATAACACACAGTACACCTTTCAGTCCTTACCATACTCGTTTTCCAATGGTTTCTTATCCATCCTTTCTTGAAGAACAACTAAAGGGTTTTAAACGGGATACCACCCCTCGCACGTACCGTTAGCCATTCTTGATATGTTTTTCTGGTCTCTGAAGCCTTCTCTATAATAACAAACTAGTGTGTAATACAAACCAGTTAACTATGCATATAACCAACTCCTAAGTATAAGAATTGATAAATTGATTAAAATCGTAAAGTCTTTGTTAGTATGAAAAATTGAAAGAAAGCTCTCCAGCGAAACCTTCAAGGTCTGATAGAATTTCCCGAATCACATCGAATAGTTTCACCGCAAAATTCCCCAATATGGTATCCCTTTGAATAAAGTCTGAAAGTTGAGAAAATTATAAGCAGCGAAATTGGAATTTTAAAATGTACGGATGTTAAATCGGGGCAGTCCCGCCAACGTTGCAGTAACGTGCAATTGATGGACGTTGCTGATATCATTCTCACGGTATAGTATGATAAGCAGCTTACAGGAGGATCCAGTGACGCACGATGATGGTTTCTGGCAACAAGAAAGCCCCAATCGGCATCCTGCGAATCTACTTGAATATATACAGGCTAAATAGTGGATGGTAGGATAAGATGTTGGGTTGTCCATAACTGAATGATTAAATACAAAATTGAGAATCACTCAGCTAAGCATGGACAGCCGTTTCGAAACGAAGACTTTAATCTCGAATCAGGTTGTAGAGAAGATATTGTCTGGAAAGTCACAAATCCACTACAATAATACCTGTTCTGTGGAATGTAAATTTTGACTTCTTACGCCCTGATCAAGATATCGACTCTGTAATACTCTGTATTAAATCTGCTGTTGACAATATCTGCCTTATATACTAATTTTTTCGATTTCGAAACGTTTGAACATCTGAGAAAAAATCACTATGCCCGGGTAATCTGAGATCAGTGGTCAATCTTTATTTATGTTCATATAATGAATCTCGAATGAAATGCCTAAGTTGGATAGGATATGCAAGGCTGATGTAATACGGAAATCTAGTGAGACGCAGCTTCTAATTCTCTCGCTAGGAACTACTTTAGCAAGTGCCGAATTCCTTCAGACTATCAGGTATGAATCTTGTTATACTCTATCTTGTGATTTGCCAGCTGGTGACTTCAAGTTTAGCATTTGACATTAAGGGCAGACTTGATCTAAGGCTGAGGAATGTTACACAGCATGATATATCTAGAAGCTACTTCACCCTGTACAAGATTCAGGGACCAAATGAGCAAGACAAATATTCTGAGCTAGTGCCGTACTCAAAATCAGCTACTCTGCAGAATACTTATGGGGAGTTTACTTTCACTGACGTTCCTGTGGACCTCGGCTTAAACAGGACGACATATTTCACAATTAATTCACACTCGACTGAGTTCAACTTGAAACCAAACAGGGTTCTTATAAAGATTACAGGTAACGGATCGGGCCAGGAGCCCAGTTTAACTGCTTTTGAAAACAAATTTGGTAGAGAGTATTTCCCATCTGCAGACATTGCATTTCCAGAAACTTTGAAACTATTACCATTGGACACTTCTGGCCGTTTGGTAATAACGACAATAAATAAACAACCTTTCAGGAGATTTATGCAGATAAGAAACCCAGGGATCTTCCAAAGTGGACCGATTGCCAGTATTTTGACATCAAAATTCAAATTGGCAGGTGTTATTACCGTCCTATTCTTGGTGCTGTTCCCGATTATGTTAGAGAAGTTCGATCCTGAGACTGCTAAACAAATGAGACAAGAAAAGCTACAAAGAGAAAATGCAAAATATGTATCCAAGTGACTCGCCCACATAACACTACTTACATTTATATGTGTAAAGAAATATAACCTCATCATGATCTATTTCACTTCGGCAGTTTCAGTAAACACTGTGCCTTTTCGAGGTTGAATATCAGAAAATCAAAGATGCAAAAATAAGGGAAGTACGATTTAACAAACGAAAGAAAGTAAGTTTGGTTGATTACAAAACTGTATTTTGGAAGGCCACACAGGCTATATGGCCATATTTTCCGGTTGTGCTAAAAAGTACTGTACTAGGTAATGCATACTAAAGTACGATGTTCCCAGAATACGTGACTTTACTAGCTGAAGTAATCAACTTGGAACCAATAAACGATCATGATCTCATCTCAGCACTAAATGATATTTGCAACTCGTATGAAGGCGCAGTGTCCGAAAATGACATATTCATTTATACAACGTTCGAACTAAGTCAAAGGTTTGATATGATTGAGCCGACAGACTTAAATTTTATACTGAACGACACCTCAAAGTGGGAAAGGCTTTTATCTTATCAATCATCAGAGCTCAGTTATGTTATTAGTTTGCACATCGTTCTTCGGCTAATGGAAAACTCAATTATTAACAAACAGAGCTTTGCAAAACATCCTGCCATGAAATCATTTATCAAGAGCCGCTTAAACGAAAACGGGTTAGAACCTATCTTAGAGGGAACTTTCGGAGAGTTGTACTGTAACGCATTTGCTATAACGGCTACTTCAGATGATATACGCTACGTGTTCGAAAAATCATATCCTTACAAATGGGGCATCCTTGAAGAAATAGCAAAGCAAATAACTGACCAGTCCCTGCAGACCCACCTACTATTTGAAAATTCATATCTTCGATATTCCAATCTCAAAATTCCAAGCAGTTTTACTCTTGAAATCACCTTGGAATTGTTAAACACCACTTCCAACAGACTCGTTACATTAGGAAGAAACCTTTACTTAGAGGTGAGAGAAACGCACATCTGTTTGTCCAATGACGAATACATACTAGCATTATTTGACGGATTTGAATTCGAACTTGGTCCGGTTTATTCTATAACTTTTTGTTATGATTCAGGATCGACGACTTTGTTTGTTGATAACGAACTCATTCAAACAATATCGCTCATTTCAAACGCCATCGATAATTTGACAACTGTGGAAGTGGGATCGATGCTTTCATTTTTTGTGCTTTTCAAATTCGCCATTCATGATTGTTGTTTGCTTCCAAATCAGATTTCCACTTCATCTAAACCATCAACTAATAAACAGCCAATGACAAAGATACTGGATCTCGATATCGGGATAATCATTACCGAAAGTAAGAAAGACGTCGATAAATTTACGTTGACAAATGTGTCAGACTCTTTTCCCAATGGCAAATGCTTATATTACCAACCCTTTGATGTAGTGGGGTTATTGCTTAATATGAACGTGCTCGAAACTCTTCTATATAGGTTAATATTGGAGAACAACATCAGTTTGATTCGAACGCTAACTGAAACCCTTTTAAAATATCTCGAAAACCCGATTATGAATGAGAGTTTCCAAAACATCCAAGGAAATACCACATTGAACTATATTCTGATGCTTAAGTCGCAGATTGGATTCAGAATTGATGCCGAGCTAATTGAGCACCTGGCATTTAATTTCATATCTACAAACAAAAGCATAGATTTTGATAAAAGAACTGCCTCAGAATCTCCCTTAAAGTTAATACTCAACTTCCGATTGATTGACTCAGCAAATGTAACAGCCCTCGAACAAGCTTTTGTGGTATTAAAGGCCATTTTCAAGAAAAGTTCATGCTATAATTCACAGTTAGGTTCAGGAAGTGTAACATTTTTTCAAAGAGCGATTTTATTTCAGCTACAGTCTTCTTATAGCGCTGCCGATATTAAAAAGATAGTTACAGGATGTAACAGAAGTTTGGCAGATCTCCTCACGATTTTGTTGCAGCATAACGTTCGTACGGATGGGAGTATCGTCCACTTACAATATTCTTACTTTTGCTTGAAAAGCGGCAATACAGATTTAGCCAGAATCCTTTTACAGACTCTAAACTCAACCTTCGAACAGTACCAGGAGGATAACCTCGAGTTCTTATGCAAGAGTATTCCAATTAACCTTTATGTCAAGGTAATTCTGATTTTGATGCAAAACTGTACCGATCACCTAGAAATCTTGAAAACAACTTACTCATTATTGCTGAATCTATTTAAAAACCAGCCTGGCGTTTTCGATCAATTTTTGAGCAATAGTGGGTACAATATTTTATCTAGCATACTCTCAACACACTCTAAAGGTGTAAGCCAGCTATTAGGAGCAGTAGTTATGACAGGTCCGTCTCATAATAAGTCTGAAAATGAGCCATACTTTAAAAGTTTTGACTTCCCCGCCGATGATCGTGTAACACTGTTTTCTCATTTGCTAGTAATAAATTTATTGGAGTCTTTCATAAAACGAAACCCTTTTGACGTTCAAGAATTCCTGTCAGATTTTATCGAATACTTGGAAAAAGTCCACCAGGAAAATGCTAAGCACATTCTTTTCAGCTACCCCTATTCGATGATTCAGAGCATTTTTGGTTTGCAGGTTGATCTGGAAATGTCATCCGTGGAAATGCTTCTCACGACTGTAAACAATAGAAGCAGAAACCTTCTAGCATCATTTATAGTGCAAAAATTGAAACATTCAGACAGGGACACGTTCACGAAATTGATTAGTCACTTCTGTGTTTATACCAAAGACCCGAAGATACCTAAAAAGAATCAACTACACCAAAGCATAGGGTTTATATTTCTAATCATGCCCGAAATTATGAGAAAACTATCTGAATTCACTTTCTCTGTGACAACAAGCAATAAATCGAAACACACAATAATAGAGAATATTCTAACTTTCTTGAATGCCGCGTCAGTATCGTGGAAGGTCCATGACGCGTGTTGGGATACTCTTTGTGAAACCAGTTCAGTAATTTTGAAATTCAAAGAGATGATAATCAAATCAAACCTAGATGGTTCATTCCAAGAGAGAAGTCTGAAAAGTCTCAATTCAGTGCATCAAGAATTGTTCAACTGGATTCTTGCAGACGCAATTCACGAAGAAACTAGAATTGGACCCACTGTGATAGAAAAACTGTTACATTCGATGTTGTATTATCAGGAGGTGCTTTTCATTGAAAGGTTTACTGGAACAGCTCTCGAGTTCGAAGCTCTGTCAAATATTCTTACCTTTATCAAACATCACATTCCAAAACTCGCGCCTGACGTTCAGTTTTTGGGATTAAACGTGTTTAGAACCATATGTGCTTTGAAGGAGAACAGTTTGCCTGGGATTTCTAAGATGTGTTCTACTGAACGTGCAAAAGCTTTGAAGTTACTGACAGGCACCATCAAAAATGACGATCAGGTACTACTTCAAATGCTAGAATTGCCAGAGAACAGAATCCTTTTTAATAAGAGTACCAAGAGGCTTCAAACTTTATATGCAACAGGTGGCATGCAAATGAAAGACCAACGAAGAGCTAGTAGATCTCGGTTTTTACATGTGTTATTCAGTGAAAGAACAAACCAGTACAATCGTTTAACGGAAGACTCCAGTGCCATATACAACCTATTCAAAAAGGATAACGTAAACTTGAACAAACGTATGTTTTCTGTAGAAGAAAGACGTTCAAATGATTACGCTACGGATGTCAGCTACCAGAACGAAGCAGGATTTTCGGGTGCATCAAGGGTAGTTAGGAAAGTCGCGTCTACGGTCTACTTGAGAGACTTCAAATCTAAAAGGGAGTGGTATCTTGCTGCAAGAGAAAATTACAAGAGGCAAAGAATACAGCTTCTACCATTATTTGAACCAGTAGATGATATACCTCCTCTAACTTTAAAGATTCCCGATGTCAGTCCGAGTAAAGTGACTCTTGAGCATTCTGACACAGCTAGTACTATAACATTGACGGAGGGCTTGGGATCGATTGCTGAAAATGACGGTTTTGATGAAAGCGTTTTAGACAAAAATAGAGCGGTTCTACAATTACTAAGAGAAGACGAACGAATCACAAATATATGGAATGCCACAAATATAACTGGATTATCTGTTAATCCAGGGGTTTTGGTTGTAACCAACTCATTCTTATACTTCATCTGCGGGTGTTTTTACAGTGCCAGTGAGAAGAAAGTAGTAGACTTGGATACGCTTGCGGAAAACTTGAAAGACTCTACGATTGACTTACTCTCCACAGACCTTATGGTAAAATCTGCCGAAACCGATGCAGAAATAGAATCATTGAAGTTCGGATGGGAAATAAATGATCTAAACTACATTGTAAAGCGTCCATTCTTACTTCGAAACACTGCTATGGAGCTTTTCTTTGGTCTTAAAAATACAATCATGTTCAATTTCAAGGATCAAAAACTCCGTGATGACGTATTTACTGTTATGAAGAGGCTTACGAATAGTCATCAGGGGCATTCCATTTGGTCTTCAATATTAGCAGAAGTGAATCTAAAAAGTAATAAGCTAGGCGTGAACAATGGTATCTCCCGTACTTCAATGTCTGATAAATTCAATAGTGCATTAACAAACATAACCAAAAAACATGCCTCAGAGCAGATGCTAAATCTATGGCAAACTGGAGCTTTGTCGAACTTTGACTATTTGATGGCTTTGAATACTTTAGCTGGGAGAACGTTCAACGATCTCACTCAATATCCAGTGTTTCCATGGGTTATTTCAGATTACGACAGTGAAAACATTGACATAGAGAATGCAAATATTTATCGTGACTTGTCAAAACCAATGGGTGCTCAAAGCCAGCAGCGTATGGAAAACTTTATTGAACGTTATGAAGCACTTACGGAGCTTGGGGATTCAAATACACCTCCTTTCCATTACGGGACTCATTACTCATCTGCTATGATTGTTTCATCCTATCTCGTTCGATTGCAACCATTTGCAAACACGTATAAAATACTTCAAGGAAATCAATGGGGACCTCCAGATCGTTTGTTCAACTCCATTTCTAGAGCTTGGAAATCAGCTTCTTCTGAAGCAACCACTGATGTGCGGGAAGTCATACCTGAATTTTACTATCTTCCTGATTTTCTTGTTAACAAAAATAGTTACAATTTCGGTATAATGCAAGATGGAAAAGAAGTTACTGACGTTATTCTCCCCCCATGGGCCAAAAATGACCCCAAGATATTCATTGAAATAAACAGACAGGCACTTGAAAGTCGTTATGTATCTGAACACTTGCACGAATGGATTGATATTATTTTTGGTTTCAAACAAAGAGGTAAAGAAGCCATCGATGCAGTTAATGTGTTCAGTTCTTTGAGCTATTCTGGAAACGTTGATATAGATGGAATTGATAATGATAATGAACGGAGAGCTATAACCAGTATCATACATAATTTTGGTCAAACACCACTGCAAATTTTCCAACATCCTCACCCTGCAAGGAAACCACATATATACTCCAAGCTTAATGACAAAGGAGTCTCTAATATGAATAGCGTTAAGCCCTACTCTAAGATGAGCACAGACGAAAACTGCAGTACCTTTTCGCCCAGTTTTTTGCACAAAGAACTCAAAATAAACGAAGGAGGTCTCAAATGTGCACACTCTTCGCAGATTACAGTTTTGAGTAAATTAAACGAATCTCTGGTAGCCACCGGAGACTCGATTGGTCTAATAAAAATTTGGAAGGTGGATAAAGGAGAATCGATATACTTGAAATCTTTTTGCGGTCATGAATCCTCGATTAAAAGCATCAATGCATCTTTGCAGTACGATACGATTATTTCATTAGATGATCGCGGTACCGCGATTGTATGGGATATCAGGAGTGGATTGGTAATAAACAAATTCACAACATTGGCAAGATTCGTTGCAATTTCGCCTACTACAGGAAATATCGCACTCTTTGGAGAAAAGGGAATATCAATGTTCGACATAAACAGTTCAATCTACTGCCTACATGAATTACTCGAAAACGTATCAGCCATCGCATTCTTGGACAGAGATATGATGTGGCCTTATACGTACCATGAAGAAATAGACACACTACTTGTAGCCACCGGGAACGAAGTTGTACCTTATTCGTTAAAATTAGTTCAGCAAGAATGGAAGTTAGAGCCTCAACAACCAATCTCAAACCAGAAAGTGGATTCTATTGTCGAGATAAAATTCAAGGCAGAGGATCGCCACAATCAAAGGAAAGAATCGCAAATCGGAAAGATGATGATGATTACGGTTGATGAAAATGGTAAAAGTTGGTCTTGGAGTGAATAAAACTATACGTTAGATAATATATTACTCAGTGTTTTTAAATTTCATTAATCGTTTGTAGAAGAATATGCCTGTGACATTGAGCAACATGCCCAAAATTTGAATTGGTGTGATATTATGCGATGTGTACACCCAACTGAAGGAAATGATGGCAATTCTTTTCATGATGTTCGCGATAGAATACGATAGTGTCGATATTTCACCGATGAGGTAAAACGTGATCATACTTTGCAGAAAATGCAGAGCCCCGTTAAGCATAATAAGTCTCCAAGGAATCTCGATCTTATGGGGCTCATTAAAGAAATTACCCCACAAAGTGGGTAGTTCCAACGTGACAAACCAGCCCAAGGATAGGAGGAATCCTACTGAAGAGATGTACATCATAAGTGTCAATTTATCGTATTTTTTAGGCGACGTCTTTTGGCATAGTGCATTATAATTGTTGGTAGTTGGCAATTCATTTGACCGAAAAGTGAAAATGTTCTTAGCATATATGTTCTGAGCAACGAATATAAGCATCGATACATTAGCGAACAGCACTCCATAGTGGTTGGATCTGACCGTCCCCTCATCCAAACCACTGCCAGAATTTTTTGGGACCACGTTCTTCGCGTCGCTATAAACAATGACCCACACTCCAAGCATCACACATGCTAAACTCAAGTACACGGCTTTGTTCAGCCTCAGATCATTCCGTTTCAGCAGCTTCTGCGCCAGGATAATAAAGATCGGCGAAAGAGTCTTTATGCTTGCTACTGTGGATACAGGAACCAAAGATGTGGCACGATGGCCGTAATACTTACCCAAAAATTGGAACAAACCCAAGGGAAACACAGTGTACAACACATCCTTGTTCGGCCTCAATATCACACTGGTATCCGGACCCGTATATTTTGGGAAGATTCCTTCTGGAAATATCTTCTGCACTGAGGGCACGTAATAACCAATATAACAGGTGACGCAGGCAGATAGAGCAATGAAAATGAATTGAAATTCTCCTAAGAAAAGAGGCATGGGACACTCGGTTAAAATCCTCTTCGTGACCTGGGAACCAAATGAAGATATGCTGTACCAGCACAAGCACACTATCGGCACCACCAGATTGGACTCAGCGTTGAAATTCAGCAATGACCTTTTTCTTGATGCCATTATACCCATAAAGCGAATGTAAAAGTTTTGAGAAGAGGACCCACCCTGTTAAAAAGAAAGCCTGACACACCTACAAAATGCTTTCGACTGCAGTGTATTTCGATCGAGTCCTAGAGTAGATGAACGATAATCGTCAACCATTAACTACACCTATCTTTAAATTATTTTTCTCTCATTACAAGATGCGATGGTTCAATTATAGTACCTTTATATGTATTGACTATTTATTTTTCATCTGAAGAAATCTAGATTTGACAGGCATCGCCAGATTCTTCTGCAGAGAAACCGCAAGGCCACGTGATATGTAAATAGTGGTTTGTTTGCGTTTATGCTGGTTTTGGGCCCATAGCGGAACGTGTTCCTGTGGTTCCTAGACACATGCGTGAAAGGAACTGTAGGTTTGAGAACGTCTATTGCATGCGATTTGCATAGAAAGGCAGGAATCCAGTTCGAAACAAGCTACGGTTAAGGAATGGTTCCTGAGATCTGTGGCTCTTATTTGTAATGTGTTACTATGTGATTGTAAAAACAAGTTTATAAATGTATGTTGTTTGGGAGGGGTGACCAGAAGCAGTTAGTGGAGTCTCATCGGATACCCTTCGTCAGGCACGGTGGACGGATCTACCCAGTAGTATTTTTCCAAGAGGTCTGATAAGTTTTCGACCATGTACTTCACCTCCATCACCGAGATGTCCTTGGCGGTGTTATACGGTCTTTTGTAGTCATCAAAACTCATGATCAACCGGTACATCTGTTCCGAGAACAGTTTCGGTTTACCTGTTAGTTTTGCTGGCGTCAGCTTACACGATTTGCCGGAAATGTATCCCAACATGTGGGACCTAACTCTTGACTCGTGATGTTTGAAGGGGTCTGGTTTAGCGTTTGCCTTGAGCTTATCGAACACAGTGTTGTCGTTGGCACAATAGTCGTAGTTCTGTAAGAAAAAGTCGAATATTCCCTTCATCTCACTAGAGGTGATGAAATGACACCAACGGAAGTTGCCTGCTCGGTCGTCTCTGTCTATCGCTTTCTGTATCATATCTTTATTTCTTGCTCCTCTTTCTATGGGGCCAAAACTGCCGGATTCTATCACCTTGGATATCACATTGAAGTAGTAATTGTCTTCGTCAAAGGTTGGCTCGGATTGCAAGCCTTCTTCCGTTATTGTTATAATAAACTTTGAGTTTTCCCTTCTCTTTGTCATCTTCCAATACGTTCTTACGTGACTGCAAGCTGGCTGGATTTGGCTTTTGATGCTATTCAACATCTTTTCGTAAAACTCTTCGTCTTCCAATTGTACGGTGACTGGTTTCCAGTTGCTTGGTATGACACTTTCATCTTCCTCGATACTGGGGAAGTACGACTTAATTATATTTTGTCTTATAAACCCGCCTCTAAAGATCACGTTGAACTTCTCATCGCTTGTCGGTCTATATTCAAACCGTACATGTTTCCTTAGTGGCCTTGCAATTTTAGTTATCCGCGATGCTCTTTTCGCAGTGTGTCGTTGTTTTGAGGTTTCCACTAGCGCTGCTGACACACCTAACATTTCTCGGTTTGGAAATCTTGATACTTTCAAAGGTCGCAACGGCTCTATTAGAAATTTTGCCGAGTCGAAACAAGCAATCTGACTACTATTATCAAATGAAACCAGTTCAGATTTCCAGTGGCTCGTGTTAAATCCAGTGCTCTTGGTACCGTTTTTTTCCTTAGACGAAAGTATTTTAGGGTCTAAGCAGGGATTGACAGAATCGAAATTTCCGATTTTACTTAGTTTATGATAAGGATGACAGAGGGGGGAATCGGCCAGCGTCTCATTTCTGCCTTCATGGAACCTACATTCGTCATTGTTAAATAAGGAAACAGAACTCGCGTCAGTTTTTGTGTCAACCTCTCCGCTGTCATCTGTCGCGTCAGTTTTCAGTTTGAGATCTGGATCTTTTGCCAGCTTTGATAGATAGTCTTCGAACCCTGAGGACAATGAACCCGAAGGGGACACCAAACTGGCTTCAGTGGAAGCCGCATCCGGGCTTTGTAGCAAAACGCTATTGAAAAAGGAATGAATATCCGTTTCATGGTACAAACAGTCAACCATTATTGTGTTCTTTTCGTTATTTTAATGGAATGTGTGTGATGCGGTTTATCAGAGAGTGAGAAAGAAATTAACTCACTGATACTAATGAATCGAGTATTTTGTTGTTCAGTTTGTTAATTATATCGAGAAACAATAAATCGTGCAAGTCTATAAATTAGCGAGGGTACGAGCTGGTTTCGACAAAAGTGTCCAATACTTTTGAATATTATTCAGTCTGACACAGGGTCCTTATAAGCTGCTTCAAAAATTAGAGTGTCAGTTTCATGACAGCGACAAAATACTGTATTGGCACAGACTTTCGAGACTCTGATTTAATTTGAAGACAGCCACACATTTCCAGAATGTCTCATTCCGATACTATATAACCGACAATGTACGAATCACAAATATTATCAACCATATATAACATCATCACTCAAAGGGTTAGTCACACAAGGTTAATGATGGGGAATTGCGAAAGGAAAAAATTCGTGCAAGTGTTGATACAAATTTTTTTTATCCCCTGTATTGTGGATATTTATATGGGCATCTGAAGTGAAGCTCCGACGAGATATTCGTTCTGGTTTCTGTTCCTATTCATTTTAACTTTCGGTTCTTTCTGTCTTATCAGAATTCTGTCATGAGAACATCAACTATCACATTGAAAAAAAAAATTTTAAGATTCTTGAAATGTCAATACTAGATGGTACGACTTGTAGGAAGGGCGATGAGTGCCATAGGACGTTTGATCAGTTGACGAAGAAAGGGTACGTGTGTACGTTTCAACAATTAGCATAGTACGATATGACTGAACAAGTGGCTGACAAACTCGGGAGTCTATCCACGGCTGAAGAAAACAAGGTTGATCAGAAGGTGACACCTTGGGATGTTGAAGGTGCAGTGGATAAGAATGGTGTCCAGCAGGGCATCGACTACGATAGGTTGATCAAACAGTTTGGTACCAAAGCAATCGGTGAGGAAACCCTAGCTAGATTTGAGGCTGTGACTGGTCACAAGCCACATCATTTCTTGCGTAAAGGTGTCTTCTTCAGTGAGCGTGATTTCACTAAGATTTTGGATTTGTATGAGCAAGGTAAGCCATTTTTCTTGTACACTGGCCGTGGTCCTTCCAGTGATTCGATGCATTTGGGTCACATGATTCCGTTCATATTCACGAAATGGCTGCAGGATGTATTCGATTGTCCACTGGTCATCGAATTAACTGATGATGAGAAGTTCTTGTTCAAGCCAAAGTTGAAAATCGATGATGTGAAAAGATTTTCCAAGGACAATGCAAAGGACATCATTGCTGTAGGTTTCAACCCAGAGAAGACTTTCATCTTCTCTGATTTGCAATATATGGGTGGTGGATTCTACGAAACTGTCGTGCGTGTTTCTAGACAAATCACTGGTTCAACAGCTAAAGCTGTCTTTGGCTTTACTGATTCAGACTGCATTGGTAAATTCCATTTCGCTTCCATTCAGATAGCATCAGCTTTCCCAAGCTCTTTCCCGGATGTTTTAGGTTTACCTGAAAAGACGCCATGTTTGATTCCATGTGCTATCGATCAAGATCCATACTTTAGAGTTTGCAGAGATGTGGCAGATAAATTGAGATACAGCAAGCCTTCCTTACTACACTCTAGATTCTTCCCTGCCTTGCAAGGATCTAGTACTAAGATGAGTGCAAGTGATGATACCAGTGCTATTTTTATGACCGATACCCCAAAGCAAATACAAAAGAAGATCAACAAACACGCCTTCAGTGGTGGTAAAGTTTCAATGGAAGAACACAGGAAATACGGTGGTAACCCAGACGTTGATGTTGCATACCAATATTTGTCTTTCTTCAAAGATGATGACGAATTCTTGAAGCAATGTTACGATGCATACAAGAGTGGTGAATTACTATCAGGGGAGATGAAAAAGATGTGCATTGAAACCCTTCAAGAATTCACGAAAGCTTTCCAAGAACGTAGAGCTGCTGTGGATGAAGAGACCTTGGATAAATTTATGAAACCACACAAGCTGGTTTGGGGTAACCAGGAAAGATTAGTTCCAGTCAAGCCTAAGAAGGAAACCAAGGACGCTTAGGTGAATGCTCGTTGGCGAACATTGATGTGCGGTTCGTTAACTACATCCATGGAGCCCCATTCATGATCTTAGAATCGCATTCCTAATTACGAAATTTTAGTTTAAACAAACCGAATAAACAAAAGCGTTCCTATATACAGACTGATATATACCTTAAGTCTTCAGCGTTGTTCAACTTTTGCAACATTTGTTAAAGTCATGATAGATTAAAAATACTTTTTTATAGTTAAAGTATTAGTTTGATAGTATACGGTGTTGGGATAATCGTGAAAAGGCTAGATTTGATGATCTTGAACGGCTGTTTAAGCAGTGCGCCTTTTTAGTTTTTGTTCCATCTCCATTCACTGTTGCTTTTGAATATATTCCACCAAAGCCTCAATAGTTATAATTGAAATATCGAATTTCTTACTAAACTCAACACAATCATCCAGCCTCATCATATCTCCGTCAGCGTCTTTGACAAGTTCACCGATAACGCCAACTGGAGGTAATGATGCAAGTTTACACAAGTCAACGGCAGCTTCTGTGTGGCCGCGTCTGGCCAACACACCACCATCTTTGGCTCTAAGTGGAACGACGTGGCCCGGCTTCAAAAAGTCGGTAGCAGTCGTTTTTTCGTCGGAAAGTTTTGAACACGTTAGTGCACGGTCATGAGCTGAGATTCCTGTTGTAGTTCCATGGGCAAAATCACAAGTGATCGTATATGCTGTTCCGTGCCTGTCATCTGCGAAGCTCTCGCACGAAAGTTCTTTTAAAAGAGGTAGATCTAGGCGGTCAGCCCATTCGTTGGTCATTGGGGCACAAACGTACCCTGAAGAGTAACGAATCAAGAATGCCATCTGCTCCGTGGTTACTGCGTTGGCTGCACAGATTAGATCACCTTCGTTTTCACGTGACTCGTCGTCCATCACAATGACGAACTTGTTCTGTCTGAACTTCTCAACGGCGACCTCGATATCAGTGAAGACCATCGTTGTTCAGCTATGCTTCAATTTTTTGATTTCAATTTGTGCGTTAAGAAGGCAAGGTGATATACGTTTGATTTACCTTAACTTTTCTGTGTACTTCACTTGAACGATATGATTATCAAAATTACGCTCTTTTGATGCTTCGTACTGTCTAAAAGTTTCCCTAAATAATGAGAATATGCAGCCCTATTATATAATAACTTAAATAGTGGCACTAACAGAGCACACACTCTACACGCCCTTTCATCAGTCATGTGTTCAGGCGAATCCACAGTTTATTACAAACTTATTTCTAAGTATTTCAAATTATCAACAGATGCATGTTCGAGCCGGAATGACTAAGCGTTCACGACCTTGGTAATGGCTAAAAAATTTTCTCCATACGTTTTGGTGATAGTCACGTGATAAAAAGTGGCATCTGTCTTAAGGATATGGTCTCTCTGAGAGTCCGTACGTCAATGAAACAGTCTCTGACATGATGACAATTGCTTCTTATTGCCTCTCGTTCAATGGTCCTAACACTTTTGTTGTTTTTCTCGAAACCTTTCATTTGTCTCATATTTCGTTCAAGCTACCATTAGCGTATCAGTCGTTTATGTCAACTATCGTTTCATCGATGATATACAAAGGACAGACGTCATGATGGATTGGATGTACCATTATTTTTACACACGTACAAAGAAACGAATAGCGATACACTAATTTATACATAGAACGGATAAGTACGATAATTTCTTGTTGGAGTTGAAGAAATAAATGGTATTTGTAAACTTGTAAATTTGTTCATTTGTTCACATGCACGTTAGGATAAAGAAACCCTTGTATCATGGGTGTAATTTAATCCAATAAGAACAAGTAGTTGTTAGAAATTCGGATCAAGTTTTATCAGATTCAGCGAGGTCTATCATTTTCCTCTATATATATATTTTTTTTTGATGAGAATCGAAGGTTGTGAAACCTTTTTGTGATTCGGAGGATGGGAGTAAAAAGAGTATAAAAAAGAACTGTGATGTATCAGCTTATCGGTTCAATTTCTAAGCTCTCTTTGAACTTTTGGATTTGGTCTTGGCACCAGTAGTCTTGGCAGAGTCCTTGACGAAGGAAGTGGTACTCTTCTTTTCAGTTTCCATCTTTTTGGAAGTGCCCTTTCTGTAAGATTGAATGTAGAAAGAGATGAATAGAAGCAAGTAAGAGGACAAGATCAGGTAGCCGTAAGCGGCAGCAGACTCGGTACCATAGCAAGTACCCTTGTTTGGTAAGGTATCCTTGAAGTACTTGTTGGCGTAGAAAGTGTAGGTAGCAAAGTACACGAAAATCAAATCGATCAAGAACTGGATGATCTGGAATCTGGTGACCCATTCCTTCCACCAGACTCTAATACCTCTAGCACTTAGGAAGTAGTACCAGTACATGACGACGTGAACACCCAAATTCAATGCAATGACAACCCATTCAATTGAGGTCTTACCTTGCAATTGAGAGTAGCACAATAGAGCAGTAGCACCATGGTGGTAAGTGTGCAAGAACAACAACTTCTTTCTCTTCAAGATCAAGAAGACCGTGTCGAACAATTCCAAAAATTTGGTCAAGTAGTTCAAGTAGTACAATAAAACTAACTTTGGAGTGAATGCCTCCTTGGAACAGATAGCCCAGAAGATACCGTGGTACCATACCATTGGGAAGACTTGTTCAACCATCAACAACAACAAGATCAATGAGACGCTGGTTAGCATCAAGTTATGCAATTGGAACAAAAAGTTCAATTTCAATGCGGTGGCATTGGCCTTGCGCAATAGGGCTTGGCCACCAAAGATGACGATGTAATACACGATAATTGCAGCTATCGCTTGGTAGCCATTGGCCATGAAAGTCTTATTGTGGATGAATTCAAAGTCTTCAGCTGGATAGCCTTTGAAAGATTCAAAGGCCTTGCTGAAGATCGGCCACAAGTGCAAACCAAATGGTCTGTCTGGAGACGGGAAATCATATTCAATCCATGAGTACCCATTCAAGTCATTTAAGACTTGTTGGAAACCAGATTGAATGTCACTCACAATCGCACTCATTTTTTTTTTATCGGATTGGTATAATGTCCGTGCAAAATAAATAGCTTTAATTGTACTATAATCGAAATGGATTGAACACTGCTCACTCAGTCAGTATAAAATCACTTACGTTGGTCTTGTTTCGCTGTAAATATCTTCGACACAAAACTTTTTAACAAAAGAAATGCTTCTATCCAGACATAAACTAGATCAGGTTATAGTGGAATACCAAACGAAAGAGAATAAAAACACAGACTAAAAGAAAAAGAATGTATTAATTGACGGAGCCTTGCTTCCTTATCACTGACAGCAGATTGCTAGATCTCGAATTCACAACGGTTGTCGCTCAATTAACGTGTTCCGAAGCAATAATAAAACTCAAATCTTCTGTACATAAAAAATTATGTGTAACCTCGTAAAAACATAACAACGAGAGACGACGAACATCAAAATTTCATGTCTTTTTCGATCATTTTTTTGAGTAAATTTTTCTTTTTCACAGATTTCATTTTTTTCCGTTTCAAGATATGGAAACGAGTTCCGTCTGTTGGTAGTGGATCAGGGTCCTGTGACAGCCAAGGCCCTGACTCCACGGAATTCGTGGCGAACGCCGGATAATGTGTAAGGAAGTGAACGTCGTGTAGAAAATATATGGAGGTGCAGTGCACGTGTACATATCTGCTATGAATGAATGAATGAATGAATGAATGAATGAATAAAGAATTATTAGGTTACTGAGAGAAAGTGCTAAGGAATTGGAACGATCTTGCGAAATCGAAGTAGTTTTATTCTCTTATTAGCTTTGGTGTTAGTCTAATTTTACTTGCCCCAGAAGTCAAGAGATGCGATAGTGTCGTAGCCTCTTTCGTCCTCGTAGGCGTATAGGATTTCCTGCGAGCTTGTTTGCAAGAGTCTGATTTTTTCGCCAACGACGCATCTGACCAGTTCGCCTGTTTCTACCTTTCTGACCTCGATGAAGTTACTGTCAAATGCTATGATATACGGATACCAAATGGCGAATTTTTCAGGCTCTCCCTCCCAGTGGACTACGTGGTATTCCTTTTTACGCCAGCCTTGGTTGTTGACGAAGAAGGCAAATTCCGTGTAGCATAGGAAGAACATGTTTCCCACACGGTAAATAACTTGGGGGTGCAATGAGTCCTTCAATGCAAAGTCCAAAGAGGTATCTGCAGGATCCAAGAGAGGTTCATGAGCGTTTTGTGATACTGATACAATTTGGAAACCTTTTTTGCAACCAATGCATAGGTTTGCTTTTAAGAACGATATCGAGACTGGCTCGCTATCGAATTGAACCTCGGTAAATTTTTTCTTGGGGTGCTTCTTTTCTTGCAGTAGCGGGTGCTCGTGCTCAAAATACTTGATTGAATTATGAGAGGAATGTGCAGTTACAATCAATTTTTTGCCGTTACAATCGCCATCACTGAAGAAAGATACGTGAGTTACTAGCTCTTTGGCGTGCTTCTTGAAATGAGAGTTTCCCATTTGACAATCAGTTATCTTCAAGATGTCAAAAGAGCAACTGTATAACTTTTTGTCGACTAATATTAAAATGGATTGAAACTCTTCCAGAACGGAAAGTTGGGATACGTTGTTCTTCGATAGTAGCTTGGTTGGGGCATCAAATATGATAGAGTTCTCCGCTCTTCTAATGTTGCTGACGAATAATCCCTGAGAAGTGGCAATTATCAGTTTCCGGCCACCGTCGCAAGATGCAACACTGTTAATTTTATTTGAATAATCAAAAAATCTGTCACTTATCTTACAGATATTGAAAATGTCGTTTTCTTTGATAATTCTAGCTTGTTCTTGTTTGATCTTTTCAAGAAGCGTTTGCATAGCCGCATACTGTGCTGCAAATAGTGTCACTTGATATTTATGTTTAGCACCATAATATGAGATAGAGATGGCGTTCCTTGGATTGGTACCGACAGCTACTTCAGGATAAACTACCGTGCCCTGGCTATCCGGCTTACCAGATATGTATTTCTTGAGATTTGGCATTTCTTCGCCAGGCGCTGCAAATAATAACGGAAGTGGGATAGGACGTTGGAACACCTTATGCTGGTTCCATTTGTTCACTGCTTTTGATTTCAAAAACAACAACATATTGTCCAAAAGATAAAACTGGATGTCACCTGTAACACCGTTTTCGTTCTTGGTAATTTCCTTTCTCGAAAGAAGACCTTCGTGCTTGATTTTACGCGTGTCATCATTCAAGCCCATATTGACGTACTCGTTTTTGAAGAGAATCTTCTGTTTCAATAACTTAACATCATGCCTATCCTGTGCGGCACCACTGGCTTTATCAATACGTTTCATAAATGCACGAAGTGCCTCTAAAGCTCTTGTCAAATTCTCGAGATCCCTCTTTTCTCTTTCAGGATCAGTTGACTTCATGATTTCTCTAACAAGTAACACGTAACGACCAGGTCTTGAAACACCCTGAGATAAAAAGGAATCAATCCCATGTCTCAATACAGAGTTCATCAGGTCATCATCGAAACGAGCAAAGTATGGATTGACAGACCTTTGGGTTTCAATCAAGTACTTCGCATATGGCCGGGACGCCACGTACATGACAAACGGCTCAAAGAATGGAACAAATCGTAATAATATATCACCTATTCCTTCAACTATTGGTGATGCTTTCTGCCTTTCTGTCAATGCATCTAAGAGACGTCTATTGACTGAAAATATATCATTGACATGAGCAAAAACATGTTTGATAAAGTTCTTACGTATATCAGCTGGAATGATATTAGTCTCCGCTAATTTCTTCATGAATGTGTCTCTAAGAATTTCAAGAGATTTGACGAACTTTTTCTCTGTACTGTAAACTTCATAAATGGCTTCTTGTCTCTTAATTTCCCGCTTGGACAAAGAACTCCATAGCTCTTCTGGAACAGAACTTGTCCATGAAGACTTCTCTTCGTCGTCATCATCGATGGCCATTGACATATTCCTTTTCAACCCACCGTTTGGCTTTAGATTCAACCGAGCTTGTTGTTCGAGACGTTTAGGGCATGAAATAGAATAGCACAGTCTGTTTCTAGTACAGGTTGGTGAGTAGCACTCTGCTAACAATGTAAATACACCATTTACTTGATGAAAAGAGTCAGGATCTTCTGGTTTGGCCATCAGAGATAAGCTCGATTCAGATTGTGAAGGTACTATGTTGGTGGTAGATTGAGATGCTGAGAAGTCATTGGGAGAATCTATTTCATAAATTCCTTTACCAATGACTCTGGAATTTCCCGTAAATTCATAAACTTCATTAGGAGAATCGCGAAGTCTGTGTTCATAAATAACGTCATGGAAAAGTTTTTGGGCATCGAGCGCTCTTCCCAACAATAACGCTAGATTACGGTCATTTGTCCTTATTATTGAGCATATCACGTCAATGGCTTGGTGGCCAGTGAAGGCGTCTCTGTAGAATAACCCATCTTTCTTGTATTCACCCAACGCAATTGATTTTTTGAAAGCAGTAGCAACTCTGGATAGCATCGCAGGATATACCTGCGGCCTCCGGATAGAACTTGATACGACTATGTGCTTGGTGTGTAATGAACTGGTGGATGTCCGACGGATATGTCTTGAGATCGCGGAATCGTTAGAGAGTGAAGCAGAAGATGCCCTCTGTTTAAGCCCCAGGCCTGAAGATGAATCGAGCAATGGGTTCGTTGAGAAATCATATTTCTGTGGAATAGTTCTGCCACCAACTGTTTTGTTCTTTCCGTGTAATGACGAAGTGAAATTTTTGAAGGTGGAAGAGCTGATAGACTGAGTTCTACCGAAAATGTGGTCAGATGAAGCATAATTATGATTTCCAGTGGGCGAAAGATTCGATTCCGCCTGTAAGTCTTTAGAAGTAGATCTTGAAAACAGTCCAAATCCTTGTAACGGTGACTTTTTAGCAATGAAGGAGCCTCTGGAGTTAGGGTTACTAATGTTGTTGTTGTAACTGCCACCGTTACTAGTAGCATTGTTTGTAGTTGACAATTTGGGCAGAGAGGGTTTAAGATTGAAATTTTCACTCTTTGACCTCCTTGGCGACTCGTGAATCATACCCATAGTGGGTGGAGCTGGTCTTCCATGGTTATGGTGAGATGCTGGTCTTTGTTTAGGCATAGAAAGATCTTGCGATAAGTACGCTTGCGGAGACGTTGCCTCGGGTGAAGTCATGCCATCATCCTCAATGTCCGAACTGCCGACATCGCTCACTTGTCTAACATGAACAGGGCTCTTGAAAAGACCACCCTCAAATCCGTTTTCATTTGGTACAACTTGGGTCCGATTTTGAACCAAGTCATTTTCTACATCTTCATTGAGCACTGCCTTTAAACTTATCATATCCAAGGAATCTGGCAATTCTCTCGGTACACCACTCGGAGAGGGCGACAACGGCCGTTCTATACCAAATATCTGAGTCAACAACTGCCTCCTAGAACCATGTTCCAAATCACTGGAAGAATAACTCATCGTTGAAAAGAACTAGAAGATTCCGTATCTGCCTCCGTATTAAATTTAAGAATACCTTGAGAATTCGATTCAAAGAAACAATTAAAAACAAACAAACAAACAACCGATGAATGGGAAGATCGGATACCAATAGAGTCCTGTAATTTCAGAATGATATCGGGAAAGCAAGCAACAGAGAACGTTGATAGAAGAAAAAAAAACACACAGAAACCACAACAGGATCAATTGACAAAACACTCAAGAAAGTATATTGAGTCTTATTGATATTATCTCCTTCCATACACAACAGATACCCGGATTACTGTCAGCAACTTACAAATTCCAATCTGGTCTTCCGGTAACGCGATTACAATCCCTTGAGTTGAAGGCTGAAGTCGGCAATTATCACTGTTGGTTCTTCCTTATATTTAAAGAAGTTTCCGTTCTTTTCTTTAAAATGGGTAATTCAAATCAAATTCTTAACCTACGAAACATCGGTACATGAACTAAAGAATTGGTATTACAACCGTATATAAAAAAAAGAAGAGGACTAACAATGTGTAAATATGTACTCCTTATAAAACGTTATTGGAACTGTCCCTCGTACTGCTGGCGGATGATCTCCCATTTCTAGTGCGTTTACTGCCCTTATCGTCGGCAATTGATCATTGTACAATGCATTGCATTATATGAACTGAACTGAACTGGCACACACAAAGTCCCGTACGAAGAGGGAATGCAAGTCACGTGTGTCCTTGGTCACGTGCTTTGTTTTTTCGAACGACACACGGGCAACACTCAGGCCGAAACGGCCATTGCAGGTGGCTGGAATACTTGGCGCGATGCATCGTTCATTGGCTGGAATTTCTGCCGTATCGCTCCCGTTTGCTGCCACTGATTCGATGCCCATTTAATAGCACATTACAACAGTATTAATTAAGGTGCTATGCTGTTAATTTGCGTAGTAAACCCCTTTTCTCATTCAGTTGAGAAATCTCACCTACAACATGAAAACTGAATTTGAAAACACTACTGAATAGCATAAACAATTGCATATACAGAGTAGAGAAACGTTAAAAGTACCATTGAACTGTGTTGTTGATACTCATTTTCCCTAGGAGAACTGATACCTTAACTAGCGATAGTCGTGATGCCAGCATTCCACTCCACCTTTTTAGCGGATCCAGCCTCGGATCGTTTTGTGGGCAATTTCGTACTGCTCCCATTGAACACCAAATATAGAGGACCAGCATACCAATCCAATTCGGATTATGACATTATCGATGAATGTTTAGACCTTTTCCGTGCGAACTCTTTTTTCAAGAACTTCGAGATCAAGTCTCCAGCAGATAGAGTGTTAATCTATGGAATTCTTTTCATAAATGATTGTTTGGCCAATTTGAATTTATCGACAACTCACAACGAAGCTGTTAAGAAGCTAATGAACTTGGCTTTAGACAGTTTCTCTATTCCTGGAACCCCCGGTTTCCCATTGAACACTGTTTACTCGATCCCATTAGAAAACCCAGCAGATGTTGAGCTTTTGAAGAGCTATATTCAACAATTCCGTCAAGAACTAGCTATGAGGTTGTTGGAAAGAGTGTATAAAGACAACAGAGAAATACCTTCGAAGTTCTGGTTGGCATTTACTAGAAGAAGGTTTATGAATAAGTCATTATAGGAGTCTTCCTTCTTATATACTTTACGATTCTACCTAGCAGTCTAGGAAGATGATAAATAAAAAGAATGTCTGTGTGTATATATGAATGAAATGGATTTGTACGTTAATAGAATTGGGAACTCTCGCTGATTATACCAGCGCTCTCATATCTAGTCTTTCTTGGCATTTTTTTGATTGATTTTGGAAGCCTCTTGGAATAGTTTCAAACTCAAATTCTGAACCGAGTCTGTTTCCTTTTTGATGATGTTAACATCTAGACCCATATCTGAGTCGTTCTTCTTAAAATGATTGATTTTAGCCCGAATGTCTTTGACTGCGTTTAAGGTATCTTCATATGAAGGGCTACTGGCAATAATGTCATGGAACCGCTCGAACGCATTTTCAGTGTCACTAATCATGATATCTGCTTTCGTTATCAGTTCAACCCTTTGTCTTATTAAGTTATCACGATCTCTATTTGCGTTGGCTTCTTCTACTATAGAATTGATCTCATCCTCTGTAAGACCACTGTTTGCAATAACTGTTATTTTTTCCTCTTTCCCACTACTGGTCTCTGCAGCAGAAACGTTTATAATTCCATCCGCGTCTATATCAAAGGTAACTTTGATTTGTGGTACACCTTTAGGCATCCCAGGAATACCTGCTAGCTTTAAATCACCAATCAATTTATTATCTCTGACAAGACCCCTCTCACCCTGATACACTCTGATGTCCACACCAGTCTGTCCGTCAACCCCGGTACTGAACATCTCAGTTTTTTTGATAGGAACAGTAGAGTTTCTGGGAATCAATGGCGAAAAGACCCCACCATACGTCTCAATCCCAATTGTTAGCGGCGTGACATCAAGCAAAAGAACACTTTTTATCTCACCTGATAGGACGCCTCCTTGAATAGCTGCCCCTAGTGCGACTGTTTCGTCAGGGTTGACCTTGACATTAGGGTCTTTTCCAAATATTCCTTTGACAATTGATCTGATCTTCGGCATTCTGGTCATACCTCCAACAAGGATAACTTCGTCAACATCTTCTGCATCTACCTCAGCATCCTTCAAAGCTTTTTTGACAGGTGGGACGGTCTTTTTAATTAGATGCATTGTAATGTTGTCGAGCTCTTCCTCCTTCAATGAGATGTTTATATGTTTGTTTTCATGAGCAAAAGGGATTTCGATATTCGTTTCTTTGACATGAGATAGCCTTATCTTGGCATTTTCTGAAGCATCTTTTATTCTCTGCATCAGCTCCTTGTTTGCAACGATGTCCTCTCTTTTCAAAGAAGGATGTTGTTCCACAAATTTGTCGATAACGTAATGTACAACAACATTGTCGAAATCTTCTCCACCTAGATGAGTGTCACCATTGGTAGCTCTAACCTCAAATACACCGTCTTCGATGTCCAATACAGATATGTCAAAAGTTCCTCCACCAAGATCGTATACTGCGACGATACCATCATTTTTACTATCTAAGCCAAAACTCAAGGCTGCGGCTGTAGGTTCATTAACAACACGCATAACTTTCAAACCTGCCATGGTACCTGCATCCTTGGTTGCTTGTCTTTGTGAATCATTAAAGTATGCAGGTACAGTGATGACGGCCTTGTCAACATCTTCTTCGAGGTATTTCTCCGCTACACTCTTCAAGTATTTCAGAATTAAAGAGCCAATTTCACTAGGTGACTTCTGAATCCCATCGGATGTTTGTAAATAAGCTTGACCATTCAATTTGTTCTCTACTATATCGTATGGTACCACGTTCAAATCCTTCTGAGTTTCGGGGTCCTGGAAATTCCTTCCGATTAGTCTCTTCGTGGCAAAAAAGGTATTCGCTGAATTGATCAACGACTGTCTTTTAGCAGCAGCTCCAACTAGAACTTTCCCATTTTTATCGAAAGCAACAATTGACGGAGTTGTTCTTTGCCCCTCGTCATTTTCTATGATCGACGCAGACTTCTTATCGTTAGAGTCTCGAATATAGGCAACGGCACTGTTTGTCGTTCCTAAATCGATACCTACTACCTTCGTACTTGCACATCTGGCATAGGTTTTGATTATCGGCCTTGCTGTTGTAAGTCTATGTCTCAACATTATTCCCGTTCGTGTGTGGTTGTCCTCGCACAGGATTTAATAAGGAAGGTTTGTGCATCTTTGAACCTTAATTTGTAGATGCATCTACAGATCATTTCAAATTACTAAACATTTCATGCCTTTAAGGTACGCAACAAGAAACCAAGCTGATCATGTGATCATTAATAAGTGATGGTAGGTAAAACTACTTACTATGTGTAGTTGACGTATGTGGGATTGGAGCGTTATTATTTACATGTAGACGTTAGGTATAGGTTGTAGAGACACTACTTGGTCCTCAGAGACGGTCTGCTTAAACAAGTAGTCTAGCCTCTGCTTTTTATTGATGGTGAGGAATTCATGATATTTGGGGTCATTCACATGATAGAAGATGACAGTTAACGAATTTAACTCAGCAAATAATATGTACTTTTTGCCATCAAACGCTAGTAGTTCGAAACAGTCTCGTTCACTTCTTACGTCGTAATTCGTCACAAGGCTTGGATTTGCATCTTCCGGCCGTTTCACAAATTTTCCTATAATTTCATGCTTTCTGAGAGGGAGAGAATGAGGTTCAGCGATAAACTCTTGCAAAGACGTGCGCAGAAATTTATCTCTAGTTTTTGATATATCAATTGATTCGAATTTTATGTTTAGATCCATAGGGTACCAATGAGCCAATGATCGTACGAATTTTCTTTTAACGACATCAAAGTTGTGGAACTGAATATCCCGGGTCGCATACAGCTGTAGCAGTTTCCTGAACGTTCCTACGAGTGAAACTTCATCTGGATCAACGCCAAATTTAGATATTGGGTATGCCCTTGCCGACAGATGCATATTCTGGATTATTTCGTTGTTTCGTATCACAGCCGACTCTTCTGATTGGGAGAGATATATGAAAAATTCGGTGTATATATCACGGGCAGTTAATCTCGTTGTAGCAGTGGCAAAATCTACAATAGCCGTGCCCCCTTCTGCTCTATTCATATCTTCCAGTAGATCTATGAACGCAGTTTCAGTGAAAAATTGATATTCGAACGCACAGTACGATTTCTTCTTTAAAATGAGGTACGTCACCCCTTGAGGAGAAAGAGAGTCGGGTATCACTAAAGAGCCGTTGGTAACACTTAGCTTAATATCCAGTTGTCTGGAAAATTCCTGTAAAATACAAATAATGATTAATTCGTTGGGGTCAGATTCTCCAGAATATACTCTTGGTAGAAAGAACTGTTCTATTGTCCCCTGTTCAGAAGAAGTTGACAGGAACGTATCTTTCATCACTTGCATGAGAACTTCGATTGCTTGTTTCACCACAAGAGTTGGAGATATTGCCTTCATCTTTTGTAAATTCTTCATCCTTTGATTTAGTAGTCGATGGCATTTCGCATAAAATATTGTTCTCTTGTTAATCAACGAGAAAAAGGAGCTATCCATTGCAGACAAAGGTAGTAACAAATGAAGCTCATAACTATCCAGATGTTCATCACTGTCTGAGTACTTTTCCATAGCTTTGAATACAATATTATGTCTCATCGCCGTGAGCAACGAAGTACTGATCTTATCCCTAGAATCGAGCTTTGTAATTGGGTATTTAGTGTCAATCTTTGTCAAATACGGTACCAAGTCATAGTTCGGAGTAATTTTATAGAAGACATCCCAATATTCGTGAGAGAACCCAATACTAGTCATCCGATTCAAGTCATCACTTAGCTGGTTCTCCATCCGTTTTCTCTTGGCGAAGTATGCCATGTGATCATCGTTTTCTACTTTACACTCAGGCTCGAACCCCAATAAATCATGGAGGCAAATTCTGTACGACCCCTCCAAATAATGCCACTCTTGTTCGCACTTCTGTCTCCATAGTAGTTTGTTATGATTAATGTTTAAATGAAGCCGAGAACAAGTAACTGCCAGGTTAAACAGATCCTGCGCTGAAAGATGTTCAGCTATCCTGAATATCAGCTCATCAGGTATATCAAGCAGTCGAACCATATTCCCATCTTTACTGGGAGCAGGCTCTCCTTCTCAGGCCGATCTTTTCTGCCTGTTTCCATCTTCAAATAAAGTTTCTGATATAAAGTATACTATTTTAACCTAATTGATCGTTCAATCGTTTTTCAGCCATATATCATGTATAAAGATAGGCAGAGTCTAATTCTGCAATGGTTTAGTATATCTAAGAGGCACTTGCATTTATTATTCGCATGTATTCAAAAGGTGATAGCAAGGCATATGATATTGTATCTACCTGCGGTTTATATGCTCCAGAAAATACTGGATCAAGTTAATCGTCGTTTCAGTTTTACTGGCAGACGGAGATATAATCGCAGACGTGCAATTCTTCTTATCTCGGACTACTAAGATAAAAGCCAATGCAACATAGTTCTCGAAGTTTATCCGCTCGGTTGCTTGAATCCCTGGAACATCATATGTATATAAGTTATACTTATTCAACGGTGAAATTATTGTTATTAGATAAGTCTAACTCATTGTGTCAGAATATGCTCCCGATTATTGTCTAACTCGATGACAGAAACTCCGTTTTATAACTCCTTACAAGAACTCTTAGAATATCAAACTTTTTATTATTACATAGTTGAATCAAGAACAATCTACTTACTGTGCTGTGAGAAAGTGCACCATGCAAATACTTGGTTCGTTAACCTTGAAAATTCGGCCTTTAATCTAATGACAAAATCTCTTTAAGGCAAGAGATTCAACTACTGCAAAACCTTTTATTGACTATTGGTACCACAGAATTCTAGCTGTTGTCGGCCTCTCTCCTAAGGAGGTTTTTCTGGTTGATTTGGCTTTATGTTATTATGTCAAAGCACGGCTAGAATGTGTCTCGAAGTCGAACTTTATCACATTATGGCAAGATTGCCTGACATATCTAACAACTGAAAAAGTGTGCACAAGAAAAAGTGTATAGAAATTGGATTATAGATTTAACGGTCAACATCGTAATATTGACAGAATTAAAGCAAACTGTTGCTATCAACAAATACTTTTGAGTTCGAAGAGTATTCGCGTTCTGGGGTCTGGTTTCATAGGTGGTCTTCTGGTTACATTAAGATTTTTTTATCGAATCTAAGATAGTGAAGGGACTTCGAAGTGTTTTTACATAGGCATCAGATTCAGCTAAATTCTGACCCTAACCTTGTTCGCGTTAAACAGATTTCTCCTAATTTAAATGTTCAGTGGACTTGGTAAACACACCCAAAGTGGGGGCAATTCCGGGTCGATAGGATCAGTTTCCAAGAAGACTCCAATCATCTTTGACATACGAGTTGCCTCTAATTTCGGGAATGTCAAGTTTTTATCAGGATCTGAGCTAGATGCAGAGCCCACAGTGCTTAGTGGGGATATAGTGTTTTCGTTGCCAGAGCCATTACACGTGAAGAGAATTACGCTACGCCTTGTTGGGAAGTTCAAGCTTGAGTTCCTACAAGTCGGGCAACACAAGAACAACAATTTGGCAAGCATTGTGAAAGAGGACCAAACTGTCTTTGAGGCGTTCTGGCACAACCTCTTGACCGATAAAGAGGGAGTACTACTCAAGGGTTTGAGCCCCTCTAGGCCCTCTTCCAACAGTGGTGCTGGCACTATCAATGGAGGTACTGATAGTGGTTCTTCTTCTAGTTCCTCTCAATTGTCAAAACCTATTATCTCTAGGGTTCGGTCAGTACCTATTATGAATGGACCAGCCAAGATAAAATTGACCAGGGTGAACTCACCATCGGTGCTAAAATTACCGGGTAATGGGGTTAGTGGTACGCCTTATGATGGCGCAACTGCACCCACTGGCTCTAGTTTTATGCTTCCACCTGGGAACTACGAGCTACCATTTCGAATAGTTTTCCCACAAGATATGCCAGAAACTGTGGAGGGCCTACAAAGTGGGTCGGTACTTTACACCATGGAAGCATGCATAGAGAGACATGGTTTCAACAAGACCAACTTCACCAAATACGAATATTTAAGGATTTTCAGAACTTTAAAACCAGATAATTTGGCCATTCAAGAAGAGGTTAACGTGGGTAAAAGCTGGCCGAATAAACTACAGTACGAAATATCCATCCCAAGTAAAGCAATTCCCATTGGAGGTGCCACTCCAATAAGCGTCAAGTTATACCCTTTCCAAAAAGGTTACAAGTTGAAAAAGATGACGGCATCGTTAATTCAATACTACGAGTTCAAAGACAGTGCAGGGGAGGTGTACGATGATGAAAATGTCATACAAAAGCAGGTATTGACCAAGTTTGACGATCTTCCCGGGTGTGACCCAGACCAGGAAAACCTCTTGATAGACGAAGTAAAACTCAACTCAATGCTTCAATTCCCGGACGATTTAAAGCGTGCCACGCAGGACTGCGACGTTGGCGACGGCCTCATCAAGGTCCGCCACAAACTACAAATGGTGATCAACCTACGAAGAAGCGTTGTCAACAAGGAAAAACCAGATGACCCGCCTTACGACCAATCCACCGAAATTAAGGTCAACTTGCCGATCAAGCTTTACGTGATGCAGCATATCCCGATCCAGGGAAGACTCGTGTTGGTAGACCATTTCGGCAAGATCCACTTCCGACCAGGCCAGCTGTATCCCTTGTTCGACCAACTGGAAACAAGTTCTGCTGTGACGGACTCTGCCGGTGAAGTGAACGCAGCCATTGGTTATTACAACGGCAGCAACATTGAACAAAGCCTCATCATGAACAGGAACAACAACAACAACAACAACAACAACAATGGTGATGATGAGGCCAACGCAGGACCTGGGGGACCCAATGCCCGAGGTGGAATCACAACAAGGCTAGAAGACGGTTCTTATTCGGTTCAGTACTTCCCAGAAACAGCCATCCAGGCTCCTCCTAGCTACGAAGCCCATCGGAACGACCCCACGATGGCACAAGTTACAAGATCGTTGCCCACCACACCGCCAACGCCGCTGGACGACGCTCTGGACTCGGACGAACATTCACCCTCCAACATCGACTTCTCATCCACTTCCAGATTGCAAACACCGCAACCAACCAACAACTCGCCAACGATCAACGCTCTGCTGAACGCATCAGGCGACAGTACAAATTTGGATCAGCTGCAGCAAAAGAGCCGGTCCTCTTCTTCGCACCGACTTGCAGCACTTGTAGCTGCAGCAACCAGCGTAGCCAACGCTAATGGCAACCATACCTCCAGCAACAGGGCACCGAGAACTGACCTATTGAGCCACCTACAAAGGTTACCCTCCTATGACGAGTCCAGGGTCCAGTACGACGCCCTGTCACGTGAGCCAACCCCACTGTACATTCCGTCCCAACCTCAAACCCAACCTCAATCACGCGTCCAGTCACGGCCCCAGTCACGGCCCCAGTCCCGCCCACTGTCGCCTCAGTAAGACTCACTCTTTGGGAACCATCCTTTAATTCACTTAACGGGGTTACAACGGTAACCGGTGTTGCTGGTCATCTCCGAAACGGAACCCGCGCTTTTGCCATACTAATCTGGCCCTTTACAATTAAGTACTTTGACATATACACAACTGCCACACTCACTCATTTTCTCTAGCTAAGACTACCAACGCGCACGTCCTGCCATATGTCTCTCTCTCTCTCCGCAATCAGCATCACAAGCAACGCTTCAGCGTTGCTTGTAAAATAGAACCGTATGTCTGATTGTCCTGTCCGATCGGCTGTTGGGTCGGTGTTGGCCCCTGCTCAGTTCCCCTCTGTGGCCCCACCAACAGCAACCCAGGATCCCCGGCTACTATGGAAAAAGGGGAGGGCAAGGGAAGGGAGAGTCGATCTGTGTCACGTGTATATCTCGTGACCGCGAAAGGTGCTCGATTTTTTCGCCGATGGCTTAACACAAATGCGTGCCCCACTTATGGAGGGGAACTGAGGGAACCCGAAACCGAGGGGACCCATTTACGGCAGCCCCTCCTAAAAAATCGGAGATTGGGCCGGATACGGGGTCTTTTGTGTCTTTTTTTTTTCTGAGCATTGCTAGCTAGCCTCAGAGAAACAGAACAGAAAGCCATCGAGGTACCGAACGCGTTTTCCACGGAGATACTGCCGCAGGACACAGTGGGATGTGGATGTGGGATGTGGGATTTGTGACAAGCTGTTCAGCAACTACCGACAGAAAAATTATAGATGTCCCTTGCCATGCTTAACCCGGTCTCGTATCCACAGCATTTGCTGAGCATTTGCTGAGCATTTGCTGAGCGCTTGGAGCAGTGCGTGCTACCAGTGGAACAACAGGAGTAAAAACTGGAATTTGTGCAACTGCTGAAGTCACGCCGTCTGTGTATTAAAATAGCCGTTGCCATTAAAGCATAGGAATAAGGAAGAGTGGGGCGGGGAGAAACGTGAGAGAGAGATAGAGGTTTCATGCTGATCGAGGGGCGGGCTGTTCTTTATAAAGCAGATGCAAAACACCGTTAACTTTCCCATGAGAACGAGCCGTTTGTGATTTGTTAGGATTGGGCTGCTGTTTCCTCGGTAGACAAATCACGTGGTTTGTTTTGGTCTGGTCCGTTATTTTCTTATATTGATATTTTTTTGACACCTTTTGCGTGTAATTGATGTCACGTGCTTTTTAATTTGTTTTCCCGTTCTCGATTTTGGTTGACGCAAATCGCATTGCATATAATTCAAGGCACACACAAACCAACTAGATTTCCTGTGTTTATTTATTCTGTCGCTGCTCGTTTTAGTTGGATTGAGTTGACTCATACTAATTGACTGTGTCCGTGAAAAAATAGTAACTACTGCTGGGGTTATCTGGAAACACTTTCAGAATCGTTGCCAAGCAAGAAGGAAAATAAGGCATACTCGGCACCGGTATATTTTTGCTTTCCAATATCCGGTTCAAACCGTGAATAAATAAAAAACGCCATAAATTTCACTCACTGGGGAAAATCGTTCTCTGATTGTTCTTTTTTATTGTTTTCAAATCTCAACCGATATCTAACGGTATAGTGTATTGTGCGCGTGATTTGTCTTGGAAGCTGTTTTTCAATTCTATTTTGTTTTGTCTTTCCTTTACGTGAAGCATATAGCAGCCGAGAAGTTGAAATCCAATTGTCGCAGAACAGGCTGCAGAGAAAAAAAGGCACTTAAGGCGCAAAGGTCAAAGAACTTACAAAGATGGTTGCATCTCAAAGGAAATACATCTGTTCGTTCTGCGCTAAGGCCTTTTCTAGGTCTGAACATAAGGCAAGACACGAACGGTCGCATACGGGGTCGAAACCCTTCTCATGTTCTATCTGCTCTCACTCGTTCGTGAGGAGAGACCTTTTACAACGGCACATAAGGACGGTGCATAAGACCACGATGAGTTCGATGCTCAATACGGGGAACAAGAACGTGGAGGAAGTGATGAACTCGTTGATCAACGTTTCTTCGACTGGGGATTGTATCAGTAGGATCACGCCTAATAATCCGTTGAAGTCGCCCGTGGCAGGGTCCGTTGCCGTTTCGTCACGTGATGAGGCAGCGCCTTGTTCAAACGTGGGGAAAGCGCTTCCGGTGACCCCATCTGAAGAGGAGGATGTCGATGAGGTGTCGATACAAAGTCCGAGCACTAGTGCAGGCGCGTCTGCGGACGCTGGTGCGACCGTCGCTGCAACTGCATTGCAGTCGCAAATGTCTACGGAAAACGCCGATTCGTGTTTCCATTCGCATGGCAACGGTTGTTGTGCGAAAACAGAGCTTAGCAGGTATCCGCTGCCGAGTGTGTTGGATTCACCAGTGCTAAAGACAATTTTTGTCGGCAAATTCCGTAACGTCTTGGACGACCCGGATATCTTGTTGAACAAGGCATTCTCGTACCTGCACGCTAAATCGTTGTTCCCAGAAACTTTGTCTGTTCAATGGCACGCGGCTACCTATGATGAGTTCACATTCGACCACTGGTGTAAGAATTCGCCATTGCCTTTGGCCTTGTTGTCTGTTAACTTTTTAGAGATTACAGACGATGACAGCGAGAGGAAAAAACAGTTCTTGCACGTATGGCAAACCTGTTGGCAACAATGTATGAAAAACTCGTACGACGAAAGCTTTCTCCCGCTCTCAATTTTAATCTACGTTCATATCCATTCCGAAGAAAAACTATCCCACTCGATGCTGACAACTTCGGTCATGTATCAGCAGATTCTCTTCGCGATGATCAAAACGGATTCTACTAATCCGTTGGCCGCACAAGTGTACGAACCATGGGCCATCTTTGATATTTTCGTAAGCTTGTTGTTGAAGTCTGAAGAGTTCACAGAAGTATCGACTTTGATATACCAATGGTTCCTTACTCAAAAGCTATGGCAGGACTATACTTTGTCAGAATTCGTAGATCGAATTTTGCAAGTGGATGCGGACCACAATAATGTACCGATGAGCACTTTGCTGGTGGTTCAGCAGGCTCTCTTTTGTGAGACGATTATGTTCAAGGGCTTTGAGACTCATTACAAGACGAAGGATTCGTTGCACAATGCAGTTATATTGGTCAACAGGTTGGCCTCTAAATTCTTGAGGCGCTCGAAAAACGCTGTCGCTCAGAGTAACAAATTTAACACTTGGAAAATTCAAGTGTTTATACTACATGCACCACCCAAATTTGTTGATATGATCAACTCGTATTGCGTTAACCCATCTATTACACAGTATTGGCAACTATACATCGCCACTTGGTTCGAGTTCATACAGGATGTGGTTCCTTCCACTAAGGAATCTGACAATAATAGTTGGGCCAAATTTCATTTGAGTAACAAGTGGTTCCACAACAAGGTGAATCTAAACTCTGGCAATATTTTACAAGAATTGAAATCGATTCCTCTGGTTGAGAAAAATATCAATAACAACTTGGCAATTTGTTGTTTACCAATCATTTCGAGCTTACAGCACAAATGGCACGTTGTAGACCAATCGGTAAAGAAACTAGTTTTCAGTACTCTGTTGTTCCAGGTTAAGCTTTTTGCAACAACACTTTTGCTCACTGAGGATGATTTGAAGGAAACTGTCACACGATCAATGAAAGTTTTCAGTAACCCAATTGTTCATCTTTTACTCTTTGTCTGGTATTGTTCTATTTATCACCGATCTGATGGCATGCCGAAGCTTTTGTACAGACGTGGAAGTGAAACAGATTTTGACAACTACACGATGGAAAATCATTTTGCATCACAATTCATCAAGAGATACATCGTCCTCTCGAGAAAATGTGTTGACACTGATGCCCTCATTGAAAATGATTTCAAAAAGCTGTTATTCAGAGATGAGGTCGAAAAAGCTGATGATTTCATATATTTTAAGGGGTTCCATTTCTTATTAAGTCGAATTCTAGACTCAATCATCAGGCACCTGCAACAAATCATTTCACCCTCGGATCCAGAGTTTGAATGTACTACAAAACTTATTCAAGAATTGAATGCAACCATTTCTCAAATTCAGAATAAGATCAATAATAGCCCTCAGGGTAAAAATTATTTGCAGCCGGCTCCAGCCAAACCAGTGTCACCCATGTCTACGTCTTCGCCCTCATCTGTAACTAATACTCCGCATGAAGAACCAAGGAGAGCAAACAGTGTTTCACTTGGAATGATGCATGTAGCAGGAGGAGATCTCCAAAGCAGAGATAGGTTCTTCAATCATGCTGCCAATTCTATCAAGCTCCCGCCTCTAAAGCTAGATTCGGGCAACGATAGCCATAACAATGAATTTGCAACAACTAATAATACCTCATCGTATACAAACGGTGAAACCTCTGAGATCGCTGGAAGCTCTCATATCTTTCTACCGCCACCTATGCTCCAGACCCCATTCATAAATCGGGATAGAGGTCGTTTCACCTTACCTCCTCCATCAACTTTTTTTCCAATGAAGTAATGTTGGAGTTTCAGTTCAAACTTCAATAAAAGATTCTCATGATCTTGTTCAACTCATACATTTATTATCTTAGGCTTCTTCTTTTCTGTAATTTTCGTCTTCTATTTGGTACTTAACCAAGAACAGACTGTATAATCTTAATTATTATTTATTACCAGTTCCGGCTATCAACGCGCCATATCTGAACAGAAAATTCATTCTGAATCCAATGGCTAAGACATGACATAGGTGACGATTTATCAACCAATCTATTGCGACGCCGGTAGTAAATTGATATATCAAAATAACCAGTAAAATATAATTGAAAAAAGATGATATACGTGAAATATATACGTAAATATCGAAAACCTTAGTGTAAAATAAAAGATGGAAGTTTCGGCTTAGTAGACGAAACCCAAGATCTTACCAGAAACGTGCTTTCTGTGAGCTTCTTCGTGGTCCATAATACCAGCGGAAGTAGTCAAGATAACGTAACCGAATTGTCTGGCTGGCAACAAGTTAGCAGTCCACTTTTCAACGTCAGCAATCTTGACGTTGAATCTTGGGGAGATAACACCACACTTGTTCAATCTACCGTTCAATTGAACGACGATCTTACCAGATCTGTGGTCATCAATGTATTCAAATTCACCAATGTAACCTATTAAAAAAAAATGATAAACATCACGAATAATTCAGAGTTAGTAAAGGAACCTCACCTCAAAAAGGGGAGTAGATCCATCAGCGCACTTGTCCCGCATAAAAGACATCTTGTAAATTGTATGACTTAATTCATCACCCAATGAATTGTTAAAAAGCATATAATGTTGACAAAATAGAAAACACGCTTTCACGTAAATTGATACAGCACCAAGTGCAATTTTTTTGTTCAGTTAGATAGTGTTCAGAAGAGGTGGTGGGAAAAAGTAAACGGGTTTAAAACATTGATTAAGTTATAACTCGTGTAAGAAGCATTTTCTCGAACTTGTTCTCCCGGACAATTAAAAGACAGTAAGGGACTGGATTCTTGCATTTTACTGCCCGATCAAACCATCCAGTTATCAGTCCGGGGCACTCTTTTCAGGTGTACTGTTCAACAGACGGTATCAATTAACTTACTAGGTAAGTTAGTGGGTTTTCATAATTTTGTACAATATAGCTTGGAAAATCATTATTATGGATTGAAGAATTTAGATCACATTTACAGCAATTTTTGTCAATTTTTGAAACAAGTACTCAGATGTTCTGTTGAAAATGGGAGAAAAAGACATACCATGCTTTTGCATAACTTGCAAAAACTTGATGATGACCTTAGAAGAAGGTCTGATCAACACTTGACGCTTACCGGTCTTTTCGGCGTTGTTAATGGCGTTTAGAGCATCAGCTAGAACAGAAGTACGAGTCACTGATAATAATAAAAAAAGAGACAAAAGTCACATGAAAAAGATCCAGTTAGTATAGCATTCCTCGCATATCATCAGGGAAACGCCTAAAGGTGGAGGCATTAAAACAAATTTATTATGCTGTAGATGCAGCCTTTAGAATGTTCGCTTGGCGAAGAAAACGGAGAAACTGCTGTTATCAGATCTTGTTGGTGTCTGAATTTCGTAATCAACACAAAACACAGAGCAACAAGACAGGGAGAACGCTCATAGAAAAGCTTATTTCCAAGACGATAAAGGGTATCAGGTGGTCTATGCTCTCGTAACACACATCTCCTCTACAGAGGAATGCAAAAGTAATTCATTGGATAGAAAAACCGTAACAAATGTGTTTACTCAAAAAAATACTCTTTCCATCTTTCAACCAAACGAAGATGTCTCGACATATCAGCACAAATTGACTTGATTCTTACCGTCTTACCAGAATTCCGTTATTCCTTCTCGAAACCTAAAAAGTCCAGATCAGCAGCCAACAAATAAGAATAACATCTACTCAATTACCATTTCACCAGTAATATTGTTAAAATTAACGAAAGTGACCGATTGGACTCACTTCGGTGTATAGCACCAACATACTAGTTACTTGATTGTAGGGTGTTGTGTATTATATTGTTATAAATGTTAAATCCTTATTTGTAAACTCTGCTCATTAATGTCAAGTGGTTTGCAGGATTGATAGTTGTATTCAAAATCCAATATTCTTTTAGCTTTCGTTTGTCTGACGAAAATCTGAAACTGGAAAAAATTTTCAGAGAAAAAGAATGGAGGAAAGTGCGTGGCGTGGTGTACGGCTTTGTGCACGTGACCACACTGGCATGCAAAATTTCCTTGTGAGAGTTGCCAAATTACCTGGATCTGCGAATGATACGTAGTGTTGAAAGCCTTGAGCAGGTCAAATAAATCCTGTTAACTGACGCTGGGTTTAGTGACCCATGTCGAGCGCTTTTTGAGGCATTTTGCATGGTTATTGGACACCTTATCAGGTTCAGATGACTGTGGGTACGATTTGCAATGCATGGGACTGCTGGAGGCGGTACAAATGCAAATCCTAATGATGGATGACACAGTTTTATTGCTGCGCAAAGCGCTCTGTATTATATTAATATCGCCGTTAAGCCCTGCAGACAAAAAATTGTTGGATCTTCATAGATATAAGGGACTAGATCACGCCTGCCAAGGTATGACTAAAGAGTCCATGAGTCTTTCTGGGGTGAGTAGCCGCCAGGTAGGCAGTTTCCTGTGTAATCTACACCTTGAGTCATGCCAGTGAGACTCATTTCGCTATAAAACTGAAAAATTTATAAAGACTGAAATATGCCGAAAAGAAAGTTTTGATGGTGAATGAAAAAAACGGGAAAAGAACTGCGATGACAATGGCGCATCATTGCAAGATAAAGGTGAATAATCACTGATTGTTATGTATGTTTTAATAATTGTAGTTAAAATTGTTGGGTGATTAGAACCGCTTTTGAATGACATGTACTGTGATTTAGTGTGAGGGTTCGGTGAATTGACAGGATTGCAGGCTACAACGCGGTGGGGCTGAGATTTTATATATAAGTAGGACGAAATCTTCTGAATATCTGTGTGACATTTGTGCTCATCTCTTGGATATGTATTGGAGAGGTTCATCACAAGGGTAGACAAGAAGGAGTTGATTGATTCTCTGATACTAGTTCTGCAACAGCAAATCGGAACGATATTATCATGGTTTTCGGCAGATGGAGTAAATATCTTCCACACGAAAGAATCGTTAGTGACAAACCTGAAGAGTCTGGGCGTATTGAGGATTCTGGTGATGAATCAAGCTCTATTGACCAGGTAGCGGAACGCAAGAATTCTCAGGAGGAAGAGTGTACCAAGGCTTTGTCGATCGTTACTGAATCGGGCACGTTAAGAGATGACGTTCCATACGAGTTGAGAGATGAGGCCGGTAGGAAATGGTGGAAGTACTTCGATGAGTTCGAATATAGAGCAAACAAAGAGTACAAGAAGTCTAGAAACTGGTACAGTTTCTTGTACCCAAACCATACCACTCAGTCGAAGGCAGAAAGAACGTTGCTGTACAAATTGGATCTCATGATCGGTTTGTACTTCTTGATGCTCTGTTGGAGTAAATCTTTGAACACCAACAATTACACCAGTGCATATGTGTCGCATATGAAGGAGGACTTGGATATGAAGGGTAACGATTATATCAACACTTCAGTTATCAGTAACGTCGGTGCCATTGTGTTCCAATTGCCCTTCATGTACATTTTGCCAAGGTTCCCAGCTCATATCATTTTACCTGTCATGGACATGGGGTGGACTTGGTTCACTTTCGCGTGCTTTAGAGCCCATAATTTAGCCTCTTTGAGAGCCTTCCGTTTCCTTTTGAGCGCATTTGGTGCTGCTTATTACCCTGTATCTCAATACGTGTTGGGTTCTTGGTACGCTCCGGATGAAATCTCATCAAGAGTTTGCCTTTTCTTCTTTGGTCAATTGTTAGGAGGTGTCACCTCTGGTTTACTACAGGCAAGAATCTTCAAAAGTCTGGATGGTGTCTTAGGTTATGCCGGCTGGAGATGGATGTTTTTGATCGACTCTATTGCAATCTCTTTGCCAACCGCTTTCATTGGGTTTTGGGTCATTCCCGGTATCCCATCGAAATGTTACTCTTTGTTCTTATCCGATGAAGAAATTCGTATCGCCAGAAGAAGAAACATCAGAAACCAAATTAAGGACGGTGTTGCAAAATCTGAACTCCCATCCTTGTTTTCCAAGAAGTTATGGAAGAAAGTGTTTGGTGCTCCAACCTTTTGGGTCCTAGTCGTCTTCGATACCTGTTCTTGGAACAACATGACTGCTTTCAGTGGTTCTTATACCTTGTGGCTACGTTCTATCCCAACGTACTCTACCGTGCAAGTGAACAACCTTTCTGTCTTGCCAGCATGTCTCGGTTTTGCATTTGTCGCTATCTGTGCCTTTGGTGCTGATTTCTTCCGTTGTAAATGGTTTTTTTTGGTATTTGCAGCTATTATGAACTGTGTCTCCTGTGCTATATTGATAAAATGGGATGTGCCCTCCGGTGCCAAATGGTTTGCATTCTTAATGACTTATTGGTCTGTTGCTCCATCCCCATGCCTATGGTCCTTTATTAACGATTTCTTGAGATTCGATCCGCAAGTAAAGGCAATCACCTGGATCGCTATCTACTCTATATCGCAATCCACTTACGCATGGATCCCATCTCTCGCTTGGCAAACTGAACAATCTCCAAGGTTTAAGGTAGGCTACACTGTCTCCCTCATCTTTGGTGCCATTTACGGTCTATGGACGTTTGTCGTTTTGTTTTTCTACAAGAGACAAGAACGTAGACATGCGTTGGACAATGGTATCATACTGTACAATTCTGCAAATGGTGAACAACCACCACCATTTGTCGAAACAGACCTGGTACAAGTCGGCGAGTACTATTATCTAAAGAACGGTTCTAAAGTATCTGAATACAGCGATTCAAAACAATTAGAATTATAAATAACCTTCTAATGGTTTGTATATACATATACGATCTACATGGTCTTCAACTTTTAATCCAATAATCCAATCTTTTGCAATTCTTTTTTCAAAGTACCATTCCTCTCGAACTTGTGCAACTCCGCTTCAGTTCCCCAAACCTTACCGTCAACGTATAAAGTTGGCAAGTTTCTGGAGCCAGTGGCCTTCTGGAATGAGTCTCTGATCTCATTCCACTCAGATCTGCTGTTAGTCACCTCAGCAATGTCGTAGTTGAAGATCTTGTCAGTTACACCGTACTTCTTCCAAATAGAATTGGAGTATACACAGTCAGGACACCAACCTGCACTCAATTGGACGAATCTATGAGAAGACACAACTTCACGGGCAATTGCAATATACTTGGACATTCTTTCCTATTTTAACGATCTATGTGGGAAACCCTTTCTTTTATGTAGTAGTAGCAGCGGTTATTCCAATTGAAAGCAATTCGAGTCCGTCGCATACAAGAGAGATGCCCTTATCTTACAATATCTTATATACACTTCATGTGTTTAAATCCTAAAGTTTCTTTTAGACTTACCACCTTCAAAAGATTACCACAATCCACACTTTTCGCTGTTAAAAACCGTTCACACAGTGTTTAGAAAAAGACATAATGGACAATCTTGAACCGTTCGGTTGCTAAAAATGTGGTACGTGTACATTCGTGTGCGTTTTGACTGAAAATGGCGGAATTTGCGGCGTCTAACCCAGTCACTGGATACCAGACCAAGGCTTGTTATGTCCAATTCAAGTTCCTGTTCGATGCTGCGGTGTGATGTGATATATATCCATAAATATTGTTACCCTGACTCTCATATATAGCTGAAATTCTCTTTTCTTGTAAATTGAAAAGCTATAGCATATCAAGTTACATAGGTAATGCAGTTGAATTGATGCACGTCGCAAGGCTATTATCATTGTCAAGTCCGGTGAATATCGTGTGACTGGAGCTGGAACTCGAAGCGCTCGAGTGAGGAAAACAAAATGTCGACGGATAGAGCTTGCATGCTATGTGGATTGGTGCAATCTACTGCTGAATATAACCGTAACGGATGTCCAAACTGTCAAGCGATCTTCGAAGAGGCAGGTGTCTCTGCGATTGAGTGTACTTCTCCATCTTTCGAAGGGTTAATCGGTATGTGTAAGCCTAGCAGGTCTTGGGTGGCGAGATGGATGAGTATCGATGCATACATTCCAGGCATGTACGCTGTCAAAATCGACGGTCGTTTGCCGGTTGAGGTAACAGAACTCTTACCGCATTATAAACCGAGAGATGGCAGTCAAGTTGATTGATTTGTTGGTTTTCTGTCTAAATGGTTTACGATTTTATCAATAGAACCTGAAAGAAACACTAGTCATGGAGCCCATTGGCCGGTTCTCTCCATCATATGACCTTCCTTTTGCATCGGTTTTTTCCCCAACTACCTGTATACTAAAACCTTCTGTACTATATCTATAAAATTGAAGATAATATTTTTAATCAAACGACACGCCATTATTGTCTGGTATCTATCTACAAATGCTCTTCGGGTGGCATTGAGTGTGCTGTTTTGTAGCGCTTTGTCGTTTTAAAATTTACGCATTATTATAGACGTTTTTTCTGTCAAATCTATATTTGTTGGCCTATCGTTTGTCAAGATGGTGGAGTAAAGCAGAGCCTGCAAATACCGAAGCAGTCTCAATATCAACGACTGATGTTACTTCGAAGAGTACCCGCGGGGTGCTTCACAAGGTCCAAGAGACAATTTGCTTCCTTGCAAACTATTGCTGATAGTTTTGTGCATTTACACGATGCTTCGCGAATACCATGGTTGGTATTGATACCAACTGCCACCTTTGCGTTAAGAACGGTGTTTACACTGCCACTAAGCATATGGCAAAGGAAGCGTATAGTTAAGCAGCAAGAGCTCCGTAAACTGGTGCAGAGTGTTCCTCCTGTGGTCAAACTAAGGCTGGCTTCCATGACAGCGAAGGCCAACGAAGAAGAATTATCAAGTTCAGGCACGGCCACACTAACAAAAGAGGATACGGTGGGGACAATTCAAAGAGGGAGACGGCAGTTGACACCAGAGCAGATAGTGATGCTATCGTTGAAAGAAATGCGCAAAAGACAGAAATCTCTTTTCAAAAAATACAACGTGCAGATGTGGAAGAATAGTGTCCTACCAATAGTCCAAGTGCCTTTATGGGTTAGCATGTCTATGGGGCTCAGAAAGCTTACAGATAGCAAGCTTGTTGACAACAACATGCCACATGGTCACGTATTGCAGGAGCTGTCAGAAACTAACTTTTTAACGCATATTGGATCCTTGGATCTCAGTTTACCTTTGGATGCGGCACCGATGTTAATACCCATAATTTTGGGGATTGTCTCTATGATCAACGTCGAATACAACGGTAAGATGATGCAAGCGACTACCGTAGCAAATTCTGGAATAACTACGGCTACAGACCTACAGTCTCGATCTTCACACACGTTGAATAGTATTCTCACGGCGACGAGAATTAGTACAATTTTCCTTATTGGTGTCTCGACCCAGGCTTCGGTTTTATTATCCTTGTATTGGATCAGCTCACAAGTGTACTCATTGGTACAAAATATGATTCTTGACTGGTTATGGCCGTATCAAAGGTAACCTCATTTCGAAGCTGGTTGATTATATGGATGCTAATATGTAAACTAATCATAAAATCTAACGCTACTTCTCATTGTATGTGTTGTTTTTTCTGTTTAAAGTGCCTAAATATACTTAGTGGCCTTCTTATTTCTTCTTACCGTCAGGTTTCTTGTCTAATTTTGCTAGTTGTTTACGTGTACCTTTCAACAACTCAAGATGGCCGACACGACTGGATATTAGTCTTTCCGTAGATTCGGTGATCGAATACGTCTTGTTCAATTTTTTCAGATGTTGAAGAGATTGTTTCTTGGATTTAATCTGTAGTGGAGCCGCTTTTTTCAAGTTCTTCTGTATCTTGGTGACTCTACGTGGGTCCTTAGCCTTCTTGGTAACTTTTAAAGCCTTTTGTGACATCTTCGTTTATTCTAGTGGCAGTTGGTGTCGTTTGGTTGAGCCATTAACTGTACAGCATCCTCTTTCTGCTTGCTACTGAATAGATGAGATGAGATGAGATGAGATAAATCTTATTTAAGATTTCTTTTTGATGTGATAAAACAGAGAGTGACAGATGAAGAAGAAAGGTAAACTAGTAAAACCTTAACGTACGCATGTGGAACACGATATTCCACCCGATGGTAGCTACGTTCATTATGCATTCATAGGGGGGGGGGGCAAGTCTGCTGGCGAGTCAAAAAGAACTATATAAAATACAACACGTGACTGTCACGTGTACTGCTTTCCCGCAAAACGTTGCTACTCGACGGCACCAACTGAACTCGCATTGCTCACAAGTTTCGGTCTCTTTAAGCTGGAGATGGCAACTTCTCGTGAGCCGCTTCAAGAGCACCCACCGTTATGTTAGAGTCAGTGCGCCCTATCCCAAGTCAAAACGTTAAGCCAGACCATGAAGTCCCATACCAAGTATTAAGAAAAAAAAGAAACTATCAAAAGTAATTAAAAATGATGCTCGAAAGCAAGTGCGAGCAGACGCTATTTTATTCCCTTTTCGCCACTGAACCAGTACGGGAGCCACCGGCTGTCAATGGTTGCAGTCACTTGCACACAGGAAACCCCAATCGCTAATAGCTATTTGTTCTTGTCCATTCAGTCCTACTCTATTTGACATCAATTTCTTCTAATATATTTCAATATATTTCAATATATTGCATTGCACATTTTTTTAATATTGAAATATATATATGGGATTTGCTGAAATTAGTTTTGGGATATGAAATAGTATGAATCAATCTTTAGAGTGAATAATTATTATCATGGCGATATGTTCGAGAAAGACAGTTTAAATAAAAGTAGTAGCTTTGTAGGTACTGTAAAGTGATCGTCCCTTCCTTATTTAGTTGAAGAATTGACAGAAGCGTATTGCAAACACTTGTAACTGTTTGTTAAGTGTTATAGCCTTCTTTCTTTCTCTTCTTTTCTGTTCAGAAGTCAAGCTCATCGCCGAAGGTTTTGATCGATAATCTGGAAGGAATTACAAAGAACAACTCGTTATGTCTGTCTGCATTTTGCCAGGGCCACAGGCTCTTTCTCAGTTCAGAGTTGAGAACTTGGTGAAGTCATTGGAGACCCATTGCAACAGCGTTGGTTTCGTTCAGGAGATTCGTTCATGTCACGTTCACTATTTGGATTTGAAGACTGAACTTAACAATGAGGATGAAAAACTTGTTCACCTGTTGTTGACTTACGATACTGCGTTGGATTTGAACGATAGTTTGAACCAATTGTTGTTTGATTCCGTGTTGAAAAGTTCCCCAGTCAATTTGGGCAACGACACCTATTTGATCAGAGTCACTCCTCGTCGTGGTACAATCTCTCCATGGTCCTCCAAGGCTTCCAATATTGCTCAGGTTTGTGGTTTGGGAGACAAGGTTGACAGGATTGAAAGAGGTCTTGCGCTTATGATCAAAGTAAACCCAGGCTTCCCACTGTTAGAACGCTTGAACGATGTCTCATTAAAATCTGTTTATGACAGAATGACACAGGAACTGTTCTTGGAGCATCCTCCTCACGTCGAGGAACTGTTCCTACACGACGCTGCAAGACCCTTGGTCCATGTCCCTTTAGTTTCTAATCACAGCGGTTCTCCAGCAGAAGTTTTGGCTAAGGCTAACTCTGAGCTGGGTTTGGCTTTAGATCAAGGCGAAATCGAATATTTGATCCGCGCCTTCGTAGAAACTATGAACAGAGATCCAACAGACGTTGAATTGTTCATGTTTGCTCAAGTCAACTCCGAGCATTGTCGTCACAAGATTTTCAACGCTGACTGGACCATCGATGGTTTGCAAAAGGAGTTGACTTTGTTCAAGATGATCAGAAATACACACAACATCACTCCAGACTTCACACTGTCTGCATACTCTGACAACGCAGCTGTCTTGGATTCAGAGAACGACTCATTCTTCTACGCCCCAGATTTCAAAACTAAGCGATGGACTGCTACTAAAGAAAGGGTGCCAATGCTTATTAAAGTCGAAACCCATAACCACCCAACTGCTGTTTCCCCATTCCCAGGTGCTTCCACAGGATCTGGTGGTGAAATCAGAGATGAGGGTGCTACCGGTAGAGGTTCCAAGAGTAAGTGTGGTCTTTCTGGTTTCTCTGTCTCAGATTTATTGATCCCAGGAAAGCAACAGCCATGGGAAATGGATGTCGGCAAACCAAATCACATCGCCTCAGCTTTGGATATTATGATTGAAGCTCCTCTAGGTTCCGCTGCTTTCAACAATGAATTTGGTAGACCTTGCATCAACGGTTACTTCAGAACTCTAACCAGCAGTGTCGTTAACGCTGACGGTAAGGAAGAAATTAGAGGTTTCCACAAACCGATTATGATTGCAGGTGGTTTCGGATCCGTCAGACCACAATTTGCCTTGAAAAACAAGCCAATTACTGCAGGTTCCAATTTAATTGTCTTAGGTGGTCAATCAATGTTGATCGGTCTAGGTGGTGGTGCTGCTTCATCTATCGCTTCTGGTGAAGGATCTGCTGATTTAGACTTTGCCTCAGTCCAAAGAGGAAACCCAGAAATGGAACGTCGTTGTCAACAAGTCATCGATGCTTGTGCTTCGTTAGACAAAGAAAACCCAATTCAATCCATTCATGACGTAGGTGCCGGTGGTCTATCAAACGCTTTACCAGAATTGGTTCACGATAACAACTTGGGTGCCAGATTCAACATCAGAAAGGTTCTTTCTTTAGAGCCAGGTATGTCTCCTATGGAGATCTGGTGTAACGAATCTCAGGAACGTTACGTTCTTGGTGTTTCCCAACAAGATTTGGCTACCTTTGAAGAAATTTGTAACAGAGAAAGAGCTCCATTCGCCGTTGTTGGCCATGCCACTGCAGAGCAAAAGTTGATTGTTGAGGATCCTTTGCTGAAGAACACTCCAATTGATTTGGAAATGTCGATATTATTTGGTAAGCCTCCAAAAATGGCAAGAACAGCTGTCACTGAAGATCTAAAATTGCCTCAAGCAAACCTATCTCAAATTCCATCCATTGAAAATGCAATCGATCGTGTCTTACACCTACCTTCTGTTGGCTCTAAATCCTTCTTGATCACTATTGGTGACAGAAGTGTTACTGGTTTGATCGACAGAGACCAATTTGTCGGACCATGGCAAACTCCCGTTGCTGACGTTGGTGTAACTGGTACAGCTCTCGGAGACACCATTCTAAGCACTGGTGAGGCAATGGCAATGGGTGAGAGACCAAATACAGCACTCATTTCTGCTGCTGCATCTGCCAAATTGTCCGTCGCCGAATCTCTACTGAACATATTTGCTGCTGATGTCAAATCGCTAAAGCACATCAAACTTTCTGCTAACTGGATGTCACCAGCCTCCCACAAGGGTGAAGGTGCTAAACTTTATGAAGCTGTCCAAGCTATTGGTATGGATTTATGCCCAGACCTGGACGTCGCCATTCCTGTTGGTAAGGATTCTATGTCCATGAAGATGAAATGGGATGACAAAGAAGTTACGGCCCCACTCTCCGTAACCATTACTGCGTTTGCCCCAGTAAACAATACTTCAAAGACCTGGACTCCCGTTCTGAACAAGGACGTCGATGACACCATTTTGGTTCTTGTTGACTTAGCCGCTTTACAAGAAGAAAGGTCGCTAGGTTCCTCCGCTCTTCTTCAAGTCTACAATCAAATTGGTAACACTGCTCCAACTGTTCATGACAATAAGATTCTAAAGGGATTCTTGGAGTCTATCTTGGACTTGCATAAGAGTGACTTGGTTCTATCATACCACGATAGGTCTGACGGTGGTTTGTTGGTGGCCTTGCTGGAAATGGCATTTGCCTCAAGATGTGGTTTGGATATCGTAATTGACACCGCCAAGGACGGCAATGCGTTTGTACCACTCTTCAACGAAGAACTAGGAGCTGTTTTCCAAATTAAAGAATCTTCTTGGTCGAAGTTCCAATCGATCCTATCATCCCACGGTGTTTCTAGTGACTACGTTTCTATCGTTGCTAAGCCAAACTTTGTTGCAAATCAAGTCACTATTTCAGACAAGACGGGGTCCACCATCTATGAAAACCAAAGAGCTACATTGCAAGAAGCTTGGGCTTCTACGTCTTATGAGATGCAAAAGCTCAGAGACAATCCAAAAACCACAGTTCAAGAGTTCTCAGCTATCAGCGATGACAAGGATCCAGGTTTACACTATTCATTGACGTTTAACCCTGCTGATGATTTGCAAATTGGCGCACAACTATCTCTAGTTAAGCCAAAGGTTGCAATTCTTAGAGAACAAGGTGTTAACGGTCAGATGGAAATGGCTTGGTCCTTCCAACAATCTGGTTTCGATGCCATTGATGTTACTATGACTGATTTAATCAGCGGCAGAGTGAACTTGAATGAATTCACAGGTTTCGCTGCTTGTGGTGGTTTCTCCTACGGTGATGTGCTAGGTGCTGGTGCCGGTTGGGCTAAATCCGTTCTACACAACGACGATGTTCGTAAACAATTCGTCAACTTTCTCCAAGAAAGAGATGACACGTTCGCCTTTGGTGCTTGTAACGGTTGTCAGTTCTTGAGTAGATTAAAGTCCATCATTCCAGGTTGCGAAAACTGGCCATCCTTCGAGAGAAACTTCAGTGAACAATACGAAGCCCGTGTTTGTATGGTAGAAATCGTTCAGGATGATGGCTGTGAAACCGAATCTGTCTTTTTGAACGGTATGGTTGGTTCTAAATTACCAATAGCCGTTGCTCACGGAGAAGGTCAAGCCTTATTCACTGATGACGCTCAATTGAAGAGTTTCGAAAAACAGGGTTTGGCCGGTGTCAGATATGTCGATAACTATGGTAATGTGACTGAAAAGTACCCTGCTAACCCTAATGGTTCTCGTAACGGTATCACTGGTGTGAAGTCTCCAAACGGCAGAGTTCTAGCTATGATGCCTCACCCAGAAAGAGTTACCAGACTAGAGGCGAACTCCTGGTACCCAGAGGGCAAATATGATGAATGGGAAGGTTACGGCCCATGGATCAGATTGTTCAGATCTGCCAGAAGGTGGGTCGGTTAATGACAACACTTGTTTAAGTGTACATACATATCCGCCATATATAACCATGTATATTAATTAGATAAATCCACAATATCAACGTTCACAACTCGTACTTGAAAAGCAGCTTTTGTAGTTGGGTATACATTTTAATAATATGAGTTTCAGATACCAAAGAATATACCATTAGTTTATACTTTAAAACTTTAAAAAAGTGATGCTTATACATATACGAGGATAAATTTAGTGTCAAGATAAAAAAATTCATTCATATGATAACGCTTTATAGCCGCGTTTGAGACACCGATAATAAGAGAATTTCAAGCTATTCGGTGTAGAAAGAGAATTGTATGTTGAAGACGAAATAGATAGAAAGAATGATTTCGAAAGGGAAAGGGACTTGAAGGTTTTTTCATTCTTCAAAACCCCACCAAGAGAGTGGGACACTTAGAAAATAGAACAATAAAAAGAAAAAGGGGCAAGCGACAACGGTGTGTTTCAAACAAGAAACCCTTTGCGCAGACTAGTTAGCCTTCTTTGCAGTTTGTTCAGCCTTAGACTTCATTCTTTCTTCTCTTTCGGCCTTAGCTTCTGGACCAGCTTCAGTGTCCAAGACGTAATCCCACCATCTGAAAGAGGAAGCGTAATTTCCGATAAAGTAATGATGATGTAGATCGTGATGTTCAGCACCGGACCAGAATGGTAAGAATTTGTTCAAAGACCATGGGAAATCGTAACCAGAGTGGGAGTCCACAGCTTGGAATAATCTCATAGTAATCCACAAACACAATGTGAATAGATGCAAGTTACCTGTGTACATGACGTAAAAGATTGGCATACCGACAGTACCGAAACCTAGGGACAAGGTTTCAACAGGGTGGGCGTATTCAGCAGCCAGACCGAATGGAGCTGCGTAACGATGATGTTGCTTGTGAATGTACTTGTAGAAAACACCGTAATGGAACAAACGGTGGAACCAGTAATGCCAAGCATCTTCTAGGAAAAAGAACAAACTAATTTGCTTGGCCATTGTTAGCAAACTTGGGAAAGGCACTGCAACGGTAATACCTAACTTTTGACACATTGGATGGAAAGTCCAAATTGGAATGGCTTCGACTAGGAAATGAGATAGAAGAACAGACTTCAAACAGAAGAGTTGTTCTTTGGCGGAAGGAATCTTTGTTGGTTGGATCTTCCATCTTCTGAAGTATGGAATTTGATCAATGACGGCCCAAGGCAGACATCTGAAAAAGTACATGAACTCATGCAACAAGAAGAACATCAACCCGGTAGCCAAGGTATCGTTGTCCATGTAAACGTACCAAGCGGCCCAGTATTTTTCCATGAAGTTTAGTTGTGGTTGAACAACCTTTAGGTTTGAAAGCACTTGTCCGTAGCTCAAACCTTGGCCTTGGCCAACAAGCTCAGCAATGGTGCTGTTGCTGAACACTGAAGACATTACACTGGTAGACATGGTGGTTATAGCGTAGAACTATGTCTCTGTTTTTTTCCAAAAGAGGTACACAAAATCCGATACAGTCACGGTCACGTGTGTGCAAAAAGAAAGAACTTTCCTGTTGAAAGAAAGTCTAAGATATAGTTATGTTAAAGAGAAAACAATTCGAATAATTGCAAACCCAAATCCAAAAAGCGCGCTTATTTGGCTTGACAATGTGTTGCGTGTGAATATCGAAGTCTAGACGGTGTGTCCTAGCTTTCTTGATCTCTGAAAGGTATGTATTCAGAAATTTATCAATTTTCCCTGTATGGTTTCGATAAGGAAGTGACTTATGGAGCAAAGATAATTAACGAATGATAGTTTCCGTTTCTGCTGTGTTAGCTTACCGTATCCAACAAGTTCAACCTAGCAATTCGTCGTAGAAGAATCACTTACTTTATGCTGAATTCTGTCTTATAGCAAGATATGTAATGGGAAAGAGAATGATTGCAAGGTGAAAAACCCAGTTTCAGCTCACAAGAAATATTTTTGTTTTATAACATATTTTGAATTTCGTTTCCTTTCGTTCCAAAATTTAGTTTATACGAAATTTCCCTTCAATTTCTTACTTATCTTTTTTTTTTTTTTTCCTTTCATTACAGGCTGCTATGAGAAAACCTGATTATTGCGAAAACCCGATGCGATGAGATGAGATGATTTGAGCGATACGATACGATACCGTGTCATGTCATTGTCCTCCATTTAATGAGTGCGTGTGTCAGCTTCGGTCCTCGTTTGGGCTTTGTCGCTGGAGTTGCACTTACCTACTCGGAATTTTTGTACAGACAAGTACGTCTAGAAGGTATGAATGCTACTGTACAGAGTATAAGAGTCGTTTAAACAAGAACTTCTTCTCGAGCGGTACGGAGGAGGGGGTAACAGGCGGCTTAGCTGGCTGTCTCTCCATGTACACGCTCGGCGTGTAACAACTGTGGGCTTCTCAGCTGGTTAATGTTACGACATAGAACTCGCTTTTGAGCCCAGTTTGTATTTCGTTTATTCTTTACTGTTTGAGCTCGTTTAGCAGAAAATGGTGTTTTTCGAAACTTTTTCTTGTTTTGTACTTTCACTTCTATTAGCAATGCTAAACGTTCTGTAAAGATAAAAGCCGCAGCCGTCCTTTGTGTGCCTCGAACGAAAAAAAGGAAGCGGGAAAACACCTGATTTCTGTTACCCGCACCTAGACAAGTTGGGCGTGGGGTGTGGGCCCACGGTTGGGTTTTTCCTAACTAACTTCCGTTTTTTCCGTTTGACGCAAACGAGGCAAAACGGAAATAAGGGACAACATGGGGGGGGAGAAGATGGGAGAAGATTGGAATGTGTGACACGTGACCAGGAGATGTGATGGTCACGTGGTCTGTTGGCAAATGTAACTGCAAACGGTACTGGCAAGTGAAAAAGTAGCCTACTGCACAAATTTGATCGGCAATAATAATCGATGATGACATAGAGTACACAGAGGCTATACGTGTTGAGACTTGTTTCTTGAGCTCTTTTCCATTCCGTTGATCGCGCACTGTTCCAATCCGATGATTCTCAATTTCATCATAGATTCTTCGTCTTTTGAGAAGGGCTTGGGAAATGTCACGATATGGTCAAAACTTAACGACCCAAAAGTGATCATCAATGCATACCTGCCACTGTTCACTATCCAGGAATTGGATTTCCAGCGATTTAAACGTAAGTCAGTGGTTGCGAAAAAGGCTTTGCATTTCATCGACCAGCTGAAGGACAGTGCTAGTTTCAAGTTGCACTTGGAGTATCCCGAGTTGAATGAGGCCATCTCGTGGAACGAAACAGCAAAGTTATCTTATCAGCAGGGTGGTAGTATACCGATCCGGTTCAAGAAGTTGCTCAAGAGTTGCTATTACAAATGTCACTACAGGGCTGCGCAAGATGTGGAAGGGGATTCTGAGGGATCTGCTGAAAACGCAGATCCATCTGATAAGGGTTGGGTGCTAGTCACTGAAGATGATACAGTGAGAGGACTGGCTGAACAGTTTCAAATCCCATACATATCTGTCGTGGAGGCCGACGCTATCATCAACGCATGCATAAAGGATCCATCCTACGTCGGTAATCAGGACTTCTCCAAGAAAGTTATCAAGAGGGCGAACAAAGTTAAAGAGCAACAAGGTGGGAAGAAAGTGTTTGTCACCAGTTTCGACAGCGATTTCTTGGCTCCAAGGAACAAAGGTGGCGAGTTGTGGACTCCAAATTCGAACAAGAAGAAGTCATGATATTTTCGGTCCCTCTTCTGAGCCTCGTGCATCCTTTTGAAATTAGATGAGTATTCCAGGTTTTTGTTTTCTACAAGAGAAACGACACTGGAATTGCACGTTACTTCGCAGATTAAGAGAACACCACTAGGAACCAAAAAAAAAAAAATTCAATTCATTATAGGACTACTAATGGGTAATATCGCATTCTTGAGGTTCTTCTGTCCATGTTAAGCAGAGATTTGCGGATTGAAATTATACTCTACTCCTGTTTTCAGTGACAGCACATGATGTAGTTGGGCCGGGGCACTTCGGGCTCTTGAGGATCACGTATACGCCAGTCCTTCCCAGCAGCTTAGCTGTAGATACTGTCAACTGCTACGCTTGGCTTTTGTAATAGCTGATAATTTATGTACTTTTTACTCAAGTCTTACGTAATTCGTGCAATAGTTATACTATTTGTTTCGTTTCAGTTGTTATGGTTAAAGGTTTCTATTCATCGAGTGAGAAGTACTTAAACGCCCACCCTAACATTAGAGATGCCAGAAATGTACCTAAATGAAGTCATCATTGAAAATATTTGATCTTGAAATGTAGAAGCGAGGTTCCTTGCCTTATGGGAAACAAGCTCTAATATCAAATCATATAACACTGCACGAAAACAGTAATAAAAAGATAGAAATGGTTAGCGCTGATACACACATTGACAATCAGGAATGCTTTCCTTACCGTTAATGTATGTGCCACGCACCGTGATCAGAGATCTCTTGGTTGTCGGCTTCTTAGTGTATCTAGTCGATAAAGAGTGAAGTAATCTGTAGACCATATCTTTCGAATTAACTCTTTTAAATTTTTTATACAAAAATTTTCCATGATTTATATGAATTGTTTACCCGGATATGCGACAGATTACAAACCTGTCGCATTATGATTAGGGCAATTTTAAATGACTGCAATAAATTTTATTTACGAAGCATCAGTCGATTAGATAGTAAGCATTTGACGTACTGAAATATGAATAGGAAATTAAAATACATGCTATAATTTTTTTTAACCTCTGTTGCGGTTACTCTCTGTAGCTTTTATCGTTTATTTATTATATTGATCTACCTCTTCATTACCGTTCAATGAACATCAATTAGCTCTGCATGAGGGCTTCTTTCTATTTTGCTGATTCAGAATGTGAAGATAGTCCAAGTCTGGAGAGTTTTCTGGGCCTTTGCTTGTTCACCCTTGTCTCCATTTCATTGCATTCAGAACGGTACTGCTGAACGATTGTATGGAGGTCTTCTATCTCATTATTAAATAGATTCTGCTTATCAAGAAGGTCTTGTTTCCAGTCTTTAAATCTTTTTTCTTCTGATGACACAATCTCACTAAGACGTTTCTTAGCTTCCCACTGTTTATGAATGAATTCTGGTGACCATTCCACAATCAAATCATTCATGTATTTCTTGTCGAATTTTTCATAAAATTTATAGTTGTCTAACCCATTTTGATCAGGATTATCAAGATCCAAACCAGTCAAATCTAGATGCTCTGAACGATTCTTTTTCGCTTGATTAATCCTTGACAATAAGATATGACTACGACATTTTTCATAGTAGTTCTCGCAGCCTATTGTGAAGTCAACAAGGTTTTTCGACATAAGTACTGCTCTTAATGCAGTAAACTCGGAGTGCAATGGGTTTTCAACTTCAACGGTGCCCCACTTATATTTCCTACCACGAACAAGTTTCCCTTCGTTGTTCATCACTGAAGTTTCAGAACAAACTATACCGAATGGGTAAGTATCGAATATTGTTTTGCAATTGGGGTCGTTTTGGTCCAAAAAGGAACAAACTTTGATTTCCTGTTTTTGAAGGGTTTCTCTGATGTTTGATTTATACATCTGTAGATCACTGGTGGTCAACCCATCCACTTTAGCAATAACCGGGATTAAATTGACTCTTTTAGAGATCTCTTCCATTGCTGCTATGTCAAGTGCGCTTAATCCATCTCTGGTCAAATTTATAAAGTATAAACAGCAGTGAATTCGATTATCTTTGAGCAAATTTCTCGATGGCTGTTCCTCTTGAAATATATAGGATCTGTACTGTTCATCGATGTAATTGACAATAGGTGACCAAGAGAAGGAGTTGTTTGCCAGATCACCAAATCCTGGAGTATCTATCACAGTGAATCTAAGAGTAAATCCGTCTTCAACTAATTCACGTTCATGGCGAACGATTGCAGTTGTCTTTTTGATCTCACGACTTGATGTATCGGCTTCCCATACAGTGGGAAGAAGAGAGGTCCCAAACAAATTGTTGATAAAAGTTGTTTTGCCTAACCCAGATTGTCCAACTACCATCATGGTGAATTTGACCCCGTTTTTCACGATTAGTGCTTCATTTTGCAAAGGAATCGAATCAATACCTATATGATAATTTTCGTCAATGACTGCTGGTGTGACAAATCTAGAACGAGTTTCCTGCGTAGTGTCAGCTCCTTTAGAAAAAGAAGTCGTAGAATTGGGTGTGTAAAAGTCTGCCTGGACGTTGAGATTCACTTCCACACTTTTTGAACCACCATTAGACCCCCTAGAACCAACCTCAAATGAGCCTTTACCAGAATCAATGTTTTCCTCTATTTCTTGTAGCTCTGTCTTCGTTTCAGGTATCTCCTCTTCAGGTTGCTCTTTGATTACTTCCAGGTTATCTGTATCGGCACGAAGTTTGGTTGCCGCACAGTTACTGGAACTACAACCTATATCGTTAGGTTCAGCACTCTGATTCATTGATGGACCTTGGAAATCTTGGCTCAAGCTCATAGTATTGTCTATTGAGGCCCTGTGTACTCTCTTGAAATGTCAGAGCGGCCTTCGAAAGATTAAGTGACAGAAGACTAACGTCGACTACTTCTTATATCAGCATATTTTTTTAATTTGTCACTGGACACAAAAGCGATGAGCTCGAAAGCTACGATTGTGTGAAGACGACGACAAAAATAACAGTCACAATTTGAAAGTCGCAGAACTTTTCTGACAATTTCTAATAAGGTGGAAACGTAGCTAAAAAACTATTTGGAGAATATTGTTAAAGGTTGTTGATTGATTTTGTTGAAATTGTATCACGATATAGTACATGTATTATTTGGCTTAGTGGGGCAAAAAGTTGCCGAGGTACAATGTTAGGTCTATGAAATCTTTATAATCAATAGTAGCAGTTCCTTCTTGATGTGAATCGTACTTACGGAACACTTTTGTTAGTCTCATTAGCCATACCAAAGTTTCGACAAATCTATCAAATTTCATCTCTTTGCTCGCTGTTTGGGAATCAAACTGTTCGGCGTAGCATTCGAATAGCTTTTCACTGATTTCGAAAGGAATCAAATATCCCAACGACTGCACAGCTTTAAAAAACTCTGCCATAGTCAAAGTGAACGAACCGTTGAGGTCATTGTCTACAAAACATTTTCTCCATTTCTTCACTCTTTTGTATAACGATATGAATTCATTCGAATTGACGGTACCGAATCTTGATCCGCCAAAAAGATTTATTAGAGATTCGATTGAACCTGTGCAAAACTTAGATCCATCGTCATTTTGTAAAAGATTTTTGAGCTCATCTACTGTGAGTCTTCCCATATTTTTCACGTCGTGGTTGTTGAATAGTTGGGTAGCTATCTGGTTATCTTGTTGCTCTAGTTGAGACTCTTGAGATGCTATCGAGCCCGCGCTGGATGAGGTCAGTGCTGGCTTTGGACGATACTGGACTTGTGGAGTTATTGGCGATTGAACGGGACGAGGAGCACTTTGCGCGACCATAATAGGTGCGTTTTGCGATGAATTTGTAGATACCGTTACCAGCTGATGCCCCACAGGTTGGCCTTGGTAAAAACCAGTTTGTGGTGAGGGATAACTACCCATACTAGATGAACTGCCATTATGAGCAGGCATCTGAGGCATCACCCTAGACGGACCAGGCGGACCAGGAGGACCAGGAGGACCAGGCGTATATCCGTAGCTCGGTACTCGCACCTGTGATCTCTGCATCCCAGAAGCTGCTCCGTGTTCGTAATCGTACCCCGGGGCCATTCCCTTCTGTTGTGGAATTGAAACAGGCGGTTTCCTTTGAGGATTCGAATTGAGAGAATATGCCGATGGAGCGTGATGAGTTAGAGGGTTTACTGGAGCAGGAACTTGCTGTTGCTGCGAGTTCATGCCATATTTCATCTGTCTTCTCCTTCTCTCCATCTCTTCTCTTCTCTTGCCCTCTCTCATCGCTTCTTCAGGTGTCGCGTATAACTGTGGTCAATAGTGGTTTATAATTAGAACGTTAGTATGCAAATCCTTCCGTGTGCCTTTAAGGGAAAATAATGGTTCATCAATGGTAACATACTGGTAATTCATCTCCTCCGGTATAGTTTATCTTCTTTGCTGCCATGGTAGTTCCACCGGTTTCTTATGTATTATAGTAAAGCACAGTTATCTGACTTTCAATTAATCCAACATCCAATGATAACAGAATTTGCAAGATCAGTCGCAATGGCTCTGACAATAAGAAGTTAGTTAGTTTATGAACTAGCCAGTGTTACCGGTGTCTTTCTAGATATTCACTGCTCTATTGAAGTTATATCTCACAACTATTATTTTCCAAATGTGGGTTTGAAGCTCAAGTTTATATTCGTTTTCCATTTTCGATATACAACTACTATTATAAGGAATAGTAAGAAAGCACGGTAAATCCGCAGTGCCGATCCATCGGGGTCCACCTGGTAAAGGATTACTAAAAAGATAACAGGATTTGAAAAAAAACACGAGCTGAACGTTGTTTTATGATGATATAAAGACAATATAAAGATACGTGAGTATGGGTTATGTGAAGTTTTGGAGCAGTGTAATGATACTGCGATGAAACCAATAAAAATAGTAAAATGACAAAAGGATGTTATCATGAATTGAAGTGATTTCCCTCATCTTAACAAAAGAACGCACATATTCAAAACATAATAAAAATAGATTCATGAGCGATAATAGCATGCAGACCCGTTTGAATGGGAATAAAGAACCGACAAGTATGTTTGAGTAAAATTAAGAGAAGAAATCGTTCACGTTATGAATGAGATAGCCAGAAAATTGGGATTAAAGAGTAGATTTACCACCTTGCCCTGTTTCATAGTACCACAGACACAACAAACGAAAGCCTGTCTTGCTCATTTGTACGACTTTATTGTATGTGAATACGCATTCAAGCGGTTGGCGCCAAACAATGCTTTACTGACAAGCATGATGAGAGCAAGTACGAAGGAATGCTTCCAACCGTAATAACTCCATCACACGGAATCAGGCCACGCCTCAGTCAAATTAGTACTTCTTACCGTGAGGTCTTTGGTCGTTGTTTTGGCCGGCCAAGTAAGTAGCTGGGAAGATGTGTTCTGGCAAGTTCAAGTACTCTCTCAAGTAGACTACACCTTCTTCAGTCAAGGTGTAGTAGTAGTATTGCCATGAGAATTGAGTCTTAACGAAACCCTTGGAGGTCAAAGATTGCAAAGCCTTGATGACAAACAAGTTCTTGGTGTCAATTTCCTCATGCTTTGGCTGGTTGAAGTCCTTCTTGGCAACCAAGACACCTTCTTGGAACAAGTGTTGGTAGATCTTCTTTCTGTCTTCCTTTGGAATTAACATTTTGATATGCGGTTGCTTTCTTGATTGAACTTGGCTTCCAGTATACAAACTACAAAAAACTACTACAAATGGAAATAACAACTAAGTGTTAAAACATCAATATACACATATAAGGTTCCACTATTGTAACGTCTGAAACTCTTTAATTCATCGTTGTTCAGTTGAAACTTTTCAAGATTGAAAAAAAAAAAAGTTGTTAGAGCATCACCGGCACAGTATGGTAATCCAAAGCTTCAGAATGGAACTCGATCGTTGATACTGCTTTGTGTTGTGAATCGATGAGCTTATTGGCGAGGATTGTGCGGGTCTTTGTGTGGGTCTTCCACTTTCACTGTTCGTTGTGCGGTCATTTCTGCGCTATGTACTGCTGTTTCCGTTTTCTTGCCGTATTAGTTTTGATATTATGCCCCCATTGGGCAATTATATGTAGTTCTGTTTGTGGTGCTTTGATGTGTGGGTTTTGACTTTTGTGTGTATGGGTGTCGGTTTGTCTCTTTCTAAATCGCAGTCCCTTAAGCATATTCGGTCACGTGTATATTTATTCCACGATGTGGAAAATCGGGATCATTGGACGCATTCCACTAGGTTTAACAACAGCCGAACTTGCACTACTAGCTTCACTTTCGAGCTCATTAGTTCAAGGATGTAAGAGCAAAAGTCGGCCAGGAAACATACCGCACGGCACAAGGAATTGACACTTTATTATGTCTTTGTCTTTGCCAGATGAACCTGACTTTGGCTCCCATGGTTCTGGTTTAGGGGACAGATTTGTAAATAAGGTTCACCAATGGAAAGCTGCGGTTCATGAACTAATTTACAGGTTACGACACTTCAAGATCTTGAAGATAACGATTGTTCATTGGGCTGTTTTGTGTACGTGGATCTTCCTTCTTTTACACTTCACTTCTGTTTACAAAGCGATATATCAATCCTCCGCATTGGTTGCAACCATGTGCACGAATGTACTTCTTTTTGGGACTTCCGACTGCTTGGCACAGAGCATTTCATGTTTCCTGTCGTACAAAATAGACCCGGTGCCAGACGTTGTGAATAAGGTAACTCGAAGTTTGGTTGCGGGACTTTCTTTGCACCGGTCCGAATCCTTCGATGACAACAACAGCGACAACGTTTCCATATTCAACGACTATGGGGGGCAGCGACCTTCACTTGAGCAGCCGATAGAAGCACGCCATTCTAATTTGAGCCACGATTGGAATCGGGATTCCGACTTCGATTACGGTGCTGATGAATCTGCCCATGAGCTTTTCAGCTTTTACAGATGGATTTGTTTCATGTTCTGGGGTTGGTTCTTATCCTTCTTTCAAGTCCCATGGTATAAGTTTTTGAACTATTTTTACACTGAGGATCCAACGGTGGTACAAGTCTTGGAAAGAGTGCTATCAGATCAGTTGGTGTACTCCCCAATCTCCTTATACTGTTTCTTCATGTATTCGAACTATATCATGGAGCATGGTGATGCAGATTCTTTCCAAATCAAAATTAAAAACATCTACATAACCACGTTGGGATGCAATTACCTTGTGTGGCCGATGGTCCAGTTTATTAACTTTTCAATGGTCCCAAAGCATCTACAAGTCCCTTTCAGTTCCTCGGTAGGAGTCCTATGGAACTGTTTCCTTTCTATGAGAAACTCCTCAAACTCTATATGACACGCATAATAAAAGTGATATAATAAAATATTACACCATAGATAGAAGATTAACATATATGAACTCCGTTTTGGGATTTTATATATCATTTAGACTAGACCATTCCCATTTGTTGTTGTCTCCTCACAATGTTCTTATACTTTTTACTACTGCGCTTCTTCCTGAACAGATATTTGAACTTTTCAGGCACATATACTGCTGCATAATAGTTTGCGGTGGCTGTTGCTAAAATAAACCACTTGAACCTCTCTGATATGTAGGTCAACTGAAGCAACTCTCCTAGCCACGATTGTACGTTCAAATACATCAATCCGAAACTTACAAGTAATGAAACAAGAATATCCAAAATGAATCCAACATTCTTGATCATAGGTTCACGGTAGGGTGGACCTTGGGTCAAAACGATTGCGGTGAGAATATACTGGAAATTAGAGACGAAGAACAAGACAGTATCGTCACTAGATTGCACTGCATCATCTCCGCCGACAACAGGTTTCATGTACCAAGATGTTTGCTGAACAGCAATCCATGGTACCAACTGGAAGAACAAAATAATGGCGATGTTCATACAGAGTGGTACTAAAATCTTTGGTGATACAAGATTTGCGCTTGGTCTCTTTTTCACTAAATCACTGTTAGGTTTTGACCATGACATGGAAATAGCTATTGGAACAATCAACATCAAATCAATATACAAAAATTGGAAATCTCCGAGATTTGATCCCCTGCTGTATAGAATGGTGATTGTAATGAATTGTATTGCTGAGTATAAACTCATGTATTGGAAACAAGAGAAAGATGTAACTAGAGAAGCTCTTCCTTCTTTGATTACATCCAGAACACAACTAATATCGAAGATTGACGAGGTGAATGGGGCGGCAACAGATGCTTCAGCTTCTGATAACGATATACCGATATTGGCGGCCTTCAAGGCACCGCAATCGTTAGCGCCGTCACCACAGAACCCGACATTATAGTCCAATTTCTGTAATTGTTCAACTAGTTCGTGTTTCTCATCTGGAGACATCCTAGCATAGACTGAACCTTTCATTAAAACTGTGCTAATATAGTCATCTGGTAAAATTTCATCGTTTCTGAACAGAATACGGAAGATATCACCTGTTATTGCCAGTGTATAGGTTTTTTCCGGTTCATTCAATGGTTTTAGGGAAACCGAATCCAACAATGAGTCCTCATCATCAACATCTCTCCAGGAAATCAGATGTCCACTCTCTTCCAGATTATCATTCAAAGAAGGTATGAAAACTCTTTCGGATTGAATGAGACCAGACTCTAAACCAACAGAAACGGCAGTGAGAACATTGTCCCCGGTACACATAACTGTACGGATGTTGGCATTTTGTAACTCCCGTATGGCACCTTTTGTTCGAGATTTCAATTTATTCTCGAAAACAATAAAGCCAAGGAACTCTAAGTTGTCCTCCACCTCTTCTCTAGTAACCTTTTGAGAATACAACCAAGAGTTCTTGGGAAGTGTTTTACCAGCACAGGCAATGATTCTGAAACCGTTATGTGTGTAATGATGTAATGTTTCGTGGAAGTCTTTTGGAATTGTAGCTGGATTACATATTTCTGCGATTATCTCAGGAGCGCCTTTGGTGTAAGACCAATATGTATTTTCCTTGAAACCTTTAACAATAACACTCATTCTTCTTAACTCTGACATGAATTCAAAGCTTCTTAATACACCGATAACATTTTCTGGATCGTTCTCAATAAAGTTAGAATTGGACGTCGGATGAACTACAGCTGGAGAAATTCCTGTCTTATCTTCTGTAATTTTGAATTTCCAGCTTTCATAGCCTTCTTCATAAGCCCACTTTGTGAACTCGAACATCTTTAGATCAAGTGGATCGCCTAGAAGTTCACCATCAATATGTCTTAGTGAGTGGCAAGTTAAGAGTGAAACTAAAAAGTTCTTAGCTTTAAACTCCTTTGCGTTGTTACAGTCAGATATTTTATGCTTCGGTAGTGCCTCGTCGCAGTCAGTTATTAATCCGCTCAATTGTAAAACAGATGAAGAGCCTCCCGGTTGAGCTATATGGATACCCAACACATCTAAGCCTTCTTCGGTCAAGGTTCCGGTCTTGTCAAAACACATAATATCCACCATACCACCGACATTCACCCTAGTAGGAGAGATGCAGAAAATTCCTTTCTTCTTTAGTCTACCTAAAGCAAAACTTGTTCCTATAGTTAGTGTAGCTGGAAGTGCGGGTGGAACGACAATCGTAATAATATCTAGTGCTCTGAGAATCATGACCTTGTAATCGAGCCCCAATCTGATGAATTGAATGCAACTTATCGAAAAACCAAACATAGCAATCAATGTCATAAAACCAATATACTTGAACGAATCCTCATAAAACTTAAAGCCAACAGGTTTTGGAAACATCATCGACCGCACTAAAGAACCTTTCGTTGTTGAAAACCCGGTTCTAATCACCAAAGCTAATGCCATTCCTTGCCCCGGTTGGTTACGAACTCTTATTATCTTCGTACCATTGAAAAGAAATGATCTTGAGACAAAGCTGGACACTTGGGAAGATTTGAAGTCCTCCAAAAGTTGCGCCATTGTGCCTTCAGTTGCAGCAAATTTCGACACTGGAACTGATTCTCCTGTCAACATAGATTCGTTGACGATACAATCACCAGATATTAGAGCAGCATCACAAGGTAGGACGGTCAAGGATGGGTCGGATATTTCGAAGAGATCGCCGGGTACAAGGTCAGAGGAGCTAACTTGAGTCCAGAATCCATCTTTGTATACACGAACTTCGCAATTGAAGTGGGAAATATCTGATAATCTTTCTGAGTTCTTCTGAGTTTCAACCACAGTCTCAATGATCGATAGGATCGAGATAAGGAAGATACAGCCAGCATAGTAGAAGTAGTCGTCAACTAACCAAAGAATTATCGAAAATATCTGGAAAACATAGAAAGGATGAAGAACTTCATCAAAAAGAATCTCTATAATTGTCTTTTGTTTCAAGTTGATTGAGTTTTTGCCGAATGCTAGGGTTCGATCCTCTTGGATAGATGATGTGAGACCATTTTGCACTCCCTCTAAGTCCAACCAGTCCGGATCAGCCCAATTGCTATTGTTTTTGAATATATCGTCAATTGGAGAGTATACCAAGTTGAAGTACCTATACTGAAATGAGATCAAAATCGGTAAGTTGGGATTCCATGCAGTTTCATGATGATAGTAGTGACGATTTTCTATAGGACCTACTCTATCTTCATTTGATTCCATAAGAACTGTACTGAGTGGCCTGTTATACCATCTTCTTTTAACAGGCTCTACAGAAAGTTCACCAAATTCGTTCTCTATAACTACCCATTCAGCTTTTCCTAGTGGAGTCTTCTTGCCAATCAATTTTACCTTCATTGATGGTTTCCATCTGAAGATCAAAAATGCTAGTCCCAGAGTGATGATGCATAGTATGTAATAGCATTGCAATCTAAACTTCGAAGTACGATAGCCAGCCATTGCGACGACTAGATCTTCTTCAGCAATATAAAACCGCTGATAAAGTAGAACAGGTTCGTTGTTGGGGAAGAATTTCGAGTGATACTGGGGCTTCAAAAATTCAGAGTGGTAGGACTTTTTGTTCTGCTCTTGCTCTTCTTCTGCCCTAGATTGGTAGTCGTCATTGTTTTCGTCTGTCTCATTACTACTTTGCGACGATCCCGAAGATCTGAGTTCTGTATCATCCTCATCATGAATAGAGGCAGCTTCCAACTCTGCAGGGATTCTGTCCCTCACTGTATATCTCGAGGAGCTGGAAGATGAGTGAGGTGAAGTGGAATATAGCCGGTCTTCACTTTTACGTGATCGTACAGAATACTTTCGATTTGAATTGAGAGTCCTCATGGCGTAGTCGTTTCCGTCTTGTCTTAATGACGTTTTGGAAGATCTCGGTTGAATATGCAGGCGTTCTTGCTCGTAAGTTGGAATAGCATCCCAGTCTACATCGTAATCAGCGTTATCTAGACTTGAAGAGATACCTTCCGCATTCTCTACCTGCTCATCTGTGAAGAACTGGAAGCCTCCACCTCTTGAAGAGCTGGAATGACGAGAGGGAGCCGCACTTAACAACAAAGCATCATTTTCCGATGGCCTTCCACGCCTATCCAGGTTAGTAGAGGAGCCAGCACTGGCTCCATATCCACTGGATTGCAAAGAATGTGGGTGATAAAAGGATACAATAGAACTTGGAACCGTCTCGACAGCAGCACCGGAGTAAGGTTCTGTCATATTCTGTTCTAAGATTGCTGACGAAGTGGTTGTATTAACACTTGATCCGGTCCTTATAGAGGAAAATGACGGTCTCGCTGATTTATTGGCATTGTGTGGTATACCAGTGAATCTACTATCGAACGATGACATCGAATCCCTATTTAGAGGCGCCTTAGCCGACCTTTGTCTTGGAGTTATTCCCGCTTCTTGTATTATAGGGTTTATTATCGAGAAAATGATCAATATGTGTATGTTCTTTATTTTAAGATTATCGCTTGAAGTGAACTTTCATCCTAAAAACCGAAGGAAAGGATATAACGAAAGCGTCCAACAGCAGACAGCGAGCGAAGTGATTTATCTAATTGATGCGTTAGGTAGCTGCACAATTATTCTGATCTCAATCGAATTCTATCCAATTCTCCTAAACCAATCGTAGATGCTTCCAGTTCTAATCTACAAGTCACTGTATATATTGTACGTATATTAAGTGTTTGTTGCTGGAAAAGTTACTTTGAAAACCAATAAGATAAAAAGAGCATGAAATTACGCCATACTCATCAATCATACCACCAAACACCCAGAACAAGCCCTAACAGATTGTTGATAATGACGTTACCAAACTAAATCTAGACAGTTATGTGAAGCACTGTTTCCGCAGCAATTATATATGTCTGATAATATTTAAGAATTATTTTAAACACTTCCAGACAGACATGAAGGTTCCATAACAGCTACAGACGCTACTCAAAGAAAATCAACATTTCTCTGCAAGAAGCAATAATCTACACGAATACCGAGAAGAGCTCGACATGTGGATTGACTAACCTTACACATCGTTGCGTCTCATTCAATGAATTGACAATTCGGGAACTGAAATCGTGTCTTGTCCTCTGTCGTTTTAATTTCTTTTTCATATTTGAAAATTTTCAAAAATTGAAGCGATGCGATGAGATGAGATGAGATGAGATTAGGTTTGAATACCTGGAAGTGAATTATGAATGCTGATTTAAAGCGTGTTGTAAGTTATCCTTTTGGATGATAGAACAAGTGCAACTATTCAAATACTAGTAAGAACAATCCGAGTCCATCTACGTACAGGAGTTCGTGTCATATACCGCATATTGTATATTTCACCAAACCATTATTATTTTGTGCTTTCTGTTGATTTATATTAGTTTCCCACTCAACAACAACTTGGAAACGATAGCTTCGACATTTAGCAGGTCACTTCAATAAAACAGAGAAGCATATACAGGATTGATCCAAAAAGTTCAATACAGAGTGTTCTCTTTGGTACAGGTGTTTAGCAAGTATCGATTTAATCAGATATGGACGCTGCACACAACAAGAGAAAGAGAGACGAGGAGTCTCCTTTAGTCAGACAGGATGCTACCGAAGCTCCAACCAAATCCACACTTAGTAAATCTGAGGAAATCTCTTTCCCAAGAGGTGGTTCTTCGGCTTTGTCTCCGTTAGAAGTTAAGCAAGTTGCAAATGAAGTTGTAGCAGATGTTCTATTCGGTAAAGATGACTCCACAGCTGTGGCAGAGGGACCAAAGACCAAGAAGAAGAAGAAAACCAAGAAGAGTGCTGATGGCACCGCTTCCGATGATGAAGAAGAGAAGGAGGACAAAACTGATCTAGTTGAACATTTCGGCATGAAACAAATGACCAAGGGAACTATTGTCTTGGGTCAAATTCATACTATTAACAAGCACGACTTGAAGATAGTTTTAGTTGATGGTTTACACGGTTATGTCTCATTAACGGATATCTCTGAACAAATGACCAGTGCTTTGGAAAAGTTGGACGAAGAAATGGAAAGCGCCGACGAAAAAGATGAGAACTCTGAATACGAATCATCCGATGATGAGAGTGCCGTAGCCGCTCCCAAAGAACTGCCTGATTTGAATAAGTATTTCAAAGTGGGCCAATGGTTGAGATGTGTTGTTCAAAACAACACCGCTTTGGAATCAAAAAAGAACAAGAAACTGGAATTATCCATCGAACCATCCGCAGTAAATGTATTAGAAGACGATGATTTTGCTAAGCATTGTTCAGTTCAATGTTCGGTGAAAAGTATAGAAGATCATGGGGCCGTTCTTGATCTTGGTTTAGATAATTTAACCGGTTTCATTTCAAAAAAGGACCTACCTGCGTTCGAATCGCTGCTGCCTGGGATGGTTTTCCTGGCCACAGTGTCTAAAAGATCAGGCAGAACAGTAAATGTAAATCTCGATCTTGCCAGTAAGAGCACCAAGGTCGAAAAGATTTCATCTATTGATGCTATCTTGCCGGGTCAATCAATCGATTTCCTAACACAAACTGTCACGAATCATGGTGTAATCGGTAAGGCGTTTGGATTAATCACTGCATTTTTACCACTACCTCATTCTAATCGTTTCACCGTTGAGGAGTTGAAGCACGCTTACTCAATTGGTAACCTGGTAAACGCTAGGATTTTAGCCACCACGACATTGAAAAACGGTGATAAGGTCGCAGTTGTTTCTACACAACCACACATTCTGTCGTTGAGTCCAAAACTACAGGAAACCGAGGCCTTGGAGTCATTCTCTGTTGGATATACATTTGACTCATGTACTGTGAAAGGCAGAGACAGTCAATTTTTCTACGTTTCAATCAACAACGAACAAGTTGGACAGATCCATTTATCCAAGGCCGGGGAAACTGAACCAACTGGAACTGTGAAGGCAAGAGTTTTGGGTTATAACAATGTGGACAATCTTTACACTTTGACTTCAGATCCAACCTCAATCAACTTCAAGTACTTACATTCATCGGATATCCCTGCAGGCGAAGTGTTGAGTGCCTGTGAAATCGTTACAGTTTCAGAAAAGGGTATTGAACTAAAAATTTTCAATGGTCAATTCAAAGCATTTGTTCCACCATTCCATATCTCTGACACAAGACTTGTGTATCCGGAGAGAAAATTCAAGATTGGCTCAAAAGTTAAAGGTAGAGCTTTGAGTGTCGATGCGTTAGGTCGTGTTACCGTAACACTCAAAAAGTCTTTTGTGAATGTCGATGAAGAATCTATGACTTTAGTTACTAAGAAAGAAGACGTTTTATCAGTTGAGGAGGGAGAACTAAAAACTGTTGGTACCGTTGAAATTTTCAAACCAAATGGATGTGTTATCTCATTTTTCAATAACATCAAAGCTTTCATTCCAAATAAAGAGATCTCTGAAGCTTTCGTCAAGAAAGCTCAAGAACATCTAAGACTGGGTCAAACAGTTTTGGTGAAAATCCTAAATCATGACTTCGAGAGAAACAGAATCATCGCTTCCTGTAAAATTTCAGCAGAATCATCATCTAAGCAAAAGACAGCAATTGAATCCTTGATCGTTGGTAAATCCATCATTGATGCAATTGTCATCGAAAAAACTAAAGACTCCGTCATTGTAGAATCCAAGGATTCAGGCTTACGTGGTGTCATTTATACTGGCCATTTGTCAGATGACAGAATTGAACAAAACAGAGCAGCTCAAAAGAAATTAAAGATTCACTCTGAAGTGAGAGGTTTAATTCTGGACAAGGATACTAGAACTCATGTTTTCAACATGTCTTGTAAGAAATCTCTAATCAAGGACGCCGAAAATAACACCCTACCTTTGAGTTACTCTGACATCAAGCTCAAAGAGAAATCAGAACCATTGCACGGTTATGTCAAATCGGTTTCCGATCGTGGTGTGTTTGTTGCATTCAATGGTAAGTTCGTTGGTTTGGTTTTACCAAGTTATGCCGCAGAAACAAGAGACATTGATATCCACAAGAAGTACTATGTCAACCAATCTGTTACAGTGTATCTACTGAGAACTGACGAGGAGCATGAAAGATTTTTGCTTACGGTTTTCAAACCAAAAGCTGATACCAAGAAAAATAACTCAGCGGTAAGTAATCCAGTCGACAAGTCAATCAAAGATTTGTCTGAATTCACAATTGGTAAAGTCACTCAAGCTTCAGTCACTTCAGTGAAGAGAAACCAGCTAAATGTTACATTGGCAGATAACTTGCATGGACGTATCAGCATATCAGAGGTATTTGACAAGTTTGAGGATATTAGGCAACAAAAAGCGCCTTTGAGTGTATACAAGAAGAATGACATTATTTCTGTGAAGGTTATCGGATTCCACGATATCAAGAGCCGTAAATTCTTGCCGATTTCTCATACAACATCAAAGAGTCATTTGATCGAATTAACTGCTAAGCCTTCTTCGTTGACCGCTCCAGTTTCCGAGAAAAAGCTGCAAGACTTTTCTGCCGAGCAATCTGTGTTTGGTTTCATCAACAATTATAGCAACGACACTGCATGGTTGACTATCACTCCGACTGTTAAGGCCAAACTGCCAATATTTGAGATTTCAGACGAAGGGAATGACTTCTTCTTGCCAATCGAAGAAAAATATCCTATTGGTACCGCTTTGAAAGTCACAGTCAAATCAATTGATAGCGAACATGATTCACTTGTTGTTACAGGTAGATCACATACAATTTCATCCATCTCAGAAATTAAAGAGGGCGACGTCCTACCTGCTAGAGTTATATCTGTTCAAGATACTTATGTCCTTTTGTCTTTGGGCAAAGACGTCACAGGTGTATCTTTCATAACAGACGCTTTGGACGATTATTCTAGATCGCTAAAGGATGTATACGACCCAAAGAAGAAGAGCATTGTTTCTGCAACTGTTTTGAATGTCGATGTTGAAAATAAGAAGATTAATCTATCTTTACGCTCGTCATCTCCAAAGGACCGTACTTTGATATCATCTTCCGACCTAAAGAGAGGTGATGTTGTACGTGGGTTTGTGAAGTCTATTACTGACAAGGGTATCTTCGTCAGTTTAAGTAGTGTGCTACAAGCATTTGTACCAGTCTCAAAGCTTACAGATGCTTTCATTAAAGATTGGAAGAAGTTCTTCAAGAGAGGTCAAAACGTCATTGGTAAAGTCGTCAATTGTGAAAGTGACTCCCGTGTCTTATTAACTTTGAAAGAGTCTGAAGTCAACGGTGAATTAAATGTTTTGAAATCCTACTCTGATATTAAGGTTGGTGACATTTTCCAAGGGTCCGTCAAGAACCTGACTGAATTCGGTGTTTTTGTAAAATTAGACGGTACTGTTAATGTTACTGGTTTGGCCCATAAGACCGAAGTTGCCGATGCCAAATTAGACGATTTGCAAAATCTCTTCGGGGAAGGTGACAAGGTGAAAGCCATAGTTTTAAAAACGAACCCAGAGAAGAAGCAAATCTCTCTTGGGTTGAAGGCCTCGTACTTCACTAATGGGGGCTCTGATGCTCAAGAAGATGAAGATGAAGAAGAAGAGGAAGACGTAGAAGAAGAAGAAGAAAATGTAGATGAGCTCCATTCTGGTGTCGACGTCGAACAAAAGGACAACGGGATTTTGTCTAAACAAGAAGATGATGATGATGAAATCATGGACGATGCTGAATTTATCGATTCTGATGCAGAGATCGACGAGAATGCTGAAGGCAGGAAGTATGCTCCTGCAAGTGCCAACGGTTTGTCTTTGAGTACAGGGTTTGATTGGACTGCAAGTATTCTTGACCAAGCGCAAGACGAAGAAAACTCTTCAGACGAAGACGAAGACTTTACCAAGTCTAAGAAACAAATGAAGAGAAAGGCTCATTTGGTTCAGGACAAGACCATTGACATTAACACCAGAATTCCAGAATCTGTAGGTGACTTCGAGCGTTTAATCATGGGTAATCCAAACTCATCAGTTGTATGGATGAACTACATGGCCTTCCATTTGCAATTGAGTGAAGTCGAAAAAGCCCGTGAGATCGTTGACCGTGCGCTTAAGACAATAAACTTCAGAGAAGAGGCAGAAAAGCTAAACATATGGATTGCTTCTCTCAATTTGGAGAATACCTTCGGTACAGAAGAAACGCTTGAAGACGTTTTTACCAAAGCATGCCAATACATGGACTCGTTTGTGATGCACATGAAGTTATTGTCAATCTATCAAATGAGTGGAAAACTCGAAAAAGCCAAGGATCTTTTCAGGACAACTGCAAAGAAATTCGGAAGTGAAAAGGTTTCTGTTTGGGTCACCTGGGGAGAGTTTTTGATTGACAATAAGTTGATTGACGAAGCACATGAAGTTTTAGGAAAGGCTCTCAAGGCTTTACCAAAACGTGACCACATCGAAGTTGTCAGGAAATTCGCTCAGCTTGAGTTTGGCAAGGGTGACCCAGAACAAGGTCGCTCGTTATTCGAAGGTCTCCTAGCGGATGCCCCTAAGAGAGTCGATTTATGGAATGTCTACATTGACCAAGAAATGAAACATGGTGAAAAAACTAAGGTTGAAGACCTCTTCGAAAGAGTTCTAACAAAGAAGATTACCAGGAAACAAGCTAAATTCTTTTTCAACAAATGGTTACAATTTGAAGAACAGAAGGACGACCAAAAATTGGTCCAATATGTTAAATCAAAGGCCGCTGAGTATGTTAAAAAGAACAAATCTGCTGATGATGATTAGAAATGTTAGGCAATTCGCCTAGTTTCTTCTAAAGACATTCTTGTATAATAGTAAAAATGAGAATCGCAGTCTGGAATACAAATTTTTGGTTGTTGAATAATTTGTTCCGGATTGCGCATTGAACATAATTTTTATAAACTTCAAAATTTGTATATTTAAAAAATGCGAACATAACTACTTTGATGAATAGCCCATAAAATGACACAAAAGGGTTAAGCAGTATAACAGCCATGCGAGACTCATCAGCAGCTGCATACGGCAATCGAAAGCTATTGATAATATCGTTGGTGATAACACTGTGGTCCTGGTTTTCAAGAAAACCAACTAAAAGCAATAATATCATCAATGACAGTTTAGAATCATACAAAATTTGTGTGAACAACAATATTCCAGAGAAACAATGCTTAGACTATTTCAAGATCCATACCCTTGAAAGAGCGAGTACGAATTTCTCCAAGGAAGACTTTGCAAAAATTTGCGCCTGCTATGAACAGCAACAGGAAGACATGTCTCTTACTCAGGTAGAAAACATAGATCAAAATATTCACGATTTTAAAGATTGTTTTAATAGTCAATTGATGACCCCAGAAATAAGAAGTAATTTTACCTGGCAGTACCCAGTGGTCATGGGGCTAGCTGTGCTAGGTTGGGGGGTATTCAAGACAAAAGCTTGGAAAAGTGAATACGAAGGAGAAAATGATGGGCTTGGAAGCTTCGCAGTAGACGTTAAACAGATGATCGATGATGTGAAAATAAAACAAACGATAATGACAGAACTGTTGAATAGAACCAACCAAAAAATTTTCGAACTTGAATACGACAGTGAAGTCTGGGAGAAAATACAAGAGCTAGAACAGATTCAAACGAGGCTACAATTGCTGTTGGATCAAACTAAAAGGGAGTCAAATTTTGAATTATCGAAAATCAACAACAATTTAAGGTCTTTGACTGCAGTTGAGAGAAAGGAGCCTAAGTGGCCATTTGTTATTGAAGAGAAAGAAAAAGGGCTTCTATTCGATATGACTACAAAGAAAGGCTTAGATCAATGGAAAACTTATGTAAGTAAAAGTGATGTCAAAGAAAAATTGGAAACGACGCAGCTGCCACAGCTCACACCCCTTTCATATTCTCCGATTTCTCCAGACTTAAGTAAGGTCAATCTCTTTGATAAGAATGGGAAACCCTACCGAAGAGTATTTTTACCAGGAACTGGTTGGGTTGCAAGAGACACATGCATCCAAATAATGAAAGATGCTAGCAGCCCAAATATCGATCAAAATAAAAATTCTATCACTTATTAAGGTATATATATATACAGGAAATTATTGATTAACTATGTAAAAACAAATGCAAATTAAGTCAAACGCTTATTTTTTTTTCTAGTATCGGTACTCACAGGCCCAAATTGAAGCTTCGAAATGAGTGAAATATTTACCTATTCATCCCCGTCTTCATAGAAATCGATCAACAAAGACGGTTTGAATGGCCAAAGTGCAAAAACCTTAGCAACCTCATTAACCTCCAAATATGTCATTTCATAAGGTTTTTTTTTTAGCAAGACAGGATCCAAATTTGAAATGAACCAATCATGTGCACCATGCCCTAGTATTTCAATCATTTCTTCAATAGGCTGAGACTTGAGAACCATCAATTTTTGTGTTACAAAATCCCAATTATCTAAATCGACGTCGTGATCTCTTGGATTCACCTCTACGAGTGAAAGGTCATCCGGGCTATTACCGTCCGTAGGAATTATGACTGGGTCGAACTTCTGCAAACATTCTGGGGTGAACTTGCTCATCGAGTTTTCTGAGGTGGCTATAAGCTTCGTATCCGTGGCCAGTTCGGACAAAAGAGTTAGTCTGTTTCTGTCCTTAGTCGCAAATGGCGCAAACAATTTTCTAGCAGTTTGCTGCGGTATCCAAACTAACATCTTAACGAGTCCAAACCTTTGCATCCAATTTTTGTTGGCTACGCACTGTAAGTACTGGACGTATAGTTGTTCACCTTTCTTATTAGTCAAATTGGCAGTGATCAAAAATTCATCGTGAATATGGTCTCGTTTCTGAGTGGTCGGAGTCAACACCTTATCTTCTTTCGTCATCTCTATAAATGTCTCCCACTTGTATGGGTTCTTATCATACACTACCATCGAAGGATGGTCTTTCAAAGTTGCCCTATACATATCCACAAATTTCAATCGATCTTCGAGAAGGACATGCTTTTTTGGGTTCAACCTTTCATTGAGCAGGACTGATTGAATAAGGGGTCCTGCATATATGTCCAGTATCTGTAAATTCTTCGATTTGTAATGTGATTTTAAATCCAACTTGTCGAGTATTCGTGTTATGATTTGGGGATTCTTTTCAAAGTGGCTCCCATAGCTGGCGCGAATGCTATTTGCAAGTGGAAGTACTGTTTTTAACAGTGCACTTTTACTCATGGTGCCCCAGAGTATCTGCAACGGATAAAAGAAGTGGGAGTAGTGATATATTACTTAGCCCCAAAGTCTGATTGGAGCTGCGCAGTATACACACCTACTTCGAGAGTTGATACGAGATCTTTTCAATTTTTCAGTTGATGATTCTATACCACTAAACCATGCTGAAAACTAAAGTATAAAATGTATATGCAGATATTTTTCAAGAATGACATGCATTATGCTTATTAGAGTTTTTCAAATACATTGTTGCTTGTGCCTCCATCATATTTCATCTGATACGCCAATTTATGCGTCCCTGTCGGCTTTCTTATTGGATTCAATGAAGTACCAAAACATCACGTGATCATTAATTACAATTCCCATTTGACAGGGCATGGTTTATGAAAAAAACCGAAATGATGCCGAAATGATCAAACTGGAATAACGATTATACAGAGGTTTATGATACCTATGGTGTCCAGAGCTCTCTATTAGTGGATTCCGACCAGTTGTATCAGCAAAAAAAAAACAGCCTTTATCGAGATTGAAGTGTTATAGAACACAATGGGCCCAATCATCAGAATAAGCAAGCCCAAAAAGCCTGAAGCGGGCGAGGGAAATGAGCCAAAGCTCAAAAAGATCAAGTTAAAGGCTGGAGGTAGCAGTTCCAACAACACCAACGCGAAGCCTTCTCCAAAGATTAGGATTAAACTGGAAAAGCGTGAGGATCAGAGTGACAAAGATGCTAAAAGCAACAACTCCAGCACTTCTAAGGGCTCTTCGCGGCCTATGAAGTTGAAAATAAATCTGAAGAAACGGGATGATGCACATTCGCAGCAGGCCTCACACTCCCAATCTCATCAACAGCAGAGGAAAACCACAAACATCGTCAAGACTCCTAAATTCAGAATCAAGCCTGTACGAGTTCCTGGTGAAGGGTACGATTCTGAGGCAAGTGATATTGAAGACGATCCTTTAATTGAGGAAGGTATAATTCTAAGAGTACTACCAGATCTAAGTGCAGAGTTCGTGAAGAATTCGATCGAGAGTGGCGATTACTCTGGTGTAAGCATAAAATGGAAGGGTGAGAGACATGCAGTTGTCAAAGTCAACGGAGTACAATACGGAGCAGTACTAGTCAATTTACCCAGTATCACCGAGGTGAACAAAAGTGTTGATAGAAAGAACTTACTGAAGACTTTTGATGTAAGTCAAATGTTAATATGTGTTCAAACAGTAAGCAAAGAGGAAGAAGTGTTTTCCTTGAAAGTGAGTGATACGGAAGATCTTACCAAAAAGCATTTCGATGAGTATAAAGATGAAATAGCAGAACAAAGGAAAGAGCAGCTCAGAGGGCATAACGGCGGCCCCTTAACCGATGCTGAGAGCAAGAACATAGACCAAATAATAAACAAAGGATACGACTACAAGCACGGTATTACACCTCCTTTGTACAACGCTCGTAACCGTAGATTTAGGAATAAGATGGGTCCCACAGCGTTTGACTACGTGGAACGTACAGTTGAAAAACTGTTAAAGTTGGATGCTGAAGCTGAGGAGTTTGATTACGAATTGGTGAACGAGGATGCAATTCAGCAACAAAGGTCTACCAGTGCTGCAGATCTCGCGCACTATCAAAAAGCGGATGAACCGTCTGACGAAAAACCTTCTGCTGCGTACGGTGCCGAAACTAAGCCAATACACGGTGTAGCTGAAGAGGACGAGGAAGAGGATCACGAAGAGGACCTTGAGTTAGAGTTGGAGCAAGCATTGCAAGTGGAAACCATGCCTGGTGCAGGACGCGGTTCCGCTATACCGGCAGTCGCAGGGACAGGAGTTACCGCCAATGCCAACGGTGCCACAAGACAGGGGCAACTACCACTGCTTGAAGAGACAGGAGATGACGTCGAACAGGACAACGGGGACGATGACGAGGAAGAAGATGAAGATGAAGACGAAGACGAGGAGGAAGAAGAAGAAGAGGAAGAAGAAGAGGAGGAAGAGGAAGAAGGCGAAGAAGGAGACGAAGAAGCTGATAACGGAGGATCATCGAGATCAACGGCAACGGCAACAACCAAGTCACGTGTTGGTGGTGTCGGTGGTATCAACGAAGAAGAACAGCACAGAGAGCTATTACTTGACGAATTAAGGGAACTACAAAGCACTTTGGAAATGAACCGGGCCAAGGCCAGCAGAACTACAAATCCATTGTTGAAGACCAGGTTCTTGGAGAGCATCAAGAAGCTAGAAAAAGAGGCCGAATTGAAACGAAAGCAACTTGGAGGAGAACCAGTGGGGTCCGGTGACGCAAACAACCTACCGAATGGTCCCGAGGATGTGTCAGATCCTGAATCTGGTACCTTGTTCAACCAGAGCGGTACAGGAAGCAATGGAACCACGTCCATCGCTGCTGAACCCTCATCGGGCTCCAAGAACATCGGTTCAGCATCACATCTGCGAACCAGTGCCGGCAACGGCGAAGCCGTTGGTGGAATAGAGAAAGCTGGAAGCAGAGGCGGCCCAGGTGCCGAATACGACGATGACGATGAAGATGACGAAGAAGAGGAAGAGGAAGAAGACGAGGAAGAAGAGGAAGAGGAAGAGGAAGAGCAAGAAGACGAACAAGAGCTAGGACAAGATCCGGATCCGAAGGTAGCTCAAGGGCAAGAGGCCATACAGGGCGCTGAAGAACTCGACCAAGAGGATATGGACATGATGCTCCTTTTCGGTGCGGACAACGACTAATCGACTAATCGACTAAGGAAAAAAAATCGCCGAAATCAAAAAAAAAAAAAAAAGCCAAGTACATTAAAATAAGAGATTGCACACACGGTACATGGTGTGTAAGTTCGAGAGAAGAAAACTCGATCTGGGTAGAATGTCGACCCAAAGCAAAGGCGGAGATCCGTCCGAATTGTCGGAGCAAGTGTAGAAAAGTGTTAGCATGGATTAAATAGCATACAAATCGATAGTATAGTGAGATTGTATCATAAAAAAGAACAAGAGAGAAAACTAGGGCGAGCTGTTATGGCAAGCAGTTGCACCACCTGCACCTTCAGCAAGGGCAACGTGATGAAGATACGATCAATCGCTGGCCCCGCTTACGGGTTGCTCAGGCCAGAGAAAGGTTGGTAATCTGACAATCAATCACACAACGAGGCAGTAAAAACGATACAATAACCTGTGTGCACCTAAAAAAGAACGCACTACCGTCCCGTTTCTTTTCGTTGCTGCGAGCGGCTGAAAGCAGAAGAAGAAAGGAAGCAAGTGAGAACATGAGGCAGGCCCGCACCGTACGTTAGAGCACATTGCGCATCCCGAAATCCCCCCCCCCCCCCAACAAGCACGCCCACAACACCGACGAGGAATCTCGTCAAATACTCGCTACCGGAAACTGGAGTTGTATAAGCATTTGCAATGCCAAAAATGAAAAAAAAAATAAGAGACAAGACAAAGAATAGAGAAGGAAAACGACAATGAGAAATATAACTAACTACCACCAAGCACGAAGCGTACGCTTCGTGCTCGTCTATATTTCATGTAGCTGAAACCGAAATCGAAATCGAAATCGAAATCGAAATCGAAACCGAAACCTACTCACAAAGATTAGCTACATCCTTGCACGAGAAAACCCCCACCGTAACGTGCTCGGGGCCAGCCCTCGTACAGTACCCATATACTGCCCGTATTGTCCACACCGAAATGAGATCAACCTGCCTTTCTTTTCGAATTCCCAATTTCCTAATTTCCCCTTCTCTTCCATTTCCTATCTGGTGCACATACATCATACATGCCACATACCACAGAAGCCCAACACACGTAGCAAAAAGAAAACCCTAGCGACGTTCTCTGATTCCCAGTTCCGAGACAAACCCAGGGTCGGCGAATGGGTATTTAATATATACGTGTATATACACGTATATACACGTATATATCTCTATCTCTCTGTATCTCTGTGTCTCTCTGTCTTCTTCCTACTGCCTACACTAGTGAACCAAATTCAACTAACTAGGCTTTGTTTCGTTGCGCTAGGCAACAAGTGTAGAAAAACAGAACACACAGAAACACGGTTGAAAAGAAAAAAAAGAATAGCTCATGGAATTCGTAACCTTGTAGAGAGAACACAACCAGAGTTCCGTACGGTTGCGGTTTTCGATTATGGTTCTGGTTTCTAGATAGAGAGACCTAATCTTAATCACGCATCTGTTTCTGTTCTGTATGTGGCCGCACGGTCCCTTGCTAACGAAACCCAGCGACACAGAATTTCTGTTGAAACTGGAATCGGGGTTTCTGTGATGTCCGTCTGACAGATTGCAACGCTGTTGCGCGCAGGACATGCTGCGCCCGTAGAACCTCTACATATCCCTGAAATTAATTAGTTCTATATATACCTGGGCCTTGTAGACCGGGTCTGCGTTGAGGAACGGGTCTGCCTTGATCGTCCCCTACCGAGTGACCCTAGCACACAAAACACAACGCAATGGCGACAGCGACCACGAAACATGCAAACGGCGTGCCGTTTGCATGTTTCAGTCTCTGTCTTCAGGCACAGGTGCCAGTGCCAGTGCCAGTGCCGGTGCCAGAAACTCGCACAATTCACCAATCGATGAGAAATCAGAAATCACAAATGATGCTTACAGAAGCAAAATCGTTGATTGCATCCAGGAAAAAAAAAAAAAAAATTTTTTTGGGTATTCACACCGTAAAACATAAACAAAACAACATAGTAAACGGAAACGGAGAGAGGGAATAAACACAGAAAACAGAAGAACCGTTGTGCATACAGGGTCTGTACGATTTAGCGCAGTTGGTAATTTACAAATTTGGAGCAGGTACGAGACAGTAGTGTCGGCGGCTAAGTTGTATCAACTGAAATTCTAGCACTTGGTTTTGGCGTGCGTGTTTAGAATCGAATTGGTTTCTCGAGTGTTAACAGAAGGAGAAGAGTAGAAGAGCAGAAGCGTCACAGCGATGGATTCAGAGTTCAGTCCTCCCAGGAGGGAATACACGCGTGAGGAGATCAACCGGTGCTACCTGCGGTGGCAGCAGCTTCGTAATGAGCACGGTGCGAACGTCGAGTCTATGAGGGAGTACCAGTACTATACTGCGGTGTTGCGGATGGCGGCCAAACAGCAGCAGCAGCGACAGCAGCAGGAGCCGCAGTTGCATCATGGTACCACAGCGAGAGCCGGTGTGTCAGGTTCGCCGAATGGCGTACCGACTCCGACTTCTTATACTCCTGGCAGTAACCACGTAAATGGGTTTGGCGGAGGGTCAGCAGCCGTAGCGGCTGCTTCAGCGCCAGCATCGGTGCCAGCATCGGTGCCAGTTTCACATATGTCTCCAGGCACACAACCGGCGGGGCTGCAGGCAGCAGCTGCTACAGCAGCTGCTACTCCTGCGAGTATCAATTCTAACTCCAACGAAAATAATGACGCGTCAGCTATGGCCAGTTCGTCGCGCTCTCTGTTTACAGATGAACAGTCGCTGTTGCTAAAGGCACAGATCCAATCTTTGAAGATCATGGCTAACCATATGGCCGTTCCTGCAGAGATAATGATGGTCGTGGACCGGTCATTGACTCACATGCTCGATTTCAAATCCATTCTTCTGGCCCTAAGTGCGGACTTGCAAGCGCACAATGCAGGCCAGCAGTCTCCGCAGCAGCCAGTGGCCCAGCAGCAGCCAGCGGTACATCAGCCAGCGGTACATCAGCCAGCGGTACATCAGTCAGCGGTACATCAGCAGCCAGTGGTCCAGCAGCCACAGCAACAGAAACCTTCGCCTCGAATGACTCAGGGCGCAAAGAAACTCCCAGCACAGATGCCATACCAACAGAAAAAGAATATGGTGGCTTCACCGGCAGCTTCATCACCAGCAGCAACAGCAGCGATGGCGCCAACGCCTCAGCAACAACCGTTCGTGAAAAGTAAGAAACTTTCTCTATCGGTGAATTCTGCGCCAACAGTAGGCCAAATGTCCCCTGCAACTCCAAATACTATGGCAGTTCCATCCCCAGTGGTGGATGCCCCTCGTCCTGCATCTCCACCCATCAAAGACCAGGAGCCCCCCAAACAGGAGCCCCCCGTTCTGCTTTCCACATACAAGAAACAGCACCAGGACATTGAGAAGATCATCGACGTTAATTCACCCCATATCATGGTGGATTGCTTCTCATACCCAGAACACGGCTTATCAAGTTCAAAGCCCGAGACAACATCTATCAACTACATCGATCTCCTCAACCAACAAAATCTATACATTACTCCAAGTCTCTTGCCCGTGGGTTTAGATCCTCGTTCAGCAATGGAGACCTACCAAACGCATATCGCTTTGGATTTGGATACCTCACTGGACTTTTGCTTACAGCAACTCTTGGATTCCGAGATTGAAGCGAAGGAAAAGAAGGATTTGATCATGGACTACAATGCAATGCAACTACTTCCATTACAAAAGGCAGTCAGAGGGTATCTCTTGTCATTCGAATGGTATCAGAGTACGCTTCTCACCAACATTCACCCTAACTTCTTATCCAAAAATCGTAGTTTAAACTTGCAGGACGCTTTGTTGACTAGAGATTTGTTCAAGTTACGCGAATTGCAACAGTTCGAGAAGCAGCAGCTGGAAAGATCTTCCAAATTGAATTCCATCTTGGGTAGTTGCAAGTCAATTCACGAAACAAAGATTGATAAGAAAGCTCAGCGTGTCAAGTTAGGTCACAGGTTGATAAACTTGCACGCAAACTTGGAAAAGGAAGAGCAGAAAAGAGTTGAAAGAAACGCCAAACAACGTTTGCAAGCGTTGAAAGCTAACGATGAAGAAGCATATATCAAGTTGCTAGACCAAACAAAGGACACTAGAATCACGCATTTGTTGAAACAGACAAATACTTTCTTGGACTCGTTGACAAAAGCTGTTAAAGATCAACAGTCTTTCACAAAGGACAAGATCGACTCTCATATTGACAGCAAAGAAAAACCCGAAGAAATCAACGGAGATAATGACGGTTCTGACTCTGATGATGATATAGAACGTGAAAGAATTGATTATTACGAAGTTGCCCATAGCATCAAGGAAGAAGTGAAGCAGCAACCATCCATTCTTGTAGGTGGTACATTGAAGGAATACCAAGTCAAGGGTCTACAATGGATGGTTTCTCTTTTCAACAATCATTTAAACGGTATTTTGGCCGATGAGATGGGCCTAGGTAAGACCATTCAAACCATATCCCTTTTAACTTACTTGTATGAGGTGAAAGAAGTGCATGGTCCATTTTTAGTCATCGTTCCGTTATCTACGTTGACCAACTGGAACGCAGAATTCGATAAGTGGGCTCCTAAACTAAAGAAAATCGCTTTCAAGGGTCCACCGATGGAACGTAAACCAAAACAGGCTGCTATCAGAAATCGTGAATTCGATGTCGTCTTGACCACTTTCGAATATATCATCAAAGAACGTCCTTTACTTTCCAAGATCAAGTGGGTTCATACAATCATCGATGAAGGTCATAGAATGAAGAACGCTCAATCGAAGCTTTCCTTAACTTTAAACACATACTACCACTCAGATTATCGTTTGATTTTGACCGGTACTCCGTTACAAAACAATCTACCAGAACTTTGGGCTCTTTTAAATTTCGTCCTACCTAAAATTTTCAACTCTGTCAAGTCTTTCGATGAATGGTTCAATACACCTTTTGCAAACACGGGTGGTCAAGATAAAATAGCATTAAGTGAAGAAGAAACGTTATTGGTCATCAGGAGATTGCACAAAGTGTTAAGACCCTTCTTACTACGTCGTTTGAAAAAGGACGTTGAAAAAGATCTTCCGGATAAAGTTGAAAAGGTTCTCAAATGTAAAATGAGTGCTTTGCAACACAAACTATATCAACAAATGTTGAAGCACCGTAGGTTGTTCATTTTCGATGATTCGAGCAACCAGAAGTTTTCCAGTTCCAGAGGGTTTAACAATCAAATCATGCAACTTAGAAAGATTTGTAATCATCCTTTCGTGTTCGAAGAAGTGGAGGATCAAATCAATCCTGCGAGAGAAACAAGCGACGTACTTTGGAGAACTGCTGGTAAGTTCGAATTACTAGAGCGTATTTTACCGAAGTTCAAAGCTACTGGCCATAGAGTCTTGATTTTCTTCCAAATGACACAAGTGATGGACATCATGGAGGATTTCTTGAGACATCTTGATATGAAGTATTTAAGATTGGATGGTCACACCAAGTCAGATGATCGTACCCTCTTGTTGAACACGTTCAACGCCCCAAACTCCGAATATTTCTGTTTCCTCTTGTCCACTAGAGCAGGTGGTTTAGGTTTGAATTTACAGACTGCAGATACTGTTATAATCTTTGACACCGATTGGAACCCACATCAAGATTTGCAAGCACAGGACAGAGCTCATAGAATTGGACAAAAGAATGAGGTTCGTATTTTGAGATTAATCACTGACAATTCAGTTGAAGAAGCAATTCTTGAGAAGGCTCACGCTAAACTAGATATTGACGGTAAAGTTATTCAAGCCGGTAAATTTGATAACAAATCCACTGCTGAAGAACAGGAAGCCCTATTAAGGTCTTTACTTGAAGCCGAAGAAGAAGAGAGAAAGAGGCGTGAGCTCGGTATCGAGGAAGAGGAACAACTTGATGATAGCGAACTTAACGAGATTTTGGCCAGAAATGAGGGTGAGATCAAGGTTTTCCAAGATTTGGATGCCCAAAGGATCAGGACACAGATGGAAAGCGGTATCACGAATAGACTCATGGAGAACTCAGAACTTCCTGAATGTTACAATGTTGACATTGATGCAAAGCTCGCTGAAGAGGAGAAGCAAAATGTGTTTGTCGGAGGTAGAGGCAATAGGGAAAGAAGAACTGCCCTGTACTCTGACGAGTTATCAGAAGAACAATGGTTGAGACAATTTGAAGTTAGCGACAACGATGACGAAGACGATGAAGATGGTGGTCGGAAGAGAAGAAGAAGAAGGACAGAGAATAATGCTAAGAGAGCTAAGCTGGAGCTGCCTGACGAACTTGACGGTCCAGCTACTGGTACGGAAAACACACCTGTTCCTGACCCACAAGAGTCAAATGGAAACTCAGCTCCACCTGGTACTGGGGCAGGAAAAACTTCTGTCAAGACTGCCAAAAAGACCAGCAAAGGTAGGAAGAAAACATCAAGTACTGTCCGTAAGAACGGTAGAAACTACCTACGTTCATCCGACAGCCTAAACAAGTCATTGAAAGAAAGACAAGAAATCAGTCAACAAGCTCGCACACTGTATGACTACGCTGTGTATTATAGAAATGCGGATGATAGAAGACTTTCTGACATTTTCTTGGTGAAGCCGTCCAAGAGGCTCTATCCGGACTACTACTTGTTAATCAAGTACCCTGCTGCGTTCGAAAATGTAATGAAGCACATCGACTTGAATTTGTACGATTCTTTGAAGCAGGTCGTTGAAGACTTCCACCTAATTTTTGCCAATGCTAGAATATACAATACAGAAGACTCGATTATTTACAAAGATTCGCTGGAGTTGGAAGATGCGGTCATTACTAAGTGGAAAGAAATGACAAATGAGACTGAAGAAATAGATTTCAGCGAATTCGATGAAGGGTACGCTACTCCACCTTTGATTCAGCCATCTACACCTGCATAGTGTTTTTTAGAAAGAGATCACGGAGACTACTTTACATAGACTAATTTTTTTATGTATAGCCTGATTAAACACTAATCTATAATGTAATCATAATAAAGAAAATAATAATAACAATGGCACTGGCAATAAATACCTAGTTAGGCGCCTAAAACGTTCACAGTCGCGGCGATCCTCTTTCGGTAAAATCCAACTTTATTCGAGATATAAAACAAATATCCCACGATTACGTGGCTGATGATTTTCGATATATATTGTTAGATTTTCTTTCCTATCACAAGAAGCTTCTATGGCCAAGTTGGTAAGGCGCCACACTAGTAATGTGGAGATCATCAGTTCGACTCTGGTTGGAAGCATTCTTTTTTGAACTCGAAGCCACGCTGCTGATACTTTGTCGACGCTACACAAGTTGGCATATTCCGCAAGTTGTTATCACTCGAATCCGATCATCAGCACTGCTGTTTTTTTTACGTTGTATATGAACTAAATACCTGTATACGTGTGTTCCTCTGAAAGTCCACCTTTAGATGGAAAAAGTAGATCCTATCGAAGGAATTATTTATTCACCACGGTAAATGTGGAAAGGAGAAGCTTGGTTGGTAGCAAACACCAGCACGTCAGCAATAACGGTGTTGGGCTTTCTTGAAGTGGCGTACACAATCAAGTCCGCAATGTCGTCGGCCAAAAGAGGGGTAGTACCTTTGTAAACTGAGCTCGCACGTTCTGCATCACCCTTATATCTGACAAGGGAAAATTCAGTTTCGACGTTACCTGGTGCAATTTCCACCACTCTGATGTTGGTGCTGATCAATTCTTTCCTCAAAGACTGTGTGAATGCTCTAACGGCATGCTTGGAAGCACAGTAGATAGCACCGGTAGGATATGCTTCTCTACCAGCAACAGAACCCAAGTTAACAATGTCTCCCGAGTTCTTTGCCTTGAATATAGGTAGGACCGCTTGCGTGACATTGATTAACGCAATGACGTTGGTATCAAGCATACCTCTGATGTCTTCAGCATTGATGGTACCAACAACGTCAGACCCCAAAGCTTTGCCCGCATTGTTGATCAAAATGTCGATATCCTTGAACTCTTCTGGCAAGTTGTCAATGAATGGCTGAATCTTTTCAGTTTCAGTAACGTCCAATTGACCAATGTACACTTTAGCCTGAGGGTACTCACCGTTGATTTTTTCCTTCAATTCCTCCAACTTAGCCAATCTTCTTGCGGCCAAAATCAACTTGACATTACCGTTAGCTGCATCAAGGTATTCCAAAGCAGTAGCTTGACCAATACCTGCAGAGGCACCAGTAATGAAAATAGTCTTGTTTTGCAATCTTTCAGCGGCCTTTCTACCTTGAGACATGATGAACAGTGTTTTTAATGTGTTATAATACTATAATGGTGGACGCTTCCTGCAAACTCGAGGTTATGCAGCTTCAATTCCTCATTGTATCAACTAAGGTTACGACTAATTGCTGCGAATACATTATTTTTTTTTACCTTCATTTTATATACTCAGGATATGGAATAACATTCATGTGGAAATAAAAAAAGTCCGTCGCTTCAAGCCTTAATGATTAGCATATCTGCTTTCAGTCATTTTTCTACCGAATTCGACTCTCGCTTCGTCTAATTTGCTTCCAGCTGACCGCGCAATTCCGATTACTCAATGGTGGGACCCCTAGGCCACCTTTATCGTAACGCACATTTCCCTACAGCTCGCATTTCCAAAGCGCACTAATTAAACCTACATTCTAAGTCATTTGGCAGTCTTCACTATCTGGTAAAGAAAAAAAAAGTGGGATTCGACCGCCGCCTGAAACGCCGCCAAAATGCGACCGATACGAGCAGTTCCAATGGCAACCAACAAACCCAAAGAGAAAGACTCGAGACGTGAAGCTTGTGAATTGCGACTTGGACTTGGACTTCGGCTTCAATTTCAAAAGCGTATCTCTACTGCTTATCTCAGTTTGTGAGTAGCGATAATACCCCCAAAAGGGAAATCCGAAGGAAAAAAAAAATTTGGCAGAAAGCTAAACTGTGAGGATTTGATCTTTCTATTCAATAAAAAATTATGGACAAAACCGGAGTCGAACCGATGACCTCATCCTTGCAAGGGATGCGCGCTACCAACTGCGCCATTTGCCCAGATATGTTATGTGAAGCTGTCTCTGGAAGCCATAGGATGCTACATACGTCACGAGGTGTTCCACACACACAGGCTTATGGCATCTCTCTATTTTCTTCCTTGTCACTAGATGAAAGAAAATTGCAGATTGAAAAATAATTTCAATAATTTCCAAGATTTTGATATTTGAAATCTGTTCTGAGCTATAAGAAAGTGAACGGTTAGTTGTTGAGGTTGAGTTTATTCTTAGTTGGCTGGTTCTCTGATTTTCAAATTCGGGGCACACGTACACATATTACACACATTGATCACTGCTATGCCTTTGAACAACGTTAGAAGACCAGATTTGGTCGCTACTTACAACCACGTACCGGCTCCAAAGGGTTTATACAGCTCTTCTGCATCTCAAGGTGTGTTGAGCCAGTCGATGCCCATGGCTGCTATGTTCATGAAGAACAAGTTCCTTGCATGGTTTGCTGTTTTGACCACATGGCACGCGTTCCTTACTTCCCACCCAGACCCTGCCAATCCAACGGATTCTCCATTGATGAAGATCGGTATGGCTGTTGTCGCTGTTGGTATGAACTACATGGGATTGTTCCTTCCAGGCGTGCAAGCTCCAGCTGCAATTGCTTCTAAAGCTGCATCCACTGCAGCAGCAGTGGCTGCCGACACAGCTACCGCTTAGTTCTATCTGCAGTTGGAACGGGAAACCACACAAGAGAGAAGATAAGGCTGTTTCGTCTATATCCATACATGATATCAGGTATATCTAACGTTGATTAAGCTATGTACGAATTCCCGCGTATCGGGCTTTATTATTATATAACATGTCGTAACTAAACTACTCTCCGATGTCCTCAAACCAATCCTCTGGTCTCTTCTCGATGAATTCCTTCATGATTCTGGTGCAACGTTCGTCATCCACAACCTTCAACTCAACACCTCTTTCCGCCAAGTACTTTTCACCGGGACTCTTGAAGTTCACGTTTTCACCGACAACGACACGGCCAATACCATACAATAGGATCGCACCGGTGCACATGTCACAAGGCGACAGGGTCGTATACATGGTACAATGCTTGTAAACGCTTCCCTTCAATCTACCGACATTCTCCAAAGTGGAAGTCTCACCGTGCAGAGTAGGAGATCCCTTTTGAAATCTCATGTTGTGACCGCTACCAAGAATCTCACCCGTCAAGTTGTCGATCAAGCATCCTCCGATTGGAACACCACCTTCTTTGTTACCAATGGCAGCCTCCTCATAAGCCTTATCCATACCTTTCTTGTCCCATTCAGCCATATTTGGTTTGCTGTTGATTACTTTAATTAGACGCTGTGTTGATAGGCAACTAAATCTGGAGAATGTCCGAAGCTGACATCACAAAGGCATATACCACGTTGTTTTCCCCAAGTGATGAGCTGTTTAGTTTCCACTTTCCATTAATATAGCAGCACTGGCAAAAACCGGCTGCATTAGTTTTCGCAGTTTAACTTTTTCTTTCTCATTTTTGTCAAATTTCGTGCGACATTATCTTAACAACCGGTATCCTGCGAGTTTTTTGCGATATATCCATCCCACATCTTGCGTCTTCTGCTACCCTTGCGTGCGTAACATGCTCTTCTGGTCAAAAAAAACGCCAATCATCGAATGCACCTGCAAAATGTACATTATAGACACAACTATATATAATTTAAGGATTGGACACCAACAGGGCACAACAGGAACAGAGAACTGTATGCCATAACTAGGTCATACCGTCATCAGCCACATCATTTTTTTCAGCTTTGAAGCGGCAAATATACCGTTTGCTATTGCTTCAGCTAAATTTCGAATCGAAATATGCAATATTTCACCGTCTTCGGCGGAAAGAAGGTACTGAAATCAATGTCACCATTTTTGGTTACGCAAGGCAGCTCCATCGTTAGATGTTTAGCCGCGACCAGGGGATTTGTGAGGTTTGCACATAGCGTCAGTGAAAGTAATTCTCATTATGATTCTAATTGGCCCAAAGACAACCAACCGAAATCTCCTTATAGTCTTTTTGAACTTTCGGAGTCGACGTTTAGCAAATCGCTACTAAAGAAACGGTTCCATGAGTTAGCGAGGTTGTACCATCCAGACCACTCCTCCAATAGGACTATATTGCGGGGTAACAACGGTACCGGGCTAACATCTGCAAATATTCACGATAATGTGTTGACGTCGGCGGACAAAAGTGACCGATTCAAGATAATAAAGGAAGCATACGAATTACTAAGGGACCCACAAAGGAAACACCAGTACGATATGATGGGTTTAGGATGGGTTTATGGACCCAAGCAGCTGACCTCTGCCTCCGGTATGGCGAGATATGAGAGACATGAAAAGTTCTACAATGCGGGTACATGGGAAGATTATTCCAATATAAATAAAGCGGACAAGGAAGAAGTAGGCCCACTCTCGATGTTGATTTGGTTCTTTGGTATATTCGCTATCGTAGAACTAACATCTTTATTGAGCCGTTTAGAAGAGAATATCAACAAAAGGGATTTCGCACATGACGAGACAGAAAAAGACTTGACCCTGGCATACATAAACTACGGTTTGGATGAGGACAAATGGTCTAGATTGCGCAGATTCTTATGGTTCAGGACTTTCAGTTTATATAGGTCTAAAGAGGATTTGGACAGAGAAGCCAAACGAAATGAAAAAATGATCAGAGAATTAAAGAAGAAAGAAGAGTTGTGAGCGTGAGCGTGACTGTCAGCATGTTTTGGGCAGAGATCAGACAACGAAGGTGCTTTTTTTCCCTGTCGATTTGATTTCTAGTATATAACTTATTGGCCTAAAATTGCATAAGGTATATACAACAAATAAGGTTTAATATTCAATGATTAAAAAAAACAGAAGAAGATGCGGAGGTTCAAGAAGTCAGCAGACCTGGGATTCGTGAGAATCTGCACACTTGTGGGTTGCTGCTTTCAATTTTCAATTTCAGCTTGTAATTTCAACACTTTCTACATTATTTAGTAAGAAGATATAAAAATCGGAACTTTTTGTAGAACAGCTTCACGGACATATCAACATACAGATAGGTTTATTTACAGAGATAGTCAAGAAGCGATTGCATCGTTCGTTTGAGTAAGCACTGTATCAAAGCAACTAAGCAATGGATTTTTTCAAGCCTGAAAGCGTGTTGAATCTCCAAAACATCAGAGATGAGCTGGTTAAGATGGAGGACACCATTATCTTCAACTTCATTGAAAGATCTCACTTTGCCACATGTTCATCGGTGTACGAGAGAAATGCGCCAGAAATTAAGCTTCCAGATTTTGACGGAAGCTTCCTAGACTGGGCATTGATGAAAATGGAAGTTGTTCACTCTCAGTTGAGAAGATTTGAGTCGCCAGATGAGACTCCCTTCTTTCCTGATAAGATCTTAGAACCGATCATTCCAAGCTTAAACTATCCAAAGATTCTAGCATCATATTCTAACGAAATTAATTACAACGACAAAATAAAGCAGATTTATATCAAAGACATTGTACCATTACTATCCAAGAGAGACATCAACACGTGGGAGAATTTTGGGAGTGTTGCTACAAGGGACATCGAAGCTTTGCAATCATTAAGTAGGAGAATCCATTTCGGTAAGTTCGTGGCCGAAGCTAAATTTCAAAATGAACCAGAAAAATTCACTAAGTTGATTCAAGACAAGGACGTCGATGGGATCGTGGCTGCCATCACCAATTCTGAAGTGGAGGAAAAAATTCTACATCGTTTAAACATCAAAGCTTCCGTTTACGGTGTCGATCCAACTAATGAAAAAGGTGACAGGAAGATCACACCCGAATACCTTGTGAAGATCTACGAAGAGATCGTAATTCCAATTACGAAGGAGGTTGAAGTTGAATATCTTTTGAGAAGACTGGAAGATTCCTAATCAGAATGTGGCAACGCGCGATGTTCACCAGAATAACCCTGGATGTGACGCCGTAATAATACAACTTTAATAAGCTTGGCCTGCTCTTTGGTAGTGAAATGTCTTATGTACAATATAGATAAAGATATAATGGACTGTGAATTCTCTGCAATAATTATTCCAAAGAGAAGTTAGCCCAAAAGTCTCATGGCAGTTTCAAACGTTGCAAAAGTGGCTGCATTTGCTGGTGCAGCTCTCAACATGGTTGGAGCAAAGCCTTTGAATAAACCGATAAAACCTTGCTTGGCTAAAATACTCCTTCCAACAGAAACTATGTTATTGCCGTTTTTGGGTGACTTCAGGTTATCAGTTTGCATAACTGATTTGACAACGTCTAGAGGATACACCATTGTCCATAAAAGAGTACCGGAAGCGGCACCAAACAAGCAGAGTTTCCACGCAGGAATATCTTTACGCTCAATGCCCGATTGCACTTGTTGTCCGACTAGTGCCTCGTACGTCAGAAAGTATACACCACAACCATGCGATTCTCTCAGCATTGTAGGAGTTAGCCCGCGCATTAGTTTACCGTTAGCTTTCAACTTCTTAATGCAATCAATAGGTCCCCTGAATTCTGCATTTGCTCCAGAACCAGTCTGAGTTTGCAATCTGATTCTTATATGCTCAATCGGCGAGGCCAGGAACGAGTTAACAAACCCACCAGAAACACCACAGATATAATACTGTGGCAGAGATAAATACTTGGATTCACCTTCATCCAGGCCATGGAAAAATCTTTTCATGGCCTCGTTTACACCAAATTGCAACGAAACACATGCACCAACACCTATCAAAGGAGTTAATGTACCCTTATAGAACCCCGTTAGCCCTTCATTCTTTATTAAATCTTTGATCACTTTCACAGCATTAGTATTCACTTCACTTGTTTGTAATCGAACTTTAGTCGTATCAAAAGGCTGACCGACTAAAACCTGTGCAATACCACCTGCAGTACCAGCCAGCAAGTCTTTCACAACACGGGCATTGTCGTGCGAGGACTCTAAATCATCTATCAACTGCGGTGTTGGAAATTCTTCAGTCATCTTTTATGAGGAGATGTGGGTTCTGATAAGTGGAAGAAAAAGTTAACAAACGACACAATCAGATAACAAATATCGTTTAACAAGGTATCAGGGAGTACTTCTAGACTTTCAATATGTATACAAATAGCCTTCTGGGTAGCGTTTAAGGTTATTCATTGGGCTCATCGCATTCAGTTCCTGTTCTTTTATATGTTATATATCTTTCCAGGTTTGTAAGCACTTTTTTTTTCAAGTCAAAACTCTATGCAGACCTTGAAAAGTTCGGTTCATTCCGAATGGCTAGTAACAAAAGGCAGTAGTAAATGCTGAAATTCGCACCGAATAGAACCAAACCTGGAGGCCTGCGTGTCCTAAGAATTCGGGAGGTTTGATCATCATGACGAAGCTCAACTAATAGGTGGATGGACTCCAGGTGTGCCCTGAAAGTGATTTTATATCTTATAATTATAGGTGTAGTTGTTGTTTGTTAGATAGTTTCAGTACATTAATTTGTCAATACACCGTGAGAAGAAAATGTGAGCTTCAGTTTTTCTCATGCAGAATTTAACAGATCACGCTGACCGAATCTGTGTGCGATAACTGATAATGTTATTTCTATGGCGTTCAGACGAGATCTTTGGTTTGGGAAAGCGATATCCTGAATTTCTTTCGGAAGTTCTAAATCAGCTATCTCTTTGCATGTTGGTGCCAAGAGACATGATTGACATTTCTTCCCTAAGTCTCTGAGTTGGGAAATTTGTGGTGCAAGTAACTCATCTGGCATGAATATACATACGTAGAGCAACCAGTGCTGTAGCTGCCTCGAGTCTGGTTTGTTCTTAGCGATGGAGTTTACCCATTGCATCATGAACCCTAATATTCTCATCAAGTCTTCAAATTGTAGCCGTAGCATGAACTGCCTAGTGGGCTCGTTATGTTTGATATAGCCAAACCATTGGCGGAAGTTGGTGGGAACAGGCATTGGCCTGTTGATATATCTTCTTAAGAAATGTATGTCGCTAAATCGCTTGTTTCTCAGTTTGGCTATCACTGATTCAACCACCTCGTCGCTTATGTCGTATTGGGGATTGACAATTGGTTTAACATTCTTAGTTGCTCTTCTTACTGAATCATTGATTTCATCAGGGTGCTCGTCCAAGTATTTCTTGATTTCGTAAACCAAAATGTCAAGCATCTCGTCTGTGTAGGTTGCATCAGCTGGAGATTCGTCAAGTGGTTCCATCTCATCTCTTAGTTCGTTCACCCAAGCGTTTATGATGTCAGAATCTTCTAGGATGCTCCTGTCATGAGCTAGGTCACTGGTATCTGCGACAAGTTCGGACCCTACTTCATCATCTTCTCGTTTATTCCCTTTAAAAGTATACAGAGATGAGCTGCTTAAGGCTTCATTTCTGACGTCCTGAAGATATTTGATCACGCTCGGGGATACACCTTCTTCGTTGGTACAAAAGACGCTGTGTTGTCCGAATACAGGATCCAAAGGTCCTTGATTAGAATCTACACCAACCATATGGCGCAAAGCTATATTTTGAGTCTTGCTTTTCTTGGACTGCCAAATTTTATTTTTATGATTCGATCCCATCATTTTATAGTTCGCGAGATGAATCTCAATTATGTTTTTGATTCTTAAGCTCGAGCTTTTCAGTAATGGCCATAGACAACAGAAAACTATAATGTCAGTGTCTGCACAAAACTCTATCACGTCCGCTAGTTGAATCACCTAAATAATGTTTAGTGCTCTATACGATACATGACTAAACGGAGGTTATCGCAGGACAACGAAAGAAATGATTTAGCTGGAGGTAGCGCTATTTTATGCACTGAACCACCTTGCGAACACGAATGGGTTGACGTAGAATTATACCCAAGTCACGTTGACCAATTGCACGCTAATGTGTGCCCGCAATGTTCGATTAATCTCACAAGTGAGTATTGGTTAGAGCTTCACATCGAAGAGTACCATGACCCTTTCAGAGAAGGTTGCAAGCTAAAGTGTTTGGAATTTGATTGTCCAGTAACTTTTGATAACTCTTCTAATAGAGCCAGTCATTTGAAGACCTATCATAATTACAGTGATAAGTTCAATTACGATATCATAAAAAGTGGTTACTGAATATTATACATAAATGTAAATACCTATCCTGAATGATCCCCACGCTATTTGTTAACATTTCTCTTCTTCGGTACACCGTTACTCAATACAGGTTTTCTTCTAAGTCTGGCAATGATCTTAGAGTCGAATGGCGAGTCACAAGCAGGGCATTTTTGACCCGGAGGTATCACTGAAAGCACACATAGGCACACACTACACACAAACCCAACAGCGACGACTTTGCCTGTTAGAAAGCACGAGGTTCTGAAATCAACAGACCCTTGATTCGGTTTGATTATGACGTTTCTTAATGAGGGATCTATGAACATAGCCGTTGATAGATACTGTATCAGCCCTCTTGTAGTTTCCACATGTAAATAGACCCCGCTAGTTGCATCCGTAGCCTGCTGCAAAAACGTACTTTCAATACTGCCACCGATCTTAACGACATCGATTGGACATTTCATCTTTGTTGCTGAGAATATACAGTTCATGATAGGAATATACTGGAAGATTTCATCTTTACCCTGAGAGGTACCACACGTTATGACCAACAAACGGCTTCTCAAACTTGTGTTTTCATTTTCCTTCAAGACTCTGTTCACATACGTCAACGCACTGGACATAGCTCCACTCAAACTACTCTTCATTGAAACTTTACTCTCTTGACCCTCAAGTTCTTCCTTGAACAAAGTGTACCACTGTTCCACCACAATCTCATCCACATTACGAAACCCTCTATACATATCCGAACTAACCATAGACATGCTTGGTTTTGAGTCCGCAGATGGATATAAATACTTGATTCCCTTGGAATGGGCAGCAATAAGACACACTTGGTTTGATGAGTTGAATGCCAAATGAGCGTTTAAGAAAACAACGATAGACTTCAACGCCTCTATAAGTTGTTTATCTCCAGCACCGCCGTCGGCATCATTGCCAGTTTTCTGTTTTGAAAGTTGCACCCACGAATGAATACTAGTGTCTACTACAACAGTCAACAGAGAAGGTGTATCCTCTATCTCTTTAGTTTTCGACTTAGTTCCTTGAAACACAGACTCTGCGATAGCATCCATCTTTCACCGCTCTATAAAATCAAACAGCTGACAGAAATCACACCTGCAATTCAACGTTATTTAAGTGATTAGTCTCTGTTCCAATGATTCGGACAGTAGTTTAGTGACTTTGCTCATCACAACTGCAGATTCATTAAGCTTTAGCTCGAATTTAGCAGGTTCTAAGATTCATACAAATATTGCTGGCGCCCGAAAAACAAAATTTGGCCCCCAAACTGAATGTCGCTTCAACCACTAAAGCAGTGACACTCAAAAAAATCGATCAACTCATCAACATAAGAAAGAACCGCTGAGAACTGATCAATATCTGTAGTACGTTGAACGGCAGCTGCTACCCCTACACTTCTGTTCCATCCCGTTTCTAGTACCGAAGGTTACTCAGTAAACTATAGATCGTTCTTCCTTACGCCTTTTAGTTAACACTTTCAGTTAATCTTACTTCAAATTTCTTAAGCATGACTGTTGAAATTGTTAGCCAATGGAAGAGCTGGCTTCTCAAGTATAAGGCTGGAAGCAGCATCACAAATGATGAGATTAATGAGCTTGTGAGTTGCTTCAAAGATGTTAGTCGGAATTTGGCTGATAGTGGTATAAATGAAAAGCAGAGAGTTCAAAGTGTCGATGTGATGAGCATGCTAATGTTGAAAGTGTACCAGATCCTCAGGAAACTGAAGAACGACAATAAACAGAGCTGCAGTGAGTTCGAAGTGATTGTGAGAGACAAAATGTTCAGTGTCGAGCAAGGCACCTTTCTATTTCATTATGTTATCGACTTTTGGACCGACACTACAGTGTCAATGGAAATTCCATTGAGAAACATGTTTGAGAGGCTGTTGCAGCTCATGAACTACTTATATGGTACTGACATGATGCAGAACATTCTTTATGGGTGGGTTGAAACCGTTTTATCATTGCAGGAAAATATGAAGGTTCAATACTATTTGCTCGACGTTTTCAGCAACCAGATCGATTTATACATGATTTTGCAACTGAAGCCAAATTTCGTCAAAACGTGTCTTAGCCTAGTCTGGGCAGAAACGCTGTGTACTCAAGTCGGGAAATGTTTGTCCACCGTATTATTGAATTGGTATAAATATCACTTCGATGAATCTACGATAGAAGACTGGCTGCTGCTATGGAAGCCTTTATGTTGTTCCTATCTAAATGATCCCAAATACACGAAAAGAATCCAATTTTACGTTCTATCACTAATCTTCAGACAGCTTCCGGCCAGTTTCGGTTTCTTTATCAAAGAACATGAAGAGTTCTCTAGTACCTTGTTGTTGTCTATATTCAAAATTGGACAGGAATTGGCGATTGAAGAAGAACCTTTCCATGAAGAGAAGTACATCAAAACAGAGGATGTAATTTCTTTGCTCCAACAGGATCAGTATAAACTACCCACTTTTGAATTACTCACTTATTCGAATAAGAGGTCAAAGAAGATTCAACCGTATATTTACGATATTATAAAGGACAACTTGACGATTTTTTTCGTCGATTATAAACTGCAAACAAGAAACTATTTCCATGGTTCGTTGAAGTTGTTTATTAATAGAATAAGAGACTCCGCCTACTCATTGAATAGAGATGCACACAAGTTGAAACAGAAAAACAAGTTCCCAGAGGAACAGCTCTTCAAACTACAACAAGTTAAGTATGCTTATGAATTCATGAAGTGGCTTGTCAAATTTTTGAAATCTCAAATGACGCCAGGCTCGCAATATCAAAGACGCTCATTGGCTTACCAGATTTTTAGCACGTTACTGATTTCAGGACTAGATTCCTCAATTCCAACTGAGTTTCTTGATAGCAAACAACGCATGGACTACCCATTCAGTATTGAATTATTTGATACAACTATGGTCAGAATTCTTGTTGATGATTTGACAAATGATTACGACGACATTAGGGAACACTCATTAAAGTTGCTTTCTATTGCGTTTGAATCAACAAATGGAGTGGGATTGAATGTAGATGAAACAAGCTTATTTGATCTTGCATCGCAATTGCTACTATCTTATAAATCCAGTGATGGTGGTGCAAAAATTTTGGAATTTGTGTTCACTATTTCTGATAGAAAAATGGATCACTTAAGTAAGCTATTGGTTCTCTTGCAGAAACTTTTGAAAAATGCATCTTGTGATCTGATTGGGAATATAAGCTTTCCCGTCTCAGGAATTTTCACAGCACTCGCCCTTGTCTCGAAGAAAATTGACAACAAGGAGTTTACAGAACAGCTTTCCCAAAGTTTGATAGACTCAACTATTTTAAACTGGCAAACTGTCAAAGAGATTGTTTGCCACGATTCTCCAGAAGGCAATTTACCCATTCAATATATGAACTGCGGGATTTCTGATCAAGTAATCACCAGTTATGCATTCCGTTCAATCAAAGAGTCCAGTATGCTATTAAAAACCTTACTAGCATACAAACCCTTGAGCAGCAACCAAATAGAAAAATGTGGATCATTGTTGTTGGAACAACTATCTAGCATAAGGCACAGCGGTGCCTTCCAGTCAGTATTCCCAACATATGTCGAACTATGTGAATGTGCTCAGAGAACTTTCCCAGATGTACTTCAAAAGTGGCTCGAAACTAGCGTTTTTTCCTTGAGAACTAAAAGCCAATACATCACCAGGCGTTCTGGCGGATTGCCGTTCATGATAAGTGCTATACTTTCATCTGAAACTGCGCCTGATAGGCCCTGGTTAAAATGGACTTTTGACCATCTTTTTGAAATTGCAACCATACCTATTTTACAACATGAAGAAAAGTTAGATTTACCTCAAGTACATGCATTCAACTGTATTAAAGGTATCTTCAATGAATCAAAACTATCATCGTTCTCGTCCCCGTATGTCCAATCAACACTTGAACTATGTTTGAAAAACTTCACATCACCTGTTTGGACCTTGCGTAATTGTTGTGTTATGCTATTCACAGCTTTGCAAAACAGATTATTTGGAAAGGCAGGTAGAACAATGAGTGCAAGACTCTTCTTTACTAGATTCAAAGGTATACGTGAGGTCTTGTTAGAATCCTTGAAGAATTCAATAAATAGTGCAGCTCTCATCCCTAATATCAGAGAGTCAAGCGAGAATTTCGAGCCGGAACGTGAGGAAAATGCTAATATCGAGTCAATCTTTTTGGTATTCACTATTTTGGGAAGACTCAAACCTACCCTTATGTATGATGGGCTGGATGAATTTGAGTCCGAGATTATAAAGGGTCTAGAGTGTCCGAACTGGAAAATTAGAGAACTAGCTGCTAGAACGTTTGCATCATCAGTGCAAGATCCAAAAAAGAGAATATTAGAACTATTGGGCCATCTTGTGGGTGATTCGCGCTGTCAAAACCGGATGCACGGATACCTATTGGCCGTGAAGGAAGCAATTGGGATTCAGTTATTAGATACACCAAATGTTTCATTAAATGAAATATCTTTTCTACTGATAAACTATTACCAAAATTTTCTTCCAGCGATGCCATGCTACGCTACTGCCAAACTGTATTCCGAAATTGTGGAGCAGTTGTTAACCAGCGGCTCAGTTACTGACAACGAAAAGCGTAAATTTTTGAACATTTTAGGAAACACTTTTATCAAAGAAAACTCATCGTATGTCGTTAACGGAAGTTTACAACTATTTTTGGCAGTCGTTACAAGAATCCTCTTAAAATTTGAAGACATCGAGAATCTCACTGATATCGCAGAACTGGCTCTACGTTCTGAATTTTTCGAGGTCCAACTTTCTGCACTACATTGTTTGAAAAACTTGTACGTTTCACAGGAAAGGCTTCCTATTTTAAGTGACACCTTGATCGAAATATTACACGACCCTAATCAATGGGTTGCTGTGAAAGCAGACGCACTTACCGTGTTACGCTTGGCAAAAATCAAGGTAAAATCTTTCAAGTACTCTGATGTAACCTCAGATAAAAGTGAGATACTTCAAAGTAGCGTTCTTGAGAATATGAGTATCTTTGAAAATGTCCCGGAAGCTGTATTTTGGGAGTTAATTGGTACCTACGGCGCAGACGAGAACCCAGATCATCTAAGAGTTGCTGCCACTCGCTGTTTGATGAACTTTTATCTTGCTGCTCCTAACAACGACGAAGTTCTATTCCGAATTTACCAACAATTGTTCGATGATTCCTTGGACGTTAGAGTTATGGCCGCTAGATTCTTCAATGAGAACGTTTTTCATACCAAAGCATCGGATTTGGAATCTTCGCCTTACTCGACAAGCTTGAGATGCGTGAGACAACTTCCTGAAACTTTTGATAAAGACAAAATTTGTCCAATCCTACTTAATTTCTTGGAAAACCTATACCACGGATTGGCTATTGGTAAAACTGACCCCGCAGAAGCAAACGAGCTATTCGACATAGAAAAAGATAACCAATATAGGAATGAATTACAGCTTGGTAGTCAAATAATAGAGATGTTGAAAGCTTTCAATAACCCACTGATTTCCATCCAAGTCAAAGAGACCAAACAGTGTCTAACCGATATTGTTACCGACATCGGATCAAAAAACAATGACGCGGTTGCAAACTGGGGTACAAACCCTGAAATATTCAACAAACTATCTCTCCAAAGAAAATTTATCGCGTCTTTCGGTGAAGACCTGACTGAGATAGACAAAAATTTAAAATTGCATAACTATCATCCTCTACTTTTCGACATTTAATTTTATTTGACATCGATTCATACCTTGCCAGATACCCACAATATCGATCGAATTATCTATAGAATATGTACTTTTAAGAGTAACAACATTGCATGCCACAATCAAAAATCCCGTTGTGTAATTAACCCGCGCAGCGCGTATGAAAGTACTCCGAGTGACCGGTATCTTCACACTTTAGCATTCTTTTCTCTAATGACAATACCATTGACGTTGAATTAGAACCGACCGAAAAAAAAAAAAATAACACACACAACCAGCATGCTTCTGCCCCGTATGGCCCGGGCAGTACCTGATTCTGTCACAGGAGCGTATGCTCTATCCAAGTTTCGTTTTCTTCAACGATATGACTCCGTGGCCAAGCTGGTTAAGGCGTGCGACTGTTAATCGCAAGATCGTGAGTTCAATCCTCACCGGGGTCGATTTTATTTTTTTCCAACATTTCTCAACTCACTTTCTCTTCAACAGTTTTCAGATGAGCTAGGTATTAGGACTTGAGAATAAACGAAAGTGATTAATGTCTTTTGGCTGAAAAAAAGCAGGTTGTCTGCTTCGGTACAGTCGGAAATGTTGTAAGTGCAAAGTTGCATTTATCTGATCTTTTAACTTTATTCACTGATTAAGACAGTTTCCATTGAAGATGGCGAGTAATGCTTCTTTGAAGGATGTTTTCGGTGACGTGACCAAGTTCCTAAATCAGAACGATTTGGTTGCGTTATGCTTAGTGAATCGCGAGTTCTGTGAGCTGGCAACTCCTCAATTATATTCTGATATCGTCATCAACAAACACTCTGTTTTACGGTCGAGCGAGTGGTGGATTGATTGTGGTAAAACATACGTTGGTGGGTATCGCTCTGAGAAGAAGAGTAACGATCAGAATGATTTGTTTCTATACGACAGGATAGAAAGGCTATTAGAGAGTCGGCAAACAAACCTCATACGGACTTTGGTGGTCCAAGAAGACGTCTTCAATGACATGGAGACTGGAATGCCATTGTTGCAGCGTTTAATTGATGAGATGCTAGCTTTGAACCAAATCATCGATTTAGATATTAGGGATTCCGTTCTTTTCCAAGCCAACAAAGAAAAGGTCAAAGGTCTGAAACTATCTGAAACTATAAGAATACAAGAACTCGACTCTTTGAACGATATATCGGATTTTGAGCACCTCAAGTCGTTGGAAATTCTTGTCACTTTACCATCATTCGAAAACGTCATTTTATCCGACGTAGTTAAACTAAGGCTCTTAGCCGGATTGGATGAGTTGGTGATAGAGGATGTCGAGTTCTCAGCCCTCAGAGTCTTCTGCTTTTTCAAGGAGCAAGGCGTTGTGTTCTCGAATTTGAAGAGTTTGAAGTTCAATCATGTCCACGGTATACATGACTACAACAAAACATATCGTGAACTCACCGCAGAATTTCTTAGAGAGGTGATCCCTTTGAAACAGTTGCAATCTTTAGAAATGGAACTAGCATGTGAGAAATCAGAATGCATCTGTGTCGATGCCTTTTTGGCTGATATCTCCCCGAAGTTGGTCTCGTTGAAAAATCTTGCCCTGATCGAGAAGACTTTCATCACACTAGGTGACCATTACACAGAAGAGAACTGGGATCTGTCCATTAACAGGTTTATTTTGCATTTGCCCAATGTGGGTCAAAACCTACAAACTTTAAGCGTTAGACATAACTGTCCAACAAACGGTTTGCAAAAGGATAGTGTCGAGGGCAATTATATCCGCAGAAGAACACTATACGAAGAAGTTCTACCTCATTTGTGTTCTTTAAAGAAGCTCATAGCTCCTACAATACTACAGTCGCTATCGTCTTATGAGATTCTTGTGTGCGATTTATTATGGAACGGTTGCGAGTGCAAAAAATGCGCAGAAGTGCTTGACATTTTCGATCAATTCTTACAAAACCATCAGTACTACTCGTACGAAGAAGGTCGGTACAAGGATGTAATTCCTACCGTTTTCTTTGCATATGCCGGCGATGCGCTTTGTCGTAGATTCTTGACCGAAACTGATTGGGATTTGAAAGCGTTACAATACCCTCCTACTCAACATACTTGGAACTTGCATGGTTACGAAAATGTGCATCATTTCCAGGATTATGAGTGTTTCTTTGATGAGTCTGCATATTCTCATCTAACCCAAGTGATTTCTCATTTCTTCGACGACTATATGAAAACCTTGGTGAAGCTTCTTCCAAAGCTCACAGTTTGCGTTCTATCTGGAATATACTACCAGGTATCAGAAAATCGTGAATTCTTTTCACAGTACGATGCTTAGTCCTCTCCAACACTCAGCTTGCATTGTATTTACCTTCTATGTATCTTGTATTTAGGTGCATACCACTAACTTTAGCGATAGTGCTAGTCAGTATTAATACGTTCGAATAAAGAGCAATCGAATGCTAATAGGATCCCACGGTGGGTTGGATGAAGTTTGTATAGAGACTAATGAAACATTTGACATTCAGACTGATGCTAATGAGAGGGTCTTTTCCAGTGACGGACTTCTCGTTGTAGTCGACGTTGTGTATGTTATAGGTCTTCTCGTTAAATATGATACCATTGTAGCATCAAAAAATTTGAAGGACATGGTGTGAGAGTAGTGATGAGCCGTTGTAGTAGAGTAGGATTAAGGTTGTGCTTGTCAATTGTACGGTGAAGCGAGCTTCAATTAAGCGCTTGTGGGATCAAACCATAGCTGATTTTTTATACCACCTCGCATTTCCCCCGTTCTTAGGCTTTTGTTTACATCCTTTTGTTAATACAGACAATTGTTTGAAGATTCAATCTTGAACAAAGTCCAACATACATACTGGCGTAATAGTCGTATACCTGAACCAGGGACAGGGACGAGTAGGTATAGGCGGGAACTATGTCGCTGCTGAGAATTTCAGCGATGAGTCCTGGACTTCCCAGCACGGTGGTAATACGACGTGGGCTGAATATATGCCTTGGATACGTTGAAAGAGTCAGGAAATATTCCACGACAGTAAGAGAGATAGAGGGAAACGATGGACCTAGTAACAACAAAGAACTTCGGAATAAAGAGATTGCTGTTTGGGTTCAACGCTCGCTTTTTGAACCTCTTCCAGTGCAAAAGGCGGCATTCACAATGAATTCATTACCAGAGAAATCAGTCAAAATCACTAAAACAATTGACACAGCTGATTGGGAAAGATTGTGGGAATTACGGTTCAGAGCTGGCGAGTTTAAATGCGTCAATGATGTCATCAAAATGAGGAAAGAGGAGTTTACTCTATTCACACCATCTCAACTGTTGGTTTTATTGACGAGCTTACGCAAGTTACACAGGTACTATGACATCGATAGAATATATCAAGTGTATCGGAAAGATTGGAGTAGAGTAGAAACACTCATGGCAGATCAACATGAACTGCTGACATTTCTCAAAATTATGATTGAAGCTGAATCTCAGGTGCACAATTTTGAAGGAGCAGAATTTTTTTTTCGAAAGTACATCAAACAACCAATACTGGACCCTGCATATATAAACATGGGGCTCAAAGCATTACTTGAAAACAAAGACTTCATCACTGCAAGGCAGTTCTTTGAATATATGTTGAACAATCAAGAGGTATTTCCTGTCACACATGGGACCTTAAAAATTCTCCTTACCTACATCAATCATGCTGATGATCTTTTAACATTGAAGACAGTTTTCGAATCCTGGCTGAAAAAAGGGCCAACACTTCCGAATAAAGACAACATCACACTCGTACATAAACAGTTCCTGAAATTCGATGAAGAGAACTCGAACAAATATTGGAACTTGCTTTTATCGCATCCAAGATTGCAAACCACTAATTATAAAAACAGTGACCGTTACATTGTGTTAGAACATATCTCTAAGCTAAAGAACGGCGAGGTTTCTATCACAGACACTGAAAAACTTATACCTAAACTCTGTCGAAAGGAAAGGTCTTATCTTTACCTGCAACTATTGAATCAATTTGTGGAACAAGACGACTATGCCCTAATTCAAAAGACTTTGACTCGTATCAGAGATGACCCCGAGGTTCAACTAAGACAGTTTCATCATTCTTGCCTGTTGAAATACTATGTAAAGAAAGGTCTTTTACATGAGTTCGTGGGCCACATTAAGACCGTGCAAGAATCGGATGCAAACGGTTTAAAATTAGATCCGTACTTATTCTTTCAAATTTGGGAATGTTCGTTTCAAGCATACCCAGTTCTGCGGTCGGAATTGGAAGTTGAAATGAAAGCATTATTCGACAGAAGATGGTACAAAAGCGCATTTCCTTGGCTGTCTAGGGCTTTAGAGCTTCAATCTTATGAGAAAACCGCAGATACCACAGGAGACACCACTTTTTCTAGAAGAAATGCCCAAAGAATTGACACCAAACTTTTGAAGAGAATAGAAAATATTCTAGAGAGCGGCCGTTACCGCCGTGCAAAAATGATACTGATGGATCAGGCAAGATTAGGGTTCAGACCCAGTTTCCAGCTCTTTTATACTCTTAAGCGGTTCTGTGTGAACAATGGCCATTTACCAATGTCAAACATCCTTGACACCACGCTACAAAGCACATACAGGTCCATACCCACCAAGGTGAAAATCCTAAATCTACGTGCAAACTTGTACAAATTAGCATACCAATTACGAAAAGCACAACAACCAAATGAAGTAATGAGATCGGCTAGTTTAAAGATGATCGAACGGTTTGTGAAAGAAAACCAAACCCAGTTAAATTTCCAAAATTATATTCAGTTAGCAACGTTAGCATCCAGATACAAAGGCAGGTACCTATGCGATAAACTATTTGCTAAGAGTATTGTCACGCGAAATCCAACGGACGGCAGGTCTGCTTACATGATATACCGATCACTACTTGCATTCTTCGTGAGGTTAAACGAACCAAAGAAATATTTATCAACCTTAAAGAAGTTGAACAACGAATCAGAAGTTTTTGTCACGAAATATTTACTGAACACAGTCAAATACAACATTGTGTACTTTGACAAGCTCAGTTGCGAAGACACCGATGCAATGATAATAGAATACGAAAAACTACGGAAAAGATACGCGCTGATCAGACTCGAGGGGCTAGATGCCATCAAAGAACTTATGGCGTACCTAAGGAAGTGGTTGGATCACGAAGCACACAAGCACCAAACTTCAACATATCAGAAACAGTTGGAGCTTAAAAAGCAGTTGAAAAGTGAGCTACCCCAAGACAGTCCAAAAATTTTGTAAATAAGTCTTACTGTCTTTCCCAACCTCGCATCACCATCTCTCACTTGTATATAAAAGAAAAACGAGAGATTCAAATACATTAGCATAAAACACAACTTTTTAATTCAGCATTCCAATATATATACATATATATTACATATACGTATGATCATTCATTTTTCAAAGCTTCAAATCTTTCCTTGTCAATGCGGATTACCAACCCCAAATGCCAACGCAACGATTCGGCAGATCATGTCCTCACTTGACAATCCGTACCTCTCTTTGTAGCTATGCAGTACTGTCATTAGTGAGTTTCTTAATATGAAAAAAAAAAAAGGTCCACGACTATCAAAAAACAGGAAAAAACCTTTAAAATGCACATACTGGATGTTTAGAAGAGATGCGATTGAATAAAGTAAACCAATACGTACAACGGATCGACAATTTGTGGCACCACAAGAATTCCCATAATACCATACAGATGAACGGCCATCTACACACTATAGTACGGAAAAAACCCAGCAAGGATCACCTACGGATCATCGACCGAGTGCTTGATTCCGCAGTATGCACGATATGTCACGACTACATGCTTGTTCCTGTGATGACGAGCTGCGGTCACAATTATTGCTACGAGTGCTTGAGCAACTGGATGAACAACAACCGTTCCAACATGTCCGAGCTATCCTGTCCGCAGTGCCGGGCGGTCCTTACCAATGAGCCGGTCTTGAACGTTGCGCTGCAGCAAATGGTCGATTTAATGCTGGACATAGCATCGGAGGACCCAGAGACGTCGAAAGGCACCGAGGTACGATCGCTGCTCACACAGAGGGACTACGCGGTAGCAGAATACAAGTCTGACCTTCTGGAAGATTCATTATTCAACAGCGTGTTCAAGAACACAGCACAGGCGATAATAGACGATGACGATGACGGAATAGCCCGGTGCAGTAACTGCCAATGGGAAGTTGAGGGGCCCGTGTGTCCAAACTGCGACGCCACGATACGGAACTACAACTCTGGTGCGCAGAACTTCGACGAAGTCGATGCAGAAGAATACTCTGAGGGAGAGCTAGAAGAAGTAGAACAAGACTTGGCTAACTACAGAGCAGCGAGTGCACGCAACGTGCACGACCTGGAAGCGGAAGAAGCAAACACTAGTCTCAGCTCGGAAATAGACCAAGCATGGCCTCCAAGACAACCGAGAAACTTTATGCATGGTGAAGAAGAAGAAGAAGAGGACGACAACGAGGACAGAGGATCGATCGATTCGTTCATAGTTGACGAGAACGACGATGACGACGACGGTGACGAAGAATTAGAACGAGAGGAGCTAAAAGAGGAGCGCAAGTTCCACAGGTCGCCAGCAGCCCTTTCAGACGATGAGTCCCGAGACAGCGACTTCTACGAACACCACGACGATGGGTACGCCAGCGGAGACTCATTGGACGAAAGTACCAGCAATGACGAACTGGAACCGCAAGCCGTTCGCCTCACACACAACCAGGACGACGAGGACTCTGACAACTCCGACGAAGCCGGCAGCAGTGGTGCTGGCAGCGCCAGCAACACGCGCAAAAAAAGGCTGATCGTCCTGGACTCAGACGACTGAGGCAATCTTGTATAATTACCACATAATGTATACGGGCATCGCATATAACCACAACCCACGTGACCGACGTTACCCTAGCCTCGTAACTTATTCGTCACGTGCATCCTCGATGGTGCTCAATCGCGCCCCATACTATTGGACCTATGGAGTTTTCGCTGTTTGCAAGAAAAAAAAAAATGCGATTTTTCTCACCACTTGAAGGCCTGTAGCGCAAATCGCCTATCGAGAAAACGCTGCTTATATGATATTCAAAAAAAAATTTTGGAGGAAATTGAGCTTTACAACAGCTATACCTTATACCAATTGTTTAGACAAACATACATTTCTTGAAAGGATTGTTTGTTGGTCGGTTTTAGATTATAGGATAATCAACCAATACACAGCACACACACACAACACATATCAAAAGATGCCTTCTCCTAGCAAAATTATTGAACTACAAAAGCTTTTCCAACACTCTGCCAAGCCATTGTGGATGAGACACCCAAAATCGCCTTACTACTTGTACCCATTCTGGGGTTTGTTCGCTGTTGCTCTTGTCTCTCCATTGCTATACATTCCAAACGCTATCATGGGTGTCAAGGCTAAGAAGAACTAAGGGTGCTGGCTACAAGCGGAGCGTTTAACAGATGCAACTTTTTTTTTTCCTCCCTTTCTCGCATGATATCACACATATTCCACATGAACCAACTTTCAATATCCCATTCACTTATGTCACATTAATCAAGAACTGGGCACAACAAGCTGGTGCGAGGAGCGAGACGTCAGGTCTCGCTCCGCGTACTGTATTTAATTCCAAACAGGTAAGGAACAACAAAGAAAAAAAAAATTGGATGAGTTTCAGTTAGAGAATCGACGGGAAGTATAAGCAGGGCCGACGCTTTCTTTCCTCTTGTGGGGTGACTCTCTTTCCAATTGAAGTTTAATATATATATATATATAACGATTTATACGAACTGAAGGAAGTTCCTTCTCGAAACAATTTGTCCGACAGTTTCCAAAACTCCGATGCACGCACTGCGCTGGCTTGCTATTTTGGAATTACAAGTTCTTTTGAAACGTGTGTATCAGAGTGACCCCGTCTCGGGTAATTGAATCTATCAACAGTGTAGGAGCTTCGTGCTTTGCATGCTCAGCTCAACTTAACTTGATCCTTCCAAAATCAAAAATGAAAAAGATATATAATATCGTTTTTGACATCTATATAGGGATAATTATGTGAAATTATACGTGGACAGGTCAAATACACATTAAAGACGAGCAAGCAATTACGCACAGCTTGCCAGGTCTCTCCGTTGATGTCACACCAGACTTATTTGGCTCGAATGCGCGTGTCTTGCGGCCGCGCCGGGCGGTTACACAAGCTGAAATTGAATTCTCGGCTCGTATTTTCCAGTATAAGGTTTGAACATACCGATTCCAAGCATTATTTTACAGATCCACAGACAAACGAAATAAGGAAACCTCCAACGTCGTTCCAAAACCATGACTCTACCGCTGGTGCATCTGCCGATGAAGTCGCACATGCTATAGGTGAGTCTATACGCGCGCATCGGAGGAAACGCCAAAAGATTTTCTTTTCAGCAATGATCACAGGGATCGTTGGTGTCACTTTAGGGTTTTCTGTCGGTTATAAAGTGTTGTACAAGAAGCAAGAGAGCTTTATACCTCTATTTCCCAGTAGGAAATGGCACAGACTATCTGCATACGACTCGCAACGGGTGAACACTGACGAGATCAAAATGCTGGGGAAGATGAGATGTCTTTCGATACTCACTAACCATGAAATGATCAGGGAACAATTTGGGATACCGTTGAAAACGGATACCGGAGAAGTGCCCAAGGTGAAGTCGTTTGACGTTTGGTGTGAGGATCAGGATCCCGGGGTTCAGGGGCTCATAATCAAACCCATTGATAGGGTAAATGAGGAGGATTCCAGGTACAGGAATTCGCATGCATGGCACACAATCCCCGGATTATTTCAATGGAGAATGGGTACGAAGCCGATCAAGATTAAGGACAAGTTCGATTCAGTGTCCAAACTGATAGGTATAAATACAGGCGATCTCTTGGAAGTCATCAATCCGGATAGGACTGTTGGAGGTTTCAAATATGAGTACCCGTTAAGGAAGGGTGATAACTTCGACACCGATGAGGATAGGGCAATGCACGTTTGGTTTTTCGGAGAAATCGACTTGTCTAAGAATGCTATGGTAGTGTTCAAGGGGAAGTACCATGTCCACGTGAAGATGGAACAAGTGGATCTTCTTAGGAGAGAAAATGGGGAATTGGTGAGGTACGTTTTGTATAAAAACGAAAATGACAAGAAAAGCTGACCGCTCAAGGATTCAAATGCTTTGAGAGTGCAAATGACTACGACTGTATATAAATAAAAAAAAGATTAGTATTCCTCTTGGAGCACCACACGCCCTACCAATCCACAATGATGATTATGATAATTGTAAATTGAGTTAACTATTACATTCCAGATATAAGTTACGTATTAATGATAGTATCTTAAAGTCTTATTCTACACCTTCACTTCTGAAACTTCTCCATTAATTCAGTTTCGTCATCTTCCCAATCAAACGATACGTCGCCTTCAAGTAACGAGTTGATTAGCTCTTTCTGTTGTGCTTTATGCTTAGTTTCCTCCAACAGCTTCTTCTGCTCTTCGATCTTCTTCTTCAACGTGTTAGCCCTTTTCTCTTGGTTCTTGGCTTTTCCATTAACTTCCTTAGTAGATGTTGGGGTTTTAACCTGCTTGTTGTCTTTCGGTGAGGCTGCGTCTTTCTTCTTCGAGTGAGAGTTCGAACGATTATGGCCCTTCTTCTGTGAATCTTTGCTCGAAGGGGGTCGAGGCGACGGATCTAAAGTGAGTCCGAGTGCTTTGGCCAAAGGATTATCGGATAATGATTTGGAATTATGGTTATGCTTCGACTTTTGACTATCAAATACTGCCGATTTTTTCCCACTGCTTGGCCTAGACCAGTCACTGTCAGTGCCATTGTCATCAGTATCACTATGTCCAATTGCTGATTCGGCAATTGCATGTTTCTTGCCGTGATTTTTCCTCTTGGAGTCGTTGTGTGCAGATGTAGATGGCTTCTTAGAAGATCGTACCTGCTTCTTGGGAGATGGGATCTCCTCAGTAGGTTCAGCAGATGCCCATTTGGAATTTATCGGCATTGCTCAGAACTGATGGTGATAGTGAACGCCGGGAAAGAGTTCTTCGAGGCCCCAAACGGTCTGCTGCTTCGTTTGTCTTAGAAGGCAGATGGCCAACCTTCCATATACTTTCCTTTATCTAGAAATTCCACTTTTTTGAAATGATCCAAGAGGTTTAACAGTATGAAACTTTCATTATATCTACAAACACAATGCAATCAGTACAGCAAACATCTACATAAGTTAGAAACTGATGGTTACTGTCTGCTATTTACCTCTCGAGACTACTCTACGCGTTTACTTGACTTGACGTGATGTTTAGAACTGCTTTGGGAAATACTACCTCGAAGAGATTCAACTCCACGTTCAATTTTAGGCGATGGGCAGAGTTGAACACTGGAGAAAAACAGAGGTTTGTCACCGACTTTGTTGAGAATTACAAGAGGCAATATCCTGGTTCGAAGACAAATGTGTCATTGAAAGGATTAGCGATGGACATGGAGAAACATAACGATGCGCCATCAGTTTTTGGCATTTTTTACAACGATATTTGGGAAATTTCTAAGGCAAGAAAGGAATCTATCTACGGCAGTGGGAAGCATATTAACAGGAATGATTTGATTAAAGATTACGGAAGATTTGGGCATGAAACATTCCATGAACTACTAATCGATTAGAGTCGAACTGTAATTGTACATCTTATTTGTCTATGTTTTTACGTCATTATCATTGTGTGCCAGTACATTCGAACGATCTCATCTGCCTCTTGTTTGTATATGCGGCGGAGGGTACACACAACTTATATACAGTACCGTTTGAATTTCGTTGACTGAATATTTCAAACTGGTTTTGCTCAAGTTCTCCTAACGTTTAACAGTTCAGAGATTATCTTAGTGGCCGCGACGACGTCCTCATCGCAGAAGCGCTTACCGGTCAATTGCAATGCAATTGGTGCGTTTTCGTACTCCTTGCTATTGTATCTGATGGAGCCATCGTCGTTGTACCATACTTTCTTTTCGTATTCGTTGGAGTTTAGGGATTCTGGGACCTTAGAATCCACCTCGACGTCGTGTTTCAAGCCAGTTGGGAATACGACGTTTGGATAGTCGACAAGATTCCATAGGGATGTGTAACCCCAGTAGTAGGATTCGCCTGGAATTTCAGCTGGAGCCACGTTGGTCGGTGTGAGGATCAAATCAAGCTTCAAGTCGTTAAAGTATTTGTTCATAATGTTCACCTTTGCTGCATCTCTCTTTGCGTTCATCATTCTGTTTGAGTAAATGGAGTGTGTCTTACCTCCACCGAACTCTAGGAAATGTTTCGTCAATGGTAAGATAGGCTCACCACTTGGTTCCAGCATGGACAATTGAACCTGGTTACCATCGCATGTGTATAGAGATAGGGTAGTGTCGTACAAATCCTTCATTTCTTCTTCGGAGTACCAGTTGTCCGACAAATCTATCACGTTGAACCTTGGGTCCTTGGACAACACGTCTGCAACGTGTCTGATACCTCTAGTGATGGATGGGTATGGAGTCACTAGATTGTCTGTTGGTAGAATACCAATGTTGATGACATCTGGCAAAGAGGGTTCTCTCCATGGGATTGGGATTGCAGATGGGTCGTAACACCAAGGCTTACCCTCGTTCAAGTAGGCCTTCATGAAGTAATCCAACTCGTCGATGGATCTAGCCAACGGACCTTGCACGGCAACGACCGATTCCTGACCCTTACCACCGCTGATACCGTTTAGCAACGAGATACGCTTGGTGGTTGGTCTGATACCGAACAAGTTTGCGAATGCGGCTGGAGCTCTGATGGAACCTCCAATATCGGAACCGTGACCGATGGCTGAAGCGTGCATACCGACACAAGCGGATTCGCCACCAGAGGACCCACCTGGCGACAATTTCGTCGAGCGTGGGTTCCTTGTTCTGCCGATGAAGTTGTTCCAAGTGTCCAAATGCATGATGGTTTGCGGTTGAGAGGTTCTGACGTGACAAACCGCACCGAGTTTCATCAGAATGTCAACACTCACGGAAGACTCTTCAGATACGTTATCGATATACGAAACGTAGGAAGCGTGTGTAACTTTGTTCTTGTAACACATCTGTTCCTTGATAGAGATAGGAACACCGTGGAATGGACCAACAAGAGCGCCCGTATCCTTCAAATGCTTGTCCAAACTCTTGGCCTGTTCTAAAGCTTCTGGGATCAAAAATTGCAAAGCGTAGTTTGTAACATAGTTGGCAACAATAGCGGCCCTGATGTACGCCTGGGCAATCTCCACGGCGCTCAATTCACCAGACACCTGTTTGTCGACCAATTCCTTGATGGTGTACTCGTTGACTATTTGCAGATCCTTTTTGCTAAGAAGCTGCTGTAGGAAGTCCAGACCTTCAACTGCTTCAGAATCCAGCACCTTTGCAGATGGAATCAACTGTTCACATTTGGCTACCAGATCAGCATCGAACGCCTTGATCTGGTCCTCCTTGTCCTTGTTGTAAGCGTCGATCTTGGGTTGGAATTTTTCGAACAGAGCTGGGTTCTCTGTTAAGTAAGTCATCGTTGAAATAATAGACTACTATATTAAAGTTTGTTGGTTGTACTTCTGCACAACCTCTAAGGGAAACGGAAACAGGAACGTTAAATAATTAAGGGACCGATTACATGTACAAGTGAATAGTCGAGAGCGAACTGTCTTCCTTATATACAACAACTGCATCGATGTGTTTCTCCAAAGGTTGCAATCGTGATTGCAACCTTTAAAGAAAGCATCGCCGCGAAATCCCGAGATAAGATAAAATCGAGTCAAGCCAGGTCCCCTCAAAAGACTGCCTTTCAAAAGACTGCTTCTCTCAAAGAACCACGCCGAGATTCCCAGGCCCCAATTCGTTTTTAAGCTGATATTTTAGCCATTCTGTATCTGGTATCTCGAATCACTTATCTGACTGTAAAGCGGTTCTGGAAAGCGGTTCCGTCGAACCTCGACAAAAATGAAGTGGACACACACACACACACCTCGCTTACTGCTGCCTAAGGGCTAAGCGACAGGCATAAACGCGCCCGCTTAGCGTATTCCGTTTTCGTCACTGGCTGGTTGGAGGAAATTACCAAAGGAATAAAAAAAATGAAAAAAATGAAAAAAAATGAACCCGGGCTTCAGACCGGGTAACCATAATGTGAGACATGGAATAAAGGTCACGTGCTATGCACGTGACCTACTAGTCAACGAGAAACCTGAAGTTCCCTGTCCATTTTTGCAATGGAATAAGACCGACAAGTCGGGACTACGTGTCACGTGGCATTCACGTGACATACTGGTTACACGCACTACTATAACCCACCCAATGAACCAAAAAAAAAAGGGGAAATGGCCCTAAAGCAAGAAGAATTCCCGGAAAGGACAGAAAAAAAATAAGGGACGACCAGTGCCGACCGAAATCCAAGGCCGGAAAGAACGAATCTTGGCTTTCTCATTCTGATTCTCATTCTGTTTCTCTGTAATTGTCTTCCCATTCCATTTTTTATATTACATTTTTGTTCTTTTTTCGACCTGTAGCAATTGGCTTTGGCACCAGGTGATCGAATCGAACCAATTTGGCAACGGGGAAACGGGCTATGGGCAATGGGCAATGGCTCGGCATAGGTTCGGAAGCAAGGTTATTCTGGGGAGTGTGCCGGCTGGGTCTGTAGAAGAGGGGTTTTGTGCAGAGCAATGCGCTTCCCAATGCGCTTCCCAAGGCGATTCACAATGCCCAGTGATATACGTCTTTCTCTGGTGGGCCGTTTTTTTTTTTTTTGTCTATATGTATAATATCGTTTTCGCTATTTTTCTGATTTTCGAATATAAGGTACATTTTGCATTATATAGATTTTGGCAAAGCGAACTAAAGCTAGCTATTTGCTGCGTTGTTACATACTAGATAGTGTGAAAAGAGACCTGCTTTAACAGTAATTGGAAGGTGCAGAGCTAAGTTTCCTGTGTGTACTGTACTTCTTGTTTCCTTTTTGCTTCACCCGAAATGCTTGAGAAAAAGATCAGCGAGCTTTCTCTGGACAAAAGTCCCGGTAATGTGGTTGTGATATCGAATCGGTTGCCCGTTACTATCAAGAAGGACAACAAGACGGGCGAATATGAGTACTCGATGTCTTCAGGTGGGTTGGTCACTGCGTTGCAAGGGTTGAAGAAGTCTACCACGTTCCAATGGTACGGGTGGCCCGGTTTGGAGGTTCCGGATGAGGATAAGGCCAAGGTGAAGAGGGAGCTGTTGGAGAAGTTCAACGCCATTCCGATCTTTTTGAGCGATGAGATTGCGGATCTCCATTACAACGGGTTTTCCAACTCGATTCTTTGGCCCTTGTTCCATTACCATCCGGGCGAGATCAACTTTGACGAGACCGCATGGTTGGCTTACAACGAGGCAAACCAAGCGTTTGCGGATGCGATTGAGGCAAATATCAACGACAACGACGTCGTGTGGGTCCACGATTACCATTTGATGCTGTTGCCTGAGATGGTCCGCCAGAGGGTTGCCACAAGGAAGCTGAAGAACGTTAAGATCGGCTGGTTCTTGCACACTCCTTTCCCGTCTTCTGAAATCTACAGGATCTTACCCGTCAGACAAGAGATTTTGAAAGGTGTCTTGAGTTGTGATTTGATCGGTTTCCACACGTACGACTACGCCAGGCATTTCTTGAGTGCCGTGCAGAGGATCTTGAACGTGAACACGTTGCCCAACGGTGTTGAATTTGACGGCCGTTTCGTTAACGTTGGTGCGTTTCCCATTGGTATCGACGTGGAAACCTTCACAGAGGGCTTGAAACAGGACTCCGTCATTAAGAGAGTGCAACAGTTGAAAGAGTCCTTCAAGGGCTGCAAGATAATAGTCGGTATCGACCGTCTTGATTACATCAAGGGTGTTCCGCAGAAGCTGCACGCGATGGAAGTGTTCCTCAGTGAGCACCCTGAATGGATCGGTAAAGTCGTCTTGGTGCAAGTTGCGGTGCCGAGTCGCGGTGACGTTGAGGAGTACCAGTACTTGAGATCTGTCGTCAACGAGTTGGTCGGTAGGATTAATGGACAATTCGGTACAGCGGAATTTGTACCTATCCATTTCATGCACAAGTCGATTCCATTCCAAGAGTTGATCTCCCTTTACTCCATCGGTGACGTTTGTCTTGTCTCTTCCACTCGTGATGGTATGAATCTGGTCTCTTACGAGTACATTTCGTGCCAAGAGGAGAAGAAGGGAACTTTGATCCTCTCAGAGTTCACTGGGGCTGCTCAATCGTTGAACGGTGCGTTGATCGTTAACCCATGGAACACAGACGAGTTGGCAGAAGCTATCAATGAAGCCTTGACGGTTCCCGAAGAGAAAAGAGCCGCAAATTGGGAGAAGCTTTACAAATACATCTCCAAATACACCAGTGCTTTCTGGGGTGAGAACTTCGTTCACGAATTGTACAGATTGGGGTCATCGAATAACTAAGCAACACCAACTTACTGTAAAAAAAAAAAATTAACCAAATCTTTGAACTTTCACCATCTCCACATGATTCCCAATCCCATGTTTTTTTTTCTTGAAGCTCGGTCAATCAGGTCTCACTGTTTTGGCTCTCCGTATGCAAGGGTACTTATGAATTCAAATATGTAAATATATATACATATACATATAGGTATGTATGTGTGTATGTATATATCAAAATGTTACAAAACCTATATATAATGTTAAGCGAAAGAAAAAAGGGTTCTACGAAAAGATGGAGAAGAGTGATTCTGAGCCAAGGTGTTCGATAAAAATGTCAAACTTTAGCAGTGTCTTGACTTACATCTACTGAGGATTGGTTCATTCGGAACGTCGTTGGGTCATTTGATTTGAATATTGCATGCTCTTCTTTTATTCTTCACTTCCAGTCCTACTAGATTTGTTCGGGCAAGACCAAATTAGAAAAAAATCGCCGTTTACTTATACATATTAAGCAATTTGTAGAGGAGTTAAACGGAAGACAGTTAACAAGCTGTGAATCACAAAACGCCATTTCGATACGTCGGCTAGGGGGCATAGAGTTTGAAAACGTTGTCTACCATCTAGGTCACCATGGGTCAATTACTTTCTCATCCCTTAACTGAAAAGACTATCATCTATAATGATTACCAAACGAATCATGGACACAAGTTGGGCCTGCACAATGGAACACGACAAGAGGTAAATTTGCCTCAGTTTTACAACTGTGTTGGTTCTATGCAAGGCTATAGATTAACACAGGAAGACGCTCATATAATTAAAACAGGTGCAGAGTCGTTAGTTGTGCCATTCTATGATCCGTTTGTTGGCAAAGTTGTAGAATATCAAATATCGATGTTTGCAGTGTTTGACGGGCACGGCGATAACAATTGCTCTTCGTATTTAGCAGGGACGTTGTACGAACATACAAGTTCGCATGGAAACGCAACCACTGAAAGAGTCTTGACTGAGAACGACGGTTTGCTGTTCTTCATCAAGTCCGCATTCGAATCGCATAGATACACTTCGTTTAGCAGACCAGAGGGGAACAAAAGACAGTTTAAAACTTTGGAAGGTCTAATAAGTCAAGTCATCAAAGATTCGTTCAAGGCTTGTGATGGCGCATTCCACAAGCATTTCGCCAACGAGGCGTCTGGATCAACAGCCATCGTTGCGCTTATCATCAACGGATCGATGCTATACGTGGCTAATACAGGTGATTCTCGTTGCATACTTTCCAAGAAGAATAAAGCTGTCAAGCCGATGTCGTACGACCACAAACCGCAGCATATTGGAGAGCTTATAAGAATCAACGATGATGGTGGCACTGTGTCGCTCGGGAGAGTTGGAGGAGTGCTTGCCCTCAGTCGTGCGTTTGGCGATTTCCAATTTAAAAGAAATGTCAAATATATGAACATGAACACACTTGCGGTCAGTGGTAAACGGAGGTACATCCCAGCAGAAGAGTCTCAAGTTACAGTAGAGCCCGATGTACTTCCGCATACCATAGATACCTCACAGGATGAATTTTTGGTCTTAGCATGCGACGGAATCTGGGACGTCTATTCGAATAGGGCGTTGGTAAATTTCATCAAATACCATTTGACTCTGGGACTGAAGTTGAACGCCATCCTCACAAAACTTTTAGATCACGGGATAAGTTGTGCGGACTCGAATACTGGTGTCGGTTTCGATAATTTCACCTTGATCGTTGTCGTGTTACAAATGCCCGGTGAAACTTTGGACGAATGGTATGCAAGGATTAAATCCAGACTAGAAAGGGAGAGGGGTCTGTTGTAGATGTCGGGTAAGGCTGTCTTTAAACATATCTAGATACTGTATTTGATCTTATTTATTCTCGTTATTCTGCATATACTGCATAACTTATTCGAGCACTATACCTATTGGGCTATGATATATCATTAACTGATCTTCCAGTGAATGATCTCCCTCAGATCTGCCCCATCATTCTCCGATTTGTGTTCATCACGTGACTATTTGATTTCACGATATCAATATTATCAAGAAAACAGTAAACATAAACATGCTGTTTAAAGGTTTGAATGTCAATCAACATCGGATTCGATCAAGAATTGATGGTGAATGCAGTTTGCATTCGTTTGAACCAGCTGAGGTCCAAAAAATCTATTGCAGTTCTTGTATCTGTTTTAGATTGCTAAAGTTAAAAGATATCTAGTTGGCAAAGGAGGGAAGATGCAGAACTCGGCGGCGGACGGTTCCCCCGCAGCACAAAGCCAGGTTGTTGGTAAACGATTGGTTTATGCAAGAGAGTATACGTTGGACCTACCACGGATTTCCAGCGTTGAACTACCCTTAAAGGTCTCTGCAGCTCCTGAAAGTGTAGCCAAGGCAGTCGATATGTGCGGTGGTTTGGGTTCGATAAAGAACGTGCTGCAAGGACGTGATGAGGGTGGTCTCGAATTGCATTTGAACCCCGAAAAGGATGAGAACAACACTCCTACCTTTTTTAATGAGCATCCGATAATTGGACGGAGAGTTCCTAACAGGGATGAGTCGGTTCTTCTGAAAATATCGCTACCAAAGGGTACTATTGCAAAGCACAATGGGAACCTACAAGAGGCAATAGCAGCTGCGACCGATACCAAACAATACCGAGTGGTACCAGTGGCGGTTATCAATAATACTGTAAGATTTAGAGAAATGTCTGACTTTCAAATCAGGTTGGATAATGTGCCCAGTGCAAACGAGTACAACAACAGTTTTAAATCGCTAAATTGGGATAACTTCAAAGATTACGTCAAAAGTATACCAGACTACGATACTAAACCATATGAAAATGTGAGCAGCATGACACTTGATAGAAGCGCAAAGATACCCTCATTCGACTGGCAATTGCCAGCAATCCCAAGGTTCTCTATGGTTAACATTCCGTATATTTACAAGTATAGAGACAATCCATACGCGAAAAAATCTGATACCGGCGAATCTTCAGTGAAAGGGACCTACATTAAAAACTATCAACAATTGGTTTATGATTTCAATACCACGGATGGCATTCCCACAGAACCTCATCCAGACATTGTTAAACTTTTCAACCAGGGGAAGGAGACCGGCGTGTATCCAGGTACTGGTAAAGATGTCAGATTTTTGGAAAAACTAGAACACTGTCTGGATATCCTTTATGATTTATTCGAGAAGAGACCTATATGGGTGAAACGTCATATTGATGGGATAATACCACTTGACTTGCACCCAGCGTTGAAAATAGCGTTGTCCTTATATTCGTATAGATTTACCAAGGGCCCTTGGAGAAACAGCTACATCAAATTAGGTGTAGACCCACGTACTTCGAAAGATTATGCTCAGTTTCAAACGGAGTATTTCAAAATTGAGAGAAAACTCCTTACAGACCCTAGAATCAAGAAAAACCTACCGGCACCGCCGTCAAAGGACTATCAATCCAGTGTGCCTGGGCAAATAGATCCAAACTTCGAATTCGACGGGAAACGCATCCCATGGTACTTGATGTTACAAATAGACCTACTATTCAAGGAACCCAATATTTTTGAAATATACTCACAGACCCAGTTTTTGCCGGAAGTGAACGAACTCACAGGATGGTTCAGCGAGCTGGATCTAACTAAGATCCGTAAAATTGTCAAGTACGAATTAGGATGCATGGTGCAAGGAAACTACGAGTTTAACGAACATAAGCTTACCTTCTTCAAGAGAATGATATATGTGAAAGAATCTATGATAAAGGAGAAAGATGCCGAGGGTGACGTGGACATGGATCAAGATGACGATGATGACGATATCGATGACAATGGAGTTCAAGAAGGAGAAATAGATGATGAATTATTGGAAGAGGCGGAGCAAGAAGAAGCCAAAGAGGCGACACTGCGATCGGAAGCGCTAGAAGAAGATCAGGACACTGAGCCGGACAACTTCGACATTAAAACTGCATCTTTCCAGGAAGTCATAGAAAAGATTGCCAAGCACGACTCAAAATCTGCCAAGTTCCTAAAAGATCACATCAACGGTCTTGTAAAAGAAAACGATCTACTCCAGTGATGGAGAAACGAGAGAACAATTGAACAATTAAAAATATTTGGGGACTCTGCCGTTGCACTAGTTCATACAAGTGCAAGGCATTTATAACTATACAAATGTAATGGCTAATAGGCGTGCGCTGGTGTAGGCGTATAATGTAAATATCAAACCCGTTGACAACGATTTTTCACTTCTGAAAAAAAAAAATGCTGGGAATTCAATACATCTTCAGAGATGTTAGAGGAACTGTAGCAGGTAACGTTAGAAACAAACACTTGTTGAGAGGTATTCGCCGTGACATTAACCAGGGGCTTTTGAATTCGCGGAGCCTGCAAGCAAATCATGTTGAGAACACTTATTGCTAAAAGATTTGCCAGCGGAGGCACAGCATACCATGGTGTTAACCAAGTTTCTCTACCCAAGAGACCATTGAGAAAGATTCGTTTGGGTAAAGCTAGACCAGCTATCTACCATCAATTCGAAGTACAAGTGGAGCTTAGTGACGGGAGTGTGATCACGCGTCGCTCGCAGTTCCCTAAAAACGAGATAAGACTAATCCAGGACCAGAGAAACTGTCCGCTATGGAATCAATCAAGAGACGGCATGGTCATGACGGACGCCAACTCTAGCGGTAGAGTGGATAAGTTCAAGCAGAAGTACGGATCTGTGTACAGTTTACAAGAGCAAGCGGCCGAATCTACAGGAAAGAAGGAGGCGCTAAGCGAGACACAAGAAGAACCAGAGGCCACTGCCGATGACTTCGGTATGGACGACTATCTAACTTTACTAAACACAAACGCGCAACAAGTGCAAAAGGGTGGTAAGATGGCTACCAAAAAGAAAGACAAGAAATAGACTGGATAACACTAGTACCAGTCTATTTCAAACCACCATGTACATAGTTCGTAGGTGAGTTTCGCCAACTCGATATACATTTCGCATATTTATATACCTATATGCATAACAAAATTCTATATGAAGTTTTCCCATAATGAAAAATAAAATCAAAATATTTAAAGTGCCACTATTAACATTAGAGATGTGTTTATTCGGATGTCGATTTCAATGAGTAAACATAACAAATTAAATCGCTGAACTAAGGGGCTTCATTGGCAATAACAACATGGGTAGTGTCTTTCTTCCTCACTTGCATACTGGTTGGCACGTCGACCAGGCCATTGTTACCGAAAAGGAAAGACTAGTCGTTATACGCTTCGGAACAGATGGCAACAAAGACTGCATGTTGATGGACGAGATTCTTTATTCAATAGCAGAGAAAGTAAAGAACTTTGTTGCAGTGTACGTTTGCGATATCGTAGAGGTTCCCGATTTCAATGAGATGTATGAGCTGTACGATCCCATGACAGTGATGTTCTTCTATCAGAACAAGCATATGATGTGTGATTTTGGAACAGGTAACAATAACAAGATGAACTTTGTAGTCGATGACAAACAAGAGATGATAGATATACTGGAAACGATCTTTCGGGGTGCCAGGAAAAACAAGGGTCTTGTCGTTTCTCCGTATGATTATTCGGATAGAAGAGTAGATTAAAGGGTGGAAGTTCTGAATCTGATCCTATCTTTATCGAGAGGGCCGCAATGCCAAATGAGAGCTGGAATGACGCGTCAGATTGTCCAGCGTTGGGAGTAGAGACTCGGAAAAATGGTACCATGCACCATTGTGATGCTTTCTACAGCGGCTTGCTGCCCAATTTGTTCATATTTATGACTCGGCGGCTGTAGTTGGGCTAATGACATTATGTTACCCGGACATGTGCGTATGAAATGATTCTTCGAGCCTACTCTCGAGTAGCTCTCTGTTTCCGTCTCTGAGAAAAGCCGTGAAGAAATGGAAATCTGGTTGACGAAATATGGAAATAGTGAAAAATGATAATGAGTAAGTGGTATGGTAGTACATCGAAGTTGGGATTGAAGTTTGTTGGCTAGGAAAATACTCTCGGTTAGACATTAATTTAGGGCAATTTGCAGTTTTGTATTGATCGTTCAAAGCGTGCATAATACATTCTTTATTGTTCAGGCGATCTCAAGTATCCACGGTGTGGTTTTCTAGGTTTGTGGCAAAGAGGTTTTATTCGCAGGTTAAGAAACAATCTGTACAGTTGAAGAAAATGAGTGTTGAAGAATTGCAACAGGCCAAGAAGGCCGTTGATTTCAGCAGAGAGAGTTTGGAATCTGTTTTGAAGAGAAGATTTTTCTACGCCCCAGCGTTCGAATTATACGGTGGTGTTTCCGGTTTGTACGATTATGGTCCACCAGGTTGTGCCTTCCAGGCCAACATCGTTGATGTGTGGAGAAAGCACTTTGTCTTGGAAGAAGACATGTTGGAAGTTGACTGTACCATGTTGACTCCATACGAAGTCTTGAAGACCTCAGGTCATGTCGATAAATTCTCTGACTGGATGTGTAAAGATCCTAAGACTGGTGAAATTTTCAGAGCTGATCATTTAGTCGAAGAAGTTTTGGAAGCTAGATTGAAGGGTGACAAAGAGGCTAGAGGTTTGGCTTCTGACGCCAACGCTGACGCCGACACTGATGCTGAAAAGAAGAAGAGAAAGAAGAAGGTCAAGGAAATTAAGGCTGTCAAGTTAGAAGATGCCGTAGTGAAGGAGTATGAAGAAATCTTGGCTAAGATTGATGGTTACTCTGGTCCTGAATTGGGCGAATTGATGGTCAAATACGAAATTGGAAACCCAGTTTCCGGTGACAAGTTAGAACCACCAAGAGCTTTCAACTTGATGTTCGAGACCGCCATTGGTCCATCTGGTCAATACAAGGGTTACTTGAGACCAGAAACTGCTCAAGGTCAATTTTTGAACTTTAACAAGTTGTTGGAATTTAACAACGGTAAGACCCCATTCGCATCTGCTTCTATTGGTAAGTCTTTCAGAAACGAAATCTCTCCAAGATCTGGTCTATTAAGAGTCCGTGAGTTTTTGATGGCCGAAATCGAGCACTTTGTTGATCCAACCAACAAATCTCACAAGCGTTTCCCAGACGTTAAGGACATCAAATTGAGATTCTTGCCTCGCGATGTCCAACAAGCTGGTTCCACTGTTCCAGTCGAGACCACTGTCGGTGAAGCTGTTGCTTCCAAATTGGTTGACAACGAGACCTTGGGTTACTTTATCGCCAGAATTTACCAATTTTTAATCAAGATTGGTGTTGATCCAGAAAGATTAAGGTTCAGACAACACATGGCCAACGAAATGGCACACTACGCCGCAGACTGTTGGGATGCTGAATTACACACCTCTTACGGTTGGATCGAGTGTGTCGGTTGTGCTGACAGATCTGCCTACGATTTAACTGTCCATGCTAACAAGACTAAAGAAAAGTTGGTTGTCAGAGAAGCTTTGGAAACCCCAATCGAAGTTACCAAATGGGAAGCGACTTTGGTCAAGAAGCTTTTCGGTCCTAAATTCAGAAAAGATGCACCAAAGGTCGAAGCTCGTTTGCTAGCGTTGACACAAGAAGAGTTGGAATCCTACTCCGCTGAATTGAAGAAGGATGGTAAGATAACTTTGAAGGTCGAAGGTATGGAAGGTGAAGTCGAAGTCGATGACAAGATGGTTTCCATCGAAAAGGTCACCAACACCGAACACATCAGAGAATTCACACCAAATGTCATCGAACCATCATTCGGTATTGGTCGTATCATCTACGCCATCTTCGAGCACTCCTTCTGGAGCAGACCAGAAGACACTGCTAGAGCTATCATATCATTCCCACCACTGGTTGCTCCAACCAAGGTGTTGTTGGTTCCTCTATTGAACAACCCGGAATTGGCCAAGATCACTGCTCAAGTGTCTCAAACCTTGAGAAAGGAACAGATTCCATTCAAGGTCGACGAGTCCGGTGTCTCCATTGGTAAGAGATACGCTCGTAACGATGAATTGGGTACCCCATTCGGTATCACCATCGATTTCGACTCCGTCACCGATGGCTCCATCACTCTAAGAGAAAGAGACTCCACCAAGCAAGTTAGAGGATCTGTCGCCGATATCATCAAGGCTATCCGTGACGTCACCTACCAAGGCGTTTCATGGGAAGAAGGTACCAAGAACTTGGCTCCATTCAACACTCAAGCTGAAACCGATTAAACTTTTACATAGATGACTCTTTTCCAACCCTTAGAATTGGCAGAGAGAAGAATGGAATGATGTAAGTACATACAACAGAAACCTAACTCTCCATATATATTAATATATTTTTAACGATAAACATTTTATCCAAGATATAATGATGACTGTTACAAGGAATGAATGACTTGCCGTAAGTCGAGCCATACAATTTGGCTATCTTTGTCGTTAGTCCTTGTCAGTCCGTAACAATCGTAAATTTTTCTTTTTTTTTATTCCCTTGGAGGTTTTAACGCTTTCTATTAAGAAAATTTGAAAAATTTGGATTAATAGAAAATGGACAAGAAACATGGCACAATGTTGTCAAATCTGGAGTACTTTTGGAAGATAACCTTTTTGGTGATGTCTAGTTCTGTAAAGGGGTGTTTCAAATTGGCGGTTATCCAAGGCATTGATTCAGTGTTGAAATAAAAGAAGGAGTATGACACAAACTGCAAAGGAAAGTGCTAAGCAATTAGTGAGGCTATTAGAAAAGTTCCCCAAGGAACGGGTGAAGCATTTAGTTTCATTCAAAGAAGCACAACTGGATAGATTTCGGCCAGTTGCCGGATTGGAAACTGCTGGTTCTTCAGAACAGAGCAAGCCATCTATAGCAGAAATCAAGGATATTATCAACAGAACGTCAGGACCTTTAGGTTTGAAGAAGGATCTTTTGAAAAAGGTACAAGAAGCACTACCTGAAGAGCAGTTCAGCGAAACTCAAATCCAAGAGCAAATAAAGTCATTGAATGCGCTAATGAGTGACAAGTATAAAAACTACTATGCGGTAGGAGATAAGCTGTACAAGCCAGCAGGTAACCCGGTTTATTATCAGAGATTGAACGATGAGATCGAAGGTAAGGGTAAGGAAACGATATTCACAGCTATGAGAACCGTTGTATTCGGTAAATGATTTCTTAGTTTTCTGGGTTTTAAGGCTTCATATGTATGAACGTGCTTGTATATATGTTGTGTCTTTTGTTTCTAGTGCATATGCTGTTGGTGAGCCCAGTGCAGCGGCATACAGGCACAAACTGTAAATATTTTATATTCTTTATTTGATTATTTATTACTGATAATAGTTCTACTGACTTATTTTCTAAACGCTTACGATTGAGGTCCCAGTTCCGGACTGTGGGCAAGATGGGTTAAACTAACCCCGAGGTACCAATTCAGATCATTTCTTCGCGTATCCAATCTTTATAGATGAATTTTTGAATGAAAAGTCGTGGCCCAAATTCTCTACTACTTTCACGGCATTTTGTGTCGAATGGTACTCTACAAAGCAAAGATTTCTAACGCTCACCAACCTGACCTCTTTGAACCCATCGGCGATGAAGATATTTTCCAATTCTGGCAAAGTAACGTCTTGCGGTAGGTTTTGCACTAAAAGAATATGATGAGGGGGATTCCCCACGATTTCGACAACCTTCTTTTTCATAGAGGTTTCATTAGCCTCCGGTTTTTCAGCAGTGTTCTTTTTCACCTTGCCAGACAGTATTTGAGACTTCGAAAGCAGTTTCTGTATTGTCTCTTCATCTAGGTTCTTTCGTCTAAGTTTGCTCCTAGCTCTTCTTAATCTTCGTTTCAATACCGCAGTTTTGTCCTTCTTCTTATTTACAGGTATATCATCCACATCCTTGAGTTTACGAGATTCCAATTCGTTTTTCAACTCTGCATGTTTCCCCTGATGATACATTGCAGCAAACGAATCCTTCTTGGCCAGTTCGATGTTTACTGATCTACCATTTACCTTGAACTTACCTTGAAATTCTTCTAAAAACGTATTGCAACTCGAAGAATCCTTAAAAGTAATAAAGCATGATTTTTGCAACGGCATTGAACCGTATTTTGAAATCCCTATGATCTGGTATTTCTCATCAAGCAATCTAGGCGCCTCTGAATTGACACTATTGTCTTCATTCGCATTTATAACGAATTTTGTATCCACATCGTTTGAAACAGAACGATGAGCAGGGTTTATGGTTGATAACAGTAGATGCTTGAACTTTGAAAAGGAGTCCGGCCGTGAAGGTAGGTTCGATAAGTAAAGCGTGCTCCCCATGGTGTTAGTTTATGTGCTGGGATATGTGCTGGTCATATTCAAGATTCAATATTCAGTATTAGTAGTGGTAACGAATCACATACTACGCTGCACTCAGTAATTTTTTTTTTTTTTATGAATGACAATTAAAGTTGTTACGTTAAGTTAAGATTATATGAATAACTAAATACTAAATAGAAATGTAAATACAAGAGGCAAAAGTTGAATCAGAAACTCACAACACTAAGGACAACCGAGATCTAATATTAAATGCAAACCTTGGTCGACTTTTAAGTGAAGAAAAAGAGAGTTCCCGTTAATTTTTAATTGCAATTCAACATTTGCAGATTCCTCATACTCATCATTTCAATGAATAAAAGAAGCTTTATTATAGTTTTCTTGATGAAGATGGGGAGAAAACAAACAAGTTTGAGCTTGCTTGTAAATCAAATCTTTATGATGAAAATGTTTGCAGGGCTTCGATTATAACCAAAAATTTTATAAATGAAGAAAAAAAATCTAGTAGTATCAAGTTAAACTTATTTCTTACCAGCCTTGACAGCGGCCTTGGTGACCTTACCGGCCTTGTCAGTCTTGTCAACGGACTTGATAACACCGACAGCGACGGTTTGTCTCATGTCTCTGACAGCGAATCTACCTAGAGGTGGGTAGTCAGAGAAGGCTTCAACACACATTGGCTTGGATGGAACGAATCTAACCAAAGCAGCGTCACCAGACTTCAAGAACTTTGGAGAGTCTTCCAACTTCTTACCGGATCTTCTGTCGTTCTTTTCCAACAATTCGTCGAACTTACAGGCAATGTGGGCGGTGTGACAATCCAAGACTGGAGAGTAACCGGCAGAGATTTGACCTGGATGGTTCAAGACGATAACGGTGGCGTTGAAAGAAGCAGCGGCCTTTGGTGGATCGTTCTTGGAGTCACCACAGACGTTACCTCTTCTGATTTCCTTAACGGAAACGTTCTTGACGTTGAAACCGACGTTGTCACCTGGAAGACCTTCTTCCAATTGTTCGTGATGCATTTCGACGGACTTAACTTCAGTGGTAACACCGGCTGGGGCGAAGGTAACAATCATACCTGGCTTGATAACACCGGTTTCGACTCTACCGACTGGCACCGTTCCGATACCACCAATCTTGTAGACATCTTGCAATGGCAATCTCAATGGCTTGTCAGTTGGTCTGGAAGGTGGTTCAATAGCGTCAATAGCTTCCAACAAGGTCTTACCCTTGACGGTACCAGCCTTGGTTTCCTTTTCCCAACCCTTGTACCAGTTGGCGTTGGTGGTTGGTTCAATCATGTTGTCACCGTTCCAACCAGAGATTGGGACGAATGGAACAGTCTTTGGGTTGTAACCGACCTTCTTGATGAAGTTAGAGGTTTCCTTGACAATTTCTTGGAAACGAGATTCGTCCCACTTAACGGAATCCATCTTGTTAACAGCAACAATCAATTGTCTAACACCTAGGGTGAAAGCCAACAAAGCGTGTTCTCTGGTTTGACCATCCTTGGAAATACCGGCTTCGAATTCACCGACACCACCAGCAATAATCAAAATGGCACAATCAGCTTGAGAAGTACCAGTAATCATATTCTTGATGAAATCTCTGTGACCTGGAGCATCGATAACAGTAACTTGGTACTTTGGAGTTTCGAACTTCCACAAAGCGATATCGATGGTGATACCTCTTTCTCTTTCAGCCTTTAACTTGTCCAAAACCCAAGCGTACTTGAAAGAACCCTTACCCAATTCAGCGGCTTCCTTTTCGAACTTTTCAATGGTTCTCTTGTCAATACCACCACACTTGTAGATCAAATGACCGGTAGTGGTAGACTTACCAGAATCGACGTGACCAATAACGACAACGTTAACGTGAGACTTTTCTTTACCCATTTTTGATGTTAATTCTCTTGGAGTGTAGGACTATTAAGAGTAAGATAGAATAGAATAAAACAAAATACAAATTAAGATAAACTATAAGACAACTATTAAAACACTGCAATAACTTATAGATACTCAATGGAAACTTGCAAATAAAACCAGAAAACATTTGGACTAGAAAAAAATTTTCGATCTCCTTTTATATTCAAAAATCGATATGAAAAAGGGAACTCAGAAAGTGGCCAAATCATCTAATAATTTTTTCTTGCAATATGGAAAAGAAAAGCTGAAAAAAAAATTTTAGGCGTGAACAAAAAATTTCGCCACGATAAATGCCGTATAACCCATTATACAGGGTAGAGGTACAACCTGAAGTAGAGCCAATTGGCATGTGTACAGGCATAGGGGAAACCCAGCGGTGCGCTAATGCGCACTGTTTGGGTTGGCAAGGTTGGGCTTGGGCTAGTCTGTGCTGGCTTGGCCTGGATTAGGCTTTGGGGAGCGTATCTGTCACCACGGTTTTCGGCGCAATGGCAGGGTAATACGTGTATATACTATGTATGCGTATGTTCTGTGCGGGGTTTTCTGGGGCGTTTGAGAGATGTTTGACTTGCCGCGGCTGTACACCCCCGTGTAGGTATACGGGTTTATTTAATTACGGCAGTGGAAGTTAGGCTGGCAGCCAGCCTGGCAGCCAGCCTGGGCTGGGCCCAGCCCAAGCTGGGGTCGGGCAAGGAGCTGGGCAGGGAACAGATCTAAATCCCAGCCTAGCTTTGTCAGGGGGGTGAGTTCTTCCTTGAAGGTCGAGGCTGTATTACCTGGAAAGGTAAAACCGACTCTGAGGGTTAGGGCTTCAGTCGTACGGCTGTTTCTAGGAGACCTTCGTCCCAAGTCCAAGTAAAAGTAATGCTTTTCTACGTGTTTCATTTCTTTTTGATTTGCCATTGCTGTGAAAACATATTGGTCCCCAAGGTGCCGTTGTGCCTTGTGTTCTTAGTGGGAGATGCCGCCGTTGGGCAGATTATCCCGTGACGAAGTTTCCAACTTGCGGCCAAGCATTCTGCCTGGGTGTTTGTTTTGCCCCAGCAAAGCAAACAAACTCTGCGTAGAATAATTTCTGACAGAGCGCTTTTTGCAAGGAAGGGCCCAGCTGCTGCGGGTGTTTCTGGACCTTGAGCGTGAAAAAAAAATTCCCCCTTTCTGACGTCTTTCAGTCGAGGCGCTTATTGATTCGATTTGATGAGATTTACTGTTGAAATTTAGACATGTATCCGTTTTCGGGAATATTCCTCAATTGTCCCTTACACCTGGATATCTTCTGTGGTGGTGTACGGGTGTTGAAAAATAACAGTCCTCGCGTGGCGAGCTAACTCTTTCTGATTCCGCACCTGCTGCCCGTACCATCCATACCTATAGTTACTATAGATGAGTGTGACTCAAAACACATACACACAACAAATCGACGGTGAAGTCGTCGATATATGCCTTCCTAATCCAAATGTTAAGTTTAATTACGGTATACAACGCGATATTACTCGACGCTATTTGCTTCTACATCCAAACTATCCAATAATTCGTTTTGTTGCTCCATATCCACGCTCATAGCCGCATTCTCTCTTGTTCTTAGCCTTACGGCATTCTTATTGTTCTTACTTTTCCCAAAACCGCTCAACGGTATGTTTCTTAGAATGCGCCTCCAGATGGGTTCCTGTTCGGCATTCATCCATCTGGGTGCTCCGTCCAGCAAATTGCTGTCCGCGCCGTGTCTTCTCTCAGCGACAAGTAGTTCGTATACAACCCTTCTTGCAACCTCTATCAACAAAAACACCACTACTATGCTGGCGAAGATTCCAACCGCGTTGATGTCGTTTGCAACGTTTGAAATGGGGCATGCGTGTACACTTCTCACTTCGAAGAAATACGAGCAATTGTGCAATTGACCGAGGAAACTTATTTGAGCCTTCGTGGCAATTTCTTTGTCACATACAAAATTGATCAACGTGCTCTTTCTATCAACACCATTCGGACAGATATCCCCATTTTCATATTGCATGGTGAGCTTTTTCCCCGTGAATGTTGGTGTGGTGCTGAACTCTCCAATGGATACTAACTGATCAGAGGCGGTGTGGTCTACGTAGTACGCACCCGTAGTTTGGTTCAACTCGTCTTTCAACTCACTTCCAACAGAGGAGGAACATATTCCCAGTGTGAAGTTGGTATTGTAATCCCATCCTTTCACTAGCCATCTGGTCTTGGACTGGTCCTTCCTGTTCCTGTTCCTGTTTGATTTGCCGCCTCTGTCGTTTCCGCCTTCATTGGGTGTACTTGATAGCCACGATAGATCGATGAAACCACCGTTGTTTGGATTCACCACAGAGCAGAACGATGGTTCCTTATCGTTTTCGCCATCTTTCCCGTCACCTTCACCGACACCGCTACCTGGTTGCGGTGTTTTGGGTGCGCTGTCTGGAGAAGCCATTGATACTTCTAGAAATCCAGCAAAAGCCAATAATAGCAGTAATCCTATAACAAGTTTGTATGATCGAAGTGAAACTGTCATATAGTCAGCTGTTTGTAAGTTTATGTGAGAAATGTAGTACGGTCAACGCCTGCAGTTTCCTCCTAACACCCTTCACCGTAACGATATGGAGGCAACACCCAAATCGAGTAAATTCCTTTCAATTCAATGAGACCTTACTTGTTGATATAAGAAGTTAGTTCCGTATTCCTTTTTTTTTAACTTTCAAATTAAATTTCATGTCAAAATCATAAAACCCGTACTGTTATCTAATCCTACTACTAGAAAGGAAAAGCTGAATCTGTCATCTGGCATAAAAAAAACCAAAAGTGACACAAATTGCGGATTCAAATGACTGATACATTGTTCGAAGAGCTCAAAGCGAAGACAGGTTGCAGTTCCATTGATTATACCAGTTCCAGTCTCATACAATTAAGTACTACTTTGAATTCACACAAAGGTTTATACGATCGCTATCAATAAAGAAAATTCAAATAACAAGAACATTCTTTACACATTACAAAACAAAGGCGACCAGTTATTGCCTATTATAATTACATTCATCCCTGAAAATAACCTATTGCATCATCCTCGGAGGACAATCACAATTGTTCGAATGGCAGACGTTCTCAACATCGAGCATACCGCGAGGTCTTCAGACAGATTGAACACACTTCGGTCGGAAATGAAAAGTATGTTCGAAAAGATCGATAAGATCGATGACTCTATACTGGTGAAGGATCCAGATTGGATGGAAGAGTTGGATTTTCAAGAGTCGAAAACTAAGTGGGGTACCCTCAAATCGATGTTCAAAAAAAGCAAAGTTTTCAACATGAACAGCGGAGTATCGTACGATTCCAGTATGATTTTATCAAGAGACTTTGTATTGAACCTGGACGAACTTGCTGAATCCCCACGGTTTGGAGACGTTCAAGAGCCATTGCAGCGCTACTATAGCGATGTGGAACCAGCAATACCGATGGAAAAAAGATACCACCTGATATCTCTGGTAAGCAGGAAGCTTCAATTGGCTACACCGAAATTCGAAGACATGGGGAAGGGTTCATTAAGGTTCTTATGGGAGCATTTCAGGAGCAGTTTCACACGATGATGATTTTTTGTCATTTAGAAGTATTTTTTTTCTTTCCCCACAGTTTTTATTTTTGTAGGTTTGACACAAACTTTAGTACATAAAAGTCGTTGAAGAATAACTAAAAACAAAAACATTTTCAAAATGGCCAAATATGTAATCGGTCTTGGAGTCCACTGTAACAGAGTCCCGATGTTCTTAAGGCCAAGATACACGACAACAAGAGGGTGGCATAAAATATAAAAGAATGTTAAAACAGTAAATTTAGATATGTTAGTTAGATATTATGTATCTTCGTTGCGATCCAGTAGAACTCAGATAGAGATATCGATAAAAACTTTCATCAATTCATGATAAGGGCGTGATCCATTGACTGTAAAGGGCTAAGAAATCAATCAATAAGGCCAGCAGATAAGAAGCCTTGGAGTAACACATGTTCACTTTACATAGCTTCTTTTCTGCCTTCCCCATTTGATTATTTTAGTTCATTTTCTTTTGACCTTTACTTTCTATTTTTTTTTTTTTTGGTTGTTGTTGTGCGCTTATTTGGCAGTGTCAACAACGTATCTACCCAAAATCTTACCTTGTTCCATCAATTCGTAGACTTCTGGCAATTCAGACAAACCAACGACCTTGATTGGAGACTTCACTTTACCAGCAGCAAAGAAGTCGATGGCTTCTCTGGTGTCAGCTCTGTTACCGACGTAAGAACCTCTAATGTTGATGGACTTGATAACGTGGGAGAAGACATCGGACTTGATGACAGCGCCAGCTGGCAAACCGACCAAGACGACGGTACCGGTTGGTCTGACGAATTGAGTGGAAGCGTTGATGGCGGCCTCTGAGACAGAGACGTTGATGACACCGTGTGGACCACCGTTGGTGATTTCTTGAATTTCAGCAACCATGTCCTTGCTCTTGGTGAAATCGACGAAGGCCTCACCACCTAGTTGCTTGACCAACTTACCCTTGGCTTCACCACCGTCGATACCGACGACTCTGTAACCCATAGCAGTAGCGTATTGGACAGCTAGAGAACCTAGACCACCAGCAGCACCGGAGATGGCGACCCAGTCACCAGCCTTCAAGTGAGCGCTCTTCAAAGCCTTGTAGACGGTAACACCGGCACACAAGATTGGAGAAACTTCAGCCAAGTCAGTACCCTTTGGAATTCTGGCGGCTTGGATAGCATCGGCAGTAGCGTACTGTTGGAAAGAACCATCGTGTGTGTAACCAGACAAGTCTGCGTGAGGACAGTTGGATTCGTTGGACAATTCACAGTATTCACAAGACATACAAGAACCGTTCAACCACTTGATACCGGCCAAATCACCGATTTCCCAGCCCTTAACGTTTTCACCCAAGGCAACAACAACACCAGCACCTTCGTGACCACCGACTAATGGCAACTTGGTGGCCAATGGCCAGTCACCCTTCCAGGCGTGCAAATCGGTGTGACAGACACCGGAGTACTTGACGTTGATCAAGATTTCATTTGGCTTTGGCTTTGGCACTGGAATGTCCTTGTATTCCAACTTACCACCGTTCTCGTAGAAGATAACACCCTTTTGGGTTTCTGGAACAGAAGTGGCCAAGGTTCTAAAAGAACCGAACACACCACGGATTGGGTTGACAACAGATCTAGCTTGGCTCAATCTTAGCATTTTGAAGTCGTTATAAGTGTTGAATTTGAGAGGGGGGAGCGCGGGGTGAAAAAAAGAAGTCACGTGATATACGTCTTTCTTGTCTTTTTTTTTTATTACTTTCCTTTCTTAACAAACGGCGTGGCGGTTCGTAAAAAAAAAAAAAGTTAATATGCAACAGCTATAGTAATTTGTACCCTTTAAAAAATATTTGTGCAATGATTCAAATTCAGTGTGCAGTTAAACTGAGTTGAAATCTATTGGGAAAGTACGGTTGGTATTGCTTGACTATTGCCTTGTATAGCGTCTGTAAATGTAAAATACTAATAAATATTTATACACAGCACATTGAGACTCAAACAATCCCATCGAGTCTTGAAGATACAAAACCAATGCCAATTTATACGTTTTCAAGTTCTCCACTCCGGTCGCCTCAATCTCGATTCCACTGAAAAAAATTACCGAAAACTTGACCCGCGCCAGTGCCTAAAGCCAAAGCCAAAGCCAAAACGTTCACATCACCCATCATTCATCATCCCTCTTTCGCTTTCTACACGTTCCATAACTCGGACAAGTCACCACAAACACAGCACGTCAGTATCACCACTATTTTTCTAGTGGCTGGAGAAGAACACGCACGAAAGAAAAAAAATGGCCGGACTCAAAACGCACGTCAAACAATAAAGCCCAATTGAACAAACGCACCTTAGCGTTTGCAATCTCGGAAGTCGAAAAAAAGCGATAAATGTATGATTACCGCAGGTGCTGACTTATTTCAAATTACCGGTAATACAGGTAAAGAGTGAAGAAAAAAAAAATGGGAAAAAGGAAAACGGGAACTGAAACTGCACTACTCGTCTCTATTTTTTTTGTTTGACAGATAGTTTCCCAACAACGGTAAACGCTGGCCACCTGGGAAATGAACAGAACTAGGCTTGCACTCCGCACCGCAGGTGACGGAGTGCCGGAACCACCGGACAGCGCGCATGCGCGCTGTCTGCTGCGAAGCCGCACTTCCCCATAAAACGTTGTTCGTGTTTTTTTTTTTTCCTTTCATTCTTAGTTATCTCCCCTCAGAAGCAATACTAATCTTAGATACACCAGGTGAAATGTAACTCACTCTTGCATAACATAACAATTAAAGAAAACAGAAAAAGCGACCGACCCCTCCACATGTAAGCTCAAACAATGACACTATAGGAAGGACGGTGAGATGCCGTAGGAAGTCCTTAATTGTTTTTTCGATTTGAAAAAGAATGGATGGCTCGGGATGAGAAGTGTAGTAGAAACTCCGGTTTTGCACAGAAAGAAGTATGAAGCACATAGTGCAGGCGCGGAGCAGAAGAATTTTTTTTTTCTTTTCGGGTTTTTGTGGAGGGTTTTTTTCTTTGGATTGGTGAAGCGGGGGCGGGGAAGAATGGTCAATTTACTGTTTCGGTGTTTGCGTTAGATCCCCTTTTCTGCTTTGGTGATTTACAAGAAAATACGTGTCTGCGACGCCAAGTGGCGGCGCTAAGGGAAATAGTTCAAAAAAAGGGATGCTCCATAGTGGAGGGGAGGATCGGAGAGGACCGAAAAGAGAAAGAGAGAGAAAAAAAACCGGGGAAACCGCCGTCTGAGATGACATGAGGGGTAGTCTGCAGCCCCGCTGGATCTGAACGAAAAGAAACGTAGTGTCGGTTGCAGCTGGACGAATACGGAGAAAAACGTACTGGTGTGCCCCCATTGCGCGCCCCGCTTTCCGGTTTTTCTTCTTTCTTTCTTTCATCGGAACGTAATACGAGCGGGCTGAACATATCCAGACTTTAGCGAAAACCCCACTTTTTTTGATTTTGTTTTGTTCTCGTCTACCCCCCTCCCCTCTACCCCGCTACCAGCGATTGAGGCTAGCCGCCTCAATCGCCCCTTTTTTGCATCCAGTTCAACAGGTACGGCACGTCCTTGACCACTGTTCTTGCAATAGTTGCGTTTTGGATCCATTTGGGCACGTTACCACCGGCGTCGCTGGTGGTGCACATGGTCCACTCGAGCACGTGACTGGTGCGGTCGTACTTCAACTGTTCGACGCTTGCGTAATGGGCGCGGGTGTGGTTCACTGGGTCGCGAATTTGCTCGTCTGCGACTAGCGACACGACAAGACTTGTTTCGAGGCCTTGTTCTTGGCAAACGACCGGCGCTAGTGGACACACCCATTCGTTGAACTCTCTGGTCGTCAAGGGCTTGCCCAGTTCGTACTCCAAGTTGACTAGCACCCACCCGAGCCCGTTTTCTGCGACCTGCTTGGTCACGTGACACTTCGAGAGCACCTCGATGTACTCCTGTTCCTGCTTGGATCTGGCTGCCGTGTCCGATAGGTCCCATTTCCCGGCTTGCTGGTCCCACTGGCTGCCGTTGAGCACTTGCACGACCTTGCGGTAGTTTTCCGGAGTGATGTTGTGGGTGGACTGTCTGCACAGCCAATAGTCACCGTCGATCGTTTCGCCGTAAGTCTGCACTTCGCACTTCGAATCCTCGGTGCAATTGAGAGGCTCTAGTGGGAATTTGTACAATTTCCCCTTTTTCCAGCGTTGCACTGATTGGATCAGATCCAACCCGGTTTTTCTTACTAGCTGCTCGTCGAAGGATAACTGCTCTTGTCTTAAGGGAGTGCTGTTGATTTGCATAGTGGTAAGCTGTTTTATTTTTTAATTTCCTTTATTCTGCGGTTGACACTGAGTCTTCAACGATCAATGGCGGTCGCTGTGGGCTTTTGCTGTGTACCTTACAATTCCAAGAGATCTGCACTGAGGTTAAACTTTATCTCAAAAGATGCAATAATTGGTTTTTTTTTTTTTTTTTTTTTGTTTCCCATACTATCCTACCAACTGACTACTCATTCTGTCAAAAGAATCACGTTTCTGGCACAACCATCGAGCGAAATAACTTACGTGTAGCGTTGCCGTTACAATTGCTGCAATGCATCACTTTTGGACACATTGAACAGGACTTGCGTTCCTTTATATAACTTACAACTCACATGTTTTATATACTGATAGTAGCGCAAAAAAACATCCACAATCACAATCACAATCGCAACCACGACCAGGGAGTTTTGCTCCTCCGAGAGAAAGTACTCTAAAGTCCCAGGATGGCTGACGTGCTGTCAGGATTGACACCTTCGCAGGCTCTGGCTTTGACCCTTCAAGTTAAGTGCAATGACAGCATTCTGGTGCAAACGACAGTAAAGGTCAGAAGTGGGGGTAACCCCACACAGTTCGAGTAACAATCTCAACCATCCAAGAAACAAAAAATAAAAAGGATCTGGATGGGAATCAGTTTTCGACGTCACGTGACGCGACTCGAGCAGTCTTGGTAGAAGCGGGGTAACTGTGGTAACAGAAAAAACTGCCAGACCTAACGATGCCTTACCAGTGTTAAACAACGATCTTAATTTTTTTAGCGTTTCATGGTTTATAGTTTACCAATTTTTTTTTCGCGACAGGCTTTTTTCATTCCCACCTTTTCTTTTACAGGCATGGAGCATTCGGCTTCGTGGCTGAAGACGAAACGGATCTTTGAACACTGAAGAGCGTGTATCACAATGGGAATTTTTAGGCGTTGCTGTATTAAATAAGCGGATTCAAGAAGGGTACGTTTTCCCCTTTCCCTTTCCCTGCTCAGGCAGCATCTAAGGGTTTTGTCATCGACAAGAAACAAAGAAACATTCCGAGGGTTGAAACAGAGACACAACCTATGGAACTCCTGTGTTCAAGTTATTCTTGGCTATGCACAGCCAGATCCAATCGGGACTAACCTAGTTTGTGAACCGATCCAATCCTCGTCTACGAAAGAATAGCTTACATTCAGTGCGATTCGAACTCTTCTTCTTCTTTTTTTTATTTATTTCAAGATTTAACTCTCGATTGGATTTTTTTTTTTTTGCTTCTTCATGAAGCAGGATCTCCCACTTTGTATTAAACTTGAACATTGACCCAAATCTATTGAATGTCTGCTATAGTTTGATAAACAAAGGTTCAGTCGTTTTATTATCCTCAGCAGCAGTGTTATTCTCTCGCTCGTACTACACAGTAAAGCTTAGTTCTTTCCGTTTCATCGCTGTGTGCTGATTTTTTTTTTATTTCATTCTGATTCTCATCGCTTTGTTCATACAGTGAGGTGACACACACGGACACCGGCATCAAAAGAGTTTTTTGAAACAATTGTGGAAGACTTTAATCACAGTAGGGTTCCTAACAATGTCTGAAAGTGTCTCGAGTGCTTCAAGCGATACTAGCACTGCGACTTCCAGTTCTGATGCGAGCTCCAGCTCTACGTCAAGCACATCTTCAAGCACAAGTTCAAGTTCCGGTACGTCGTTGCAAGACGGTTGTGTTACTTGCAGTAACAGTGTATCCTGTCCAACGTGTGACGATGACGAATACTGTGTCACTACATCTTTGACATGCACGCAGTGTCCCAGGACGTACTGTGAAAAGAAAACGTCTTCCAGCAGTAGTAGCTCTTCGTCGTCGTCTTCGTCTACCATTGCGAGCCCATCCGCATCGTCATCATCTTCCACCAACAAGGTCGGACCTATCGTTGGAGGTGTCGTCGGTGGTGTTGTGTTTCTCGTAATATTGGCAGTGCTGGGTTATTTGTACTACAGATACTACAAACGGAAGCGTTCAGCCATTCCACAGGATCCGGAGTATATGGAAAAGGGAGTCAGTACGGGTTTACCAGGATCAGCACCGTTACATCCGGGCATGCTTCGTTCTGGGTCCTCATCGTCATCTAGGTTCAGGTCAAGGAACAAGAGAAACAGAAACAGTGCCGAAACGATCCAAACAAGTACCGCGTCGAACATTATCCCTGTTGCATACATCCCTGGTGTTACAACAAATCTAACGAAGAAAAACTTGAGTAAGAAACAGGGAAGGAATTCCAGGAGAATGTACCAGGACTCTGACCGGAAGTCGCACATCACCTTGGGGTCAAGTATCCTGGGTGGAGACGACGACGACGACGACGACGAACTTCAACACAACCTGCAGAACCTGGACCACGACGGAATGGGAGTGTCTTCTGGAGGCAACAACGACGGTTCTGCGGACGCAAACAATATGACGACAGCCATCCGAGCCAGGCCGAAGTTGGTCCAAATCGATGAACTTGCAGAAGAAGAAGAACACGTCGACGAGGACGTGGAAAACGATAAGGATGAGGACGACATTGAAACGGAAGCCAACGACACGGGGGTAACTGACTACAGCGGAAGCAACACTCAACTTGGACATGCAGGCCAATCCAATGAATCGCACCAGCAACAGCAGCACTACAGGAATAGTGTCAACTCCTCGAATTCACAGTCACGTGATCCATTCCACACCACCAATATCTCGTCCTCAGACTCTGACAGCGAGGGATCCTTCATCTTGGACGTGGAAATGGCCAGCAACCACCAATGAAACTACCACCCACGCGCGCATTAGCACACATACCAGTTGTAAAACTTTAAACCTACGATACCTAATATTATAACATAATCATTACATAACCCATATACACCAAACGAAACCTAAACCTAAAGACACCTTTACGCTGTTGGTGCCAGAACCTTGCAGCAACAACCGGGGGGGGGGGGACTGCCCTTGTAGCCCCCCGCATCTTACACGCCATGAACGTTGTGCTCTGTCAGTTACCATTCGAAGCGGCTCACGCAGAACCCTCTTCGCCCAATGTCCACTATGCATACAAATCTGCCATTCCTATTACCGGGGAAAAAAACCATACCTACATATACTGTACTAATCTGTGCATATTGCGTAACACCTGAATTAGGGTACTTTCATGCTCTCGAGACGACATTGCTAAAGGCAAAAACATTAGGCCAAGCATATTGCCCATTGCAATCGCAAAATACTATAACCAATCACCCACTCTCGGTATCCAACTACCTTGTCTCTATGCGACGTCCGGATTAACTTAAATCAAATTCCAGTATATCAGATCAACTGGACCACGCCCGTCCGTGCTCTTCTACCATGCCAGCTTACATACACACTACACTACACACACACAATTAAATCTCTCAGCTAAGAACCGATGCAAAACAGCATCGTAAATCCAGGTTCCACTAATCCACCCGTTGTCTAATCAACTCGCACGTCCTCAACACTGGTGCTTTTTCAGCAACTAGGCTGCTTCCTGCAACTGCTTTAGTGTTGCAGCCCGTTTTCTTTTCCCATGTAGAAAACTGTGACATGGCTCGGAAAAGAAAACTCGTCTCTTGTTGAAAATAACGTAGCTTGACCTTCCACTTAGTCAAAGAAAGAAAGAAAGAAAAGAAAACAGAATTCGATTTCGATTTCCAAATAGAAATCGAATTCGAAACAAAAGGAAACTCAGATTGCACTTCTAACAACGTCTAGTACAACTGAACGCATTAATAAGAAGGATTTGGGTTCCCAGCCTTTTGTGTTTTAATCCGGATGTTTTTCGGTTGAATATATATATATATACACGGTTTTGTAAGGGTAATTTGATCATTTCGTTAAATTTTCTAGGTACGTTTTGCCGTTCAAAATTTATCTTCGCCTTTTTTAAAAAACCAATTCTCAAATTCATAGGTTTTTGTTACTTGATAGATATTAGGAAAGTTGTTAAAATTTTCGAATCAATTCATTGAATAACACACTCAGGTAGTACGGATTCGCAACAAGTACAGAAAGTCGTTGTTATCACTCGCAGTTTAAATTAGTTTTTACACTGTTTCCAATACAAAATAAAATCCTCAGTTTTCCAATTGAGAAATATTATAAAATTTACAAAGCCTTTTCGAAAAGAACTCGCCATCAAAGGATTTTATCAAACCCTTTTTTGCCCTAGATTTCTTTCTGCTAGTTAACTCCTAAACACCCACACAATCATGTCTCAATACTCTGATATCGACCGTTTGGCTGTTAGCACCATCAGATTGTTGGCCGTTGACCAAGTCTCATCTGCCAATTCTGGTCACCCAGGTGCCCCATTGGGTTTGGCTCCAGCTGCCCACGTTATTTGGAAGCAAATGAAGTTGAACCCAAAGAACCCAGAATGGATCAATCGTGACAGATTTGTGTTGTCTAACGGTCACGCTTGTGCTTTGCTATACTCATTGCTACACTTGTTCGGTTACGACTTCTCTATCGAAGATTTGAAGCAATTCAGACACCTGGGTTCCAAGACTCCAGGTCACCCAGAATTCGAATTGCCAGGTGTCGAAGTCACCACCGGTCCATTGGGTCAAGGTATCTCCAACGCTGTTGGTATGGCCATCGCACAAGCTAACTTCGCTGCTACTTACAACAAGCCAGACTATGAATTGTCTGACTCTTTCACTTACGTTTTCTTGGGTGATGGTTGTTTGCAAGAAGGTGTCTCTTCCGAATCCTCCTCCTTGGCAGGTCATTTGAAATTGAAGAACTTGATTGCCTTCTACGACGATAACCAGATCACCATCGATGGTAACATTAACGTTTCCTTCGACGAAGACGTCTCCAAGAGATACGAAGCTTACGGCTGGGAAGTCTTGCACGTTGAAAACGGTAACGATGATCTGGACGCCATTAGCAAGGCTTTGGAACAAGCCAAGCTTTCTGATAGACCAACTTTGATCAAGTTGACCACCACCATCGGTTACGGTTCTGAACAAGCCGGCTCTCACGCCGTCCACGGTGCCCCATTGAAGGGTGACGATGTCAAGCAATTGAAGGTCAAGTTCGGTTTCAACCCAGAAGAATCCTTCGTGGTTCCACAAGAAGTTTACGACCTTTACAACAAGTCCACCATCGAACCAGGTATCGAAGCTAACAAGAAGTGGGATGCTCTATTCGAGGCCTACGTTGCTCAATTCCCAGAACTTGGTGCAACCGTCAAAAGAAGATTAGCAGGTGAATTCCCAGAAGGTTGGGAATCTAAGTTGCCAACATACACCCCAGCTGACTCTGCTGTCGCTTCTAGAAAGTTGTCCGAAATCGTTTTGCAAAACGTTTTCGACACTTTGCCAGAATTGGTTGGTGGTTCTGCCGATTTGACTCCATCTAACTTGACAAGATCCAAGGAAGCTGTTGATTTCCAACCACCAACTACTTCTCTAGGTGACTACAGCGGTAGATACATCAGATACGGTGTTCGTGAACACGGTATGGGTGCCATCATGAACGGTATCTCTGCCTTCGGTGCTAACTACAGACCATACGGTGGTACTTTCTTGAACTTTGTTTCTTACGCCGCTGGTGCCGTTAGATTGTCCGCTTTGTCTGGTCACCCAGTTATCTGGGTCGCCACCCACGACTCTATCGGTCTAGGTGAAGATGGTCCAACCCATCAACCTATCGAAACATTGGCTCACTTCAGAGCTATTCCAAACCTACAAGTCTGGAGACCAGCCGACGGTAACGAAGTCTCTGCTGCTTACAAGGTTGCCTTGACCAACAAACACACTCCAGCTATCATCGCTTTGTCCAGACAAAACTTGCCACAATTGGAAGGTTCCAGTATCGAAAAGGCCGTCAAGGGTGGTTACGTCTTGCAAGATGTTGAAAAGCCTGATGTTGCTATCGTTTCTACTGGTTCTGAAGTCGGCATTGCTGTCGATGCTGCCAAGCTTTTAGCTGAAAAGAACATCAAGGCTCGTATTGTCTCTCTACCAGACTTCCACAGCTTTGGTCTACAATCTAAGGAATATCAATTGTCTGTCTTCCCAGATGGTGTTCCAATTTTATCCGTTGAAGTCTTGGCTACATCTGGTTGGGCTAAGTACGCTCATCAATCTTTCGGTTTGGACAGATTCGGTGCTTCTGGTAAGGGACCAGCTGTCTACGAGAAATTCGGATTTACTCCAGAAGGTATTGCCACCAGAGCTGAAAAGACTGTTCAATTCTACAAGGGTAAGCAAGTCATCTCTCCTCTAAACACCGCTTTCTAAGTGTCTTGGACTTTTAATGAAAGAAAGCAAGCACGATGGGGCAAAATATCCAAAGTATAAATTTAACTAAATGGTTTGTTTAAAAATTCTATCTGACGAGTCTCTTTCTCTTTATGAATATTGATGAATGTCCATCAATGTTCGTTATTGACAGGCTTACCAAGATGATACACTTTTGTCACACCCTTTTGTGATTCTATCTATATCTATTTATTCTACACGTATAAAGCAGAATATATATACTAAATTTAACGATTTATCTTCAAAAAACTATAATATCCTAATCTGAATTCAGCGTCGTTACATACACTAATCGAAAAATTCTTTGACTTACATCCCAACGTATATTACGGTTAGCAGTGAAACTCGAGTACACACGGCTACAAACTTATAGATTGAAGTATGTCTGAACCACTGTCTGTCGCTTTCGTGTGCCTTGGAAATATCTGCAGATCGCCAATGGCCGAAGCAGTTTTCAAACACACAGTCAAAGAAAAACAACTACAAGCCAAATTTGACAAGATTGAATCTTTTGGTACAGCAGGATACCACGTTGGCGATGACCCTGATTCGAGAAGTGCGTCCACCTGTCGTAAACATGGTGTTCCGGTGTCTCACTCCGCTCAACAAATAAAGGGTAGACACTTTAATGAGTTCGATTACATCATTTGTATGGATGAATCCAACTTAAGGAATCTTAAAAGAATACAACCAAAAGATTCCAAAGCTCAATTATCTTTATTTGGAAAATGGAACACTGATGGCAAGTTCCAGGACATTGTAGATGATCCATATTATGGTGGGAACGAAGGTTTCGAGTATAACTTCAAACAAGTTCAATACTTCAGTGAACAATTTCTGGAAAAAGAATTGTAAATGATAGATATTACATTATAGCGCTAGACTATGGGTTGGTATATATACGACTTCATTAAATAATTCTCTTTATTTAAACAACAAAAAATCCAAGGCGTTACTCTTAAAAGGTAAATCCGATTTATTGATTACCATAACTTTTCAAACTCCTCTTCCTTATATTCGAATTCTAACCCGCACCGTCTTGATAACCATGCTTTTTGGTAATCGAAGTATCTCCATGTGACTTCTTCTTTACCTTCAGCTCCTGGGGGCAGTTTCTCTACTTCTTTATGGAACCAGCAACGGTTGACTTTGTTGAATTTCCATCCGCGGAGTGATAGCTCCCTACTAGCTAAAAACTGGTCGTAGGAACCTTGATAATGATAGAATATGAAAAACAGTGTATCAAGAGCAAACTTTGACATTATTTTGGCAACAGATATCTTTCCATACAGATCATCTCCATTCGCTGGCAAATCTTGGGCCATAAACCTGATAGGTTCATGAGGAAAGAAAATAGATGTTGGATGTGGTAGGGATAAAGGATTTTCGAATAAACGAGGAGTATCAGCATCAAGAGAGTCAGGGCAATTTAGTAGCGATGATTCTAGATGCTTCAATGTGAACTCGTCGATTTCGTTCGGCGGTTGAATAAGCTTCTTTTTAGTTTCAAGCCAATATGGTAACTCCTCTTTGAAGAGTGGGTCTTTGAATGCCAGCTTATCTTGTAAATCCTTAGCGAGGATTTCTTCTATTTCGTGTGACAGATCTCTTGGAGGTGGTAACTCTTCAGTTTGTGGTGCTGCTGGTGTTGGTTCCTTCTCTTTCTTGTTGGTGGAAGTACCGTTTGAAACGTGATTTAGAGAAGGTGCCGTTCCAGTTGCCGAAACGCCATTTGTAGCGGCAAGTGCAGCAGCAGAAGCCGCAGAGGAAGGTGAAGTAGTATTGGTGGCAGAACTGTGGTTATTAGTCTTTCCTGCGGTATTATTAATTGATGTCGTTGTACTGATGTTCGCTTCTGTAGCTGCGCTGGAAGCAGTGGCGGCTACCGCAGCAGCAGTAGCCGCGTCAACTGTAGGTTCCGTTTCAGCCTCCATTAATGGCTGATTTACGGTGGTTGGAGATGTGATGTCAACATCAGAAGTGGATACTTTCGACTTGAGTTGTAGTGGAACGGGAGAAGTTTTCTTTCGAGGAGAGCGTTCGGGTTTTCTAGGTTTGCTAGGTGTGCTCTGTTCTTTTAAAAGATCTTCTGGCTGAATTTCGCAACCCATATCTTGATAAATCGTTTCGTAATCGACAAAATCTGGATCATCGTTGTTATCCACATAGTACCTTATATCTTCTTGGAAATCTTGCACAGTTTCTGGGTCTAGGTCGTCGTTTTGCAACTGTTTGAGAATATTTTCCAAATTTGAGATGTGGAAAGTGTGTTTCTCTATTTGCTCTTCGTTATTTTCGACCTCGAAAGTGTCTAGCTGTTTCTGTAAATCTTCCAGACATTCCTCAACGAACAGAAATTGATCTCTCTTCTTGAGCTCTCTGGGGTCTTTGATCAAGTCTGGGTTGGTCAACGCTTCTGTAGAGAACTTCTTTGTCTTCATAATCTTCTCTATCGACTTGAATCGCTCCATGCCGCTTTCAATAAGCCTACGATTCTCCATTAACACATCAGCCCTGTCTTTGATATCATCCTTACTCAACCAACTCTTGATCTGTTCTCTATGCTTTTGTAACTTCTTGATTTCACGCTTCAAATCTGATTCTAGTTTTTCTCTGTAAGACTGGTTATCAGACTCTGTGTTTTGAAATTTATCGTATATATCTTCATACTCCTCCAATCCTTCTTTTACCTTCTTTAACACCTTATCAACCTCTTGCTGCAGCTTTCTTTGTGACATATTCTCGAATACTTTTTACTATGATGTGCTCTTTCAATTCCTGTTGTATATCCATAAGTCTCGAAGTTTTTGCCGGTTATCACTTGCAAAACACTGACAAGGAATTCAACTCGTGCTATATTTGGTGCAACTAAAGTTCGCTAACGAACAATTGAGATAACAGCGCGAAACAGAGTTAATGGCCTGGTTATCTACATTCGTTCTTTTCCTTATTCTATATTCTATTTCTGCTAAATGTGAAGTTTTCGATTAGTTCGCCATAGAACATCAACAAAGCAGGGTAACATCATAATGCTCCAACGTCTAATAGTTCACACTACCAAGATTACAGTTACATAACGAAAAACAGAGCATCGCTACTTGACATTACTGTCGCAGGGTTGAAACTCTGCAATTACCGGCATCCGTGTGCTTTCGAGTGACTGCGTGAACTGAGACGCAATTGCATATCCCCACTCGAAATTCTTTGTTTCATAGAGCTCACTTAAAGAAATGGTGAATATACCGAAACTTGGTTCATGGAGCGACAATTTTACCATCGGTATTTTTAAACCACAGCTTCTTGGCCGTCCAGAGTGTACGACATGAGTCAATAGGCTAGCTCTTGATTTGGATAGCGTGACCTTCGGTTCGTTTCTCTATAAAAATAATGTCGATCGAAAGCGATGAGTTCCTCAGGTAAAAAAGTGCAAAAAAAAAATTGGTTGGAAAAACCCACAGGAATTTAGTCCAATTTAGACTCACCGCACAATACCAACTTTTGATATCACCTTTAGTGAAGAACAGAGCGTTATATAAGAAGCTTCAAGTGTAAAAGTACCGAGTCGTTCTTTAGTGGAAGTTGCGATTGCGCTACTGTTTACTGCTACTTCTGACCGGACAATTTTCATCTATAAAGTGAATCCAACACTCAAACAAAGCTTATTCGAAATGACAGCATTAGCGAATTGGGCTACTAAGTTGGACAATCCAACTATTAGCGTTCTGCCTCACGATTTTTTGAGACCTCAACAACAGCCTCTCTACAAGCAGGAAAGTCTCTCTTTCCAATTACCACAGCTTGAGGTTTCTCATGGTAAAGATCCATACACCGTTATTTTAGCTGCTTGGACCAGTATTATATACAGATTGACTGGCGACGATGATATTGTCCTATTGACTAGAGGCCAAAGAACTATCAGATTCACGATTCAACCAACGTGGACTTTTGCCGAGTTATACAGCGTTGTTTTTGAGGAGTTGAAAGCTGTCGAATCATTGGAATCTGTGAACTACGACGACTTATCGGAATTTGTCAAGACTCAGAACGAGCTGGAAGTGCTGCCCCAATTTTTCCGCCTTGGTTTTGTAGATCAAGAGAACTTCGATTTGGCTACCTATAGAACCTCGCTTTTGGATGTTGTGCTTTCTCTGAACAATGCCAACCAACTACAAATAGTTTACAACTCGTTGCTTTACTCAGAGGAAAGAATTCAAATTCTAGCTGACCAGATCATCCAGTTCGTATCTCAGGTGTTGAAGGACGAGAATTCCGTTATCACTAACGTGACCCTCATAACAGAAGCTTCTAATTCGGCGATTCCAGACCCGACCAGAAATCTAGGATGGTGCGATTTCCGTGGTTGCATCCATGACATCTTCCAAGATAATGCTGAGAAATTCCCAGAAAGAACTTGTGTTGTAGAAACACCAGCATCTGGCGAGACCGAATCTCGTGTATTCACTTACCAAGACATAAACTACGCATCTAACATAGTTGCACATTACTTAATAGACACTGGGATCAAGAGAGGTGATATAGTCATGATCTACTCCTCTCGTGGTGTCGATTTGATGTGCTGTGTTATGGGTGTTTTGAAAGCAGGTGCTACATTTTCTGTCATCGATCCCGCTTATCCACCTGCAAGGCAGACTGTTTATTTAGACGTTGCAAAACCAAAGGGTTTGATAGTCATCAGAGCAGCAGGTCAACTAGATCAACTGGTAGAAGATTTCATCACCAAAAAACTGGATGTCATCTCTCGTGTGCCTTCCATTGCCATTCAAGGTGACGGCTCATTAGAAGGTGGTAAACTTCCAAATCAAGACAGTGATTGCTTTGTTCCATACGTTAGCCTAAAGGACAAAAGAACAGGGGTGGTGGTTGGACCTGATAGCAATCCAACTCTTTCATTCACTTCAGGTTCCGAAGGTATTCCAAAGGGTGTGCTGGGGAGACACTTCTCATTGGCATACTACTTTGACTGGATGTCTAAAGAATTCAGTTTATCCGCGAATGATAAATTCACTATGCTCAGTGGTATTGCACACGATCCGATCCAAAGAGACATGTTTACTCCTTTATTTTTGGGTGCCCAGCTACTGGTTCCTACTCAAGATGATATTGGAACTCCGGGCCAATTGGCCTCATGGATGGCTACATACGGGGCAACTGTCACACACTTGACTCCTGCTATGGGTCAGTTGTTGGCTGCGCAAGCAACAACGCCATTCCCAAAATTGCATCACGCATTCTTTGTTGGTGACATCTTGACCAAAAGAGATTGTTTGAGATTGCAAACTTTGGCAGAAAATGTCAACATTATTAACATGTACGGAACTACTGAGACCCAACGTGCGGTCTCTTACTTCACTGTCAAATCAAGATCTGAAGATCCAAAATTCCTCCAAAAATTGAAAGACGTCATACCTGCTGGTAAGGGTATGTATAATGTGCAACTTCTTGTTGTCAATAGACACGATAGAACACAAATTTGTGGTGTCGGTGAAGTAGGTGAAATATATGTTCGTGCTGGAGGTCTAGCCGCAGAGTACCGTGGATTGCCAGAAGCAAACAAAGAGAAGTTCCTCAATAACTGGTTCGTTGAAGAAGGTCATTGGAGTAGCTTAGATAAGAACAATGGAGAACCTTGGAGAGAGTTTTGGCTTGGACCAAGAGATAGATTATACAGAACAGGTGATCTAGGACGTTACTTGCCTGACGGTAATGCCGAATGCTGTGGTCGTGCTGATGACCAGGTTAAAATTAGAGGTTTCAGAATCGAACTAGGTGAAATTGACACCCATATTTCTCAATATCCTCTTGTTCGTGAAAACATCACTTTAGTTCGTAATAACGGAGACGGCGAAAAGACATTAATAACCTTTTTGGTGCCAAGATTCGACAAACCAGAAGAACTATCGGAGCTGTCATCAGAAATTCCAGAAACTGTTTCCAAGGATCCCGTTGTCCGCGGGTTGATCGGATATCGTCATTTAGTGAAAGATATCAAGGAGTTCTTGAAGAAGAGACTAGCGAGTTACGCCATTCCAACGGTAATTGTAGTGTTGGATAACCTACCATTGAATCCAAACGGTAAAGTAGACAAACCTAAATTACAATTCCCAACTTCCAAGCAACTAAATGTTGTCGCAGAGAATTCCGCTGTAGAGGTGGATGATTCTGAATTCACCGAAACCGAAAGAGAGGTGAGAGATCTTTGGTTAGGAGTCTTGCCTTCTAGACCTGCATCTATCACTCCAGATGATTCATTCTTTGACCTTGGTGGCCATTCTATTCTCGCTACAAGAATGATCTTTGGATTGAGAAGCACACTGGAGGTTGAGCTTCCATTAGGAACAATTTTCAAATATCCAACAATCCGCGCATTTGCCGGAGAAGTCGACAGGGTCAAGAGCTCTTCTTCATCAAAGGGTGATGAGGTGAAGACAGCAGATTATGCCAGCGATGCCAAAAAGCTTGTTGATTCAATGTTACTAACAAAGTACCCATCTCGTGATTCTTTCGAAAATCCAAGTTCATTCACTTCCAAAACTGACATCAATGTGTTCGTGACGGGTGTAACTGGATTTTTGGGCTCTTACATATTGGCAGATCTTCTCAATCGTCCGACCCACCCTTACAACATCAAGGTTTTCGCTCATGTTAGAGCTAAAACCGAAGAGACTGGATTTGATAGACTAAGGCAAGCAGGAATTACTTATGGGACATGGTCCGAGGGTTTCAAAAACAGAGTGCAAGTTGTGTTAGGGGACCTTGCAAAGAAACAATTTGGATTGGCTGATGATTCTTGGAGAAACTTGGCCGATAGTATTGACGTCATCATCCACAATGGTGCCTTGGTTCACTGGGTATACCCTTACTCTAAGCTCAGAGATCCTAATGTTGTGGCAACAGTCAACGTCATGTCTCTTGCCGGTTCAGGTAAACCTAAGTACTTCACATTCGTGTCTTCTACATCAACGATTGATACTGAACACTTTTTCTCTCTCTCTGACAAATTGGTTTCAGAAGGGAAGTCCGGTATTCTAGAATCTGACGATCTATCCGGATCGGCTGTTGGACTTACAAGTGGATATGGTCAATCTAAATGGGCTGCTGAATATATTATACGGAGAGCTGGGGAACGTGGTCTCCGTGGTTGCATCGTTAGACCTGGTTATGTCACTGGTGCGTCATCTAATGGTTCTTCTAATACAGATGATTTCTTGTTGAGATTTTTGAAGGGTGTTGTTCAACTAGGACAGATTCCCGACATCAGTAATACTGTTAACATGGTTCCAGTCGACCACGTTGCTCGCGTTGTTACTGCGAGCGCCTTCAACCCTCCAAGCGCTAATGAGCTTGCTGTTGCACAGGTCACAGGCCATCCACGTATCCTATTCAAAGATTACCTCTACCAATTGAAAAGTTATGGTTACGACGTTGAAATTCAAGATTATGCTGACTGGAAGCTATCCCTCGAACACTCGGTAATTGCAAGAGGGGAAGATAACGCCTTGTATCCGTTGTTGCATATGGTTTTGGATGGTTTGGCAGAAAACACAAGAGCTCCTGAACTGGACGATAAAAATGCTGCCTTGTCGCTAAAGAAGGATATCGATTGGACCGGTGTCGATGTTTCTGCAGGTAAGGGGGCTACTCCAGAACAAGTCGGTATTTACATAGCCTTTTTGGTTAAGGTGGGTTTCTTACCTCCTCCACCCGCTGCCGGAAAATTGCCGCTTCCTGAAATAACTCTTTCCGAAGAACAAATTCGTCTTGTCTCATCTGGTGCTGGTGCTCGTGGAAGTTCTGCTGCTGCTTAAAGAAACCCAGAACATAACATACTATTGGTGTAAATATAAGCTTATAAATAAATAACTAAACGTAAAATAAATGAACGATAATCTTTCTGTGCACTTGTCTTGTACAAAATCAATTATTGAATAAAAATTGCAAATCTGCAGGGGTCAATCTATTAATGGCTGCCTCGTCTTTGTTGATCGTTGCGTGGATCATGCTGGCTTTTTTTTCTTGAAGTTCGATGATTCTTGACTCTATGCTATCTTCAATACAGAACCGTGTAATTTTTACTGGTCTGAATTGACCGATTCTATGAACTCTATCACCACTCTGCCATTCAACACTAGGGTTCCACCATGGGTCCAAGATGAAGACCTGAGACGCCTCGCACAAATTCAAAGCAACACCACCGGCTTTCAAACTGACCAAGAAAACTTCACAGTGAATGTTTTCCATAAAATACTTGATTGTTTGATCTCTCTGGGTTGGGGTCATGCTACCTTGCAACTTAACTGTCGAAAACCCGGCACGCTTCAATCTCCACTCAACAAGATCTAACATGGATGTAAATTGAGAGAATACAATGGATTTTATAGTTCGCTTATCACTTCTGAGGTTATACAATTCCTCAACTAATGCTTCAATTTTGGTGGAGGACCTCCATTTGCCCCCCATTTGCAACCTACTAACGATACTTTGTTTCTTGAAAAGTTCTTCGTCGACTTCAAGAGCCTGCTGCTGTAAGTCGATACTGAGCCCGATATGACAAACGGGACAAGTTAGCTTCTTCTCGTCTGCCATGAAAGAGTCTATGTATTCATTGATACAGAGACGACAAAATTTGTGGTGGCATTTAGATTCGATTGGTTCTTCAGCTTCATCGTCACACAATTGGCAAATAATGACACCCGAGTTGCCTTCGTTGTTATTCTTTAGCCTTTTCAACACTAGATCCGGATGGTCCGCCATCTGTCTCATTCTAGTGATCAAAGTGAAAATGTTGGCATAATTGTTCAACACTACACCTTCCTCGACGTAAGAGTTATACTTTCTCTTGATGTCAGAGTATAAACTCTTATAGAGATCCTTTTCTTCGTCGTTGAAGTAGTCCTTTCTAACGGTTACTATCCTTGGTGGTAGGCCAAGATCATCAGCTCTTTCCACCTTTGTTCTTCGCAACATAATCCTGCTCAACAAAGTTTGAATGTTTTGGAAAGATTGTAACCCTGGACCTTCGATACCATGCTTTTGAACATTCTTCAACATGAAATGATTAAAGAAATTGGTATGTTGCATACCGACATGTCCACAAACGTCACAGTGCAAATGATCAGAGAAACGCCAGTTTTCTGATGAACACGAGCATTGCTTACAATAATATCTTGTGAACGGTTCGATGTTCAAGAATCTAATCAACGAATACATTTCTCCAATTCTGTTCTGCAAAGGGGTACCCGACAAACACCATCTTTTCTTTGTCTGTAGAGAGTTCACCGCTTTAGCAGTATTGCTTTGCCTATCCTTGATGTTATGGGCTTCGTCTAGGATCACCCTGTAGAAGTTGATAGAGTGCAACAAACTTTTCTCCTTCACTGTCCCAGCCTTTCTTTTGAACCCATAAACCTGTTTCCTGTACACGGATTCTAAGACAGAATACGTTGTCAAGATGACATCAACGTCTTTGAAGTCCCCCATATTATTGGTTCTGTTGGCCCCATGGTACACGTACACCGATAAATTATTGTTGGTATGCTGTTCGATTTCGTTTTTCCACTGCATCAACGCAACGGTGGGCGCCACCACAAGAGAGGGCTTCTTCGTAACGTCGGCCATCAGTAACGCAATAGTCTGTATGGTCTTCCCCATCCCCATCTCATCGGCAAGCACACCGCCGTTGTAGCTCGAGTCCTCTTGTTGCTGCAGCCAGTGCAAGCCTTCCAACTGGAAAATTAACAATTTGATAGGCATGTTGTCAGGCTGAGGTGCTCTTTGCACCTGTCGTATAGGCGATTCTTCCAACCGTTTGAACACGTCTACGAGCTCAGGATGTTTCTCAAACAATTTCGCCGTGTTCCTTTCGAATGGCGAGACCTTGGGCTTTGCCGGTGCCTTTTTCTTCTTCTTAGCTGCAGCAGAGCCGTTCGACTTGCTCTTTGCCTTTCTCTTACCATTTTTCGACCCATCTTGCAAAGGTTCGTCATCTGACGATGACAGAAGCTCCACTACAGGCTCCTGCTTCAGCTCATCGCTTGATTCTTCCGATAAAACCACAAGCGACCCATCGAACTCCGAATCAGATCCAAATTCGGATTTAGATTTAAATTTTGCACTCGATCGGGATCCCCTGCCTTTCGCCTTGGGCTTGGCTCGTACTGTTTTCTGTGGCTTCACCAGGGGCTCGTCCTCCGACTCGTCTGCACTGGACTCAACATACACAACGTCCTTCTTGGCACTTCTACTCCGAGTAGTGGGCCTTCTGGTTTTCCTGATAAAACCACCTTCATCCATCGTCATTCTTCTACCGCTTCTCGATACCACACAAATATCCTCTCACAAAGGTCCTGTATGCTCGAGCAGTTATACAAACTGCTTATTGATGGGCAGAGCTGTTAAACCTAAAAACAACGGCACTGGATCCAATATTGCATATGTAAAGAATCACATCAAAACTTTCTGGATGTGTAAATCGGCTCGTTTTTTTTTTTTTTTTCCAGTGGCTTTTCTTTTTCACGCTCTGCACGCGCATACGGTCCGGCGAAACTCTAAATCATCCGGAAAAACTATCTCGATTTTCGACTTTTGCTTTCGCTCCAGTTAATCCGGGAAGATGCGGGTCACGTGACACACCGGCCTCTCCTTTTCCTCGAGAGCTAAAAATAAAGATTCTCTGTGTCGGTATTCCCCTTTCCTGCGCCTGCGCCTGCGCCTGCGCCTGCTTCTGATCCTGCTTCTGATCCTGCCCAATTGGGTTTTTTTTTTTGATTTTTTCTGAATTTTTCTGTTCCGTCTGCAGTGTTTCCGATGAGATTCCAAGCCATTCATTGCCAACGCACAAAACGATAAGCCAGACAGCCATTTAGCAAGACCCTCTTCATGGGCACGGTGTGTGGCCATTCTCGTTCCCACCTTTTTTTTTGGTTCGTCAACCGAAAAAAAAAAGAAGAAACACTCGAAGAAAAACCGACTGCTGTTGCAGTCGGTTTCCGTTGCGATGCGCAACGGAAACCACGTCCGGCTCAAGTCATCATTCTGTTTCCCAGATAAAACCTGGACAACCCGCTAGACAGATTCCGCTGTGCTGCCGAGATTAGCAAGGGCCTCTCACACGGTGTGGGTCGGCTGGTTCGCACTTACAAAGGGAATTCGCCAATCAAAAAAAAAAAAAAAATGGCATACGGGAACAAAAAGAAACTAAAAAGAAATGCTGAAGTAAGCCGGGCCAGTTGGTACCGTGCCAATGCACGCAAGAATGGCGATACGAAGACGAAGACGAATTCGAATCTCAAATTCGAATCAAATACGTCAGTGTTTTCTGTGTATGCACGATGTTTTCACGGCCAGCCGAAAAAATATACCTTATTATCATTACTACCAGTTTTTTTTTTTCCTCTTTCCCCAGGCAGGGGTGGAAACTCGAGAGCGAAGCGGAATTCCCCTTCCATTCTGCACGGTAAATGTATGTACCAATGCGAAGGTGTTTGAAATGTTGAATCGCCTTCATCGTCGTGCTCAGGCAAAACGGGCGTTACCCAGTGTCCTACAGTGTCGTCAGCGAGTTCAGGTGTCTGTATCTGTACTGTATGTGTGCTGCAGCACACATACAGTACAGATAATTCGTTGAAAAAAACGCACGCTAAAAACGCTGGATAATTCAAAAACAAAAAAAACAAACGAAAAACAAAAAAAAAAAAAACAAACAAAACAAACCGAAAACGAAAACTATGACAAAATGAACATTGAACGTTTGAATGATATTCGAAAGAGAGAAAAATAAAAAAAAGACGAAATTAAATAAATATGAAATACTATTTACATGATTTGTACACACGTACATAACCTGAGAGTTGCGCAGATAAGAGCTGGAAAGGGAAGCTTAAGGAGTCGAAGGACTGATAAATTTAGAGCTGGGTACGGTATCTAGCGAATTTCGAACAGTGTACAGTTTACAGAAGACGGAGAGCAGCGCAGGATTGATCGTGCGTTAGATCTGCGATATCGAGAGACCTTTTTTGTATTTTCTCTCACTGTTTTGGTGGACTTTTTTTTTTTTTTGGTTTAGTTAGAGTGTGACATTTTAGTCGTACTGCAGCCATTGGAAAGAAGGGTCTTTAGTGCTGATTAGCGTGAGAACAGGGCGTGCCCACACACTTGTATTATACGCATACTTCCTTTTCTTTTTTTTTGGGTTCAAAATCTAATCTGCAGGAATTTTAGAGGTTTTTCTGATTCATTGTCGATTTCATAACAAATAAGGAATCGTTTCGATCGGGCACCACACGGCGCAGGATTTTTTGAAAGCAATTGCAACAGCCGTTGGATACATGCTGAACGCGATTTCAGGTCCAGCAATGGCAGTCTCGTTACAACAACAGCAGCAGCAGCAGCAGCCGCAGGGTTTGCTGGGACATGCGCAGCAGTCGGGGATTCCACAGGGCATGATGCCTGGCTTTTCGCATACGTCGAATGGCCCAGGCAATGCTCCTCAATTGACTTTGCAACATTTACAACAGCAACACCAATCGGGCCAGCATCAGGGCCAGAGCTCAGAGTACGGCAACGAACAAGCTCAGGCTCAGGCCCAGGCTCAGGCCCGCGCTCAGGGACAAGAACAAGGGCAAGGACAAAACCAGTTGCCCATGGAAGTGCGTCCGCAGGATTTACTACCGGTAAAGCTTCCTATGAAGCCTCTTGACCCATTGTCTCAGTCTACAGCTGAGACGTGGCTGTCCATTGCTTCCTTGGCAGAGACGCTAGGCGATGCAGATCTTGCTGCGATGGCATACGATGCAACGTTGCAACACAGTCCATCTTCGACCAAGGCGTTGACGTCATTGGCCCATCTTTATAGGTCTCGTGATATGTTCCAAAGGGCTGCTGAGCTTTACCAAAGGGCTCTTTCTGTGAACCCCGAGTTGGGAGACATATGGGCCACTTTGGGTCACTGCTATTTGATGTTAGATGAACTACAAAATGCTTACGCAGCTTACCAACAGGCCCTTTACCATTTATCGAATCCAAATATACCAAAACTATGGCATGGGATAGGTATTCTATACGACCGTTACGGATCGCTAGACTATGCCGAAGAAGCCTTCGCCAAGGTGTTGGAGCTTGACCCACAGTTTGAAAAGGCAAACGAGATTTATTTCAGATTGGGTATCATTTACAAACATCAGGGCAAATGGAACCAGGCTCTTGAATGTTTCCGTTACATCCTACCTCAACCTCCTGCTCCACTACAGGAATGGGACGTTTGGTTCCAACTTGGTAGCGTGTTGGAGTCTATGGGCGAATGGCAAGGTGCAAGGGACGCTTATGAACATATCGTGTCTCAAAACGACCGCCACGCCAAGGTTTTACAACAGTTAGGTTGCTTGTACGGGATGAATAACGTCTCGTTCTACGACCCACAAAAGGCTTTAAACTTACTTCTAAAATCCTTAGAGATAGACTCTGCTGATGCTACATCCTGGTACCATCTTGGTAGAATCCACATGATAAGAAATGATTACACTTCTGCTTATGATGCCTTCCAACAAGCTGTCAACCGCGACTCCAGGAATCCAACATTCTGGTGCTCTATCGGTGTTTTGTACTATCAAATTGCTCAATACCGTGATGCACTTGATGCATACACAAGAGCTATAAGGTTAAATCCATACATCAGTGAGGTTTGGTATGACTTGGGTACTCTATATGAAACTTGTAACAATCAAGTCAATGATGCGTTGGATGCCTATAAGCAAGCCGCAAGATTGGATCCTAACAATGTTCATATCAGGGAAAGACTGGATGCCTTAACTGCTCAAATCATGAACCAACACCAGGCCAACGAACAACAACAACAGCAACAACAGCAGCAGCAGCAACAACAGCAGCAGCAACATCAACAACAACAACAACAACAACAACAACAACAACATCAACAACAACAACAACAACAACAACAACATCAACAACAACAACAACAACAACAACAACAACAACAACAACAACAACAACAACAACAACAACAACAACAACAACAGCAGCAGCAACATCAGCAGCAGCAGCAGCAGCAACAGCTACCAAAGCCTGAATTTGATCAACAACCACAACCACAACCGCAACTCTTACAGCAATCTCAACAACAACCAGTGATGCTGCAACCAACTTTGCAAAACAAATCGCAGATGTTCAACCCTCTGAACGATAAGCAATCTAATGGCCAAGAACAGTATGGTGGTCAACAGTATCAACAGCAGCATCATATTCAACAAAGCAATATGCCTCCTTTGTTACAGAGAGCGGAACAGCAGCACCCACAATTGGTTCAGCTAATCCATCCACATCAGCAGGAGGACGGTCAGCAACAGCATCCTATACAATCTTCACCTCCACAACAATTCCAGTCTCAACCTCTGCCACCACCTCTTCAACAACCTCAACCAGTTACTCAAAATCAACTGGGACAGCAAGGACGACAAGAACAAAATAATGTATCATTACAACCATTGCAACAGCCACCACAAGTGCAACAAGCACCAGCAACTCAGCAACCATTGCAACCACAACAGGCACCTGTCCCTTCACAAGCTCAACAAACAATTCCCCAGAAAAGACCGTTGGAGGGAGGAATGGACACATTGTTCAATGCTATTTCACAGCAAGAACAAGAGCAACAGAAACAAAGAGAAGCGGAACAGCAGCAACAGCCGGTACCACAAGCTGATGCCATTCAAACCACTTCTCCTCGAGTAACAAGTGACATCAATAACGAACCTAAAATTGAACCTAGCAGTAACAACGGAAGTATAGACTCTGCCGCAAGCAACGCTCCTGATGCTGCTACGCAAAATACTGGTACTGTGAATGCAGCAGCAACTGCAACTGCAGTAGCATCAGCAGTGGCCCCACCAACTGCTGTAGGTTCAGAGAATCAGGACCCAGATAAGTCTAGCGTAGTGCAACACCAAGAAGCTGCTAATGAGCCTGCGCCATCGCTTCTAGAACGGGCAGTCACGGAAGACGAAACCATTGCAAATCCTCCAGACAAAGCACCGCTAGAACCAGTGGAACCAAAGGTTGAAAATCAGCCCGCAACTGCCATACCAGCTGAAAATAATGTAATTAATGAGAATGACCAACAACAAGCAAATGAAACTGTAGAGAATGCAGGAACTTTTGAAAATACCGTGGAACCCTCTACTAAGAAGCAAAAGTTAGATACAGAAGAGACAATAATCAAACCTAGCGCTGATGCAATTGAAAACATCAAAGAACAGGAAAAGATTCGCCAAGAAGAAGAGAACGAAACCCTTGAAAAGGACGAAAATATTGCTACGCCAATTCCTAAAGAAAATGTTGCAAGACAAGTCGAGGAAGATGAAGATTATGACGAATGAGCTTTGTTTCTAAGTGCTTTTCAATGCGTATCTACTTATGTTAGCACTTTAGTGCGCGTTGATTTCCTCATGTTTTTATTTTATGTTTAACTTGTTAAAATCATCCGCATAAGACGCATGTTGTATTTAGTATGCCATATACTATTAGATATATACAGGAGTGGACCACCATTGTTTGAAGAAATAACAAGGGTTCTCATTTCAAGGAAAAATTTGTAACTATGGATGTATCACTATGCTTTATTCGACAGATTATTTCAGACCTCCACTATATCATTCAGAAATGTTTTTATTGTTTGCAGTATTCCATCCCTAGTCTCAGCATTGACCAAATGAAGCGCCTGCGGTTCGACTTTATTTAGGATTTCCACAAAGTCCGTGCTTTCAGATCTATCCATTTCTTCCTTGGTAAGTTGTTTCACTTTGTCGATCCACCCATCATCTAATAACATCTGGTTTAGCTGATTGGATATTCTAGTTGAAGCAATTAAAAATTGTTAGTAATAACGAAATAAGAAGATTAGACCCCATCATACAGGCCCATTGCACAAATTCTGCCATACCCTTCGTACTGTCCCGAATGGACCAACGCCTGTTGAATCTGCGCTTTTATTCTCTTTGCTTCTTGACCCTCCATTATAACCTTAAGACGGATATTGACTATGGATTAGTTTGAAATTCTGCAAGTTTGTTGATTTGGATGCAACCTGGTCGATGGGCGTATACACTTCAGTACAGTAAACGTCTCGCTTTGTGACGTTGGTCCTCACACTTCCAGGAATCCGAAGTTTAACAGCACTGCTATTGTGCAGCGGTTTCCATCTCATTCAAAATCGACATTATAAATTGTTTTATGTTCAGAAATTTGATCATTTACTAGTTTCCTTTAAAGGTTACATACATATAATATATGAATATAATATGAGTCGATTAAATTAGGAGCTCAGATGAACAGATTGAAAGCCTTCACAGCCATAAGCAGATCACTACACATGTCTAAGAATAAGCCTGAACTAGCTAAACTAATTTCCTCCAAACCTGCCGGTGACTCAAGTAAGTGGATTGGCTTGAAAAAACTGACTTACCAAGACCCAAATGGTAGAGTGAGAGAATGGGAAAGTGCCGAGCGCTTGACGAGAAGCGAAGGCGGTGTCGATGGTGTTGGTATTCTCGCTATACTAAGATATGCTAACAAGCCGGACGAAATCCTTTTGCAGAAGCAATTCAGACCACCTGTTGAAGGGGTTTGTATTGAAATGCCAGCTGGTTTGATTGATGGTGGGGAGAGCATTGAGATTGCAGCCCTGCGTGAATTAAAAGAAGAAACTGGGTATGTTGGGGACATCATTAACTCGTCCCCAATCATTTTCAATGATCCTGGGTTCACCAACACGAACCTTTCTTTAGTGACAGTAATCGTCGATATGTCATTGCCAGAGAATCAAAATCCTGTTTCCGAATTAGAAGAGAACGAATTTATCGAATGTTTCACAGTTCCTCTGGCTTCTATGGCTGAAGAGATGGCCAAACTGGATAAGCAGGGTTATAAACTAGATGCTAGGGTTCAAAATGTTGCTCAAGGCATCAAAATTGCTCAAGATTTCAAGTTATAATTGCGTTAACATTAATATACAGCAGATCTATTGAAGAGAGTACATACTTCCATACGCAAGTCGTAATAGCAGCTAAAAAAATGCCGTAAGAGGAGGTCATTGACCTGTGTGAACTAATCCACAATTGTTGAATACTACTACTTGGCACTAGGATATGGTTTTTTAGTTATTTCTAAATAATAAGAAAAAAAAATAACGACACCAGCAGGATTTGAACCAGCGCGGGCAGAGCCCAACAGATTTCAAGTCTGTCGCCTTAACCACTCGGCCATAGTGCCTAAAAATCTAACTTTTAGAGACTGTATTCTACATATATACTTTCGAATAAAACGTCTTCGGCCCGAGCTTATTTCCCCGAGGGAACAGTTACAAGACAATCGTAAGTACAAAGATAAAGGCCACAGCACGTCTCAGTGTTCCCCGAAATCACCAATCGTGTCGTATACATATCATGACCATACCATCTATACATATATTTTACGAAGTAATGTTACGGTCATCAATTTTTTTAATATGTTACTACTGAAACTTACACAAATTTAGACTTCAAGCAATCTACGAAAGTTTTCCACGCTTCTTCATCGTTGTCATGGTAAGAACAACTCTGCTGTTTGCCTAAATATACAAATTCTTCGTTCAAAACAATATGTAGTTGCTTCTCCTTGTCAATATCCATATCTTCATCCTCGCCGTCAGATATCACAGGCTGATCTAAAATCTCTTTCAAAGTGTACTGAAGAATGCCAGAATCCCTTAGCATCATTGAATCTGTCATGCTTGGCCTTCTATTACTTAGCACACTAGATCTTCTCCTTGGTTTTGATTGCGTAGTTCCGCTGCTAGAGTTCGATATGTTATTGAAATTTTCTTGCATAATCAACTTGAACAATTCCTCTAGCACGATTTTATGCCAGTTGTACCACTTCAAAAAATCTGGTAACAACGATATGTCCTCGTTTGATATTCTAAACGAGTCTAGGAGTAGCATTTCTGACGTGAGCTCGTTCTGTAGCTTGATTGTGTGTTTCAACTGCGATTGGTGTGGAAGCTCAAACAGCTTGGGCTTTTCATCAATGAGGATCTCGGGACTTAACCACGTCTCAGGGAACACCACCGGTTCTGCAAACTTGAGCACGAGACTAATCCCCTGTGTGGATGCATCAGACGACTCATTGAGCCAGTCTTTCAATTTCGAGTCATAGACGTATTCGTAAAATGGTCTATCAAGATTAGGCGTTACTTCCAAACCAACGGACATGATTCTATTCACGCCATCTGAGTCGTAGATTGATATTCCAAACGTGGAATTCTCATTCGTTCTAACTTTGAATGGCAATTTTTGATCAACCAAGAACTCTTGTAGCATCTTAGGTAAATCGCTGTAATATTTGAACAAATCAAGGCTCGTATGACCAGATTCTATATCGATATTGGAAAATGAATCCAAAAACACTAGGAATTTCAAATTGTGATGGAAGGCTTTCAAATCCTGAACATCAGAAAGCGACGTCAACAGTATGTTTTCGCCCTTCTCGTTGAAATAATTGAATTTATCGAAGTTAGAAGCCAAAACCAGTTTGACGTCTAGAATCGTCTCCATTTCGTTTTCATAGTCGATGTCTATAACCACAATGTTGGACGCAATTGATAGCCTGGACTTCGTACTGTCTATCTGGTCTACAAAAGACTCCAACCCCAGTGTTTGACACAATTTAATGACATTTGACAAGGTTCTGCTTCCTGGTTTATAATTCAAAAGCTTTTGAATCATTTCATTCAAGGACTCTACAAATGCATCCGACATTTCCCCCACAATTCACGATTTATTTGTTTATTCAAACGCCTTACAGACACTCTACCACCACAATAAACTCTCCAGTAATGGAAAACGGTCCTAATTGGACCAATTCATTCAACCTTACAACTTGTTACACATTTTAGTCGGTATGTTCCAATCTCTGCAATCTTCAATTAGATAGAATTATTCATGTATTACCCGGACATAATATCACACTAATGTAACAACAATGGAGCCGCAGGTCCCACATGCGGCTGGAGTTAGCATTGATGAAGATCTGGAGTGTTGCAGTAACGGCTTGATTGTTGGGCTAGCAGGGCTACCGGTCAACGAAGTGATATAGTAAGACTTCAATTGCAGGGAAGTACTACATTATTCTCTTTTGATTTTGTAACAGTTATATGCTATTTAATTGATACACCGTTCCAATGCTGGGAAATGTTTTACGTAATGTCGATCTCTAATAGGCATTACACACCAGCAAGCCACGCATTAAGAAAGGTTTCTAATTGGCTGTGTGGATTGCATTAGAGATATGTATTTCCAGTAATGACCGGAAAAGCCAATTGATCGGTCTGCAGTTCTACAGTTCTACAGTTCTACAGTTGTGTCGACTATATACCGTTCTTGTAATGCATGGTACACTCTTACCCAACAACTTTCGAATGCAAACCTCGGAAACATCAATCGATATACCTATTTACACCAACTAAGTGCACGCAGGGTGCCCACACTCACACCAGCGTGAACCCTCTTATCGTAGACGAACTGTAGGAAAATTTTTCCTCGGGTCCCACATTCCTAATTGGTTACTTGGTTACTTCAGTAGTGCCTTATCCGTTCAAAACGGAACTGAAAAATTTCGATGAGCCAACCAAGTCATATGAAAAGAGCAACGGCTATCGAGATGAGAAATTCGACTTTGATCATATTTAACAGTTTAAATACGTAGTCCTTCCGTGCAGTGCAGTTTGATCTACTTCTTTCTGACATTTGACCAACTGATCGATCAGCTTTTAGTTTGGTATACCATTTTGTTTCAATAGGTATTTACAGCTAGTCAACCAAAGGAAAGCCAATTAGCAAGGATGTCCGAATTAACACACCCTACAATCGTTGACGGTTGGTTCAGAGAGATCTCTGATACCATGTGGCCAGGTCAAGCCATGACCTTGCGTGTTGAGAAAATCTTACACCATGAGAAATCCAAGTATCAAGATGTCTTGGTCTTCAAGTCCACCGATTACGGTAACGTTTTGGTCTTGGATAATGCTATTCAAGTCACTGAACGTGACGAGTTCTCATACCAAGAAATGATCGCCCATTTGGCATTGAACTCGCATCCTAACCCAAAGAAGGTTTTGGTCATCGGTGGTGGTGACGGTGGTGTCTTGAGAGAAATTGTCAAGCACGAGTCCGTTGAAGAAGCTTGGTTGTGTGACATTGACGAGGCTGTTATCAGAGTTTCCAAGGAATACTTGCCTGAAATGTCCAGCTCGTACTCCCACCCAAAGGTAAAGACTCACATTGGTGATGGTTTCCAGTTCTTGAGAGACTACCAAAACACTTTTGACGTCATCATTACTGATTCCTCCGACCCAGAGGGGCCAGCTGCCTCATTGTTCCAACAATCATACTTCGAATTGTTGAGCAGCGCTTTAACCGAGAAGGGTGTCATTTCTACTCAAGCTGAGAGTATGTGGATTCACTTGCCAATCATCAAGGATTTGAAAAAGGCCTGCAAGGAAGTCTTCCCAACCGTTTCTTATGCATACACCACCATTCCAACTTATCCAACTGGCCAGATTGGTTTCATGGTGTGCTCTAAGGATGCTAGCGTGGACGTCTCCAAGCCATTGAGGTCCATCTCCGAAGATGAGGAAGAAGCTAAGTACCGTTACTACAACAAGAAGGTTCACGAAGCTTCCTTCGTTCTACCTACTTGGGTTGCTAAAGAATTGGATCTGTGACAATATCATGAATTAATATATGTTTTGTTTTGCAAGCGAGCTGTGGCTCATTGCTTGTTTACGCGGGCCATGCGCGCCTCGCTTCATTCTTACTTGTTTCTCTTTCAATTAATCATACTGTCATATTTCACATAGATGTGTTCTGACCACTGCTGCCTTAGTCTTATTATGGAGAAGGATTTTCTACCGGTGGTACCACATTTATATCGTAAGTACAAACGTAACTATAGGTTCTATTTCCTTACTTGTATAAATCCAATTTTTTTTTCTTCCTTTCGGTAAACCTTCAGTCCTATTTGAGTTTACAACCCGTCAATTGTACTAAATTCAAAGTAATGAATGCTTCTTCAATTTAGGTAAAAGCCATTGCCGGATAATGTAAAAACCAAGATGAGGTTTATCATTAGCACATCTTCTTTACAAAGTCAGGTTGCCGATTTACTGCCATGTAATAATGGCAGAAAAGCCCAATTGATATTTGCATTGATACGTGCATACGGCTTACTAGAATATTTTGATCATGTTGAGACTGCTTCAATTGCAACGCTGAAGGATATGGTGAAATTTCATTCACCAGAGTACGTAAAGCTGTTACTTATAGAACGAACGGCTGATAATGCCGATGATCACTTCAAAGAACATGACCAGGTTCTGCGATTGGCAGAAGTTGCTATGAGATTTTATCAAGAATTTAATGATAACGAAGACAGTCAGATCCAATGGTTTAACGATGAATATGAGATGTTCCATTATTTCGTAGAGGAGTTTGATACCAGACCATATGGTCAGAATAATGATTCACTGGAACTGAAGGACCAAGACCTGATCAAAACCGGATTGCAACACGACTGTCCAAAGTTCCCTTTTCTTTCGATGTACCTGCAACTGATAGTAGGCGGAACCCTGTCTCTACTTGGAAAAGTCGATCGTGCAACTCCATCAATAGCAATCAATTGGGAAGGTGGTAGGCATCACGCTCTCAAACAATATGCTAGTGGGTTTTGCTATGTTAATGATATTGTCTTGTTGATACAAAGTCTTAGACGCAAAGGGTGGAGAAAAGTTACATATGTTGATTTTGATCTGCATTATGGCGACGGTGTCGCCAAAGCATTCCAATTTTCCGAGAATGTACAAAGCATTTCTGTCCATCTATATGAGCCTGGGTTCTTCCCTGGCACTGGCTCACTAGAGGAGACCAAAAATTCTAAACAAATGGTAAACATACCTGTGCTGCACGGAATGGACGACAATTACCTGACTGAAATAATGTCTAGCGTTATCAATCCTTTGATAGAGAAATTTAATGCTGACTGTGTTGTAATACAATGTGGAGCAGATGGTCTAAGCGGTGACAAATACAACGAGTGGCAGCTATCCATTCGCGGGTTGACGCAGCAAATATTATCTGTTATGAACATGTTTAAAACTAAGCAAATATTTCTCCTGGGAGGCGGAGGGTACAACGAGCTGCTTGTTTCACGCTTCTACACTTACTTAACTTCAAAAGTACTACACACATACGGGGAACGTGTTCCTTGTCTTATTTCAGAGAAGAATGCCGAAGTTTTATTGAGAGATCATGAGTTCATTGAGCTATATAAAGACGAGAGTTATAGATTTTGGTCGTATGACAACGAGGGGGAAAGGAAAAGTTGCCTCAGAAATGACAACAAAGACTGCTACGTACAAGAACTGAAACAGTTCTATCATTTGTAAATAATCTTCAATTCCGAAAACGCAGTTTCCCAACTTTGATTCCACCTGCTCTTGCTTTCTCTGAGAGCACCTTCTTTGATATCTCTGTGAACTTGCTCATCCTTTACAGCAAATATTAATGCTTCGTGCAATTCGCGTCTGTCGGCAAACTTCAATCCGTTGACGTTCTGTTGGACAAGTTCATCCAGAACCGGATAGTTCATACATATGGCTGGTAGCCCTGAACCGAACATATCCAGGATTTTCATGGGTAAATCGAGACCCGAACTGGAAGTATGCAAAGATACCCCGTAGTCACATAGCCGTAGCAATTTTGGATAGTCCTCTGCTGTTAACCACACAAATTCAACGTGAACTCTGTCCCATTTAAAATCCTTCACCTGTTCCACAATCCTCTCCTTCAATGGACCTTTTCCGGTGATGAAACACAAGATTCGAGGCAAGCTCTGATCAAATTTTTGGTACGAGTTTTCGTATATCTTAAGTGACCCAATTAACACAGATATATCTTCGTCTGGAGTGAACGACGTCGATGTGACAAATATTTTATCCTTAGTCACGTCAAACTCTTTCGGTATGAATTTGGCGACGAAAGGTTCTTTCAGTAGGGCACTACGGTCATCTCCTTGTTTCAGTGGCTTAAACTGGCTGCCCGGTCTATCGTACAGCACCGCAATCTTATTACCATTGATGCCGAACTTATCTTGCAAATACGTTTTCATTGCCTTTGTCACCGTTAGGTGATAATTAGCGAATTTGGCAAAGATCCACTCAATCAAATAGGCCAATATCACCAAGGGATGGGAAAACTGATCCTTAAACTTCATCTGCAAGATGGAATACCCCAAATTGTGCCAATCGATGATCAACTTGGCTCTCGAAAATGTCTTTACAACAACAGCCAAGGGCAAGACAGGAATCGTCGGAGGATTTTGCAAAAGAATATAGTCCACAGCTCTCAAATCCCAGAACATCGAACAGAGCTGCAACCCTTGTTTCAATGCTTTGACCACTAACCCATGTCTAGAATCACTTTTCTTGAGCCCGTAAATCTCGATGTTCAGGTCATCAAGAATATCCTTTGGAATATCTGAATCCACGTACCCTGACAGTTCTACCTGGAACCCAGCTTCGCTGAAACTTCTCGCATGGTACAAGATCCTAGGCGAATGGCCCAATTCGCCAAGAACAACGATAAGGATCCGTCTCTTGGTGCTTTTGCCCGCATGAAATAAGTAAGGCTGTATGATATAAAACAAAACCGGTATTGCCAAATAGATGGCCAGCGACCAACTTACCCAGGTAGACAAACTACCGAAATCCAGTTCAATCATAACAAACTATGATCCACAGTTGTCTTGACCTGGTCCCGTGTTATCAAAAGAGAGCTGTCAGTACGATGAACAAATACATACCCTAATGAATGAGTATACATTTCATATACATTTCATATACACAATTCAGGACGCAATAGCGTGCGAAAATAATCGCAGATCGGCAAGCGATTAAATAAAAAAAAAAAAGGTCGCATGCGCTTCATGTCCGGGTAACACTATCCACATCGTGCGAAAAACGCGCGCAAGGCACGAGGCGAGGCTTAAGCAAAAGCCTAATGCGACATATTATGACAGATATTCGGCGTTTTTGGTGACAAAAATATACAGGAAATCTGAAAACCGTAAGAAAGTTGCCTCTTAAATAGTGACCAGCATGATATTATATTCTGGAAATGAGCTGTTCTGGACCCATTGGCTCGCAAGAAGTCCTGTAGAAAAGTAAACGTCCACGGCGGAGGAGTTTTATCGTTGGAAAACGCTTTAGTTGATCTGAGAGTTTAGGTGATTTTTCCAGCTTTTTCAGTGAAAATCGAAAACAATTCGAATCCTTTTTTTATTTATTTAATTTGTTCGAAATGAATGTTTGTTTGTGATTATAGTGATTTCAAGAATTGGGGGGGCCCGAATAGAAACGAAGCAGTTGGTTTATAACGTTTGATTCCAGGTATTATATTCTGCTGTTCAAGTCGTGAGCCATCATACACCTAGTTTTTGAAACGATACGTAACCGATTAACCAGCACCGATTAGACTACAAAGAAGAAGAAGAATATGTCGCAGAATTTGACCGAAGAGCAAATTTCCGAGTTCAAAGAGGCCTTTGCCTTGTTCGATAAGGACAACAGTGGATCAATCTCAGCCAGTGAGCTGGCCACTGTGATGAGGTCTTTAGGCCTTTCGCCAAGTGAGGCAGAGGTTGCGGATTTGATGAACGAAATCGATGTCGATGGCAACCATGCCATCGAATTCAGCGAGTTTTTAGCATTGATGTCCAGACAGTTGAAGTGCAACGACTCTGAGCAGGAACTATTGGAGGCCTTCAAAGTGTTCGACAAAAACGGGGACGGTTTGATCTCTGCTGCCGAATTGAAGCATGTGTTGACGTCTATTGGTGAGAAGTTGACCGATGCCGAGGTTGATGAAATGTTGAGAGAAGTCAGCGATGGTTCTGGTGAAATCAACATCAAGCAGTTCGCTGCTCTTTTGTCCAAATAAGCCAGCCTGCCCATCTGTTTCGAAAACGTGTCTTTTCCTTCGTGAGCCAATCTTTACTTGTCGGTTTTTTTTTTTTTTTTTTTTGGATCCTGCATCATATACCATTAGATCATCCCAACCGGATTATTAGGATTCCAGGAAAGCTATTCTGTTGCGATTCCTTCGATCCTATCCTGCTTCGATCCGCTACACTAGCGTTATCCATACTCGTTAATATAAGGCAGTGAGCGGTGTATAGATATACATACAAATATATGAATGGAATAGTGGAATAGGTTATTACCCAGTACGATAATATTGACACGGGAAGTGATACATACACTATCAATGAAATAGTTTTGAATTGTCATCTCAATGTAGTTCAAATTAAATAATACTATGCGTGTTATTTGTTTCTCAATCTATAGACAAGTACACAGATTGCAGCTGGGTTCAGAATTCTGGATTTGACGCGCTTCAAAGCAGGTACGTGATTGATAATGAATCAGTGATAGCTATTGATAAGTTGCAGTGGAGATTCTAAAACCAATGAAAGGTCTGCGTTCAAGTGAGCGTGTCTTCTCACTTATTCTTGTGGATGTGGTTTTTCTCTGCTGGCACTGCATGTTTCAGGTACTTCTTGAAAGAATTACCTTCTCCAGAATCGTCGTCATCAGTGTCTTCATTCGAGGTTTCAGGGGTTCCGTAAATGGATGGAGAATTTGCAGGCTCACGATGTCCATTTGGTACCATACCAGACAAAGTGGGCTTTTTCTTTGGAACTGGTGGTTTAGCTGAATTAGTTCTCAATGAGTCCTTCTTTTTCGGTATATTGGGAGGAGCTTTCTTGTGTACTGCATGTGATTCTTTGACTTCGTTTATCAGCTCATCCTTATCTTTATATGCAGGAGGTAGTGTTTCATTTGTTTTATATCTGACAGGCGGATCAAAAGTCCTTGATGGAACCTCCGGTTGCGTTGATGAAGAATGAGAATCAACTCTTCGTGGACAAGCAGGCAATTCCGATAATGGCAACATTGTCATCGCAGGTTGGGTAGTTTGAGTCTGGTGAGTGTGCAAAGCCGATTCCTGCACAGGTTCTTGAGTTGACTGCACTTTTTGCTGCACAGGAGGCGGTGGCAACGTTCTTGCTGGGACTTTGGGGCCTCCGCTGGAGCTTTGGGATAGTCTATGAGCAGAGGTTTTTGAGCTTTGGCCATTGCCGGAGGAAACTTCAGATGATCTTGAAGGCCTTGGAGGAGGTACGAAGCCAACTTCAACGTCATAATTATAGGCACCTAAAACTGCAGCTTGCGATACTTCATCTTTTGCTTTACCCCTGGGAGCTCGTTGAGTCGAAGCAACCGGTTTATGGATTGGCGCTGACGATACTGAAGGCTTGGAAGAAACAGGAGGACGCGGAGGAGGAGCATTGGATGTTTTATGCGATACTGCAGGACGAACATTTGACACAGGTGGTGACTTTGGCATCCCGTTGTGAGTTGGTTTTGGAGGAGGCGGGAAATTAACAGCCGTTTCGCGGTAAATACCCGTAATGCCTTCACGAGGTTTAACTTCCTCATTGACAACTGAGGAAGTAGTTGATGATGCGTTAGTTGGAAGTGGACTGTTAAATCGAGCTGGACTGGCTGGGTCTCCAGAATGCGATTTACGCATTTCCAGCACAGACGCATCCATGGAAGAACTCTTCAAACTGGAAGACGAAGGTCTATCCTTATGCAGAGGTGGTAGTTTCTGAGTACTTTCTGGATTGACCGCCGGTAATTCGATTCTCTTTTTTTGCTTCCGTTCTTCGGGGTCCATCCAAACATAAGGTTTGACGGTGATAGAGGATGGTGAGGAATCCACTGATTCTTGAGACAGAGCATGGCTAGCAGTTGTTTGAATATTTGGCAGGTTTGGTCTAGGCGCAAGTATTGGTGGGGAGGGTGATATGGAAGATGCAGGAGCCGGCTGTTGTTGATACACCTGAGTTTGTAATTTTGGCTGATAGGAAGCTGATGGTTGGAAGTTTTGCTGGGCGAGTCCAGGCGATTGTACTCCAGAAGACTGCATTTGCTGCTGGTATTGTGGTGGGGATTGGACTTGTTGCTGATATTGTGGCGGGGACTGCAACTGCTGCGGCGGCTGAGGTTGTGCTCGTTGTTGGATCTGTGCTATGCCCTGTTGTTGGTACTGATTTTCAGGTTGAACATATTGCTGGGGTTGGAAGTATTGCTGCTGCTGGGGCTGCTGAAGCTGCTGCAACGGTTGCTCTTGATTTTGAACTCCAGGAGAAGGTACCGGTTGCTGTTGATATTGCACAATTTGAGGCTGCGCTATTGACTGACTCTGTTGTTGTGGGTTGACAGAGTAATATTGTGCAGATTGTTGTGTCTGATTGGCCGGTGCTGGGGTTGGTTGTATATGCTGCTGGAATTGCTGCTGGAGCTGCTCTTGAAGTTGTGCGCCAAAAGAGGGGACAGGTATATTCTGAGGATGCGGCTCAGTCGCATTCTGATAATTTCTTGCAGGAATCGGCTGAGGAGGGAGTTGCTGTTGCATTGGCTGCTGCATTGGCTGCTGTACCGGCTGCGGTGTCTGCAGAGGTGGTTGCTGAGTAATCACAGGTACTGCGCTAGCAGTAGACGATCTATACGGTAATCCTGGCGCTGACACTGGCGCCGCCTGACCCATCGGACAGGCTGCTGCTTGCACGAGAGGCGCATTGCCAGCATCGATTATCTGACCATCGGACGTAATCTGTTTCTGACCTGGCCTTAAGGGAGGTGGTGGAAACATCCTGGGATCTTGCAACCGAGACACATCAGATACGGATTCGCTCACATAATTATCCTGCGAATCATCATCAGTATTCTTCCTACCTTGACTGTTGTTGTAATGCGTTTTACCCGCTTTGTAACCAGCTTTTGCTACTGCCTTGGTTCCCTGGTAACCGTATTTGCCGGCAGTAGACAGTCCTGACATAATACTGCCCTTGTTATTATCCCAAAAATTACTCATGTTAACGTTGTAAAAGGGGCAGGTTTCTCCAGTTCAAACTGCTAAAAAATGATAACGCCAGCCTGAGCTTGAATTAGCTTCGATTGATCAGTCCTTCTAGTAAGGTCGTTTGCCAAGGGCGGCTGAATTGGCTGTGTTTCTCCTTTATTTCCCTCTTTATTTGGAGATTCAAATGGATTTAAAATTTAGTTCTTTTTTCTGCTTTTGAACCTTTGGGTTCTAATATTACCAAGAGCCGTTAAAGGCTTAAGCCAAGCATTTGAAGAAAATAAAGGTCAGAAAGTGAAAAAAAAAAATGAATGAGACATCTGCAGGGATGCGTATGGCTAAAAAGGGTCAATTGAAGCACTGTTCTTGGCTAGTGCGCTAAACTGTTTGTTTCGGGCGAGACTCAACCAGCTAGTGTTTATGAGTGATTCTTTGTGCTGTGAATTAGTATGTCTGTGAACAGAAATGGATTGGAGCGATGGTATTTTTTTCGTTCCCCAGAGAACATTCGGATCGATCTGTTGATTGAGGATCTGCGGAACTTTTGTAGGGTCGAGGTGGTGGAAATAGCTGGCGAAGAAGGGATTTGGCTTTTAGAGAACGATGAGAATGACTTGCGGGTGTTTCTGAGCGGTACTGTGTGTTGCTTCAATAGTGTCAAAGACAACCGAATCACGAAGGTCTTGAGTAAGCGTCATGTGTTTCTTACGCCTGTGAGGTTTGAAGACTGGAACTGGTACGACTTGCTGGCAGAACTTGCGTTTCACTCAGATTTACTGAAGATTGAGTACGCTACTAAGAGGACGAAGTTGCTGAGTCAATTCCAGATAGAGGTAAACGTCAGCGATTTCCCTAGCGGATTGCAGTCCATACCACAACTGTTGAAGGAGAGACTTGGAATCGCGAAGGAGTTCCCAATAAACTCAGTTCATATTGTCCGGCGAAATGTCACGCTCCGATCGAGCTACATCGAACACCCGGACTCATCAGACTCCAGCCGTGTCTTGTTGGAGTACCTGATGAGAAGCAGTGCTTCATAATACAATTTTCATTGAGCATACATATATATATATATATATATGTACAGAGTTAAATATCATTTGGTGACCCGTTGCATAGCGCTAGTCGAGACAGAGTTGAGCATTATTCATAGGCAGAATGTTGTAAGTAGGGCATAGTTATGTTTCTTGATCTAAACCAAAGCTGCTTCCACACCCACAGCTACTGGTCATGCTCCCACCAGTAATCTTGAACGTAGATCCGATTAACTCAGTGGTATAGGTGAGAGTGGTGTTGTTTAAAATCTTCAAAGATTGCTCGTCGATGACTACTTGGCCGTTTGACTCGGGCAGTACGTACACGATATCCTTAACAGTTTCGAAGTCTTCATCGTCCAGTTCATCTATTTCTTGGTCATCGTTACTGATTTTTTTGTCAGATTCCGGTACCAGCTTTAAGTTATATTGAAACCCATGGCACCCTCCTGATTCCACTGTAACTCTGAGAATCTCTTTGGATGTCCTGTATATATCAGCTAGTCGTTTGGAAGCTCTATCGGTGATGCCAAAATGCAGGTCCGGCATCTCATTAATAATCTGCAGCGGTTTAACCGGCAAATCCAATGAGGATTGCCAGCGGACGCCGAGCGTTGTGCGAGTAGCAACCCGGGTCAGTGTCCTTGGCGCTATGTGTAAGGAAGTCCTCGAAGGGGCTAATAGTCGAGCTGCAAACATCTGTGTTGGTCGTCCTTCTTTGAAGCTTTGTGTATATATATATCTTCCTTTGTAAGCGTGTTTCTATACAAGCTTAGAATCCGTTTATATACTGAACCTTTTCACTATTAAAGAAAATTTAGTATGGGAATCGGGTAGTATCATCAAGAAAGACAACACGGGGACTTGTTACAATTTGAGTGAACTCATTGAAGGTCGACCACTTGCCTTAAACACTCTGTTATGGATGTATCTATAGGTCTATATTACATACGGGACAATTATTGTCCTTCTCGTGTCTATATGAGAACATTGTAGCCCCGGATTCCCCGTTGTACATGGTGAAAGTCGGACATGACTCAATATCGATCTTTTCAGTGAGCAGATCGACGGCTTGCTTACAACATTGGCCAGCAATAATTGCGTTCGTAGTAGTGACGCTGGGTATGATAGACTTGAGAACTCCGAGAACGTATCTCGTTGTGAGGTCCGAATGGTCGATGTTAAAATTGATAGCTCTTTGTAACGATTTTTCATACAACCACTGGAGATCATCAGCAGAATCCAAGTCATGAGGCCTCTTGTGAAATTCTCGAGGCCATAGTATAATGGATGCGTACTGGATACAGTGCGCCAGAGTTCTTGGGTTGGATGCAAGCGTGCAAAGTGGGTAAGTTTCTGTGTTTTTCGGCAGAGTAGTTAGGGAACACTCGTAACACGAGGTAAAGCCGGGTACGATGAGCTTGCAGTTCCCCATAAGCCCCTCAGTAGCACCGTCTACGAAGGGAATCACGGTCTTGAAGTTAGATTTCACAGTCAGTGCGTGCAGTTTGAAATTAATCCAACGTCTTGCCTCGATGGAGTCCAAACCAGAGATGACTATGTCGAACTGTGAAACGAACTCATCGCTGAAAAGCATCAGGTCCTGGTTGTACGGTACCACGTTGACGTAGCCTTGGTTTCCGAACCTGGGCAAATGTAAGTTGTTAATGGCAGTAGCAGCGACAGAGGCCTTCGGTTTGCCAATATCCTGCGTGGTGAATAGGAACTGACGGTTTAAATTTGTCAATTCGATGGTATCCAAATCAACGATATGTAGCTCTGGCAAACCGTGCAATGCAAGAGTCTTGACGATCTCGCATCCCAGACCGCCTGCGCCGAGGATCAATATCTTGACGTGGCTGAGATCCATAAGCGGCCGTGCCCTGTTGCCTTATTCTCTTCGTCCCGGTTTCATCTTCCCTATTGCAATTGTTCATCATTAGACCAAGCATATAATTAACACAGGTACGAATTTTAATTTTATACGAGACATTGTATGAACAGGCACCCAACAGGACAAGCCTAAAAAGCTAGTATACACGATAAACCTTAAAAGCTAGTATACACGTTAAAGGGTGTAGATAATGTATAACACGTATTTATAAGAGATATTTGCGAGAGGGATTTGAAGGAGATCAGGTATATGGTATTGAGCACAGAACGCGCGCCATAGGAACCCGCACATCGTCTACTCGGCCTTGACACCGCCGTTGCCAGCTCTTTCGGCAGCTTCGACAGACTTCTTGTCGGTCTTAGCCTCGGCAGCACCGGTGGCACCACCGAACATGGATGGGGTCTTGAAAGGTCTCTTCAAATCGCCAGCGGCGGCCTTGCCGAACAAATGGATCTGCACCTCGTTGTGTTCCAAAGCAGACTTAACTGGAGAGATGGTTTGCATGAACAATGGGTTGGTGTACTTCATGTACAGATGCATGAAACCCATCATAGCCAAACCGGTGTAGATGGACTTGATGGCGGAGTCGATCTGTTGCAAATCGTAATCGCGGACGGTGGTCACTTCCAGTTTTTCTTCGGTTTGGCCACCCAATGGGTTGGCTGGAGCAACGAACTTCAAAGTGGTCAAATCGTTCTTCTTGACGATTTGAGCTCTGGCGTACTGGTAGATGGCCCATGTGATGGCAACAGCACTCACGTATGCAATACGCACGTAGAAGATGATGGTAGGGTCTTCCATATCTAAACGACGAGAAGCCTGCATCATGATCAACATGATGGCTAGATTGGTGATTTGAGGGTTCATTGTTGTGGGATTAGGTCGCGCGTTTACTGGGGTGGGATACTGTCTGCGAATCTCTTTCCACTTGGCTTCTGTACAGAAAGAACAACGAAACAACCAGGAATATGAGTGTGAACGTTAAAACACCAGCAGCGAAACTAAAATGGAAGAACTTCTGTGTCCAAGTGTGTATACGTGAAATGTGAAATGTGAAATGTGAAATAGTTCCACTAACTATGGATAAGCATATTTTCAATTTTTTTTTTTCAAGCTCAAGCTCAAGATCCACCATTCACATCCATATCCATATCCAGACTCATGTCGAAATGGAAAATGGAAAATGAAAAAATGGGAAATGGGAAATTCCAGGTATGAACACAAGGTTACCCGGCGCGGCAGAAACGCCACCGATACACGCTCCCAAACCCGAAAAGAAGAGAGGGAGCGATGGAGACACTTGTCACGTGGGGTCCATTCATTTTTTTCCTGTTGGGACTGGGACCCTCCCCACAAGCTCACATTACCCGGCCATGCGCGGAGCAAACCGGGTCCTCCCACACCCACACCACACCACACCTTTCTTTTTCTTTTTCTTTTCTGTCACGTTACCCTTTCTTTTTCGCTTCTCTTTTCGGCTCCTTTCGCTGCGGCCCCTTCACCAGCGCAATCTGCACTGGAATATCCGAACGGCGCGAGGTTTTTCCGAGCGTACTCAGTGACGGGCCTTGACTTCCCAATCCAACCACCCGCCCGTACACCACACCCCGCCCATTTCTGTTTCCGTCTTTCTCATTTTTCGGGATTTCTTGTTTCTTGTTTCTTTGTTTCTTTGTTTCTTATTTCTGTTTCTTGAATCCGCTCCTTTTTTCGTTATTTCTTTATCTAAAGACGATCTGAATTAAAGGTGGCCTGTTAAACCAATGTTTTGCATTGCCATGTCGATTTGTATATATATATATATGTATATACATATACATGTGTTTCCTTGATGTGTACATGCAGTTAGCTTCGGTGATTTGAAGCATAATTTAATACGCACACCCATATCAAGGCTTTAACTTAGTCCACCCTTTAGCAAATACACTTCAAGATTTTTCAGTGATGATCAACGAGGATTCGCACAGTTCAGCGGCGGAGCGGCTCGCCAAGGCGAGCCACCCAGCTCCTAGCAAGCCTCTGGCGCAAGAACCAGCACAGCAAGAATCAGCACAACAACAACAACAACAGCAGCAGTCGCCTATCGCATTTCCTGCGCCTTTGACTCCGTTTTTGCATAGAAACCCGTATTTCAGAAACACGCTGCACAGAAGCGGGTCGCACGACTCCATCAGCTCCATACGGCGCTCGCACGAAAATATCGACGCAGAGGAGTGTGACGCACCGGATTCCACTTCTTCGTCGAACTCGCCTCCCAGGTCCAGACCGCAGACTCCAAAGGCCCACGAAAGAACCCATTGGTTGGGTGCCAGGAAACGGTTCGTTGGGTACCAACTGTCGGGGTACAAGAAGTTCCAAGTGATGATCACGATCCAGTCCGTGTCCTTGCCAAACGACAAGGACCCGAACTGCTGCTCGCCCCACATGACCGGGTACCTTTCCATCAAGGGTCTTACCGTGCAGAACCCTGAGATTACGACTTTTTTCGAATCCATCACGGTGACGGATTCTCTCGGGTTCTTGTCCAAGGATATCCCCATAGACTACACTTCTTATAAGGCTTCGGACCAAACCGATTTGGAACACTGGTTGAACTTCCCCTCTTTCAAAGAACTCTGCATGCAAAACGATCCAAAGCACCCTTCCAAAAATATTCTTCAGTCCATCATCGATGGGACCTACTCGCATACCGACTACTTGAACCAGAGGTTCCTTTACATGAGATGGAACGAGAAATTCCTGGTTCCTGACGCAGACCTGGAATCTATAGATGGCGCGTCGTACGACGGGTACTACTACATTGTACACGATCAACTACTGGGAAATATGCTGGGATTCTACTACCACGAACGTGCCGAGAGATTCCAACAGTTGGAGTTGCAGCCGTTGCAAGAACCATCAATCGGAGATTGTTCATTCGAATTTGCATAATCGTTCAAGAAAGAAACACCGCAACCTTTTCCAATCTACTTCAGTTCTATTCACCCACCAACTTATTCGTCAGTATTATAATTCTCTCATATATATATATATATATATATACCACTTGCACATTGGGTTTGCAGTTTACAAATTTTTTTAATAGGTAATACACACACACAACAAAGGATAAACGTTTCGGTGCGAGATTTCAGATGCAGGGGGTCACCAATTTGATTGCTGTTACGTGTCAATGAAATAGAAACTTCTCCTTCCACTTTAAAGCTTTTCACAGTCAGAATGTGATTCACACTTCAAGTGGAGAAACTGAAAAAATTTCCAAAAAAATAGACAGCTCGCACTCAGGATCGAACTAAGGACCAACAGATTTGCAATCTGCTGCGCTACCACTGCGCCATACGAGCTGGTTTTCTTGATTCGTGAGATCGCTGATCATACAGATCAAAAAAAAACACGAACAGAGATTTCACACAATGGGAACTCCGGTTGGAGGGATTGTGAGTACACCGGTCACGTGCTGATTACTCATCATTCTTCCCCATTCAAATTCCTAATAGCCACTGCCTATTTGTGTGATTTCCCACACATTCTAACCCATATTCATTTCCTCCTTCTTGTCAGCATACTTTTGGTCTCAATTCACTTGTTGTATCTTCTGCCTTTTCACCGCTTTCTTTTAGTCACTCAGTTTAAACATTTCGGGAACTGTATTTCGATATTTCACTTCTAGCTTTTACTTTCGAGAAATTACCACAGCAGCAGTTTTGGCCTTTCAAAACACTCAGCACCTTATTGTCCGTACCTTGTAAAAGCACTGCAACCCCACTGCTGTTATTCTGGATAGTACCGAGAAACTCTACCGTCATGTTCTCAAGATTTTTAGCCACCAAGAGTCCGCTTCTGCGCCCTGCTTTCAAATCACAACTAAGTTTCCAAAGATTTATATCGCAAGAGACAAAGAAGGCTATCGAAGATGCTGTTGCTTCAGCACCAGTGGTTTTATTCATGAAGGGAACTCCTGAATTTCCGCAATGTGGCTTTTCGAAAGCTACCATCAACATGTTGGGCCAACAAGGTGTCGATCCTGTCAAATTTGCTGCTTACAATGTACTTGAAGACCCCGAGTTACGTGAAGGCATCAAGGAATTTTCCGAATGGCCTACCATTCCACAGCTATACGTTAAAAACGAATTCGTCGGTGGCTGCGATATTATCATGAACATGGCTCAAACTGGCGAGTTAACTAAATTGTTAGAGGACTCTGATGCTTTGGTGCCGGAAGAAGAAGAATAGATCTGGTTCATTAACAAACGCTCCAATCGAAAAGAGCGAGTCCAATGAATCCGAAATTCTTTCTACGCATTCGTATATAGGTTTATAATCTTCTTCAATATTTATGGTTGACTTTACGAGACACAACCGTGCCCATGGGATAATGTGATCTCATGCCTTTAGACTTGTAAATAATGGACACTGTATTTACAAACTCCGCTCTTTCGAAGTTAAGATCTTGAAACAAGATATCGGATGTATTAGATCCGGTACCAAGTTCGTGCATATTTGTTCTTCGTCTTTTGTGAAAGTGAATACACATAGAAAAGTTGTAAACTTTTTTAAGGAACCCGTCTAATGCAGTGTAACGTTTTCATTCGGAAGTAATTAAACAGTCCAGTCGATAAAATTACGGCACCGCCGAGAGAATGCAAGCAGACTCCCAACACGAAAGATTCTCGTTTACGTGAATCCACTCAAATAAAGAAAGACGACCACTATGCGTGGTAGGTAGAATTATAATTTATCACTACCGAAACAGTGCGACTTCCAGCTCTTTCAGCCTTGAAAAAGCGAACGAATTTTGCCTCGTTAGTGACACCTTCAACACGATGAAAGCGTTTACGTCATCCGATGAAATGTATTTACAGCAATGTTCAATTAACCGCCCCTGATGGGCCGTTAGCATAGTTGAAAAATGCATAAGGCCCATTGAGATGAGAGGTGGTAATCAATGTACCACTTTCGATCTATTCTCATTATCGTAACTTCAAGGAGATGGTGTACAAATAGTTCACCTGAAGCCAGAATGGTTTCCACAGATGAGAATTTCAGTTGTATTGTGGGGTCTTCGGTGAAACATATTAATTAATAATGAGGAAACTGTTAATGTGTAAGAAGAGTACATGGAAGAATCGGATTGAAGTTTTTTCGTATTTTCTTTACATTTAAATTTTCTTTTTTTTCGTCATTGTTACCAAGCAAACATAGACAAGTGCTCTATCAACAACACAAATACTATACAAATGAATACGGAACTACAGAACTGGAAGTAAGTAACCGGCCCATGAATCAGTGGAATGCCAAATACCTCTATATATATATTGCTTGTTTGTAGGTTGTTTTTTTTTTTGTTTGCCCTAACTATATCTAAATTTGACCATCTTGTGATTCAATTATTCTCCAAAAGAGAACAGCGACCCGACTAACCGGCCATTTCAAATCTTCCGCCTGCAGTTTTGAAGGATTCTAAGAAACTATCGATCTTAGAAACTTCTTCATCGGATAGTTCGATGAAATCGAAATTCATAGAAACCTTTTCAACTGTAGAACCTGAAGGAATGGGAATTATCTTTGTGTTTGGATATCTTTTGCCGACGCTACGAATCCAAGCAATGGCGATTTGAGCAAGAGTGACTTTATCAGACCGCTTTGCAATGATTTCATTTTCCAAAAACTCTACAAGTGACACATTGTGATCAATCGCCTCACCTTGGAACCTCTTAAAGAGCAATCTGAAGTCACCCTTTGGAATGTCAGTTTTACTCTTCACAGCACCGGTTAACATACCCCTCCCCAAAGGTGAGTATGCCACCACTGGTAACCCTAATTCGTTGCAAGCATCTAGCACACCATTCTTGATGATATCGGTGCAAAATAGAGATAACTCGACCTCCGCGCAAGCTAAGTATTTGCCGTATTCCTTGTGAATAGCCCTAATCTGTTCTGCATTGACTTCGCTCAGCGAAATGCCTCCAACTTTACCCTTGTCAACGTAACTTGCAATAGTATCGAACGTTTCACGAGGAAACAATTTATCACCGTTCTTTTTGGCGAGTGCAATGTCCAATCGTGCTGGCTGGAAGATATCGACATAGCCTCCGAAAACACTTAACGCTTTTTCAATGGATTCGGATACACTCTTTGAATCGCCCATGGGTTTAATAGTTTTGAAATTGAAAGCACCCTTGGCACTGATTATTACTTTCTCACGTTTACCACGGTACTTGTCAAAGTACGACTGCAGTAACTTGTAGTTGCATAGATCTGGACCATAAAACTCTCCGACATTGAAGAAAGCCTTTTCGTCTGCTGCTATGTCAAGCACCTTATTAATTGCAAAGAAAGCATTCTTTGGAGCAATCGGGTCTTTTCTGACCGTCAAGCTCATCAACCCATAGCCAACGGTTACACATTCAAGTAATTGAGAACGATAGTAAGCTGGTGAAGGCATGCTGTCGAATCTTTATTATGGTTGTTTCGGTACAATGAAATTTACCTTAATTATCCGTATTAGCGGTACATTATCCAGATATGCGAAAGATATTCGTTCAACTGATAAAAAGCTGCCTTTTTTTATTCAATCAATAACTCAGATTCTAATGATAATGGCGCAACTGCTGGATTTGAATCATATTTTATTGCCAAGGGTCCATTAGAAGACGGCGACTAAGACTATTTGATACAGCCAAATTATTAGTATTTCTGGTTGATAGTTGATAATCCATGGAAATACGAATATAGTCGTTTACCCAGGGAAGTTGCTACAGTATTATTATTAGTAGTATTATACATGTACCTATTATAGTAAATCACATGCATTCGCAAATAAGCCCGACTCAACTTAAGTAATCCAGGTTTAAAGCTGCTGTTCTGATTGCTATTTGTTTGTCAATGCCCAACTACTGTAATTTGACGACAATTCGATGTCAGTTATATTTTGCTACTCAAAAAAAAAGCCGTTCGGTAGGGTACAAAATTGAGAGTATAGGCTACCACTTCGTTTGCTGTGGTTTATTTTGCTGGCTGTTCTCATTGTTTGTTGCGTTTGCCGTGCGTAGAAAGCACTGGCTGTGGCACTCGCTTCAGCACTAGCTGCACCATGTAATAAAGTCTTTCATGTGATGTCCACTTCATATAACATTATATTGTATTTTTGCTTGCTACATTTATCGAAGCACTTATACAGGTTTGAGTAGTAATCTTTCGTACTACCAAAATAGAAAACATCTCATATACAATAATCATCACGAATTCGACGTAGTTCCCTCATGCTTGGACCCAGGCCTGCACGAGTGAATCAAAAAAATTGGATGACTCTTTAGAAAAAAAAATTTCATTTTAACAAATTCATAGACAGATGCGACTATTCGGCCGCTTCGTATCTACCACCGGCAGTCTTAAACGATTTCAAGAAGTCGTTTATCTTGGTAGTTTCTTCATCGGATAATTCGACGAAATCGAAATTCACAGAGACCTTGTCAACAGTGGTACCGGCTGGAATTGGGGTGATTGTGATATTTGAGAGGTTCTTGTTGAGACTACGAACCCAGGCAATAGCGATCTGAGGCAAATTTGCACTGTCGGATCTCTTGTCGATGATTTCCTCTTGCAAGAAGTTGATCAATATTAGGTTCTGTTTCATGGCATCGTCTTGGAATCTCTTCAATTGGTTTCTGAAATCACCCTTTGGAATATCGGAAGACTTGGCCAAGGCACCGGTCAACAAACCTCTACCCAATGGGGAGTAGGCGACGATTGGAAGACCCAATTCGTTACAGGTGTCCACAACACCATTGGTTAGAATATCGGGAGAGAACAAGGACAATTCGACCTCGACACAACTCAAGTATTGGCCGTATTCCTTGTGGATCGCTCTGATCTGTTCTGCAGTGACTTCACTCAACGAGATACCACCGACTTTACCCTTCTTCACGTACTCGACGATAGCGTCGAAAGTCTCACGAGGGAACACGGACTCGCCAGTCTTCTTGATAAGTTCAAGGTCCAATCTTGCTGGCTCGAAGATATCCAAGTACCCGTCGAAAACGCCCAAGGCGTTTTCGATAGAAGCAGCAACGCTCTTGGCGTCACCGGTTGGCTGGAACGTTTCCCCACTGAACGCACCCTTGGCACTGATTATGACCTTTTCACGGTCTTCTGGGTTCTTGTCGAAGTATGATTGTAGCAACTTGTAGTTGGAAAGATGTGGGCCGTAAAACTCACCTACGTTGAACAAAGCCTTCTTATCACCGGCAAATTCAATGACCTTTTTGAAGGTCTTGAAGGCAATTTCTGGAGCAACTGGCTCGGCTCTCCAGGTGAAACTCATCAACCCATAACCGAGAGCAACGGAGTTTTTCAATAGAGAACGGTATTCACTTGGCGAAGGCATTTTTGTTTATAAAGTCAAGCGCTGTTAGACTGATTGTTAAAAGTGCGGTTACTGTTTACAAGTACTCGTTGCAACGGTCTTTTTACTTTACAAATTGACAACGCACAATGAACTATTACCTCTGCAAAGGTAAGTGTATATTGGAACAGATAGAATTAAGGATACCAATTCCATGGCTATATATGTACTCATTTCTTCAAACGTTGCTTGAAGACTGAAAAATTTAAACTGTTCTCACAGAAAAGGCAGAAGAACCCAAAGACATAGCCAAAGCAAAAGCCAAAATGAATGTAATTGAGTCTTTGGGCCTCTCTATGAACCTCGATTGTGTGTAGCTAGTCGAAAACGGCTATTAGTCAACAGTTCACCATCCATCGCTTCCACTGCTTTGATGTTTTCCCCCAGCAAGACTCTTATTCTTACTATTACTAATCCATGTATAGTCCCATCTTGACGTCACAGTTCTTGCCGGTCTTAAGAGATCCTTCTAGCTGTCTTGATGCGTAGGAGGGTGAGGTCAAAATGGACGAAGCACGCTCGGCAGAAAATGTACGGATCGCTATTGAGCAGGCAGCTTCGCAGCGCTGCGAAGCAGTGTGAGAAACAGGAATTACCTAATCAGATTGCCTACTGAACATCATCTCGCAAAGCCCGTTGAAGAAGAACAAAGAAGAGAGAACATTGCCTTGAACAGCTTGAAGAACGGTCCATGGCTCACGTCTGTCTGGAAAGTGTGCTTCCCTTTTCCTCACTGTTCGAAGCAATCGACGATATTTTGCGATGCACTCAGGTTTTGTGCCGGTACACCTTTACATTTTCGGCTGATAAGACGAAGAGTGAGGAAATGAGTGGGGAAAGCAAGGAAGTCGCACTTCACTGAACGGTGTGGGACTCAGTGTGGCCACGGTAACGAATTGGCAAAGGGCTATGAAAAGAGGGATTCTCTGAGCTTTCCCATAGAACAAGAATAGTATATAGCATATAGATAGCATTGGTTATTGATGCACGTATGGTTATATAGATACATAGTTGTTGCCCTAGAAAACGGCAGTTCAGGAATTACGGCTTGCACACTTTCTCCAACTCAGGACCAAGGTCTTTGAACAAGTTGTTGCCACTTGCCCTCCAGCTGCAAACGTCGTGGAAGTCACAGTGTTTGCAGAAGGTAACAATGTTCTTTTTCGTTGGAGCAATAGGTTCTACGGGCCGTTTGCCAAACCAAAACTGAGAACTGCTGTGGCACTCCTCTTGTAGCAGCTGGGGATCGTATTGGAACCTTTCTGTGTAAAACTTGTAATCCCCAGTGTAGTACTCTATCATTAACTGGTTGGATAACAACGGTGTCAGTTTTTCGTACATTTGTGCAAGTCTGGCGGCGAAATATCTTAGTGTGGGTGGATTTACCCATTTTTGGTAGAACACACCATATCTTTCAAGCGTGCTCTCTTCCATTGTCGAGTCCGCGTAGGGGGAAAGGTTGTATTCGTTTGGATCGCCGGTAATGGGTTCTTCGTCTCCGGCTTTCAATTCGTAATGCTTGTCGAATGGTTCGAAGCCTATGGGCTGGCCTGACATAATTCTTTCCAGGTCCGGTCTTATGGACGAGTCAATCTCCATAAAATAAATAAGGTTTGAAATGTTGATATGGTCATCGACGTTGATTCCTCTTCTTGTTGCGTTCAGTAGTAATCTTTGGTAAGTGACGTTGGGGTCCTGTCCCAAGGTTTCCAAGAAATTCCGGTAGTACATTACTTGAAGTTTCGAAGCATGCACCACTGAGGCATGGTTCGGGACAATTGCTCTTGGTCTGGTCTTGACATCGCTCACTGCAATTTGCAAATTCTCAACTTGTGGAACGGTTCGATCAAGGTACGAAAGGATTTGCTGTAGATCGAACCCGTTGACTTCTCTCAAATCCGGCTCGAGAGATTTGGGTCTCCTGTCATTTACATGGAACAAAATTACATGGTCAATGATCCCGCTGATTAAAATATCTTGGTCATCTTTAACTTCCCCGTCTATCAACTGACAAGTCCTTGAATCGATGTAGGCATGGCATAAAATTTCACGCGCTTCGCCGGTGCTGAAAAGCGTAATCAATCTGTGAAGGCACTGAAACCAGTTATCTGCTAACTGGTGTGTATCGTCCTTTGCCAATTCCCATTCGTAAGTCTCCATGAAATCTTCGACCGCGGGCGCAATGCCATGGATCGCTTTTTCTAATTTTTCGTGCCCCGCTTTGCCCACTTTCAACTGCCGATGCTGGAAGATTGGAAGCCTTGAATAGATGTCGTACATTTGGTTCAATTCACACCATCTTTTTGTCAAGAGCTTCGTCACTGAGAGTCTTTCCGTGCCAGCAAATCTAACCTTGCCCTTCTCATCGCGAACTGTCTTGGAGTATACGTCGAAGTAAGGGTTTTTCAAATGATTCAAAGGCTCCATTGAAACATATGCAGAACCTTCTTCCCCAGGAAATAGGTTCCGTATCACTGCAACTTTCCCATCAATGTACTCTTGTTTGGACTTGGTTCTGTTTGGTTTTGCGTCGGCGCTGGCGCCGGCACCGGTCTGTTTAACCTTGACTAGCTTCAACACAGAGCTGATCGCATTATTATCCTCCTTAGTGAATTTAATAGGTTCAAGATCTTCTAAGATCAAGTTGGTATTTCTTTTGACAGAATATGCACGTATGAGTCGCCTTATCATATCTAAGGCGTGCTTCTTAGAACTTCCTTTCAGCGGTACACTTTTGATGTATTAACAGTTTGAGGTAGCAACTGTTGCCTATTCAATGAAAGAAAGGTCCGAGAGGGTTTTGTTTACTGACAGCTGCGTGTAAATAGCACAGGAACGATGCGTTAGATTGAACTGATACTGTCTGGTGAGTGACACCACTTACAATATGTAATTTCCTTGACTTTAGGTTTCTTTCCGATGAGATGGCGTAATGTCACATTTATTATCATTTCAAAAAAGTTTTGTTAAGCGCATATATGTCGTTATTGAATATTTGCAAGAATTAGTAGAGAAGAAGTAGTAGTAAACTATCATGAATAAGTTATAAAGACGATAAAGAAGATAAAAAGAGCGAAATAAAAATAGGGTAGTTTATAAATTTAAGTGGGAAATGGTATATATATACCATAATCGTGATTTGATTAGACAGTGGTTTTGTTGACAGCAGCAGCATCTCCTGGCTTTTCCTGGAAGATGGTGCCATCCTTTTCGTGTCTATCGTTTGGCTTCTTGGTGACTGCCTTCTTCCAAGTACGGAAGTCGAAGATCTTAAATATTTTGGCAACAGAGTAGTTTTGTACTCTCATGAACCAGTAGCAGAACAACATGGCGAAGAAATTGAACACGATGTAGGCCCATAGGAAACCGAAGTTTCTCCACCTGTAAGACCATTTGACATTGAACCTTTCGACGACTTCCTGTTGATAACTGTATGGACAGTATTCGCAGCTTTCGGTATCATTTGGATTGGTCAAGTAGCCAGTGTTATCCTCGATGTACGATGCCAAGTAATCACCACATGTTTGGCCTTGTGGTGGGTTCATGACGGCAAATTCGTTCTTTGTACAGACGACCTTTTTACCTTGAACAATTGGGGCAACCAAAGATTGGACGACATATGTGAATGGAGAAACGTTGTACATGAAGTGCTTCCAGAAACCTGGCATCTTGTCTCTAGGTTGCAAGATACCACAGAATAACAACATGGCAGCGAACAAATTAGAGTTAATCATGGAGGCAGATGGGACATCAGGAGACATGTAGAACACCCAACAACCGTATGAGATAAAGTATGCAGGGAACATGATAACGTAAATCAAGAAGAAGTAACCAGCATGAGAAGCACGGCCAGTGTATTGAGCCGGCCAGTAGTAACATACCCAACAGATAAATTCACAAGCAGTTGACCACATGATTTCGACGGTACAATGACATAACAACAACGCAGACCAATGGAAGGTATTGGATGCAGCTTCTCTAACTTCATACAATTCTCTTGAGTCTAAAGCAAACACATGCAATTGATTGACCATAGCCAAAGCGATCAACAACATCATGAAAATGGACGAGAAAGACTGGTTGGCACCTGCAATAGAGTGGTTAACACCGACATAAGACAAACCGACGAACAAAGCACATAAGACACATTCCAAGAACTTGGCTCTAATGTAGACTGGAGATCTCCAAAATTGAAGCAAAGTTCTGTTGAAGACACATTTCAATTGGACCAAATATGAAGCAGCATACTTACCAGATAGTTCTTTGTCATCTGTGACAGGTCTAACTGAAAGTTTTCTATGCAATTCTTCAACCTCTTCTCTAGCAGCAGCACATTCTGGTGATTTCAACCACAAATCGTGCCAATCTTCATCGGCAGATGCAGTGGCACCGGCACCAATACAGTTCAACATGTATTCAGCTGGATTCTCAGAGACACCACATTTGACGCCAGATTGACGTTCAAAGTAGTTCAACAAGGAGGCAGAGTTGTCACCAATGTCACCGAAGTAGACCATCTTACCACCTTTCTTCAATAGCAACAATCTATCGAACTGTTCGAATAAAGTGGCAGAAGGTTGATGGATAGTACATAAAATAGATTGACCAGAATCGGCTAGAGCTCTCATAAATTGAACAATAGACCATGCAGATTGAGAATCCAAACCAGAGGTTGGCTCATCCAAAAACAATAGCAAAGATGGCTTAGCAACCAATTCAACACCAATAGAAAGTTTCTTTCTCTGTTCGACGTTCAAACCTCTACCGGTCTTACCAATAATGGCTTCAGCGTACTTATCCATACCCAATAAAGAAATAATCTTTTCGACGTAATCATACTTTTCTTGCAATGGGACAGACTTTGGTTGTCTCAATTCAGCGGCAAATTTCAAAGATTCTCTCACAGACAATTCACCCATATGGTTATCGGATTGGGCAACGTAACCACAAGATCTGTTGAAGGAATCAGGCAAATCTTTAGCGTTAACCAACATATCACCGGTAATGACACCGACACTAATTCTCTGGGCCAAAACGTTAAGTAAAGTAGTTTTACCAGCACCAGACTCACCCATTAGAGCAGTCATCTTACCAGGTTTGACGTAACCGAAAACATCACTCAATAATTGCCTAGTAGCACCATCGTATGGGATAGTGTAGTTCAAATGGTTCCAAGTAAAGACATCCTTTGATTCGATAACCTTTGCCAAATCAACGTTAGGACCGTTCAAGGATTCCATCATCTCCTCTCTAGAAGCAACCTTGGAATCGACACTTTCAGAACCTAATTCGGGCATGTGACCTCTCTTGTACAAAAGTAAGTCACCACCACCTTCCAATGGTTTCAAGTATTCGGACATAACAACATTCAAAACAATGTAACCAAACGTCCAGACGATATTAATACCCCAATCTCTCCAAGCGTGAGAGTAATAGAAATGGTATTTCTTCAAGACATAACGGTCACCAGAGACATATAAATTACCAGCAATTGCACCAGCAGCATTACAAATTTGGTTGGTAATGGACACACCTTCGTAGCCAGGACCTGAAGGAATCAAATCGGAACACAGCATTTCTCTACCGTGGAATTCGGTAGACATTAAGGACTCGTAAGCATAAGTTAGAGGATTCAAGTAATGGAACCATCTAATCCAGTGATGCATTTCACCAATTGGTAGCACGAAACCGGCATACACAGTCAACATTAAAACCCATAGACCACCAATAGCGTGAGCAGTACCACCATCCTTAGTCAATGTTGCGACTAATTTAAAGATAAACGAGGTACATTGTTGGGTAGTGAACAAGTAAAGCAAAAATTGGAAGAATGAACCTGCAGTCCATTTCAAAAATGGAATCCAGTAGGCGACAAGGGAAAGAATCAAAATGGCAACAAATTTAGTTGGCATTTCAGTGAAAATTTCTTGTAGAGATTCAGCAGAAGTATGGTACATGGAATAAGTCTTTTGTTTCACAACAATGGCTCTGTTGTGGAAAGAGTTAGAAATTTCGGCCAAGGAAGTCAAAGCAGCAAACAATAGAACGTAAAAGATCAAACCACCACGAGAGTAAGCACCTTCAGTGGTGGATTGGTTAACGGGATCAATTCTGTGGAACATGGAACCAACAACCAAACCCTTGGTTAAAAATGAGGATAGATAGACCTTGGTGTAAGTGAAATCACCCTTTGTTCTTTGGAACCCACGAATCATACAGTACCACACTTGAGACCAGAAAGTGACAACGTATTGAGATTTGGCTCTTTGACCCTTTTGCAATCTTTGCTTCTTGGCCAATTCCAATCTTTGTCTTGTGTCTTCTTCTGGATGATCAGAACAGTATTGGTTAAAGTATTCAACAGCTTTAGCATATTCTGGGGAGTTGTGCCACACGGCTTCCATTTCGGTGGAAGATTTTGGCATCTTCTCTTCGAAACCCTCCTTGATATCCAATGTTCTGTTTCCGAAGTCAACGGTCACCGATGTTAAAAATTCGGCTGATGTCATTCTATTTGGCTTAATGTAACCCATTCTTTGGAAATATGCTACAGCTTCATCAGCTGGACCGAAGTAAACTTGCTTACCGTTGTACAACACAGTAGTCTTATCGAACAACTCGTAAATGTTTTCACCGGCTTGATAAATGGCAACGACGGCGGAATTGTTCATCAAATTGGTAGCGGTACGAATAGCTTGAGCGAACTCCAAAGCGGTAGAAGCATCAAGACCACGAGTAGCATTATCCCAGGAGTAAATGGAGGCACTCATAGCTAAGGCCTCGACTAAAGAGACACGCTTACGTTCACCACCAGAGACACCTCTTACCACATCGTTACCGACGTTGGTAGCATAGGTGTGTCTTAGACCGAAAACGGTGCACCAAAGATCTCTCATGTTGTCAACGTATTGATCTCTTGTTAGCTTATCGATACGAACTCTTGGAGTCTTACATTTCAAAGCGAAATCGATAGTTTCCTTGACTGTAATCTTTGGGAAATGGAAATCCAATTCAGGACAGTAGATGACGTACCCTTTGAACTTTTCCATCATTTCGTGTTGGGAAAGACCATCGTAGGAGAAGTCACCAGTGACTTCCACCAATTCACTGGTTTCACCGGAGACACACTTCAACAAAGTGGAACAACCGGCACCAGGTCTACCGACGACGAACAACATTTCACCGGATTCAACAACACCAACACACTGCTGGATAATGTTACGCAATGGGACGGCATCCTTAGCACCTCTCATTTTTTTCCACAGATGAACGGGCCAATGAACCCAGGAACGTAGCATTTCTTCCACAGAGGGACCGAAGGCAGCAGATGCATCGACACCAACGGCAGTCAAGTCCTTGAAGGCAACACCGGAGTCACCTGGTTCGATACCTTGACTGATTTGGGAAGAACGTAAGTAGTCCAAAAGCGCCTTCAAATCGAAGTCCAATTGATCCACTTCGAAGGATTCCATCTGTTTCTTCGTCTTGGTAGAGATAACTCTTGCCAAGGATTCGATTCTGTCAGCACCATTTTCTTGCGACAAGATGGTGGTGATATGACGGGACAATTGGGACGTAACGTTTTGGGATTCGTTATCCTCTTCGTAATGGAACGAATTCACCGATTGAGCGTATGAATCATTGGAATGGATGGAATTTCTTCCATCCTCTTCACTCTTATGAACATCGCTTGCCGAATTAGATGACATGACGGCAGTCTGATATGAATATATGATGTATCAGTCTTAATGAACAAATTAATGAATTAACAATTAGTAGCAACAACAGATCAAACTCGAAATGTGGAATGGAAAGATGAACCCTTAGTGCAAAAAAACGGAAGTGGAATAAATTAATATATTAAAGTTTGTTTGGAAGTACCAGTAGAACAAATTCAGATTGAAAACGATATCTTAAACACCTTCAAAACCCTGACTGAATTATGTATATATATCAGCGGGTCTTTTTTTCAGTTAATTTACTTTCGGAGTGTAGCAAATCCTTTCTGTATCTCCTTCAATATGAAGTTTGGTCTTGGTTGGTGCGAGCAGCGAAACAAAAATGAACCATCCAAATTCCAAACTCCAAATTCCAAAAGTATACACCGAAAGAACTATCGATTCCTGGAATGTTTATATACTTTCCAGCATTCGGTTTCCATTCAACCATCCATCGATATAAACCCTCAATTGCCAACAAGCGAAATCACAGACTGAGAGACAGAGAGATTAAGGAAAAGCTAACTGCAGCTGCTATTCTCTACGCCAAAGCGCTAGCGCCTCTGTTTCGGCAGTCCCTCATAAATCACCGCATTACCATCTACCCGTATCCGGTTTCCCTTCCAACTTCAGACTCTAGATATCGGCAGCTTTCCCTTTCTCACTGCACGGTTGGTACAGCTTTTCACCTTGTGTGCATTCTGAATCATTAAATGTTTTTTTTTTTCAATTATATGCCTCGGAGTGCCCATTTTTCTGCACTGAGATATTGAGAAACCCAATGACAGCCAAAAAAAATTCGATGAGATATTCCTATAGATAGAAATTGTTGGCAATGTAAGAGCCGGCAGATAAAGGACGCAGGGGCGACAGAAGAAAACACTGTGAGCACAAGGCTGGAGCGCGCGCAGAGGAGTAAGACTTGAGGCACGGCAGCACACAAGGCGTGCCTCGCTGCCACCGAGCGTTGCGACATTTCAGGCCGCGGCAAACGCTGGCAATTGTTTGCCTTGGAGAGAAGATCAGCGCGAGAAGAGGGTAACAGGCCGCTTCGACTGTCATATCATATATGGGCCGCTAAGCGGCCCATATAACGCGAAGCAAAACTGCACATTAACCGTGGGCCAAACGATTTAGGAAATGGAACCGAAACAACAACGATTGTAAAAACATCTCAACCGTGCACTGCGTCGTATGCGGCAGGCGGAATAAGACGCACGCACGCAGAGATGGACCGGCTAACAAGGCCGGTTCTTAGCACGGCCAATCACAGTGAGGTTTCCAGTAGAGTCAACAAGAACGCGCGTCGCGGCTGGTAGCGCACTTTTTCAGAAAGAGCCGGTATTTCGTTGCCGTTGAGTCACCGCAGCAGCGGCGCGCTGCTCTCTTTCTGTGGCTCGAGCAATGGCTTGTTGTAGTACGCATCTCGGGAGTGTCGCTGAAACGCCCGCAGCAGGGCCATCGCTGTTTATTTTACCCGGCTAATAGGCAGACAGAAGATCTCAGAGAGCTTTTCAATTGGGAAAGCCGGATATGCAATGGCACTAACAAGCAAAACCGCGAGAAAAGATGAAAAGATGAAAAAAATAAAAAAAAAAAAAAAACATATGCCAGCGTCGCATGAGTCCTGTATGCCGTTCAATGAAATCGCAAAGAGCGATTTCATAGGTCCCATCAGCCTATGCCAGGCCCAATCCGATTCATCCGGTAATCGGATGAATAAAAAAAGGTATTTTTGGCTGGATTACAGGTAAACGTACGTTGACACTTTCGCATTCTTTGTCCGGTTGTTGGCAGACAGAGTGTTTTCTAATGCGCAGTAAGGTACGTGTGGACAGCGGCATTATTTTGAGAGATATACGCGGTGAGGTATGCTGTAGGGGTCCGGTGCGTGTGCCATGCTCGAAGTTCCAAAAACAAATACGGTATCTAGCGTACAATTACGACGTTGCATTATAGTTTATGTAAGATACAGAGATAGAGAGAGGGAGATTACATGTGAAAAGCTGAGAAATGTGGGAAATGGAAGAGAGTCACGTGACATCACGTGACTGTGTTTTTTTTTTTGTTCCCAATTCTTTCATTTTAGGGCGTTTGGCCGAACTTATACATACAATCTCTGGCTTATTGAGAAGTTGTCCGCATCACAGTAGGAGAGAGACCAGCTCGAGGATCCCGCCTCCGATAAGTAGGAACACCAATGCAATGACCCATGGCTTGGAGATCGGGGACTTAGAAGGCTGGTCCTTGGCCTTGGTCTTAGGTTTTCCGACCTTCTTTTCGTTTCTCTTGGCCCATTTTTCGTTGGCTAGACGTTGTCTTGGAGTTTGGATAGCCATTGGATGTGGGTGTCTTTTTTTATTCCGGTGTAGTAGAGCACTGCGTTGCCTGTCGATGGGAGAAGAAAGTGTGTCCGATGGTCAACTTCTTCGCTGTTGCATCGATGTTTATATGTTGTCAGGTTTGCTAAGTAGAAGAGTACGCGACGTGTTCATATTGTAATTTTGAAAAAAAAAAAAAAAAAAAAAATAAGCTTTGGGCACAGCTTGGACGAATATGAAATACTTGAAAAAAACAGAGAATAGCTGGGAGATTGTATTTTTTGTTTTTTTTTTCGTTCAATATAAATAATTATGGTTACCCGGCCTCCGGCCGGGTAACCTCTCTTGTAACTGTAATTGCTGAGCCGGGAATACACCCGGGTATAACCCGGATAACACAAATGTAACAGGCGGTTAAAAACATACCGATAGGAGACACTGCCAACATCAATCTGTCACTGGGTGCCAGGGGCATGCCGCTGTAGTACCAGAATTCCACAACGCCACCCACAATCTCTCTACCACGTGCATACCACGTGATATTATTTTTATTTTCCCAAGTTTTTCATTTCCTACGTTTCTGAAACCTGACCAGAAACGATCTTCCGTTGCTTGGTTTTTTCGCGGTGATATGGGCAAGTATGCCCAGCGTAGCTATAAACTACTCTCGAGGAATCTTCGAACAAGTTAGAAGCCTCGAGTGTTTTTTTCTCCCCTGGCAGACAGAAGTGTCCGCACTTGCATCTACACAGCGGTACCTTTCCGTTTCCCGGCGACACAGAGTTTAACGGTAGTCAAGTTTTCCTTTTTCCAGACGGTGATCCGTGCTTCTACATATCTAAAACCCAATTCATACCGAGATGGAACTACTCTTCGGTCTGCGGCATTGGAGGTGGGCCCGGAAAAAGAAAGATCCCAGCATTCCTACTTGAAACAGTCTCTAGACACAACACCGTTAACCAGGTGTAATGTAACCCAGACCCGAATGTCGCGTTCCGCTGCGGTGCGTTCTTGATAAACACAACCACGGCGTGGCTCAGACCTAACTCTGTAATCTGGCGTGTGTGAGCTTGGTTCTTTCTTTCTTTTCTTTCTTTTCAGGTTTGTTTCAAAAAAGGAAATAGTGACGAGCTTCGAACCCAGTAGTTTCCAAATGCGAACGTCTTTTCATGTTTTTATAAAAGTCGTGGTTTTTGACCAATTTTTCGTTCGTTTTTTTTTCGCTGCTCTACAGTTGGTTCAGATCAGCCACATTGTTACCGTTTGGTTGTTGCCCCAACTATTTATGTTATCGTGGTTGCCAAATCAATTTTTTTTTTTCGTGCTTGGTTCGAGTTTATTGTGTAAATATCTCTAACTTACCAAATTTTTTTTTTTTGATTCAGAGCTTTCTTGCTTAGATTTTTAATATTGGTAGTTTATAGAATAGTTAATTCTTAACTCTATCTTGTCTACACAGCCCATACAACCATTACATTCCTTTAAAGCTACCCGTACCACAGCAACGAAAACTATACTGAGCGTCTTTTCTACACTAGCATTGCCCAGTTTTTTTTTCTAGAGTTTTACACCAACTTCTTTTCCTTCCTTATTGAAAACTAAACCTTTATTTCGACGTAAAGATCGCTCGAAAACAATTCTGCAAACGATTCACACTCCTTTGCCCCTTTCGTACGTTCCACATTACTTGAGTCGGTCGTATCAGAATACAGATAGACTTATAAAGAGCAAGCACGCTTCGAGATACTGTATCGCCTAACTCTTTTCGTTTCACTGTTCAATTACAATTGGATTCGAACTGAAAACAATAAAGCTCTGTTAAGGCCACTATCACGATAAACACCTTCGAAGTCTCCAAATGAAGTTCAGTTCTGTTGCTAGTACTGCTCTTTTGGCTGCCGTTGCCCGCGCAGGATGCGACTACGTTGCTGGTAACTACTACTGTTCTGAAACGAACGCAGTTGTTTACTCTGACGTTGGTTACTCCGGCCATTACTCTGATGTTACTTCCATGGATGAATCCAGTTGTCAATGTTCTCAGAGCTCTCTTTCGTTCAGTGGTTCATTGTCCCCATTGGACGAAGAATTGTCTGTTCATTTCAGAGGCCCAATCAACTTGGTCCAATTCGGTGTCTATTACCCAGGCGAGTCTGTCAACTTAAAGAAGAGAGATGCTGCTGCTGAAGACGCACCATGCTCCACCGTTGCTAAGAAGCACCACGACCACAAGAGAGAAGCTGCCATCCAATGGGTTGAGGTTACTTCCACCGTCGTCGTTGATGCCGATGGCAACCCAGTTACTACTGCCACCACTGATGTCACTCAAAGTGCCTCGACTCTACCAGAAAGTACCACTATCTTGGCTCCAGGCTCTTCCTCCTCTTCCTCTTCTTCTTCTTCTTCTGATGCCTCATCTGGCTCAGATTCCTCTTCTCCTTCTTCCGCTTCCTCTTCTGCTTCTGCTTCCTCAACTTCAGACTCTGGAAGCTCCTCCACTGCTTGGAACAGAGTTTCTTACTTCACTCCAGGTTCTGCTCAAAACTTGACCTTCATGAACCACCAAGGTGGTGTCAAAGGTTCCGGTATCTGGTCCTCTTGTTTCGGTAACTCTATCTCCTTCTGTGACTCTGACGGTGTCTCTGGTTCCGGTTCTGCTGTTGCTTTGGACGATGTTACCTTGCCATCCAACAAGGAATTCATGATCTTTAGTGGTTCCTCTTGCGACGACTCCTCCAATGGTGACTGTGGTTACTACAGATCTGGTATCCCAGCTTACCACGGTTTCGGTGGTGCTACCAAGATGTTCGTTTTCGAATTCTCCATGCCTACTGACAACACCGGTGACTACAACGTCGACATGCCAGCCGTCTGGTTGTTGAACGCTAAGATCCCAAGAACCCTACAATACGGTGACGAAACTTGTTCTTGTTGGAAGACTGGTTGTGGTGAATTGGATTTGTTCGAAATCTTGTCCACTGGCTCTGACAAATTGATCACTCACTTGCACAGTGGTCAAGGTTCAGACGGTACCAGCAGCGGTGGTGGTGGTACTCAAGATTATTTCAGCAGACCAACCTCTGGTACTTTGAAGGCTGCTGTCATCTTCGATGGCTCCGACAAGACCATCCACGTCGTTGAAGTCGATGAAAGCTTCGACTCTACTATCTCTGCCGACACTGTCAACTCCTGGTTTAGCGTCAGCGGTTCTTCTGCTGCATTGCAATAGGTATAACTCATCACCATTCACTGATGAATTAGAAAAATTGAAAGCTTCTTTTTGAATTCTGGTGCCGTTCGAGAGGGTGGAAACGAATCTGAAGATAAGGTAAATTTTCTTTTCCCTATCAGCTGTTCACTCCATTAGCACCCATGCATGTCCCCCCGGTGCACATCAGCTCTGTCTCCAGGCGTTGTTGTTGTTGTTGTTGTGTTTGTTTTTTTGCATTGCCTCGAAATAGCCCAGATTGTATCATTACCATATATATATATATAAGTTATCTATGCCATAAAAATTGTATCTCTTAAATTTAAAACCAAAACTTTTTTTTTTATAAAGGAATTATCATTATGTATACTCAAAAACCTTTAAGCATGGTGCAGGTGTGTACGACGAAACCAAGCACTGTTTCACCATACCGGACCCGCCGGGAGATGAAATGCCAGTGTATGGCACGAGAGTCGGGATTTTAAGTTGATAGTTATAATAATACTACATACACGTCGTAAAAGAAAATGGGGAAATTCTGTCAATCAAGACAGAAAGAGAAATAGTGTCAGACAACATCTTTCACTATTTCTGATCTAAATGAACGGAGGAAAGAGCAACAACGTACCAAGACTCTACAAGAGATAGAGAGAAAAGAAGGAGATAAAAAAAAAGGATAGGAAGTCTTGGTATGCCGGGAAAGGTATTGATAAACGGGAAATCATGAAATCGATGGTCGATAAGACATTGTTGTAATGAAATGTAATGTTATACTTTGTTCTGTTAATTTTTTTTTGGTGTGTTTTTTTTTTTTTTTTTAGAACCTTTTTTATACTGTAATGTTGTACCTGAGCTGATAATTGGTTGAGTTAGCCTCAATCATGGAGTTGGGTCACACGTTTCAGTTGGTTGAGAAAAAGTATAACTGAAATGACGGAAGAAGGGGGGGTATCGGAGGCGATGCAAAGGGGGATGGATGGGATAGACACCAATGGCTCAACTCAAGTCTGTGAACTTGGGGTCTTGCTTTTCAATATCTGGAATACAGATTTTGATCGGTAGATTGGAGTCCTTTCTCAACCTTCTGAATTGGCCCAATTCGAGGTTATCGTTACCAGTACGAGAGTTGGACACGCCGAGAGTTTTCCGCATGAAGTTGCAGAACCTGGACCAAGCGCCTCCGGAGATGAGCCAGCACAACAAGCAGTACTCACCGAACATGATGGTAAATGCAATGACAAAGCCCAATACGACGCACAATGGGATATAGTCAGCCAGGGATTTGATGAAGTGGGCGTCGCCCAGATGCCAAGAGGAACCCTGGGAGATGGCAAAGAAAGAGGTTTCGTGCATCTTGTAGTCTGAAGGCAGCAAGATTCTAACGACGCCATTCTCAGGCACACCCCACCTCTTGTACTGTTTCCAAATAAGCGAGATGAACAGGGGCCCCGTGGAAAGCATGATGGTCAAGTACGGAATGAACCAGTTGTTGTTGTATCTCTTCAAGGACTCCAAAACCTTCAAGAAGAACGGATGTCTTGGCACACTACCCATGACGTCGTTAGAAACACCCGTTGGCGTAGTCTTCCTCACGAACGCAGGCACCGTCAACAACGGGTCCAACCTTCTCTCGCACCCGTCGTCCAAGTCGATGTAAACACCGCCGAAATGCGACAACACAAAGTATCTGATCGCATCGGCCCTTTGGATAGGGTACCTGTAGTGGTCGAAGGTGTCCAAGAACCAAGGGTACTCTTCCTGGATGAACTGTCTGGACTTCTGGTCCGTCCATAAGAAGTACTTGTAATCTGGATGCAAGTCTATGCACTTCTGCTGGCCGTCCTTCCAGTGTTCTGGAATCTCTTCCGTCTTGTAAGTCTGATGGATGATCTTGGGGATCAACTGCGCGCGCTGCGCAGCAGTAGCCGGTGGGTTCAAATCCGTGCTGGTCAACGCATCCTGGAAAGTGTTATCGATCGTCAAACACATAAGGTCGAACGTTAGGTACACTATAAAGACCAGAAGCACAAGGTGGAAATACACCATGTACCAAAGCTCTCTTCTCATGTTGCTTTTATTTATTTTTTCTCAATTTGTTATTCGAATTGGGAAGCAGGCAGAAGGGTTTCCTGATGCTGTGTGAATTGTGAATGCTGTTGATAGTTTTTTTTTTTCGATAGACGTTATGATAACAGTGCGTTTCTCTCTAACCAAAAAACAAAAAACAAAAAAAAAAAAACAATAATAGTAGTATAGCAGTATAGTAGTATAGTATCAAATGAAAGTACAATAGTTGGAGGATAGATATATCACTGAAAGAGATATGGAATTTGTTATGAGATAATGCAAAAATGCAGGGGAACAAAGTTGGAAAAAAAGCAAAACTTTAGAGAACACGCACACTATTTGCTAACTGGACTCTGGGTTGAAACAAAGAGATACACCCTGACCCTTCACCCCCATTAGCCCACCAGCAAAGATGCACAGCTCAAGAGAAAAGACCAAGCCATGATTTAATGGTGTTGCTTATATTGCATTTTCAATCTCTCAAACACCATTTCCTAATCTCCAGTGCAACAGAACAATTTCCCTTGTCCAAAAGAAAAACAAAAAATGAAATTAAAAAAAAAAAAAATAAAAAAAAAAAATAAGTAAAACCAAAATTCCCAAGTCCCAAGTCCCAAGTCCCTGTTGACTGTCCCTAGTGTCCCTAGTGTCTGCCCACAATCTATTTCTGTTCGCAGCGCAGCGCAGCGCGCTGCGCTGCGACTTCAGCCTCCGCCCAGTCTTTGCCCTTCGCTACTTTTTTTATCATTTTTTTTTAGCTCTTCTGCTTCCACTCTTGCTATGATTCCACGCTTTATCACACATCACACATCACACATCATCGTGCTTCACCATTGGGTATTATGAACGCCATTTTCGCCTTAGCGTGGGCTTATCGAATGCGCGTGGCCACTTTCTTTTCGGCAGGCGCACAAACGCCGCACCACAAATTGCGGTCGCCGTGGAAAATCTCTCTTTTCTCTCCGTCCTGTTTCCCAAAACAGAACGGCACGTCCAGGGGAAAGAAAAGAGAACTACAGAAATAGAAACAGGAAACGCGGGAAAGCAGGCTCAGCTACTGTTTGTTTTTCTTTCGAATTTCCGGTCACGGCACGACAATTACACGCTTTAGCCTCAGCTAAAGCGTGTAATTGTCGTGTCGTGTCGTGTTTGCAAAAGGTAAACACCGGCGCGTCGCGGAAGGCAAGCCGAACGGGACGATGCTCGTCCCGTTCGGCGGAAGACCCACCTGGGAATGCGCTTCGCCTGGAGAGTGTCGGCGAAAGACGTTTTGTACGTGTTGGCAGCCTGGGCCCCAAAACAGAAAATAGCATTAGAACAACTACATACACTACGCAATGAGCTTTGCTCATTGCTGGTTGCTTAGTGCTGCTTTTCTTCTGCTTCAGGAATTTGTCCTTTGTATGAAGATGCAGCCTGAGGGCGCGCCCGCGCGCCTCCGGTTACGTCAGATGTCCGGGTAGCCCCTGGTGAGGGCGGGGGGGGGCTTGTAGACCCGTCCCTGCTTCTCTGTCCATTTTTCAATTTTTTTTACGTTGGGGTTCTCCGTTTCTTGCTTGTATGTTTTCGTTGTGATTTATGTGCGGGATTGTGCATCCGCTCTTGTGGAGGCTGAGTTTGCACTATGGAGGTTGAGGTAGAGGTACAGGTAGAGGGCACGTGATATACACGTGCCTGCTATGTTGATTCTTCTCCTATCTGGTATACTTTCGTGTAGATGGACCTTAACCTTTCCAGACACGTGAAACTCACGCGAGTATCACGTGCCTGGAAATTCTGTATTTTTTTTTTCCCCTTCCTTTTTTCACACGTCCACACTGACCGTGTCGCGCTTATAATCTAGTTAGTCTTATACACTGCTTGTAAAACTACGTATCGCTTCGCTTCGCATCGCATCGCACCTTGCCTCGCAGCTGCAATTGTTTGGGCGGCGCGCACTACTCTTCGTTGAAGTACGGGTGTAGCACCGCTCTCTTGGCGCTGATACGGTGGATTGGGTCGTACGTGATCAACTTTTCCAAAAGATCGATCCCGTTCGCGTCCAACGACGGGATCACCTCCGACAAATTGCGGCTGTTCCACTTCGGGAACGTAGACTTGAAATCAGGTAAGTACACTATATCGGGCCACGTTCTTTCGTTGGGCGTCCCTAGCACTCGGAATATCTTGAAGATTTGATCGATCTCACTGTCACCGCTGAACAACGGCTTCCGGTTGCACATCTCGGCAAATATACACCCGGTGGACCATACGTCCACCCCCGTGCTGTACTGCTTCCCCCCCAGTAGAACTTCTGGCGCTCTGTACCATAAAGTCACGATCTCATGCGTGTAAGCTCTCAATGGCACGCCAAATGCTCGGGCAAGCCCGAAATCTCCTAGCTTCAAATTCCCATCCCTGTTGATCAACAGATTCTGCGGTTTCAAATCACGGTGTATGATCCTGTGCGCGTGACAGTAAGCAATCCCCTTGCAAAGCTGCATCATGAACTTCTTGACGATGTTCCCGCCCAAAGGCTGGTCCTTCGGGATCGATTCCATGTACCGCTTCAAATCGAGATCTAAAAACTCAAACACTAGGTATAGCTTGTGCGCGTCCGAATGCACAATGTCGTACAGCCTCACGATGTTGTCGTCCTTCAGCTCCTTCAACAATGATATCTCACGGATCGCAGTGCTGGGAACACCCTCGTCCTCAGACTCTAACCTGATCTTCTTCATCGCTACCACCCGGTTCTGGTGACGCAAGTCGACGGCTTTGTACACAACACCGTACGTACCTTCCCCGACTTTCTCGAGTCTCTTGTAGTTCGTCAATTCCGACATGCTTTTGCTCTTACTTGAATCTTGATGGCTTTTCCTCAGTTGTAGAACCTCACTCTCTTCGTGTTTGATTGCTGAGGTAGTATCTTATGAAACTGCTAATGGCTTACACAGGTACCTGGTAATTGTAATGAAAAAAAAAAGGAATGAAAACGAAACTGGCCACTGTGTAACGCGTCAATCAGTGCAGTAGTCTACTGGTTCGCTTGCTTGTGGCTTTCGTTCGCCTTCGTTTGTTTATAAAGGGTTAAAACAGTTTATTATGTTGACATTTTTTATACTGAATCAATTTTCTTTCTATATACATCGAAATTAGGCAAAGGCTTGCTCTTCGGCGCTGGTGGGTAAAAAAATAATGAACCCCGAGTGTAAACGCTGTCCATCTCTGTAGGATCCCCGAAGTTTCGTTTGTCTAGTCTGAAATACCGCGCGCGCTCAATTTAGGCATGTAGCTTTTTATGTTATAGTATTCATACAGATTTTTTATACATATTAATGGTTCGAACACTGGTATAGCTAAAGCTAACCTTACTCAATCGAAAGGATACAAAAAAAAAAAAGTGTTTCTAAGAGAAGCGAAGAAAGCTAGTATGAATAACTCCAGATCCTGTCATCTTCACCACTTTCGTAGCCTTGCGATCCAATGTTTCCAAGTTTGCAGAAAAAAACGTACCTATTGCTTCTTGGCTTGTCTTTCGGCTTTCTTTAGGGCTCTCTTTCTGATGCTCAAATGGAAGGAATAGTTGATTGTGTTGGCGATCTTAGAGTATACACCAAAGGTGTTTTCGATAACGAAATGGTACAGCGCATGGGACCAATATGGGGTGGACGTTGCAAAGCGTTCTTGCGCACCGCTACGTCTACCGATGGATCTCAAGGCAGAGTTGACAAATGCCTTTGGATTTGGAATCAACGCACTGGACTTTCTGATCTTGGACATTGCGCTGGTAACTAAGTAGGACAAGACTAATTCAACATCGATAGATTCACTGGCTAATTCACCGGCCAACGCATTGGACCAACTTTGTAAGAATGCCTTAGAACCACTGTATGTAGCCAAGAATGGCGTTGGTAATAGTCCTCCAAATGAACCCATAGTCAAGATCAAACCGCGGCATTTCAAAGTCTTAACACTAGCCTTTAGTTGTGGTAGAAGAGTTTGGGTGATCATCAAAGTGGCAGTGTTGTTGATAGTAATGATGTCCCTTAACTCTGATTCTTCGGTCTTATCGAATGGTACAGGAATCGAATGGGATTTACCAACGTTGTTGATCAACACGGTCACCGGTAGACCAGATGACACCTCTCTGATCAAATTGTAATTATCCTTGCTGTCTGTGCTAACATCGATAGCCAAAACCTTGACGTGTATCTTGCATTCGGCCTCGATTTCCTTCTTCAATTCGACTAATTTCGACTCGGTTCTGCTGATCAAGATCAAGTTGAAACCGCGTTTACCCAATTGTTTCGCATATTCCTTACCGATACCATCGCTGGCACCAGTCACAACAGCATACGCGCCCTTTCCTTTACCGTACTTCTTGAAATCTGGACCGGGCAGGACGAATAAGTCTAACACAAGCTTACTGAAGTTCAATGTCAAGGACAATAGCTTGGAAAGCCCTAATGTGAAAACAATCCACGCAACAACATTGAGGGTTTTACAGTTCCTCAATGGTGCTACATTGCAGAGTTCTTCGGTAAAGGACAACATTTTGAAGGTATATCTAAAGCTGTACCGGTTTGGTGATGGCGCTCGGTGGATGTTCTTTGCTTTTCTTCGTGTATAACATTTATATTCATTACTTATCTTCTTAAGTCCAAATTTCTTAATTTTGTAGAAAGGTCTTCATCTTTCATCTTATAACGCCTTTAAAAAAAAGTGACTGCTGAATATAATAATACAGGGTCGTGATATTACTCATTATGAAGGTGCTAAGCTATACAACTGAGTGCGATGTAGTAGTTTGAACTCAGTTCATTAACAAACTATCTAATTTTTCTTGCGTAAGCTGAACGTTCAAGGCATCTTTTTCGCACTGGGTACTCATCAAGCCCAACTCTAGCTCATCCTTGAATATTTTCAACTTCAGTTCTTCCAGCTTGCCATCAATCAGATCGCTCTCTTTGTAAACTTCTCTGAGTTTCGATGTTCTGTCGTAGTCATCGTTGCTCATTATGTGTACAAACGGACTTTCGTTCTTCGGTAGAGTAAATTTTTTCTTTGGTTGTTCGTATTTAGGAGCTGAATATGAGTTGTGCGAGGCCGGAAACGTGTTTGAGCCCTGTGAGTATGTGGACGATGATGAAGATGGTGGTGGTGGAGGCTGTTGATGGTGGTGATGTTGTTGCTCATAAGCCCGCCTGTAGTTAGAACTGTATCTACTTTCAGATTGTTGATAAGGATGGTACGAACCTCCCCTGTATGATTGTCTCTGCACGCCGTGTGCGTGGCTTGGTTGGCCATAATCATAATTATAACTTTGTTGGTGGTGGTACCCCTGGTTATTGTAGTGTCCTCCGTCTTGCCTTAGGTTCGACCTGTACTTTGGTGGACTTCTGTTGTTTCCACTATTGGGCTGATATCTGGTGCCGGAATATTTGTTACCGTTGTAATTTGACCCAGATCTATAGCTGGATCCTCCTTCATTTGATTCGCTCATTTTTTGGTCCTGTTGCCCGTTGCGGTGGTGCTTCGTGTGTGCAAGTCACTATTGCATCTTTTGTATCAATGTACTGTTTCCTGATATCTTCTTCTGTGATGGCATTTTGACTTTTCAATGATTTTTTTTTTGTCACTAACGATTGTGTCACGTGATTGCATTGTGTCACTCGTTAATGACAGAATTGAAGAGCAGAGAATAATTAAGGTAAGTTATGTATGTGCTAAGTACAGATGGTATTAGTGGTATAGCCATGTAAAGGCTACGAAGCAACGAATAGAATTAGAAATTGTCAAGCAATAGAATGGTGATGTTATTTTGTTGTTTTTTTTTCATTGCTTTCACATCAACTCTCTTCGTTGACCCATTTGTTTAGGTCATTCATGATCCGAGTTCTGAATTCTTTATAAAGCTGTTGTTGTTGCAGCTCGAATTCTTCCTTCATAGAGTCGCTAATGTGAATATGGATTGGTTTTGTAAGATATTTCGATCTCCAGTCACGGTAACGTATCAATTTCTTGAACCGGACGAGTGCGCAGTTACGAATATCTAAGACGGTAAGGTTTGGAAAACCGTTGTTTGCGACGATATCACTGATACTGTTGTCTGTAATTTGCGTACAACCATTGATGGACAGGCGAACCATCCTTGTTGAGTGTTTGTTGTATAGCTGCCAAATTGATACATCTGAGATTTTATCGCATCCCGATATACCTAAGGTGGTAAGGTTTTCCAGCTCTGATAGTGCCATGATTGACAAATCAGTAATTAGATGTGAATTTTCATGTCTACCCAGGTTTATGCTTTGTAGTTTGGGGCAGTGTTTAACAATGGACACTATAGAAACGTCACTTATCTGGGAGCATGCGCGAAGGTCCAGCTCTATCAAATTTGGCAGTCCCATTATCAAGTAAACCATTTCTTGATCCGTTATGTTCTTGTTACCCGCGATGGTTAGTTTGGTTAAGTTATTTGAAACAGCAGCCTTATTCAATACCGCTGGAATGATAGGGCTAATATAAAACTTAAGGGAATCGAGCCTCAATAAATTGATACGCGGTAATTGGTTTTCGACAAAGTTTTTGTGATTTTTAAGCTTGTAGAACGTTAACGTCTTTGGATGCACTTTATCGTCCAGTTCAACAATCTTCAAATCTCCTGAGATAGAGGATTGTTGGACGACTAAATCTTTGTTGATGATACGCGAAGCGACAGCAGACCAAATTGGATTGACCATGGAACAGTGGTTAAGGGATTCATGATCTAAGGAACTGAAAATCCGATGTAGAAGTTCCGGAATATGGAAAACTGGGCTCGATGCGGCATCTGATGCCGACAGCGAAACCAAAACTTTTTGCAAAGACAGCTCCTGAAACTCTACATCCAGCACATTTGAGTCACCTTTAAACTTTAGTGGAGAACTTATCAAATCTTCATCCAGAGACCTGGTTTTTCTTTTACCGTCTGACTTTCCTACCGGTGTAGTTGCTGGTGTGGCAATGGATAACGACCATTTTTGGTGCCTCTTGCTGCAATTTTTCACTGGCGTTTGCATAGAAACATCATGTACATCTTCAAATATATTTGAGTCATCGTATCTCGATCTCTTGGAAGAAACGCTAGAGACGCACGACATAGTACATGGATATGGACAAGAAGAGGTGTAAACAGGGATCTCTTTCCGAAAGATGACGACGATACTTGTCTTGTGTTTTTTTTTTTCTTAGGATATAACCCTGCAGTGACGTGAAATCAATTTTGGACGTCAAGACCTTGTTAAGAAATAAAGAACGTTGATACTATAATGTCTATGACGCAATGTATCGTTATAATATTGGGAAATGAACGGACAGAGATAAGTTAATATCTCAAAGGGATGAGGAGTTTTTGGTTTTTGCTAAGCTAGGAAACCCTTTCAACACGACAAAACAGCAACTTAATGTAGTCTTGAGAATGGATTCGGTAACAGTGGGGGGTGGGGTCCAGTTGGAAGATAAAAAATCGGGTATCTCTTTGGTGTTGAAGCCTTTGACCCAGAAGCAGATACAGATATACTGAATGACGGGATTCTTGAATAGTATTCCTTGGTGTTTGTAAGCATATAGCTAACACTGAGAGACACAAATATGGCACAAGGCACTCTTGCCGAAAGAAGCGCTCTCCATTCGAATATTGGCTGTGGCGAATATATATATGAGCTCGACTTATGTTCGCAAGTCGATCATCGTCAATCCTCTTCACCGAAAAAAACACTGGTATAAACAATAATACCGGTTTGAAGCACCATGCAACCGACTCAAAGACCAGCAGAAGCAGCACGCCAATCCTGTCTTGAGAACCCTCAACTCAATGAATACCCGTTTTTTGCATGGTTGCTTTCAAGCACTGGGAATATGAAACGGCTCCCATCTCAACTTTTCCAAAACACGACAGACGCACAACGTGAGATAACCTGCAACCTGCCTACTCATAACAAAACAAAAGAAACAGCGGCTCCAAGTTGGATACCCTGGGGTTTCAGGTTCTGTTGCAAAAACAAAAGCGACCGTTCAAGCATATTGTCTCGGATACAAAATATTCCAGCTCATCGCCTGAGTGCGGATTATGCTGGGTTCTTTTTTTTTTTTTTTTTTTTTTTTAAGGTTTCCAGTACAAACAGCGATCCTCTCACAATAATTCCGACAACACACGAGCTGGGCTAAGTGTTGTGTATTATTGCCGGCTGAGGTTTGGGCGTCCATTCTTCGTTATTATGCTGGCACTGAGCACTGTACACTGGACAATATCCACTGGAAACCTTCGTTAGGCTGCTGAATCCAGCTGCCCTATGCGGTGCAATCACTTGAGCTTGTCCCCATTTTAAAACGGTCACGTGTGCACAACTGATAATGCATATTTTAACATACATGTGTATATATATATATATATATACAAGTATATACAGGTATTCGCACCGTCTTTTGAGGGTATTGGCACGGCAGTCTGATGCTACGACTGGTCGCACTCTGGCGAGTGACTCCGGTGGGGCTTCTTCATTGTAGAGCAGTAGTCGGGACTGTTTGTAATTGACGGAAACTTAAACCCACACTGCATATGAATAGTCCGGCAAAACAGGAACGAGAGCTTCTCATGATCTCATCTCCTCCCCCCCTGCCGTGTGTTTTGTAGCTTCAAAAACTTCTCTGTTTCCACACCTTAGTCTACGATTCCTATCACTCTACACTATCTTTGTCTTTCGAATACCGTATAATCTGGATTAAGGGATCTTGAAGTGAAACATCTCATCTATATTTTAGAAGAGAAAAAAAATCGGGGGGATCAGAAAAGTGTAACGACAGTGAAAGCGAAAGTGTGACAATTAGAAATTAGTTGGACTTAGTGTATTGGTGATTCTTAATCGTTCAGTGTGGTTATAGATTTACAGACTTGCTTTATTACAATCCAACCCATTTCATACCTCTTTGTCGCTTGCTGTTTGTGAGAGAGATTCGGTCTTTTATCTCTGCTCAAAGTTACTGTAAAGAATGAAGAAACATTCAAGGCCTGGGTCCTGGTCTCGCCACGAATCTGGCAGGTCAAGACATGGCCAAGGTAATAAGACCACAGGTTTTGGTGGGAATCGTAATCGTGACAATGATAGCGATAGTTTGAACAGTGGAAATCCGGCCGGTTCGGTTTCTACGTCTGCGCCTGCGCCTGCGTCTGCGCCCACTTCTTCGGCCAGGATCAACATTGAATGTACGACTGCCGAGCAAGGTTTTACTCCTCAGCAGCAGAAGGCTATCATCAGGCATTTACTGATCACGAAGAACTCGGCACCAAAGAAGGACTACTCTCATGTTCCTTGTAAATTTTTCGTGCAAGGAAACTGTCAGGCTGGGGAGTCATGTCCATTTTCTCACGATTTGAACAATACCACCAGTGAGCAAGTGTGCAAGTACTTCCAGAAAGGGAACTGCAAATTTGGGATGAAGTGTGCCAACGCGCATATTTCGTCCAATGGAACAAGAGTCAATCCAAGAAGATCTTCTGTGCCAAATTCATCTTCGAGCAAAAATAGTTTGACAGTTTCGACGACAAATAGAGTCTCAGACGGAATTTCTAACGTCAGTTATCGGGCCCAGCTCCCTATGGAGCAGCACTCGCAAGTAGCACAATCCCAATTCTCTACTCCTTTAACAAATGTAAGCCAATCGTTCATGTGGCCTCCCGAACATACTTCTCCAGTGACTTACAACAACTATACATTTGCTAATGCTATTCCAGTGTCAGAACCGAATTTCCGTATCAACGGCAACAACAGTTTCAATTCCGTTGAACCGAACACGCCTCAAATGTTTTCTAATAGCTATGAGAATCCATCCAGCTCACAAAGTAGCCACTTATCTAGCATGAGTTACGAAATTCCTGCTCTAAGTGGGAACCCAAATCACGAACTGCAACTAGAGGAAACTTTATTGCCAAACGAATTATCCGATTTGTTGACACCCAATGAGTACAAACGTAGAGATTCTTTCAAGATGTCTACGACGGGAAACAGAGGGCTTTCTACTTCCAATCCGAGTTCTTTCATGAGCACTGAACCAAGATTATCGAACTCTTCATCTTCTTCTGCTTCCGATTATGCTTGGAGGACGTTGGCCAGTTCAAATTCAAATCAAAATCTAGATTACTGGCGCAACTTGGAACTGGTAGAAAACAACTTGAAAAAGTTCTCTATTGATGAACAAGATGAAGACCAGTTCAACGATTATCGTATTCTTCATGGCCCGGCTGGTCCGCAGATGAAAATTACACCCGGTGAAAATAACATTTCGATACACGACCCCAATGTTGCCAACGATACCCAGTTTTCATTTGATGACTTACACGGTGGTATTTACTGAAAAAATGTCAGCGATTAAAAGCAGAAAAATTACGTTCAAGTCTTCGTTCTTTTTTTTTTCATAGCACTAGCAATTTCATTCGAAAGTTGCATCCTGCCTGTCGTTGATGTTCTTATAACACAATACCACACGAAGACGAAGGTACGTAAAGTTAACAAAGAAAAGAAAGAGACACTCTCATAATACAACTATTATAAGTTCACAAATATCTCGATGTTGGCATTAACGTCGATCACATCCAAAATAATAAAAAAAATGAAGACAACCAAGTTTTCTGTTCTCTTCCTTGCTTTCTTTCGATGCTGTGGATGTTTCCAGTGTCCGACACTTCACAGCTATATTTCTTTAACAAGCGTTCTAAAGACCGTACGATCAGGGGAAGAAAGTCTTCACATTCAAAGCGACTAGACAAAAGTGGTGGGAGAAACTCCTTCTAGGCTTCAGGAAAAAGTGTTATACCTTGTCGTTAATTCTTTTTTCGACCATCTCTCTAACTTTCTTTTTGTCTCACTGAGACGTCCCTGCGACTCATCTACCTAACTCTGAGAATGTTCTGATCATTGTTATTGTTACGCTTGTTCCTGCATGTTGATGATTTTTTTAACGACGCGCAGCTTTTTTGTCTCACACGAACACACACCCGGATGTGTTTCAATCCTATCTTTCCTTTTTCTATCCCCTTAAAAGATTCAATCATCACCCTGTAATGATCTCTTTCACAGAATTCTGGCAGGACCAAAATAACTGTTCAGGTACTTTTATACACATATACACACTCACTTACATCAATTTAATATATGTATCAGATTTTTCACTTTCAAATTACAAATTCTACTCAGTATAGTAGAGTTCACCAGTGAGTTTGTAAATGTTTTGCAGTTTTCAGTATCAAATTAGAATCCCCAAAACAATTTCACAATCACATATCCGCTAAATACTTATGTATTTGGTTAAAAATTTACAGAACTGGGGACAAGAACTGGTAAAGCTTCTACTAACATGAATTTACGTATTTGACTATAATTAACATTTTAGGCGCTACCAATTTTTTTTTTTCATTTGTAGAGCTCACAGGCGCCCACAGATATCACCCCAATGTGACGCTAGTCCCACTCGTTGTCTTGGTGCTGTATGAGCAATACTTTCAATTCGATTTCCCGCTGCACATTCTTATGTGTTCGCAGAAGTTTGTTCAATATTGTGTCACTTTCCTTTTTATTGTTAGGGCGTCCAGAGGTGACTGGGGGCTGTAGTTGGTAGGGAAACAGCTTTCAGAGCATCTTCTACCGGGTTTCTCGGGCGTAAAAGTTGACTAAGCATGATGTTATGAACTTTTTGCTACTTGAAACCGCGTAAAAGCTGCTCAGCTGCATTTTTCCTGTTCCTTGATCCTCGTATGCAGGGACACTATTTTTTTTTTTCATTGTTTGCTAATTGATGTCATTTTCTACACTGCGGGGCCTTCTCCCCCGCCAGCTCTTTTTCACCTTGAACTCATTTCTTTTTGAGGTGAACGGTACAAAAAAATTCCATAACAACGGGGATCCCGGATATCCTCATTTGCTTACAACAAATAGCTGACGAAAGGCCGGCTGAATGCCCTCTTCAGCGAAAGAAACGAGCAAGGCGCGGCCACTTGCATCTCCCACGGTGTATTACTACGAAGTTTGTAAATAGATTAACACTTTGTACCATATTGACATTTGTTCGCTTTCATATTTGTGGAATGTGCCTTTTGTTGTTGTTTTTGTGCCTAGACGAACTCTGTTACGTCTAGTACAGCCTAGTCTGAGAATTGGTGTAAGTAAGACCGATGGCAAAGCTGTCATGGGCTAGAAGACTGCGTTTGTACTCATAGTCAGTGAGCTTTGAGATATTCTGTGAGTCTTTCCTGACGATTGTATCCTATTTTGTGGCTCTACTACGTGATAAGTGCAAAACGACAGAGATAAGAGCCATTTTCTTTCTTGAGTGTCTCACTGGGAATATCTCATAAAACGGTTAGACGGGATGGTACATTAAACCTGCTGGGAACTTAATTCTGCGGTAATTGTTCTGCGACTAAAAAGGCATCTTTTCTTTCTTTAATAATACTAATATGGGTTGAGAGTAAACGGATTTATCAATTAATCACTGTTAAACAGGATTCAATTCACATTGTGCAGAAGAGCGGTAACGTCTTTGTTTTTTTTTTGTATATTGAGCATTGCTAGAAACGCAGGCATTCAGTGCTCGCCCTCCTATTCGGCGTTTGGAGAGATAATAATTGACATAATTTTCGTAGGAACTGTCAATACATTCTCTTGCTATCGGTTGATCAGGGAATAGGCTGATTTTCTTCGTCTCCAGTAGCTTCTGTATACCTCCATAGTCCTGTGAGAAGTGAGTTTAAGGTTAACTTTCGTTCTGCAAATACTGCACAAGATTGTATGTCTGTATAAGCATATCCTCCTTTACCTTTGTGTTCGTGAACGAAGATGAATTATTGAGGCATATTTTTATGTATATATATATATACATACATGGAGTAATAGCATCGGGCTTTGTTCGTACTGACAATCTTATTTGAAGAACTCAAAATATTAGAACAGACAACCGCAGCCGCTTGGTAATTCTTACTCTTGTCTATGACATCTTATTTTATGATGGGTCGAGAAACTGCCGAAACTAGTACTAGCGAGTTGTTCCCTAACGACTACAAGTTGAATTTTATCGATAGATCTGAAAGCCCTAATGGATTCGCTGCAAACCCGGTATCACCCAGGTCGTTATCAAAACCGCACTTCTCTGGCCATACAGCGAAGGGCCCACCGGTCCGAAAGACTCTTGTTCGCCCAAGTTCTGACTACATACTGCGGTCTGCCATCAATCAGGAAAACAACACAGCTGCAATTCGTTTGAGGAATTTTAGTTTTCCTACCGACTTGCAACATGATCATGGCGCTAGCGGACAGGAATTGAGAAATTTATCTTCGTTCAACAATCCAAATCAAAGTAAGGTACTTTCAAAAGGTTCGCAGCAAAGTCCACAAACGTCAATTGCCTCATATTCAAATTCCGTCATGTCATCTCCTAGAAGAGTAACACGATCAGGTACTAATTCGAGTATCTCATCTTCATCAAATTACTCACCGACATTTTCAAAAGAATTGTACGGCAATTGCTCTGATGCAGTGGGTAGTCATATTAAACAGGAGCATGATAGCGAACATTTATTCAACCATTTGAGGTTTTGCACGCTTACTTCGGAAAACAACAATTCCGTAAAGCTCGATGATGATGGTACACAAAAATCAAAGCTTATGCCAGCGTTCTTGTTACATAGTAGAAAATCGAGCGTCGATTCTCCAACAAGAAAATTGCAGGACGTCAAGAAACGTCGTTCTTCATCGCTCATTTCGGGATCTTCTTCGAGCACTATTCCTTCCACAACTCAACAATCGTCGCCCAGGTCATACCATCACAAGAGAGCATCCGCCATGACTAATTCCCTGGAAATGGTATCACCTGATAGTTTGACTCTGAATGATCTAAATTCTGATTCAGATACCAATATTGATGGCTCAAACTTAAGAAAAGGTCCAAAAAGTGAAGAACGGAATCAATATGACAGAAACTTCTTTGCAGATGACCATGCATCAGGAGCGAAAAGGAATTACTATGATATTCCATCACCAAAGTTGACAATAGAAAACACAAAAGAACAGATTCGTAGGAATTCGAACGGTCAGTTCGGAACTTTCCAGGAATTCCTGGAGCTGCATGGGCTCCAACAGGATATGTCAGTATTTGCCAGCTTGCCTGAAACTGGAGATAATGTTTCGAACTGCATAATAAATCTAGATCATATCCATGATTTTAATCCCCAAGTCTCACCTAGAAGAAAGATGTGCAAGCCACATTATGGTCAAAGGCTTTCGATAGCAATTTCAGAGGAGGACAGCAGTATAGATTCATCCTCCTCCAGAGATGATGAGCTGTTGACGTTAATGGATTTTCTCAACTCTGAATAGGTCACGCTTTCTTACTTAAAAAGGTTTCTTAATAGTTTTATTTTAGTACGTTTATTTCTCAGATTATGATAGATATGTATAGGACACAAACGTTTTTACTCAGTCACTTTTTTCATGCAGTGCTGGTTGATCAAAAAACTTTCCTTAGAAACTATAATTCCTTTTAGACGTAACTGAACACTTTATGGAAGAGTTCTCGAACGTTCAAAGTGTAATCTGCATTTTCTTTCCATATTATTCTGTCCATTTCTCTTCTTCCCGAATCCAAATCTATTTGCTCCAGACTATTAATTGTACTTGTCCTTACAATATTGTAGCCAGCATACAAGGTGATGAATATAACCATGATGAGGTAAGAAGAAATGAAGTTGGCTGTTCTCCAAACGAAAAAGTTTTGAATCCCGTTCATCGCTAATAAAACTGCTGTTGATATCATACCAAATATGCAAAGGTAAGGTTGAAATGGAGACTTGTACGGATATTCCTTAGAATTACGGTCGATTATATCAGGTCGCCTTTTCAAAGCCAGATAAAATCGGAAAAAGGACAAATTCATTCCAAACCACATAACGATTGATCCCGTGATACCCATACTGATAAAGAACAAGAGACCCTCACTACTTTTCAAATCGAAGCACAATAGACTTAGAAATCCCAATAAACCACAAAATAAAACTGAAACATAAGGAACGCCACCAGTAGTACACCACGTGAATATACTTGGGGCCTTGTTTTGTGTTGCCATTGAGTACAGAGTACGACTTGAAGCATACAATTGCGAGCTGGCAGCAGATATCCCTATGCAAACGAATACTCCGTTGATAGCATTAGCGAGTTTACACTGCTTTACTGCTTTAAACGCTATTACCCACGGCGACTGATTTGAAGATTCTTGGAATATATTATTGTTGGTGAATTGAGTATTGCAATTCATTCCTCCTAGATGATCGATGATATCCAACAGCATATTTGTATTACTCTCTGTATGCTTCTCTGGTATGATTCTCAAAAGCCTTGGGTCACCTGAATAGATGACCGTTCCAACAATGAATATGGAGAGTAAGTAGAATAATACTACACGAACGAATATTCGTTTAGTTACGCTAGGCACAGCTTTTCTTGGATTTTCCGCTTCCGGTGCTGCTATGAACCCAATCTCGCTGCCAATGTAAGAAAAAGTCGAGCTCACACTGCATGTAATACAGCTCAGTAAGACTCCTCCAAACCCTCCAATCCCATTTTTAGAGCCAAAACCGTAGTCACGGAGGTCGTAGGTTGGTCTAAAAGGTCCGAAGGTGATGTCTGGCAAGGGTGAACGATCTTTTGTCCAGAACTTGAATCCCGTATATCCGTTGTCGAATCCACCGCAGTTGAGAACAATCACCAAGACAATTAACCATATCACAACGGCTAGTTTTAACACGCTCATAATATATTCTAACTCGCCGTATATTTTCACGTTTAATAAGTTCACACCCGTAAGAACTACAATGAGTATGGTAATAGTAACGCCCATGTAAGTATTATCTGTGGCAACTTTTTCAAGTGGAGAGTAATACGATATCATAATCACACTGGCAATCAACTCTGATGGGAAAGCCACGGCGTACGACAGCCAGTGACACCACCCCACGGTGAAGCCAAATGCGTCTCCTACAAAGCGAGAGCATAGACCAGAAATACCAGTAATCAACGGAATAAATGCAACAATCTCCGCAAACGAGAACAACGTGGCTAAGATTACTAAAGCACCGTACAAATATCCGATGAACGCGCCCATAGGACCTGCTATGGCGAACGCTCTCCCAGAATTCAAAAATAGCCCAACCCCGATCGTTGCGCCCAAGGAAATCATTTGAAGATGTCGTATTTTCAATTTACGTTTTAAACTCGTACTGTGTTTGAACTTTTTTCTTTGACTGTTGTCTATTGGAATGTCTTCAACGTTATCGCTTATAGAAACCTGCTGTATTTCCATAATTCCATTATCTTCGAATTTAAAATCAATAAAATCGAGTTCAGGTCCAGTGTTATCGATGATATTAGTCGAAGGCTGTGAGGTAGAGCAATTCATTTCTATTTCGTAGCGAGAGCTGCTGGATTCGCTGGCCCCTCTCTTATTGAATAAGTCTCTTATTGCATTCCGCCAATGACGATTTTTCATCTTCACCACATCATAACCCTTAGTCAAAATCGCCTCTAACTGATTGAACTGCGGAAGTACAACTCCAGATCCCATATCACTCTTTTTCCACTCTTGCAACTTGTTTCGCAACTTGAATTCCCCATCACAATTCCTGTTGAACTGTGCAAAATCAGTACACTCTAACGTCCTGGCACAAGAGGGATTCAGTCCCAAGTACAGTCTACTCAAATAGAAACGGTCACTGCTCAAAAGGGAGTCATAGTTTGCAGGAAGATTCTGGCACAATTCCAGAAAAATGTCTTCGTCTATGTCGTAAAGCGGGTCATTGTTAAGCTCAACGGTGTTAGACCTTGGTTTTCCATACTCAATATGAGGAAACAACCCAGGAGCTGCCTTGTTAATCATGCAATATACGGATGAAATTTCATTAAACAGTCAATAGTTTAAAACAGTAATCGCCTTGCTATTTAATTTACACAAATCTCCAACCCTAACGAAGTTATTCAAGTTACAATACTTGGTCATAGTACCTTTTCAACTGTGTCCTTTGATTTTCTAACATTGTTCAGGACAAAACCTCTAATATGTTAAAGGGTTGAAACGCATGTAAAAGTCACGTGTTATTCAATTTGCGCTCTTCATTCTTAGTTCTTCCGTTCTGCTGCTAATCACAAATTCCATCATCCAACGGAAACGTCGTGAATGGCGTTTATTGGTAGTCCTATAAACAATGGCGGTGTACGAGCCAGCAGGTGGACCATACGCTCTTTGCTCCTTATTCAAACAGTTGCCGTGTTTTTGTTATTTATATATATATATATATATATATATATATATATCAAAACCAAAATAATAACAAAAGCGATGCGGACGCTTTTATTGATCCACTTTCCCAATCTTGGATAGAGAATATACTACGATCAAAAGCCCGGAGCATAGCACTTGCTGATGGATAGTAGCAGGTGTGATTCCTTTACAGTTTGAAGATGGACTGGGCCCTCAAAGCAGCCAAGAAAAGGCTAAAGAACCAAGCTGGCGGTTCAAGATCCATTGTGGAATCGCTCAATGAATTAAATGATGTTATGTTGAACGGACATAAGGATGCAGAGAGTATCTTCTATAGGAGTAATGATTGGCTCAATATGGAAATGACTAAACTTGGCTATCCTAGAGCTGAACATGTGACTGCTCTAGTAAGTCCTGAGAAAAGCGTATATAACGAGGATCAATCAGCACACGAAAAGCTCGATGAACAATCCATAATGAATGATGGAATAGGGGTAAGTCAAAGAGAAAATACGGACAAGGATGAGAACAGTGTACGAAAAAGTGGACAGGGCAGTTCAATTAATCCAGACCCTGTTCCAGATGCCAAAACTAATTTCGAACAGGAGTCCTTGGAATCTGGTATTAAGGTTCGAACAGAGGATCAAGACAACAACCATACAAATTTCAACCAACAGCTAATAATTCAGCCCGCTATAACGCCAAAAAGCCTCCTAGGAGATGATACTGCACGGCTTTTCCCAAATTCTTCCTCAATGAAAAAGGCATCTCAAGAGCCTTCTGTCTCTAAATCGTCTCCTTGGCCGGTTCAAAAAGACACAAAGGATTCGAGTGCAACGGGTGAACCGAATGCTTCAGTGACACAAAATAACTGGGGCTCGACAGAGGAGAATCACACTGCTCCTGCTATGGAAGATAAATTTCAAACGGAATCGGTACCTAAATCAATTCGTGATCGCTCCCAGAGGAGATCCAACATGTTTGTACCTTTACCGAGCAAAAATCCATTAATTGTCCAGCCGACTCCCAACCAGCAGAAGAGAAAGATAAACGCCTCTGCAACCCTACCTATCCAACAAGAAAAAAAATTAAAAGTAATGCCTTCGCCACTACCCGCTGCAACCTCACAATCAAAATCGAAATCACCGCGTTACGCAGGTAATGTTTTCGAGCGACTCTCTAATAATCTAACAGAATCCTTTGAGAGAAAGGGAGTCGACAGAAGAATGGCTTCTCCGCTTCGGAATAAGCGGAGTACTACCTCTCCGACAAGGTCTCAACGATCTGGGGCATCAATACATGGCTCCCCAACTAGTCGAAAACTAACACACAACAACTCACATACAGACAGAATTCACCATACTCTGAAGAACATATTCGACTCTAAAATACCAGAACTACCTAAAATTCATGATAAAGTGCAGCCACTGCGAAGGAGGGTCTCGAACCTTATTGATAGGTCTAATCCAACTGAAAGAAAATCATTGATTCCAAGAATTAAAGAACTCACTCCCGTTAAGAATATAAGAGAAGGAACTAATACACGGTTGACACATGAAGCTAAAATTGTTTCTAAAAATTCGTCACCCGCTGATACCCGCCGGAAACATGTCGAATCGCAACTTCCAATTCCAAAGTCTCCATCGACCTCGCCTACGTCTTCAGATCATAGAACTAATTCACACGACAGATTGACTAAATTCCAGTTAGTCACGGGTACTTCGAGCAACAGACAAGAAAAAGATACACTAAAGCAAAAACTCAACAAGCGTTTGAGTGAAGTGATGCGTAATCAGCAGGAGCAACACATGCGGAAGAAGTTTGAGCTTCAGCAACGAAGGGTTTCTCAGGCGGAAGAAGATTCGAAACGAAGAACTAAAATTCTCCTAGATCACAACTACTCTAAGTTGCCGACATTATCTAAAACAGTCAGTACGAATTCCATCCTTCATGATATTAATACTACTGACTATAGAGAACATATTGGTGTAGCCTCGAAAACGGAAGAGCCATCTAACGATGTGACTTTACCCGAAATTGTCTCTGATGATGAAAGTAATGACGAGGTAGAGAGAACACTGACTTCGTGGGCTGAACCAAACAGACTCAAAAAGCAATTGCTGCTACAACAAAGCTGGGATATCGAGCAAATCTTGGGTCCTATTCCCACCCTACATATCGATGAAATATTTCTTACTAACAGTTCTAGGTTACAAAAACTCAAGAAGAGGTAGCGTTGACTTAGCTGATTGTGTTAATATTGACTAATTTGTACTACATTATCTATTCGATGCAATATCCATCGTTTGTATGAACTACAACCGTTTCATTATTGCGGCATTTTTATCCCAAGTATCTAACCACGATTGTGCTTCTGTCTTTGGCACAAAATATATTCTTAAAGACTTATCGAAAAGAGGAGCTTTAGGCTTCTCCATTTTCAAAACGTCGTGTATACTAACTTTCTTACCAATCTTTATTAAACCCCCCGCAACAGTCTCCATGTATGCTTGAAGCTTTGATGGTGTGAAATCTTTGTGTCCTGGTTGCGCGAACCATTCGGCTGGTCTATCAAGTACAACCTGAAGAAGGTCGTTTGGAGTTGATAGCTCAGAAACCGATGCGATGAAATCAAACTCATCAGTAGTTGGGTAGAGAACCATAGCCGGGAAAATCAGTTGTGATTCGAAATCCGTTGGGTTTTCCAAAGAAAGCTTAGAATCTTTCAGAAGATCTGCTGGTTGCTTGCTATTGATTAACTTAATATTTCTTATCTGTACTGCTAAATCCAAAAATTCCTGCAGCTCTTCTTCCTTTTGCTTCTGGGCTAGGGTACGGGCCTCAAATTTCCTCTTAGATTCGAGCTTTTCATGAACTCTAGATTCGATAGATTTCAATGCCCCGTTTTCAGGTTCAACAGCAAGCCCAACTTTAACAGCCTCTAGAGACTCTTCTAGCTTACCTAATTCAAGGAAAGCCTTTCCAATTCTGAAGAATGCTTTAACATTTTTGGCATTGAGTTTCAATGCCTCTTTACAGAAGTTAATGCAACTTCTATAGTTCTTAATTTCAAGTTCACAGGCAGCAAGGTTCAAATACAAGGATTCATTGATTGATGCTACATTACACTTGATATCCACACCCTTAAAGTACATGGCTCTTGCGTCCTTGAACCTCTTCGCTTTGAAAAGATCGTTACCTTGGTTTTTGAAGTTGGTTGCAATCTCATCTGGTTCACCTTCGTACGCCATAGCCTTTAGAGCTTCCAACTCTACATTATTTTCATCAGGGTCCAACTTGTTCATAAAAAATGGCATCTTATTCAACTCTTCTAACACCTCATCAGTGGTTTTATTCTGGAATTCTGTTAGTTGAGGTGGGAGAAGTGGGTCATTAGGACCAGGTACATATCTCTTTGGTTTCTCCATTATCGATGTGTGCTGTTAGGCAGTTAGTGTCCTCTAGACTAGTATTCTCTAGACTAGTATTCGATTGACGGGTTGTCTCTGATATAATTTCAGAACCAACACGCTTGACTTGCAGTGGAATATTCCTGTTGTTGTTGTTGTTTTTGAGGCTGGATGTCATAGTTGATGACCGATGAGATGAGTTACTATCAACGTTAACCATAGAAGTGAACAAAAAACAAAGAATCTCGAATGGACGGAAAGAAATAATTACATAAAACATCACGTGACTGCATTTTCATGCAATGATTAAGTAAGTATATACATGCTTATACCGCACCCGATGGTGTATGCTACCAGGTCAAATAGTGCTTGAAACAATAAATAAATAATAGATTGGTACTAAGTAAAGTCAATCAATACTGTATATTAGTGATAAGATTACTTATCACTTGCTGTAATCTTTCCAGTTATTAGGTTTCTCTAAGCCTTGGGCATTGAAATATTGTTTACCACAGGCGTAGTCTCTGAAAGTGAAATCAGTATCGGGGTTGCAGTAGCATTTCCCCTTTGCTCTTATTTGATCGTCGAATGGACAATTGTTGTATGGCGGGTGATGGTACCCCACATCCGAGAAATAGTGTAACTTGTCGCGGGGTAAGAATAGCGATGCAGCGATCGAATGCACCGGAGCATCACCCCAACGTTCATAAAAGAAACCACCGGAACGATCAAGGAAATTGAAGTAGTCCATATAGGCGTCCGATCTATAAAAATTGAGATTGGCAACTTCAAAATTCGACCAGAAATGGCACAGATTATAGGTATCGCCCCCATCTTCTGAAATAAACTTCAACAAATTGTCCTCACTGATATGTTCTGGGTGTTCTACCGCGAACTGCCGTGTGTTCTCCCAAAGAGTTGGAATTGTTTTCTGGAATTCATGAATGGTGATTGTAAATCCGAGTCCTAAATCATTATCCTGCATGAATTGAAAGACATCGTAGTCGATGGAGCACAACAGCTCTGTACTTGGTTCCACACGCCAGTACCAGTCGAAGCCAGCCAACAACGGATGCTGAAAGAAAAACCCGGACTGGAAGCGGCACATATGACGGTAACTTTCAGAGTCCCCGTAAATGATGTTTTTCATGTCTTGTCTTGTTTGCGCTGCACGTTCTTTGGATACGTAGTCTGGGTATGACCAATGCTCTGTTGGTATAACACCGAACTGTGAGTTTGGCACGATGGCCGAGATTCGCTTCTTGAACTCTTCTGTGAAGGGCTCGTCGTTTAAGAAGATCCATGGATAGTCGAATTTATTGTTGAAACGGTCTTGCACGGATGATATGGATTTAGCCAAATCCCACATCTCTTTGTTACGTACCAACGACACAAAACACGCCTTTGGTTTGTTCTTCTTCCCATGAATCACGGTTTGATAGTTAGCACCAGGCCCTGTAGCGTTGAACGGGTAATGGGTGTCCCATTTCTTGTCCTTTGTTCTATAGAAATGAAATGGAGGGGGCTTCGAAGTACCGTATCTTGGCTGCTCTAGCTCATCTTCAACCGTAATAGACTGCTGTGGCTCTGGCTGTGCAGGTGTGTACATGGTGCCATATCTGAAACTGTATATGACAATGACTAAAAAGGAAATCAGTAACACGGTTTTGATCGCCCATGATCTCTTCGGCACGTTCGAGAGTACGATACCCATCGTTGATCTGACTTTATGTTTTTCAATCTTTCCTGTTCAGCTTTGCAAGTCAAAAAAGAAGAACGTAACTTATATCCTATTGCCAACGCAAAGTTGCAGTATTGGTGCTCAACGCCAAAACTAATTCTTCTTTATCGAAAAATCGCAACAGTGGCCGATGTGTGTAAGAAGATCTGCACCAAAAGTTTGTTTTACTTCTTAAAATATTTCCAAATACTGTTTCTTTTCGGCTTCTGGCTGTTGAGTTAGTCAACCTTATTTATTGCATTGAAAATCGAAAATGAAAAGCCTGGAATAACCCTTAACCGGTATGCAAACGTGGAACTATGAAACGGCGAAACAAGAGGGCTTAGAGATGAGTTTACTCTCTTAAAGGTTGCTCTGTATCTGTAGTTTATCACCAAAAGAGGCTTATTCGGCTGTAGTAAATAATGTACCCTATAGCTATTGAATCAGAACTAAGCGGATCGGCATAACCGGCGCACAGAAAGACTTCAAAAAGAGAAAAAGCTACTTAGCTAGCTAGCACTACACGCGATAGATTTGCGGCTCGTGTGTGAACAATCGGAGTTGACTCTAGAATTATCTCCCATCGGCCATTGTAATTCTAAATAAAAAATACCGGCTTCAGAGGGCACTTGTCCATGCAAAGACTAAGCAGAGAACATAGGTCTTCTTTGCGTTTGATTTTCCAGCTCACGCGGGTGACACTGCCCGCAGAGTTTTGAACAGAGTTCTGAGAATGTTCCCAATTCTCTATGTAATCAGTGTAAAAGATATTAAAAAGTATTGAAAAGTATTAAAAAGTATTAAAGTGTATTCAAAAGCGTTTGTTCGAACTGTTTATTAGTCTTTTTTTTTTCAGTGATGGATGGGATAGAAAGAAGAGAAAAAAAGGTTCGTAAAACGGTTTTGTTTGAATTGTGTAGGTGAGTAGTGTAAACCTTTCACTCTTGCATTGAACAAAATTCCCAGCCCCTCCATGACATTGGAGAAGGGAGATGGACGAACGTGCTGTTGTAAAAGTCGATCAGATCAGAGTTACAGGATGTCATCTTGACCTGGGTTGCAGGACTGGTACTTCAAGGCCCTCAAGATCTTGAACAACAGGGCCGACATGAATGCGCCTAGAGCAGGGCCGACCCAGTAGATCCAGTGGTAGTCAGGGAAGGACGCAGCAGCGACGCATGGGCCGAAGGATCTGGCTGGGTTCAAACCGGCACCGGTGTAGTAAACACAGATCAAATGGCCAACGAACAAAGCAACACCAATGGCAAACGGAGCGTTTGGAGTAGCCTTGTGCTTTTCAACAGCCATGAACAAAACGGTAGAACATAGAATGGCCGTACCAAAGGCCTCTATGAAGACACCTCTGGATCTGGAACAGCCACCGCCTAGCCCATTGGCGAATAAGATTTCGCCTGGAGTCATGGCAGAAGCAGCACCTGCAGCGGCCATGCCGGCAACCATTTGGCTGACCCACATGACAGCAGCTCTTGGCCATGGGATGACGTTGGTCAACACCAACGTCAACGTAACGGCCGGGTTCAAGTTACCTCCAGAGACTCTGAAAAAGATGAAAACAGCGAACATGACGGAAAACCCGAACCCCAAAGCAATCATGATCAATTGGCCCGGGTGGGAGCCAGGAGAAGACACGGTGGTGTCCTCATTGGCAATCTGCGCAATGACAAACGCAGACCACAAGAAGATGAAGGTACCGCAGAATTCACCTATAGCAGCGACCAAATGATTTCTGTAAGTTTCGTTTTTGAAACCCAACTGGTTGTATTTTGGTACATACGGTGGGACGTATTCAGTCTCCTGTTGAGCCTTGGCAGAATCATCGACTGGGGCTCTTTGCTCCTCCAAATCAGAAGTTTGAGTGGTCATTTTTTTTTTCCTTCTATGTGTGGCTGAAACCTATTTTTTGTTAGAGTTTCTTTGCAGATAAATGTCTAGGTACAATGAAAGGACAAAATTGAAAAATCGAGAAATGTCCGTTTGCTTTGCAAAGAGTTGTTCTAACGACAGGCAGAGATGGAGAGATTAGCTAATGGAGCCAAAAATTTGCACTTAGTTAACCCAATGAGAAGGAAAAAACCAACGAAGAATTGTCCTATAACGTCCAGAGAGGGAGAACCTGTGGAGAAAGATGAAATAGAAGAAAACACTGGTAGCGCAGTCGCTGGCCTGAAATTGGGGAGTGCAAAAAAAAAAAAGACTACGAGAGAGTTCTAAAATAATACAGTCTGAACACAAAAAGCTCATCCCAATGTCCAATGGACCACGGGACAGGGCCCCGCGGTTTTATACCTTCCCAGTATTTTGCAAAAAAATATAATCTACAACTATGAAAGGGAAAGCGAAAGGGAAAGGGGAAAAGTAAGGTAAGCTTCCATCCTTCTGGGGCCGCACTGCTTCTTCACTGCAAAGTCATGCCAACCGATCCGTAACGTAAATGGCATCGAGAGAATTCAGAATAGAATTCCGTTCTACCCAGGCAGAACACACAGAACACACCGAACACACACCCGATTTTATTTCATTTATTCTTTTTTCCCATTTCTCAGCTCGCCCAGGCACAGAAGAACAGCCAGCTCACGATACTGGTTTCTTTCAGAAACCAGAGATCATGGGCTTTTCATGTATCCGAAAGAGAAAAAAAAATTCGAATATCAGAGGCTCTTCACTGGAACGTTGGAGGCCAGACGTAATAAGCCTTCGCAAAGCGAAGGCTTTTGCGTGGCCAGACCTGTGAGAGAGCCTTCCGCGACGGATAATTCTATGGGTTTTTTTTTTTTTTTTGCTTCCACAAATTAGCAGCCAAAATGGGGAGCAATGCGTTAAAAACGGAAAAGAAATAGCAGGAACGACAAAGACTGACTTCCAGGCTCTGAGCTCTCTATAACCGGTAAATTTTAAGTCCACGCGGTGAAACCGCGTGGTTGGGGCTGCGGCTCTTCTGCTGTTTTTTTTTTACGAGCTTCCGAACCCAGGCCTTCGAGGGAACAGTTCCCATTCCGCAAGAACTGTCTTTTCCTATTTTTATTCCATTGTTCCATCCCATACTAGTTTCTGTCGTCAGGTCAAATGACTCTTTTTTCAATTTTTTTTTTTTTCTTCTTCTCATTTTCTTGCGTTTCTAGTTTCCATGTGGCATTTTAGCCTTCCGCATTTTGCTGCGGTTATACGAGCGACGGAACAAACGGGTGAGGCCGATGCGCCTCGCCCGTGCGTGTGGTTCTGCGAAGCAGAACCACCGATGCCTCAAATCCACGCAGTGTTTTGCGGCATTGGTGGGGATGTTCTTATTCTCACCTCATTTTTCTTCGAGGCGAAAGAAACTGTCGGCGTCGAAACGCCGCGAAGAAGGCGCACGGCTTTCCTCTGGAGTAGAAGGAAAAAAAAATTAAAAATAAAACGGAACATTGGCCCGGTTTTCAGTTCTGTTTGGGCAACGGTGGACAGAACACGGAGACTGTCTGGATCACGTGCTCCCCTTTGGTTACCCTCTCTTGTGTGTGTGTGTGTTTTTTTCATTTTCATTTTTCTAATCTCCTTCTCTTTTGGATGCGTCTTTCCAGTTTGAATCTTGATTCTGTTTCTTTTACAGAAGGGTTCACCGCACAACCACCCTTTTTCGAAATTGCAAAACGAGACTTATACGGTTGCGCTTTCCGTCCCAGTGCTAACGGGTACAGCGGTTCAGAGGTGATTTTCATTACTGTAACAACGTTTGAAGTATTACTATTTTTATTTTATTTTTTTGTATTATTTTTTTTCCGTCTTTTTTAACACTTTAAAGTCAGAACCCAATGAGCAGAGTAATACACGAGTTGGACAAGAGACAGCAGAGAATAGAGAGCTGTGTATCGGGCATACTTGCCGAGTTTTCTCCCTTGGCGATTGATTTTCCCTTGGTTGATTTGACGAGAAATCGCAGAACAAGACACAGTAAACCAAACAACAGCGATGAGCCTTGCGATGCGGTTCTAATATCACCGATTTTTTATCAGTTCCAAAGCAGAGAATGGGCCGACATTACTCTTCGGCTTGCGTAGCACCGGCTTGTGCACGTTCCATTTGGAACAGCATTGGGACATGTTGTTCCTTTTCGAATCCAAATTCTACCAGTTCAGACCACAGGAGTACAAGCTGTGGACCACGTATCTCGTGAAGATAACGGGTTCGCTCTTGAAACAATTGGTGAACAACAGGCCGCTGGATTCGCGGCTTTACGATATTGGCACTCACTATTTCACTATCTTGGACCCCACGTTCCAACTGTTCGGCAAGATACTTCCGTCATCCGCTTCTGGGAAAATAGCTTCGATCTATTTGCATCACGTGTCTGCGTCTGCCTACGCGCAGGATCTTCGGCAGCTCATCTTGAAGATTTGGGAGTTCTTGGATCACGACAACTTCCAGTGCGACTTGATGGTGTTGTACGTCACTAACACCATCGAAAACCACGACTTCATCGCTAATCTACTGCGGAACCTATCCTGGTTGAACGGATCCCTGATGAAGCCCATCGGTTCCATCACTCCAGACGCTGCGTTCGGTACGTTGCGCTGGACGGACGATAAATATGTCATTCTCCAGTTCCAAGTGTAAGATTCCGGTAGGAAAAAATAACCTTCCTGCCTTCTTGTTTGGTTTTTTTTCGTCGGGACCCGTATTCGTAAAGCTTAGTGTATATAGGTTTAGTATTCATCTGTTGAGATGAGCTTCTATGTGCTTACCTTCTTCTCTTAACATCCGTACATTGCAGCGGATTCGGGACGTTTCCGGCTCTTCTTTTTTTTTTTTTTTCTTTTCCATCTCAACTTCGCGCTAGCAACATACTTATTTACAGCCATACCGATTATGAAGAGATGAGCTAGCTGGAACCTGCTTTGCCGATCCTCTTGACACATTACAAGCGGCTAGCACCTCGAGAAAAAAAAATTAAAGGAGTAAGCCCGTGCTACCATGTCGTATAACGGAATCGGTCTATCCAGTGCGAAAGGAAGCAGCACTTCGGGCTACGTTCAGCAATCACTAGCTCTAAACAACAAAAAACGAGACCGTCACGCAGAAAGGAGTAAGACGTATCAAACGAATGAGCTGCGACCAGTGGTTCAAGACGAAAGCGTATTAGCCCACAAGGTGAAAAGAGAAGTCGAGTTGCTTGTTTCGGAGTACCGTGACAAGCTGGAAGATAGCCAGGATGATTTATCTGAAGATGTTATTGACGAAAAATGTGATATCTATCGGAAATCCCTCATCGCTAAAGGAACCTCACCAGACACCAGAACAGAAGAATCACAGTAATCAAGATATATAAACTCACGTCCTCGCTTTTCATGTATCTTACTTTTGTTGCATTTGACATTAGTACATGAATATTAAACGTAAACTATATGTAAAAAATTTGAAACTAACATGATAATAACAAAACAACAAATATAGAACCCTCACGATGATGTGGAACCTGGGATTAACAGGTTCGTCAGGAGCTAAGGGTCTAAGTTAAAAAAAAAAAGGTTAAAGTGGGGCGGGCCATACATTGATGCAAAAAATAAAGGGGACATATTGATTTTCTTTCCTTTAGAAGTGAAGGTGGTAAGTACTGTTGATTTTGTACTGCAAAGGAAAGGAAAGGCCGAGTAGAAGATAACTGTAAAGATCGTGAAAGTGGATGCTGTAACTAAGGCATGATATGATGACGTGTGATTTATGGAAAAGAGAGAAATGGTATTTCTTCTAATAGTTTGATGAGCTGCTGCTTGGTTTTTTTGAGCGAGAATCGATGGCTTTCTATACAGTTTGCATCGACCTGTCTTTATATTGATTTATTTTTTTTTTTTTTGGTTTTCAGTTTACTCGTTCCTACACCAAATAGTCAAATTCTTGAACTGTTCCAACTCTTTGTCCAGATTGTCGATGTTAACCAGTTTTTTACCGTCTTCAAGGTTGTGGCTATCGTGGATGTAGATGAACTTATTTTGGAACTCGTCTGGAGAGTCACATTTGATCAAATAGATTTTCATATTGGATTTGTAACGAGGATAACATATTTTTTTTTTGATGAAGTCGATTGTGATTTCATTGGTGTTTGGTATTATTACAGATTCGAGGCGAATTAATTTCCCCTTCTTGTCCCTTATTATTCTAATGAATTTCAAATATTGGCATTGGAATTCTTGTCTGAGTTTGTCATAAACTTGAACTTCATTGATGGCCAAATTTTTTTGTAATGATACATTGGATTGCGCGGAATTTGGTGATTCTGGCGCACCACGATTGGCGCCTGCATTTTGATTGTGATGGTGCAGTTGAAGGTCTTCTTTGGAGTAACGGATCAACTCGAAGGGACCCAGTGATTCGTTGAACACATCTCTTAGCCTAATTCTATCAAATCTAGTGATGTCGAGGATCAAATCCTGGATGTTAGCATAAAGTGTGAATTTACCAATGATCGACTGGATGATGGGCCTTCCTTGGGGCTTGTTGATCTTATACTGTATGTTGTCACCTGTTGCCATCAATGTAGAACCCAAGTCGGGCGACGCTTTGCCATGTGTGACTCCGGCTGTGCCGATACTGGCCATATGTTGGCTGTGCTCACGAACTGTTGCAGATAAAGGATGAGGACGATGTGGTTGCACGTTGTGAGGTGGCTTGGAGACATGGTTCAGGGAACTTGTTGGAGTTGTCAAAGAGGGCATCATGGGTTGCAAAGTGCCAGGACTTTGTATTCCGCCAATCATTGGTAAAGAAGTAGTGGAACGGCTCATCGATGAGTCTGGTGAAAACCCGCCAATTCCGCTGTTTAGCTCAGATTTTAGTTGGAAATTCGGTAACTGTGGTGGTTGAGAATGTGTCGAGGGTAGATGCAAGGGTATAATGGGACCAGGCCCAGATATGGTGTTTGACAGGAGCCTGCTTGTGGAGGGCAGCGAAGTCGTGGAGCTTTTATGATTATTATTATTAGCATCGGTGTTATTGAAAGAGTACCGTCTGGGGATACTACTCAGTGGGGAATTGCTGGTATTAGCAATTCTACCACTACTATTGTCATTGCAAATGGAATCGCTGGGGTAAGTAGATGTGTTGTAATTTGCCAATATGAGTTCTACTTGCTGTCCCACAGCCCTGTCCTTGCTCTGATAGGTTTGCATTGGAGTAGTAATATTTGAAGGGTTCAGTTGAATCGATCCACCAAGTGTAACGCTAGAAGAAGAGGCTGGTGAGGTTTGTTGCTTCACTTCCTCCGCTTCATTGTTCAACAAATCATGAATTCTGATCCGTTTATTAGTCATAGGTACATCTGATGTTTGATGAGAGGAAAGAGTATCTAAAGGGATTAACAACTTGAATAGCGTGGGTGAATGAGTCTAATCTCAAACTATGCGTGATTAAACGATGCAAAAATCGTTTCGTTTATAGAAACCAAAGACGATTCAGGCTGTGAATGGAACCAGAACCAGAGTCTTAGCAATTGTGGAGGCAGGAATTGGTTTCGAACGGAAAAAAACAAAGAATCCGAATAGTGAAAACAATGACAGTGCGTATACTCCAGTAACGGACTGTTTAATGGGTCGAATGAAAGTGTGCTGGTAAGTGAGTATAGTTCACACGAAGGAATTCCAGCTGCAGCGGTGGTTTTGTATTTCCTTTAAATTAGAATATAACGGTCGATGATTTAGAATCGTATTCTCTGTGATCGGAATTGAACAGGAACGAAAAAAAAAAAAGAAGACTCAGAAAGTGTGTGAATCGGACGATGGTTACAATAGCCTTTTGGAAAAAAAATATTGCTATTCTAATGCACAGATGTATCAGAGATTCGAACAATAAAGAATTGGGAACTGAATTCAAACCAAAAATCGCTTCGTGAGTGAATGAGAACAACCGTGAACGAGGCTCCCATACAATGCATGTTGCATACTACTATATATATATATTCCTATATGTATCATGCACATATATATATATATATACATAAATAAATAAATACTGTGTTTATGAAAAATCGAGTTCGGGTAGAAATTATGAAGTGCAAGGCAAACCTGACCTAATGCAATGGAATTTGATTTAGGAGAACGATAGGAATTGGAAACTGCAATTGGAATTACGATCTGTGCTAGACAGGGCAGCATTGTCATTTAGGTATGGTAAGATATACGGCCTCCAATGAGTGTGGGCAAATCAACCAGTTCTAATGCGAGAACAAGACCCGTGAAAACGAAAAGAAAAACGAAATCGAGAGACAGATACGAGGTGCGGATTGTTCTGAATGTTAATAATCGAGAAGTTTTGTTCTCTTCGTATTCCACTCGTTTTTAGTGGCTGTCAGTTCGAAGTTGTAGTTCCTCAAAATGAGAATGAAGAAAGAAAGAAAAGAAGGTTGGCACTGACGAATCCGTGGAACAGCGAGGTGTGAAAAGGGCATTGGAAAGGAATGAAAAGAAATCAGAGGTCAGTGATTGGTCTCAGTTCTCGATAGTGATCTGCTAAGGCAGCTTTGGACCCCACTTCAATTACGTAGATGCAGCCAAAGGGGACAAGCATTGTTCCGGGTAAAGGGCGCAATTGTGCTCATCGCAGGTTCCGTTTGGTGGTCATTATGTTTGCTTTGAGGTGTATCTATGTCATCGGAAGTAACAGAATACGTTTCGGTTTTGAAAGAAGACGGGGAGGCAGCGCAAGCCCCATTTAATACCCAACGCAGAATTTGCGGTACCCGAGCAATGGTTGTGTTTTCTGCAGGTGTGGACTTTTAAGTGTCAATCATTTACCGTCCCTCGGTAACTCGGTGCTGTGTACAGTAATTCCGCATTACGATGAATATAAGTGGTATGTCATCTCTACATAAGTACACATAAGTACATACAGCGCCTGGCGGCCTGCGTTATCTACTTCGACTGGTCAGAAATGGGATCCCGCAAGCCAAAACCAAAAGCAAGGGACAACAAGCATCTTTCGGTCTGGTTGTCGTTTCAGCATCGGGATCATGACCAAAAACGAAGATAAAAAAAAAAATTGCAAATAAAGCAGAAACAACGCCAGCCGAAGAGCAGTGGTGTGCTGATATCATACGCTGACACGAAACCTACATTGGGCTCTCTAGGCCAGGGTCGTCTGGATACATACGGCAGCCGGTAGTTGGCCGGGGAGACCTGTTGGACCTTTTTTTTTTACTGGTTTTTCTTCCTCTTCATATTTCTCTTTATTAGGAATTACTTTCCCAATCGGGACCATTATGTATGATGCTAAAATGTACACACAATTAAGGTTCCCAACTCCTAGGGTATTAATTCGGAAACGACGACGAGATGCGTGGCGTTCTTGCACAGAGACAGACAGTGCTGTACCGAATGGAAAGTCCCACTGTTGTCTGCTGAAGTTTTTGGCCTCGATAACAGTTGGTACCTCGCTATTCACCGTTCCTGCTTGGCTTGCATTGCCTATAATATGCATCAAAAAGCATTGCTCGAGCAGACTGCCCTCTTGCCAATTCAGAACATGAAACAGAGTACGATATTCCGGTCTGTGGATCTCGGTTGGACTAGTGCATTATAGTCCGAATCCGCTGGCCAACCGCAGTCTCGTGTCTTTCCTCCCAATCGTCGGCGATCGTCCAGCTTTTTGCACGTTCCCGGAATTATTTCCACAAGATTCCGATAGGCAGCTATTTGGAGCGGTGGATTGAAAAAAAAATTTGTGGTGAATGGAACTCGCATTGAAAAAAAAATACCTACCTACTGAAGTACCCGAAGAATAGGTGAATCTATTGGACGGTATAGGGCGGGAAAATAGGCACTTTTGTATGATATTTGTTCTGTTTTTTTTTTTTTTGGAAGCTTATCTATTGCGAAGTAGCTACGCCTACCTTTAGTCCTCATCGGTTTAGTTGTTCGTCACTAAGAATGCAATGTTTCATGTGGGTACCCCCATTTTGATCGCTTCATAAAAAATAACAAAAAAAAAATACCGACAGAACCTCAAGTTCCCGTGTAGTGTGCAACAGTTATGCACATCTGTATGATGGGTGGCTCAAGTCACGGCAAGCAAAAAACAGTATATTGCTATGCTTCGCCGATGAGTTGGGGCGGGGTGACATCTCACGATTTTTCCGAATTAGTACTGTCTGTGAGTGATCTCTTTGTAATTTTCTGAGCCTCCAGTAATAACGTAAACAGTGCATTTTTCGTAGTGCTGATATTTTGGGAAGGACTTTCCATAAACGTACCCAAATCTCGCATTAGATCTGTAGGCTTGAAACGTAAAAAATAGAAAAGAGGGAAAAAAATTATTTACTGGCAGCATGAACCCAAATGATTCCGATGATACTAAATGGCTTTCACAAAGGCACAGACAAAGGTAGCCCATATACGCGAAGAGAATAAAAAATGCTCAACACGGGTACATTATACGGTATGATCTACCAGAGACAAGAAAAAAAGGAACGAAAAAAAGTCTGAAAGAGCCTGCCACTTGTGGAAGCCCTTCGTGGTCATGTGCTTTGCAGAAGAAGAGCTGGTTAGGCGGACGCTTATGGGCATGAAGTTAATGACGGGAATAATGTTGATCGGTTACCACACCATAAAAAAAAACTCACGAATGAATGCGTTTCCTTCTTGAGCTGAAACATACCATTTGTGCCTTTCTCTTCCGCCTGCGTTCGTGAACGAACGACTCCGTCAGCCATAATAACTGCTGCAAGCGAGCTTTTACTCACTGGTGGTTAGGTGTCGGCTGTTTCCACTCGCCTTTGCTATTCATCGCCTTGAACTGCAAGTCGAACCCTTTAGGATAATACGGGAAGTAGCGGATGTAGTAATGGGATATGTAAATGTAGGAATCTCCCCTTACCTGCAAGTATACTTGTTGTTTAGAAAATCATGTACGCTCTCTCACCTTGACAGGTGGTTCTGATTAATAAGACAATTACCGTGTCGAGACATGAGACGCAAACACCTGGTTCTGTTCTCATGGTCTGGTTTTAGAATGTTGGAAATATGCAACGTACTTTTCTGCGAGGAATTGGATTCCTAATCGGGTAGTTACAAAAACGCATCAACTTTTCGCTTTTCAGCGTTTGGTATTAACTCAATCTATCTTATGGGAACATCTCAGCGCCGGGGACTTCCGCAAATTGAACCAAGCTTACAAAGGGGATACAGGTCCGTGGAATGGCACCCGCTCTCCTTTCCAGGTTGCCCACTAGCTGTTGTTATTTTTCAACCTTTTATTGTGTCGCTGTCGCCTGTCAATGTGTAATGTATTGCACCGACGTGGTCTGGCGGATTGCTCATGTATTTTTGTGGAGGTAATGGCACAGTCGTCGATCAGTGATTAACTATGTCCCTAGCATTAAAGTATACTACATGTACCCTTTTGTGTAGTGAGTGGTAATGTATACTTTTCTTGAACGGCTCTTTAATGCTAAATAAGACAATAATTAGTGGACGAAAGCTTTAAGCCGAGCATAAAAGTCAGGAAATTCGGCGATTGTCATATTACTGAGGGCTAAGACTTCAAGCTACACCTGTTCTGATTAATCATATCTCTGCTCATACTTGTTCTATTTTTTTTGACTTCGATGCCACAACTCTACACGCTATTGTTAGGCGCCAGTGGAATGACTGGCAAAATTGTCCTACAACAATTGCTTTCATTACCGTCATATTTCCCATTGATCGATTTACCTCTGTTGACTTCGCCGGTAAATTTGGAACATCATATCGTTGTCATTACAAGGTCCCAGCTCGATGTAGAAGAAGAAGTGCAAAAGCAGTTCAAATTGTTAGAAAAATCAGATTTAGTGGATTGGAATTATTCTTACGATCGCGACGGCAACGAAATCGTCTATTCAACCACAGTTCTAAATGAAATCTCCATATCTGTAAAAATTAATATTACGGCAATTAAGGAACCAGATTCCACGAAATGGGCACATATGATTCCTCATCATATCAGCATTAGTGATCCTTTGGCAAACTTGAGCATAATATCATGTTTGGGTTCAACATCTTCGAGCTCCAAGAAGTCTGGAGTGAGTAGAGAATGGGTTGATAAGACTTTGAACTTGGATATATTGAAGTCCGTTTTGAATAACGATTCATTGTCCCAAAAGTTGTCTCAATATTTCTTGATGACAAGCTTTAACAATTTTGCAATATCTACGATATTTCCCTACTTCAAGTCGAAGAAAGATTTAGAAACTACAGCTGAAAAATTGCTAAGAGATCACCGTGCTAGTATAACTATACTTAGACCTGGGCCCTTAGTTGGTAGACATGGATATTTGACACCTTTCGTTGTCCCTGAGTTGGATGACCATTTGGTTCATAGTATATATGAATACCAAAAGGCTATTTTGCGTCATTACACGAAACGAATCAATGAATGGAGGAAAGTGGGTGTCGCAACAAGAGCGTCTGAAATTGTAGCAAAGGTCTCTTATAATATGCCATGTGGTTTATTGTTAGGCTATCCAGTGAAGGCAGAAGACTGTGCGTTCGTGCTTGTCACTGAGCGAATGAAGCATTTCAAGTCAACATCTTTAGAACCAAGGAAAGTGACGTATTTCAGTAGTCAGCAAATAGATTCTTACAAAGAGAAAATCGAAGCTCATATATAACCAAATAATCAAGAGGTTGATAGGCCGCTTCTAATTCTTAATGGATGGAACCTTTTTATCATGTTTCTACTCTGTACCTTTTTCTTGTTATCGTGGCAGTTCTCATCGAGCGCATTATTTACCAACAAAAATCAAAGACTATGTTTAAGCTGAGATGATATATCACGTAAAAGTGCAAGTTCAGTATTAATGATGAAGGGAAAGGTGTGTGGAATTCTCCTGGTGGAAAGATCCCCAACACATCGAAAATGAATGATCTAGAGGCTGTTCAGCAAGATATAGTTGCATTGGAAAGAGAGAGTATGTGCCTTGTGTGAAATCAGCAATTTGTTCTGTTCCTACTGTAAGGGTTCATCGCTAATACCATTTAAGATAAAATGAAAAGCGGCTTTACTAACATTCAGTGATATCAAATTGGTTTAAGTTCAAAACATCAAGTCCCAAATCGCAGATGCTACAAGTAATGCCACTAAAGATGAGGTGATAGTTCCTGATGTTTATAGACAGTTTCTTTCCGAAAACATTAATTTCTCAAATTTATTGGGAGACGGCAAAAGAACTAACGCACCGTTAAATGGATCACCCACAAAGCCCAGCACCAATACCGGACCGAATTCAAATCTGATACAAGGTATTGATTCCTCTGTTCGGTCCAATTTTGATGTCTCAAGTCTCCAGCGTGAAGTTGCAGGATTCAATTCAATTACAGATTTTGTTCAATGGGAAAATAGCGTACGGCTAATAGGAATATCTTTATTTCCAATCAATTACGATAATGTGGAATTTATGGGTATCAGACTAGAACCATTTGATGAAATAAATTTGAAATATGACCAACCTTTTTATATCATTTTGAAACCTTCGGCCAAAGCGCCTGGAATACAGGAGCTGTATAAGCACAATTTGCCGAAATACATTAACATTCATCAGTACTGGGAATTCTTTACAAGAGGTACCGACACAAGTGACGTTAATGTCATGAAATTTGCGAATGCGTGCTACAAACATCTTTTGAAAGTACATTGTAGAGTACAATTTTTCCAGAAACTTGATAAGAACTCGCAGTACGATAATCTATATTCTTTACTCCAGATCGATAGCATGGGTCTGAACGTTTCTTTTAGGTTGGGTGCAGATATAATAAAGATCAAAACTGACGACTCTAACGACGAGATTGTAGAGTGTTCCGTCAACGATGTGAACAACATGTCTTTACTAGGCTCTATATACAGCTTGCCTAACAAATTCGATTTAATACATAAGTAACTTGTTTACATGTTTAATCCTTGGCAAAGTATAATGAATTATCAATAGGCAAGAGTACCCAAACAGACATCCCAACACTTTCTCCAGGAAAGTGTGGTAGTATATTGAAGTGATGGTCAACACGTTGACCCATGTCAAAAGGACTGCTAAAATGATCCACTGATAGACCAAACAGGGTGTGTTCCATGTTATAGAATGCTGGTTGGCGTTTTCCAATAGTAATTTCAACTCTTGCCATAAAATTAGGCTAATATTTGTAATGAAACAGAAATGGCCGCTGATATCAAATCCGCCAGCCCATTTACCGTGCAATGACCTGCACGTTTCTGCAGACTTTGTGTCAGAAATATCACATCTTCCTCCTGTCCACACGAACAAATGATCAATGAACAAGAAACAGGCCCACAGTATCAGATAAACAAAAACCAGTTTCACCAAATATACCCTTACAACTTTGCCAAACTGCTTCTTCGAGTCCTGACCGATATTTTCTTGATCTCTCACATTGGTAGGCAACAAAGATTGCTCGTGAGCCAATCTCGCATGCACTTGTAATATGATCAACAGGCCAAGTAGCCCGTCGAATAGATACTTCCCATCGTAAGCAAACACATGGTTCACAACGTTGCGGCCGCCGATCCAGTACCACTCTTTCCTCTCTCTTTCAAGCTCATCTTCACCGATAAGAACCGATAAAATGTACCCAAAAAAAACTAACGACGGATAGACGTACAACCACCAATCACCTGGCACTGGCGACTTAGCCAGCACTATTGTTTCCACCTTCATCCCTCAACGGCTCAATACCTCCTCAGCTGGTCTCACTCGTCTACAGCTGTCCTTTTACTTTTCTGCTGTGACCACGCCTCGTTATTTTCCAATTCTCTTATTCTCGTTTAGAGTACTAAAAGGAAACTTTGACGTCTTTCGATACTTTTCTTCATTATTACTGATTTTATTTATATTCGAGAGCATGCGCTCATCAACAAAACAGACATATCTTTTTGGACCAGTTCATGAATAGGTAGATTTGACTATTATGGAGGATCTTTTGGCTAGTCAGAGCTGGTAATACACCGATGCAGGAACTATATTCTGAGAGGATTGGATTGCCAGGGACAGATCCCAAACGGTGGAGGCTTACTACCAATGAATTGGGTAGAGAATCGTGGGATTATTTGAACGAAAGTGATAGTGAAAAAGTCCCACAATCGACGTTTACGCAGTGGCTTTTGAGGTCAGATGATTTTCCAGAACCAAACCCTGAAGTGAACAGCGAAACTCCCGGTTTTAACGCTTGGAACGCTGCTTATAATGGTGGGAAATACTTGACATTGTTGCAGGACCCTGAGTCTGGGATTTTCCCATGCCAGTACAAGGGACCAATGTTTTTGACCATTGGGTATGTTGCTACGATGTACATTAGCAAGCGTGAGATACCAGAGCATGAAAGGATAGAGATGATTAGGTATGTTGCCAATTATGCGCATCCTGTCGATGGTGGATGGGGTTTGCACAACGTTGATAAATCTACTGTCCTAGGGACTGTGCTGAACTACGTTATGGTCAGATTATTGGGCTTGCCAAAGGACCATGAAGTTTGTGTTCGAGCAAGGGACACGTTGATGAGGCTAGGAGGTGCAATTGGCTCCCCTCATTGGGCAAAGATATGGTTGTCAATTCTGAATTTGTACAAATGGGAAGGTGTCAATCCTGCTCCTCCAGAACTGTGGATGCTACCGTATGGGCTGAGTATCCATCCGGCAAGATGGTGGGTTCATACAAGAGGTATTTATCTGCCGGTTAGTTATTTGTCGAGTAAACAGTACAGCTGCGAGCTTGATCCTTTGTTAGAGGAAATCAGAGCAGAGATCTATACCAAACCATTCGAATCTATTAATTTTAAGGAACATAGAAATACCGTGTGTGGTGTTGATTTATACTATCCGCACAGCAAAGTTCTGGATACGTTAAATTATTGCATGGTGAAGTACGAAAAATACTTAAGACCGGCTTGGCTTTTGAAAAAATCTACAAAGAGAGTTTACGAAATCGTCAAGACCGAAATTGCTAATACTGATTACCTTTGCATCGCGCCGGTCAATATGGCATTTTGTGCGATTGTAACTATGCTTGAGGAAGGGAAAGATTCGGAAGAATTCGGCAAATTTTTGTACAGGTTCAAAGATGTCTTATTCCATGGACCTCAGGGACTCACTGTTATGGGAACTAACGGTGTTCAGGTTTGGGATTGTGCATTTTACGTACAGTATATGTTTATGGCCGGGTTGGCTGAATTGCCTGAGTTCCATGATTCCGTTGTAAGAGCCTTCAAGTTCTTATGCCGCTCTCAATTCACAGAAGACTGTGTTGAAGGAAGCTTTAGAGACAAAAGGTTGGGTGCTTGGCCGTTTTCTACCAAAGAGCAAGGGTACACTGTTTCTGATTGTACTGCAGAGGCTACTAAAGCAGTTATTATGGTTCTCAACTCGGACAAATACAAGGATGTTTGGAAAACATATGACACCAAAAAGTTAGAGAACGGGATAGATGTGTTATTATCCCTCCAAAACCTATCAACATTCGAATACGGTTCATTTGCGACCTACGAGAAAATTAAAGCACCTTTGTTGATGGAGGCACTGAATCCAGCAGAAGTGTTTGGAAACATCATGGTCGAATTCCCATACGTTGAATGTACGGACTCCTCTTTGCTAGGTTTGACATATTTCCGTCGTTATTTCAACTATCGTAAAAAGGACATAGATAACTCTATCGAAGCTGGTATCTCATTCATCAAAGATGCTCAGGCTTCAGATGGCTCATGGTATGGGTGTTGGGGTATATGCTATACTTACGCTGGGATGTTCGCCCTTGAAGCGTTAAGCACTGTCGGAGAAACGTATGAAAATAGCGAAGTGGTTCGTAAGGGATGCGACTTCTTAGTATCTAAACAACTTGAGGATGGAGGCTGGTCCGAAACGATGAAATCCAGTGAGCTTCACTATTACACATCTGACAAACTTTCGTATTGTGTACAAACTGCCTGGGTCCTTGTCGGGTTAATCTCGGCTAACTACCCAGACAAGTCAGTGATTGATAAAGGTATTGAGTTGTTAAAGCAGAGGCAACAGAAATCAGGTGAATGGAAATTCGAAGCAGTCGAAGGTGTTTTCAATCACTCGTGTGCTATAGAATACCCAAGTTATAGATTCTTATTCCCAATCAAAGCGCTTGGCCTGTATGTAAAGAAATACGGAAAAGATGCCATTTGAAATAGCATGTTCATCGCTCAAAATTTTAAAGCGAAACTAGTCGAGATATATAAACTTTATGATAGAAATACTTCATCCAAACACTCTTTGTTAGAACCGTACTTCTTAAAGTGAGCCCGCTATAGATTATTCTTTGATTTGAACACTTCCCAAGCGCAAGTTAAAATCATGAAAACGTTCTCTGCAATCATCACATTTTCCAAGCTGGCGTCGGGCGGGAGTTTGTCAGGATGGGTCTTAGCAATAGCCTTCAAATAACAAATTTTGACCTTTTTCGTCATTACAAGATCTTGTGGGGAAACCTCTTTCCAAGAGGCCCACCGTAGAAGAGGTTCTAGATTCGCCAAAAGATATCTTAAGTCGTCCTTCTGGTCCTTGGTCCACTGTTTAATTTTTTCATCAACCACATCGAGAAGCCTCAAACGTTCCTCTTCCTCCTTTTCTTGTTTTTTGTTCTCTTCTTTGACTCTACTTACAGCCGCTGAATTTGCCACAGGGCTGCTTGATTTGGCGCTTACAAAGGGTTTTGTTGAAGGAGTGGTTGCCTTTGGTGGTTTGAACTTTTCTGGATGAACGATTTTCTCGCATCTTCTTCTACCGTCCATCACCTTTGGTTCTGTGGCACCTTTTGCTATGAGAGTTGCGTACAGTGAAAGTGCCATCTCATAATTCTCTACGTGTTCCTGAAGTACGGCATGTTTCAACTGGATTTTATTGAGCATTTGTTCGTACGTTCTTTTCGGCTCACTATTTTCGATGATATTCGAACTGTCTGAAGCATCCTTTATGAGATCCAAAGCCTGATTTACGGACTTTAATGCCTTTGAGTTCTCTCCGAGTTTCAGCTGACAAGATATAACGTTTGACAACGATATAATCTGAAGCGGGTATTTGGCTGGGAGGGTGTTAAACGATTTCTCGAATTCCAGCAACGCATTGTGATAATCTCCTGAGCTAAATAGTTCAACACCTTTATTCTTGAACTCGTTGAAGCTGGTCAATTCGAAATTCGAAATCCCGATCTGAGGCGACGTGGTTTGGTCTGGCGAATTGCCAAAATCGAGCAAAGTCTCTTGAATGATGGGAGTAGAAACCCTTTTATCTTCTGAAGGTGCAACCGGTGCGCTATGTGGCCGTTGGTCACAGAGGGAAAGTGAGTCAATTGATGGGAGTTGGGAGTTTGGTTGAGGTGAAGAAGTCTTCAATGGTGATTGCCTCGAATGAGTTCTTGGATGTGGCCTTCTTCTTGGAATCTCATCACTGAATTGATATCTATGCGGAGGGCTGGCGTTATCAGGCCGAAGTGTTGGGTTGAGCTTATCCTCGATGAACTCTTTACCCATGTTAAATAAATTTGAGGCCATAGATAGTAATGCTGGAGGGGAGTTGGAGGAGTCGTCTCTCCTCAGCGTTGACGGCCTGACATTAGAATCTTCATTGCGAATGCGCTGCCTCCTCTGCTTTTGCGAATCAACCAACTGTTCGTAAAGAATACCTTTCTCGTAGTGGTGAACCGCTTCATCGAAACTTATGCCCAAAGACATCAACCGCGCAATTTCCATATCTTTCACCTCATCGACCAAAGGTTGTGGTTCCGGTATAGGGTTGGGTTGAGGTTGTACTATATTGACATGCGGCGTTGAGTTGAATAAGTCAAACGCAAGATCGAAATCGTCTTTCTGCAAAGGAGTTTGTGTTTCCGGTTTAACCTGAGAAGTAGTCTGCAGTGGTACTTCCTGGGGTTCAGCGAGCAAATCATCGAACAAGCTCTGAGAAGCTGTCAAAGAGGTTACTGTGATAGATTCTGGAGTCCTAGAAGGGGCTATTGACGGACTGTTTTTAGGCAATGGGGTATTGAGCCTGGATTGACTGGAAAGTAGATCGTTTAAAGATGCGTTCTTGTTATTGTCACAATTGCGCCCAGGAGAGCTAGAACCTCCTTTGAAAGACGACAGCAGGTCTGCGAATGGGTCGGCCATTGTTATGAGAGCAGTTTCCCGGTGAGATCGAGGTTTTTCAACTGTGCTTGCTACAAAGATCCTGATTAGTAGCCATATCTATATACAGATAGATAGATATATTTCAATTTTTTTTTTTTACCTTTTTTTTCACTTATTCAGATATTCACATTTCTATACATTTTTCAATATGAACTTACTTAGTGCCAGTGTCAGCAATGATCTATACCATGTTATGAGGGAAACACACCTCGTTCACCTCCTTTTCCGCTTGTTCAATTGAATCAAAATCGTCTACGAAATAACACTCTGAAACATTTCGATGTATTTCTTCCAAAGAGCAAACGCAACGAGGACAGAAAAAATGGGCTATCTTGGAGAAAAGAGTATGTTTATGAATGGGTTTTGGGAACATGACACCTGATTCTCTGTTCTGCTGTTCCAATCTGAGCCGGTCCATTTCCTCTTCGTACTGTTTACAAGCCCGTTCGATGTATTGCTGTTGTTGTTCTGGAGTCAACTTGTCCTGGTAATCTGTGATGGAGATCCAAATCGATTTTGGAGCCGGCTCGGGCTCCAACGGTGGGTGGAAGAAGAAGTAGTATATTGCGAATACCAGAGACACAGCTGCTGTGAGCAGGATTGCGAGAGCGAAGCATAGGAAAACGAACCCTCCGACGTTTTCCGGGTCGTGGAACCATTCTGCGATGGCATGCGGGTGCCAGCTCTTTGGCGGGACGAGATCGTTATCTGGGGACATTTGCTGCGCGGTACTGAGTGTGCTGAGTGTGCTGAGTGTGCTGAGTGTGCTGAGTGTTGACTTGAGTTTGGGAAGGGATTGGAAGGCAGGTTCGCGTTATATACGTTTGGAATACCAGTAGGGTTTCAATACGCGCGAGGGTGCCAATAGGTGATACTATATTTGAAACTGGACGGCGCCGCAGGTGCGTGTGTATAGATAGGAAACGCGATGAAACGCTGGCGCTGACGCTGGCGCCCGTGCCAGCGATAGCGATAGCGCACGGTGCTGTCGCGTCGCGACGCGACGCGACGTAACGCAAACAGCTCCGTGCGTCACGTGACTATCCCTCAGGCTCTTTAAAAATGCTGTCGCGCGACAGCATGTTTCGTTACCCTGCCACGAACCCAAAGATGAGGAAGAAAAAAAAGTAAGCGCCACCACCAAGACCATGGCCCCTGGTCCAGTCCCCACGTTCTGTGTCACACCATGACTCCAGGACATGATGACCCCCCAAGAGACGCCCAATGTCTTGTCCAAGGGTGAACGCTCGCATCTGCATCGCACGATACGCAGGGGATCTGCAAAACCACATTTTGTCCCGCCCCTCGAACGCGCCTCCGGGTAACCACGCCCACAGTTTCGTTTCCGTTGTACCTTTTTTCGCAGCCACACTTCGCGCGAAAAAAAGACAAAGCGCACGCACCACGTGAGCGCGTGCGCTCACGTGACCCGCCTCGCAAACCCAAACCACTTTTACATCACAACCAGGCCTACCACAACCATGCCCCCCACCCCCACCCCCACTACCAAGCCTGTTCAGCTGGCCCACACCTGAAACGTCGTTACCTCTCGTCTGGGGTGAATAACCTCTAAAACAAACAAGAAAATTCACCACACAAAGCCGTTCACGTGCGGTTCCCTCCGCACCCCCCTCTGTGCCAGTTTCGTTTCACCTCGCTTTTGCGGTCACACAGGTCAATGACCCAGCCCAGAATGACTAACTCAAATTTTTTTTATTTCCAGCAATCTCTTTGTTTTGGTTTTCGTTTTTTTCAATTTTTCACCACACTGTGCGGTGTGTGTGTCATTGTTGTCATTGTCATTGTCATTCGATGACTTCTAATCGCACCTCTTTGGACTTGGAATATGAGTAATATGTGTTTTCAGGTCTGGAAAGCAGATGCAGGTGTGTAAAAAGTGTGATTGCCGTGTGTGTTGTATATAAGAACGACGTGCCAGGGCATTGGCAGTGGACCTGTGTTGGGACGTGATTTGTAGATGTGTAGAGGTAGGTATACCAGTATACAAGTATACAAAACAGTATTAAAACAGTATTAAACATACACCATACACCATACACCATACAGCTTACAAACGCAATGGATTCTGAAGAAGTTTTCGCTTGCTCTTTGAGAGAGTCGTACTACGGTACGACAGACTACACATTTGTGAAACCACCTCTGTTATCGCACACTCCAGATTTCGACGATTGTGCGTCGCTGGAACATATGTGCGAGAGTGCGGATGCCGCACTCTCGCTGATACACAGTCCGTTGTTATACAGCGTGGATCCCAGCTCGAGCTTTTTGGACGACGACATTTTCTCGCTGGACCAGGAACAAGAACAGGATCAGGGCAGGACCATGGCCAAGGCCATGGTCAAGCCCAGATCAGGCACTGATGCAATTGTGATACAGGACCCAGTGGACGCAGGGTTTTCGACCGTGCCCCAGGACAACTACAGGATATGGCTGGAGAAGTTCTAAAAGAAAGAAGAACGGATCTCTTCTCCTCTCCTACCACGCGCATTCCTGCGATCTACAAATATACACCTTGCATTATCTGAACCAATTCTATTCTACACGCGCACGCACTGTGTGGCCACCGGATTATTATAGTAATTTTTTTTTTTTTTTTACCCTTTTCCAGTCTGTGGGCTTTACAATTTGCTATTGTGTTATAGCTTCAAATTGCGATGCCTTGGATTTGGATTTCTTTAGGCCTTTATGTACGTTGTCTAGTATCAATTTCCATATATCACTTAATTCTGAAGAGACGTTGCTGTAAGAATTTGGGGGCGACAGGGGCCGCAGGCCCCTGTCGCCTGCAGTTGTTCCGGATTCCCGTGCTTTCCCCGCCCAACGGGCAGAATGCACAGTTTATATGCACATTCTTTCTCTATCTGTATTTCGAGAACCTAAAATATCTGGAGCAGATATATACAGGAATTGAGAAAAGCTAAAAAAAATAATTAAGGATATATATATATATATATACTGTATGTATCCTTGATTTAAAGATGTTCTCTGTCTATCAGTGTGATTAGTTGTTATTAGATGATATTGCAGATTCTGCATTTTAATCACAGCACAAGGCTCAACTTCTGGGGTATTTTTTGATCCGCAAGTAGTCCGAATACGATGTCTAACGGAATCACTGCTGAGGAGTATAGGTTGCGTCAGAACAAGACTAAAGAGAAATACTGGCTGAAATGGGGCCCATACTTATCCGAGAGGAGTTGGGCTACTGTGAAGGAGGACTATTCGCACGACGGGGACGCATGGTCGTTTTTCCCATTCGAACATGCGAATAGCAGGGTGTTCAGATGGGCTGAAGACGGATTGTTTGGTGTTTCTGACAACAGACAGATCATCTGTACGAACGTTGCTCTCTGGAACGGCAAAGATTCTATCCTAAAGGAGCGGATGTACGGTTTGACCAGTCATCAGGGGAACCACGGTGAAGACGGTAAAGAGTTGTACTACTACGTGGATAATCTACCCTCGCATTCGTACATGAAGGCGATTTACAAGTACCCCTTCAACAAGGCTTACCCCTATGAGGAGTTGATAGCAAAGAACGCAGAGCGTGGGTTTGAGGACAAAGAGTTTGAGATTTACGAGATCGACGGGTTGTTCAAGGAAAAGGATACGGGCGATACCCCATACTTTGACATTGTGTACGAGATGGCTAAGGACGACGACAACCCGAACGATTTGAATTTTCGGATCACTGCGTACAACCGTAGTAGCACCAAGGCTGGAGAGTTGTACGTTTTGCCACAGGTTTTCTTCAGGAACACCTGGTCGTGGAACGAGGCTGACCGTGTCAAGCCTCATTTGGAGAAGTCCGGGAACAATTTCGTCTCGTTGAGTACCGAGAAGTATGGGACCAACTACGCCATTTTTGCTCCATCCCCAGGTGGGTTCGGTGAAGAAGAACAAGAGATACCGGAAGAGGAGTGCTTCGACGTGGAACCCGAATTGTTGTTCACGGAAAACGAATCGAACTTGAAGAAGTTGTTCAACTCGAAGGAGAATCCCGCCCCCTTCACTAAAGACGCCTTCAGCGAATACATCGTCAACAAGGACACTGCAGCTGTGAACCCAGAGAATAACGGTTCCAAGGCGTGCGGTGTTTACCATTTCCCAAAGATTCCTCCCGGCGAATACGTCACTGTGAGGTATAAGCTAACTGATACGAAATTGCCAATGCACGAAAATGAGATGGTCATCGATGAAGACCAGTTCGACTCGCTTTTCGACAGACGTGAGCAAGAAGCAGATAACTTCTACTGGAGCGTCACGCCTGCACCTATCCCAGACTCTCTCAGGACAGTGCAAAGGCAAGCGTTTGCCGGTTTGTTGTGGTCTAAACAGTTTTACAATTTCGTTCAAGATGAATGGTACAACGGTGATCCGCTGCAAAGGCCTCCGCCACCGAAAAATCGTGCCAACGGCAGAAACAAGGATTGGAAACATATGTACGTCGAGGATATCCTTTCCTTGCCCGATAAATGGGAATATCCTTTCTTCGCCTCCTGGGACACTGCGTTCCATTGTATTCCCTTGGCGATGATTGACCCCGAGTTTGCAAAGAAGCAATTGGATCTTTTCACCAGGGAATGGTACATGCACCCCAACGGGCAGATTCCTGCATATGAGTGGAATTTCAGTGACGTGAATCCTCCGGTTCACGCTTGGGCGGTGTATCGTGTTTTCAAGATCGAAAGAAACATGTACGGTCGTGAGGATAGAGTCTTCTTAGAAAGAGTGTTCCAAAAGCTTTTGTTAAACTTTACATGGTGGGTTAACAGGAAGGACCACGACGGTAATAACGTCTTCGAAGGTGGGTTCCTAGGTTTGGATAACATTGGTATCTTCAATAGGTCAGAGCCTTTGCCCACCGGTGGTACCTTAGAACAGGCGGATTCGACCGGCTGGATGGCATTTTTCTCTTTGCAAATGTTGAACATCGCATTAGAACTCGCAAAAGAAAACCCTGTTTACGAAGATATTGCTACCAAGTTCTTCGAGCACTTCTTGTACATCAGTGACTCTATGTCTTTCAAGTTCGAGAGAAACAGTGCAGATGACTATAAGGAGGAAGTGAAAGAGAGTTTGTGGAACGAAGAGGATCAATTCTACTATGATGCTATATCCTGGGGTGATCCGCACAAACAGCAATTGCCCATCAGATCTCTTGTGGGATTGATCCCGTTGTACGCATGTATGACTTTGGAACCAAGAATATTGGACAAGTTCCCGGGGTTCAAGAAACGTATTGACTGGTTCCTTGAAAATAGAAGTGCTATGTTCGATAGGAATATCGCCTCTATGGAGAAAAGAGGTGTTGGTGAAAGACTCTTATTGTCCCTAGTTAACGAAGATAGACTTAAAGCCATCTTGTCTAGAATGCTTGACGAGAGTGAATTCTTGTCAGATTACGGTATCAGATCTTTGTCTAAGTACCACGAAGAGCATCCGTTCTCAATGTCTGTCAACGGTGAACAGTACGAAGTGAAGTATCTACCGGGTGAATCAAACTCGGGTATGTTTGGTGGAAATTCGAATTGGAGAGGGCCTGTTTGGTTCCCAACAAATTTCTTACTAGTCGAATCCTTGCAAAGATTTTTCTTGTACTACGGCCCTGATTTCAAAATTGAGTGTCCAAAGGGGTCTGGTGAGTTCCTCAATTTGGCACAAGTCGCAGAAGAACTTCAACACAGACTGATCCACTTATTCATTCCTGACGCTGAAGGTAACAGAGCTGTATACCATGGTGATCACAGTGACTTTTTATCTAAGGACCCGAATTTCGAAGATTTGATTCCCTTCTACGAATATTTCGACGGTGATTCTGGGAGAGGTCTAGGTGCAAGCCATCAATGTGGCTGGACTGCATTGGTAGCTAAATGGATTCACGACACGGGTTTATCGTGTGTTAGACTGCCTAGGACTCCTAGATCGAGTGCCAACCTGGCAAACATCGACAAAGCTCAGGTCGAGTCTTTGCTAAATGAATTGAAACCTAACATGCCTCAGAAGATGACAAGACGCAAAAGTTCTAAATCATTGATAAACCTAACTGCCACACAACTTGAATTGACAGAAGAAGAGAAGTATTTGCACTGTATTGGCAGCACGAGGCTCGAAGCTATCAAGGTAGGCCAGCGTTCAGGAAGCATCGTCAGTAGCGAAGAGGATGATGAAGAAGGTGGAATGACCTTTGAAAAACTGAAGAAAAACCAAATTGCAGAAGAAGAGACTCGTCTTGTCGATGAATTAAGAAGGCGCTTATCCCACAGTACTATTAATTCAACTGAGGAAGAGGAGCTAGAATGTCTGCCATGATTCTTGAGCTAGTCTTAAGACGCCAACGGATGTTTCTTGCCACCATAGCAATTTTTACCGATTTTTTTATCACTATTTCACTGTCCATACGAACCTTTGCTGTTTCTGTTAGTATGTATGCCTTGGAAAAAAGTGTTTATTATAAACCATTTATATGCATTATAAAGTTTAATATACAACGAGAGAGTTCGTTTGCTATCGCACAAACTTTTGTAGGCAGCGCGTACATGTGGAGTTGGGAAACATGGTTACAAGTTACATATATTGAAATTATTTTTTAAGTAGATTCTTAGACCCGACTTAAACTTGCAGGGTGATTAGGATTTGAATTTTGAGAAGATCACTAGCAAGATAAGGAGAATCAATACTGCTATGATTGCATAAGAGATGAACTTATTTGCTATTAGTCTTCGAGTCATTGTTTTCAAAGTGCGCATACTTTTGTCCACGTATGAATCCGCATGGAATAGCGTTTGTCTTGCATTTTCTAGAGTCTCCCTTTGCGACCTCAAATCCATCATAATCTGAGCACCAACGTTCTCAGTCTCAGATGCCAGTCTTGTTGCGTCCCCCAATTTATCGCCAGACCGCTGCAAGAGTGCGTGATTCGATAAGAGTTGCTGTCTTTGTTCGTCATTGTCAAAGTGGCGCCCCTCGAACAATTGCGCCCTGTCACTATCTTCAATCAAACTCTTCAACGGATCTTTTATTTCGTTCTGACATTGTTTTTTGTAATCTCTGATCTTAGCCTTATAAGAAGCCCTTCTCTTGGAATCCAACGAATTTCCTGTGTTGTTCAACTCTATCTCCATTTGGTCTATTAATTCAAGGGATTCATCATGGTACCCTTGAATCTGGAGAAGTATTTCCGATTTCCCACCTTTAGAAACAACACCAGCGTCGTTTCTTGCGTTGTTTAGCAATACTTTGGCTTGGTTAATGGCAACCTGGCACTCAGATTCGTAGTTTTGCAACAATGAGGACATGTCAAATACTTTTTCAGTCGTTGAAGTGTTGTGCTTTTAAACCAGGAATGATGTGTACTTTGTTTTGCGTCACCACTTACGTTAAAACACAAGAGCTAGAATGATGTTAGAAATATCTCACGAAAAATATCCCCACTAAAAACGTTACGAATGCGGTATGTAAAGGTACTGTGTGGCAAGTGCGTGGCCAAAAGGGTTGGTTTCAGACATACTAATCTCAACTTAATTCCATTAAGGTCTCTCTATTTTATTTGATAGGAAAAGATAGAAAAATTATAACAATCATGTGGTTTTCACGTGACTTATTTCTGGCAAATTAGAAAACCCCTTTGGACTTCGGCAAACGGTCAGAAAAGGACGCTGCAGTTCAATCCGTTGTAGACCGAGCCACATAAACCATCACAAAGGGTTCTTCACTCTACATCCTTTGTTCTTTCTCCATGGTAGTTGTAGCGTCGCACTAAAAAACTGGAAAAATCCGATGAGATTCCCATATTTGATAATAAAGAAATGATAGCATTGAAATACCCATTTACTCATTCATACTGACAAAGAAAGAAGAGAAACCAGATTACAAAGAGACTATTATTGATACCGATTCTTTCCCCCCGGTTTTTAATCTGGTTGAACGCTGCATTTGCATTCATTCAGCTGCCTTCGGTTTTGGTCTCTAGAGCTTCGGACATCATTAGCGTACTGTGAAGTGACTTGAATCATCAGTTTGATTAGTTGGACAAAAACATACAAGTTTGTAAAACCGAAATAAAGTGAGAACATAAAACCAAAATGATCAGGGGAATATTGACTAGACACACGGGGCTACTGAACCAGGTCAGATTCGGGGCCGCCCCGTTTGCTCGTATCTCCAACACGCTGCTCTCTGCCGGTACAAACACAGCATGGAAAAGGTACCACGGACATTTGCATAAACCAAAAGCAGGAGAAGAGTTGCATGTGACCTTCATATTAAAGGACGGAACTCAGAAGACTTTCGAAGTGGCAGAGGGAGACTCGTTGTTGGACATAGCGCAAGGCCATAACTTGGACATGGAAGGTGCGTGCGGTGGTTCGTGTGCGTGCTCTACATGCCATGTGATTGTCGATCCAGACTATTACGACGCACTAGAAGAACCAGACGATGACGAAAACGACATGCTGGACTTGGCCTACGGTCTCACTGAAACAAGTAGGTTGGGGTGCTGTATCAAGATGGACAAGGACAAAGACGGTATCAGAGTTGCTCTTCCTTCTATGACAAGAAATGTCTCGTCTACGGACTTTGAATAGAGGAAACAGTTCCACTTCTCACTACGGTATTTCAGCTCGACGTTGAAGTTTGCGGTCCAACAAAAGCCAAAATAAAAGCGCATCAGAAGGACAGAGACAACCCTTGTAAATAGGAAGACCTTAATCAATCGCTCCACGCACCTAACTCCTGATATCGACAAATCCGTTATTATTTATATTGCATCAGAGAAGGTCAACTCCGCGCCCGCTTCCCGGAATGCTTCGCCATCAAGGACATTCTTGTAATGACATCTATAAACCGATCTCTGTACATACATATATCGTATTATCATCAAACGCGCTGATTATCATTCCTCCATCACTGTTGTTTGATGATCGTTTCAACTCTTCTCTTAATTCCTCTGATATAAGCACATTGGTACATATTTTTTTTCATTTCTGTCACGTGACTGAGCCCACCAACGTTTTAATGTTTATGTTTTAGTTACCATCGCCTTTTTGTAAACGTAAACAAACGAAACAACTCTGCATAAGAACTTGAAACCGTTGCCCTCCCACGCCCAATAGATAGCGGTAGAAGCTTTGATTGAATATCCTACGGTTTGTTCTGGTATTAAGAGTGTCCACTAGAGTGTTTTAACAATCTAAGAGCAAGTTTCAGTCGTATCAAACGTAGACTGTGCTTTATTTCTTTTGAAAGGTAATCTGTAATCATCAACTTGGATCAGAAAACAGTTGGCTGTTGGCAGTTAGAAGCAATCAATTGATTGATGAAACAGTGCGTTATTGTGTTATGAATGAGAGCAGAATTCCATCTATAAATGCAAGAAAACGGCCGAGGCCGTTTTCTTCTGGCTTTATCTCTGCTTCGGATGTGAAAGAATTAACTGATGTAGCTGGCAATAAGAAGCACCATCCAGTTTTGGCTAATATTACGAATATGGCGATGAGTACAACGGGAACTGCAGTTTCCAGTAACTGCGACTCGAAAAGGGAATCATTTGGCCCCACGTATCAGTCAAAGAGTCAGACTACAAACATGAGATTGTTGAACAAATACTTTTATGGAGATCCTAGTGTTATAGAGGAGGTGAAAAAGAGGGAGAGGAAAGCTTTGAAAGATATTCATTTGTTTACCAAACAGATCGATGAAACTGATGCCGAACAAGAATCGCTCAGTTCGAAGATCATCCCACAACTGAAATATGATTTGAACAAGAGATCCATCGTTTTTAAACACCTGAAACAAGAAACAATAGCGATGCAACAAGAGCTGTACCAACTAAATAACGACTGTGAGCTGAAAAAGAAAAGTCATGAGCTGATAATCAACAACATGAGTCTGAAGCACTCTGTGAATATGCAGGAAGCTATCAATCGATGGCAACAGATAATTTCAGAAAAAAGACATGCTCTAGAGCTCGAACTACAAAAACTAAAACAGACCGAACCGGATCCAGCGGTTGTCAAAGAAATCCAGAACCTCAAATCTGAGAAGTTGGAAAGAGAGAAGTCTTTGAAACGTTTACAACAAGAGAATGAAAGCTTGATCCAATCTCACGATGAAGCTTTGAAACTGCAACTGGAAAAATTCAAAGATGAGAAGAAGGAACCGCTGATAGAATCCATAGCAGAAAACAAAAGTCTCAAAAACAAAGTCACCTATTTGAAAGCATCTCTAGAAACCCTCAAGGGTAAAATTCAGGATAGCCATGACACGGAACTGTCATTAAAGGATACAATAAATCAGAAAAAGGAGGAATTACGAGAACTGGAAGAGTCATTGGAGCCGGGGGAGCAAGCCCTGAGTGAGCTACAACTCAAGTTCAAATCAGAAAAAGACATAACCGATAAGGTTAAAGCGCAAGCTAAGTTGGCAGAAGTTGAATACAACAAAAACTATGATAGAATGGAACAAGAGCAATTACAGAGAAGAGTTCTAGAAAATACAATTGATGAGCTAGATGGTCACATTCGTTGTTTTGCATATGTGAACCAAAACGAAATTGTTAATGATTATGAGGTAGACTATATGAATAAGTGTATCATCGGAGATACAGGGGCGTTTTATTTTAATCGGATCCTGCCCAGAGATTTGATGTCACCTTCAAACCTTTTCAATAACGAATGTTTCACCTTTATTGACTCTTGCCTTAAGGATAAAAAGAGCTGTAACATCATATCCATTAACGATGATTTAAGGAAAGATTTCCTCGAAACTATACACGAACAGTTTTGCGAATCGAAAGTTCTCGTTCAAATGGTTGTCTTGAATGATGATGATCTATCAAAAGATATGTTGAACTCACAAGATTCTGATCTTTCTGCAGTGATTGATGAGAAATGTATTGATTTCCATTCTAAGAGACTGCCAATCGAAGAAGTGGGTTCTTTCATCCAGCCGAATTTCAAAGGTATTCATGTTATGAAGTTTGAAGTTTTCAGTAGCGACGAAAAGTTCGAAAGCATATTTTTCATCCAGGCACCGATGAGTGAAATGCAAAAACTGAATACAATCCGCCTTACAGAACCGGCTGCAACTCCGGTGGCCACTTTTTTACAGTCTTTATTATTGAGACTACAATCATTGATTATATTCAACTTTGATACCCCAGATGCATCGTTATTACAATTATCACAAACTTTACATAAACTACCAAATCCGAAATAGTAGTTACTTCCCTGTTTATAAGCTATATGAAAGGTAATAAGAGTATGGAATTTTCCAAGTTTATAAGCCAATACTCTTAGAGTTTTCACAGTTTACATGGTCATGAATTGTTCTTCATTTTAAGTCCTTGAAGTTTTTTAATTTTTAATACAACGCCTACTTACTTCTTCGTAAGAATATCCTTTATTAGCCAATTTAGCTCTTCTCGGGTACCCATGTTCTTCTCATCAAGAGGAGTGAAGTTAGGCTTTTCCTGTTTAAAGTACAGAAGGTCATCAATGGGGCTTTTAAATTGAACTATTTCATCATCGTTTACAAGTCCGTTCGTAGTCAATCCTAGATATGCACCTGTTGGATCAACAACATTAGGGAATATCGTGAAAGAATCCAATGCATCTTCATTGGTAATAGACATGATTTTGTTGCCTGCAATATCTTTGGCTTTGTCAGTTTCTGCTTTATCATTTGGCAATGCGCTAGATGCTTGTTGAAACCCTTCGTCATTCAAATCATAATATTCAGAGTATTTCTTTTCCCTGTACCGTACTGTGTCAATGGTGGATTCGATTATAGTCTTGAGATAATACTCTAATGCAAGTGATACGATATCAACGCATCGAGAATCGATCTGGCCTACAATTCCATTTTCTCTTGCGATCCCTAGCATTCGAAGGTAGAGGGATTCATTGTCCGGTAGTACATATGATTCAGTAGAGAGTTGCGTCTTGAAACCGTTCATTATCTCTTGAGACCATTCCTGTGGACCCTTGAGCTCCTGCTGCTGGATTCTTTTTGCGGTTTCTTGGTTGAACACGCACGGTAGTTTCGGTATCTGTCTCAATCTAGCCTGTAGTACAGAACATAATACAAATCCTCTTTTTCCTGCCTCTTTTGTAATCATTTTAAGCCGTTGTCTATCTGATAACGGCAGAGACACGACGATTTTCTTGTATAGTTCAATCTGAGAATTCGGCTTATTTGATCTTCTTTTATTTTGTTGTTGAGAACCGTTCTGGAACCCCCATTTGGAGGATTGTGGGTCATCGTCGCTAGTTTCTCGAAGAGAATTCGTGAATATGGACAACAACAGTTGATTGTGCAATTTTATCAAGTCTCTTGGCTTGATGTTAGGCTGTTCTTGTGTGGGTTTAAATAATGCATCAATTTCATTGACCAATTCCTTTCTGGAAATCTTTCCGAGTACGAATAAAGAGATTACTCTGGCGTATTTTGCCCAATGTTCTTTACTCAAATACTCATTAAATTCGTTAATCATGGATTCGATATCGAGTCGTTTGTCCTGAGAGAACCCTATGTTACCCTTGGCATTGCCTGTACCGTTACTACTGAATTCCTTCCCACTGTTTTGCAGCTTTGTGATTGTGTTGCCATGAGTGTTGTTGCTATTCATACCAATGTCATGCATAGTCGGCGTATTACCCAGTGCAGCTGTTGGTGTTGAAACAGACATCTTGTCACGTGATCGTCGGTTGTTTTAAAGCTTTTCGAAATAAACCAAAAAGAACGGCCTAGCGTAATCGGAGCGTATTGAACCAATTGAAGGCACAAATTGGAGGGAAAGACGGGGTGAGTTGCGCCTCTTTTTTCAGGATACCACCGAACTCTTATCAATGCACCGCTCGCACACCGTCAGATTACGGAGAAAGTGTGATATTGTCCTTCAATTTTCGGAACTTATGCTATCGAAACCTGATATTTTTCTATATGCCTGTATATTTTCGTTCGATTTCCTGATTTCTTCATTTTCTCTTTGAAAGTCCATGAAATTTAATGGAACTGCTTAAGTGAGGGTAACCAAGGTTTTATACTGTGCACATGATATGTAGAAGGTGCTTAGCATCTCTACAATAAGTACATGTATATTGATATACAAGCACAGGGGCGACAGTATCCAACCAAACGGTAGAGAGTCGTCTGCTTCGTATTCGGCATGTATTTTGAAACAGATATGCACTCCTGTCCAATGTCATAGGATTACCTCTGGTTACCTTTTACATAGCGCTTGTTTATACATTAGGCACCGGAACTTCTTTTATCAGTGCAAAAGTGATAAAACATTGCGGTATCTTAATGCAAAGTACCGTGTCCCATAACAGTTTATTCTGATATTATATATATACTGGGTATGTAGTGAGTAGTATATATGATGTGCAATGGTTGTTGTTTAGAAACACGAGCTAGTGTAACTTGGAGGAGAATGACTGGATGATATGGATAAGTCATTAATCTCTAACGAGTTACAAGTTAGATCAAATTCAGTACCAGTGGAAACAGGAAACGATTTAGAAACCGTTGGTGGTTCATATGCTGGCAAATGCAAGCTGGACCCCATGTTCTTGTCGATTACCATGACTGGGACCTTAAAGTTGATGTTGATGCGATTTCCATTGTTGGGAGAGTTGCAGGTACCGCCGCCATTTGAAGTTGCACTGGCAGTGATTCTCAAGTAATGCGTGATCTTCAATTTGAATCTTTTTTCATTCGTGTTCCTCTTTTTCAATTCCAATCTTGATTCTTCACAGTAGTACGGTAATATCTTTTCCATTAAAGAGCTCTTGGTGCCCGTTGTTGAAATCATGAGGTTTTCAAACTTGGCGCTAACCACATTCGATTGTTCATCCTTCGATGGGAAATAGTGGCCCAAATGAACCGTGTTAGTTTGGATGTACGATTTCTTCAACGGTTTTACGCAATCGGGTTCAAGGCAAGGTACCAGAACCATTTGCACTAGCGATACGTCAATTTTCGTCACTAAGGCGCTCTCTTTGGCGAGAAAATTAATTTGACAGTGGAATGGACAGTTCAACTCTATCAGCTTTGACGATATGAAGAAATCGTAATCCATCACCGCAGCGTAGCTCCCTTGAGTACTAATGGATTCATATTTCATCAACGATGTTGGTGACAACGTTTTGATGATATAACATTCGTGCGTCAAAAAGATTGCTTCTGAAAATTTTGAAGATGGCATGCTGTTAGAGCCACCACTATTACTATTGTTAACCAAAGTGGTGGTGGTGGTGGTGGTGTTATTGGTTGCTAATATATTAATCAAGGTTTCAACTCTGTAAGATGTTGCACCAACTGTTGAATTCAATGAGGAATGGTAATTGAGGGGGTCTAAGATGAAGTTGAACGGTAGGATGTAAGTACCTTTGGTCAAAATAGTGGGGAACTTCTCAAAACAAACAACTTCGTCGGTGACAAAAGGTTTGAAATAGCTAAATCTGCCATCGCTGTTATCCTTTAACAGCCTGATGGTTCTATCGTTTCTCTTTTGAATGTAGTAGAGGTCGTTGTCAGAATCCTCGGAATCCGAATTTTTCTCTGAAGATCTACGCTTCCCGCCAGCGGGTTCCAAGACACACACGAATTCGGTAGAGTAACCGTTTAGCTTCAATTTCAAATCCTGTAAAACGAGCGACGTAGACTTTACAGTAATGACCAATCTTCCAGTCAACGAGGCCTTATAATTAGCCAATTCCTCTTCTTCACCCTGAGAGCGACGTATATCCATCAAAGAGGTATGCGATCTCAAATCTTCCTTCAAACCAGGCAAATACACTCTTTCATTATCCAACGTCAATTCTACCCTCAAAGCACTTGAATCATGAACTTTCTTGACGGGGTTCAACGAATCATCGAACGCATTGTATAGGAACGACGAGATGCCATACTTCTTGAAATTCTTCAACGCGATAACCGGCTGCGCCGACCCGTTCAGCTCCGTGCTTCCATGCAAGGGGTTGGCGGATGGGCCTCCCCTCGAAACCCTCTGGTCGAGTACAATAGGCAAATGATTCAAATCATCGTTTTGGTTGTAAGCTGGAGGCTGTTTCCAGTCACATGACCCGGATAAACCTAATTTTCGGAAAAACATTACTGTGTGTTGAAATGTGAGCACGCGCGCTTTGTTACAAACGTTGGGTAATTCTGTCTCAACACCGATCCGTTGTCTGCCAAAAAATACGGTTCTTCGAGGCAGTAATTCTAGTGAGAAGGTTCAGATGGCCTTAGATGGATCTCGAAGCCGAATGAATCACAATTCCTACAGCGAGATTCAAAATTGTGCTTTGTGCTTTTCACCTATTGAAGGTTGCAACTAGCAACATGGGAATGACAGAAAAAAAACCGGAAAAAAAGAAATAGACAATGAGACCTAATAGACGCCAGAACGCGTTAGTTTATATACCGATATTTCAAGAGTGCTGACGCTTCACGTATTTGAAATATGTCATATTACAGTATCACACTTCCAGCTTTCCACCCCTCCTTTACAGTGTTTACAACTGGAAGAAAAACACTAATCAAGTAGCCAATATAAAATCCACTATTACTGCACAAATGGGAATTAAATTAAGGCGATGCTTTTGTGGCAGCAAAAGTGGGATAAATCCCTGTGCTTTGTGTCATAACATCGGGTTTTTTCGTAATCAATCGTATTTATAATAAAGAAGAATGAAAAAAAAAATGCTGTCCAAATGGACTTTCTACACTGCTTTTTCAAGAGACAGTGTATAATCGACTCTTTTTTTTTTAACTTTCGATTTTTTCCACAACGTATATTTACCTTGATTCAGTTTATAGCCCCACTGCAATTAATTCAACGCCCTGCACCGGCCCGTCTCGAAGCGGCTGACGAGACTGTCTTTAGTTCCTTCACAATAGTTTGGCTCAAGGTATTTTCAGGTTTTGTTCTGTGTCAGCAACTATCTGCGGAAAAAAAAAAGACTGTCTGAACACATAACGAGATAATTCCACCACATTTGTAACGAACTATGTACAGCGAAAACGAAACGAAACGGTATAAGGAAAGAAAAAGAGAATTAACCTATCAGTCATCGCGCAAGGTGCAAGACGGAAACTGACGCTGCGGCTTAAGCCTGAGTCCGGCTTGAAACCATAGTAATTTTTTACTCTTTTTGCATTGTTTCCACTTGTTTTACTATGTAGTGTGGAGATAAAATTGACGTCGAGAATATCGTTAGCAGAAACAAGGCTCAACGCTTATTGAAGTGGTATGGAATATTAGAAAATCTAGAGTTATACTGTTATTTATTACTATTATGAGCGTTACTGTTTAGTTTTTCTTGTGTATTCTAGTGACATAAGCTGGAGTAAGTTGGCGGAGAATCTGCAGAAGACGATGAAAGGGAGATGGAGGCCAGCTCTTCCTGGTGAATTGGTGATGGCTGGCACGTGACTCCGAGTAGAGGTGGTTTGTAGGCGGGCAAATCTAAGCTCGATCCCATGTCTTTGTCGACGATTGTAATAGGAATCTTGAAATTGACGTGAATGACCTTTTTCTTTTTCGGACCTGACGCTGTGCTTTGTTCCGTCGAAACCATTCTAACCGTGATCTTCAACGAGTGAGATATCGTTAGCTTTGAAACGGTACGGCCGTTTGCCGTTTTCAATCTTGATGACTCTTTGTAGTAGGGCAGCACCTTGTTGGTGAAGCAATTGCCTTCGGCACCTGGCACTATCTTTAGACTACCGAAGTTTGCAGCGACGGCACCAGAACTTTCCTCAATTGGTGCAGTGTACTCTGCCAGCTGGAACGTGCTGCACTGTCTGTACAATTTTTTTACTACGGTGGGCTCATCTGCTGTCATGGCAGGAACAACGGATGCTTGCAGCAGAGACACCGTTACTTTGTCAATTTTCAATCCTGGTTTGGCGACGCCGTTGAACTGACAATGGAACGGCGAGTTCAACTCTACCAGTTTCGACGACACATAGAATTCGTAGTCCAGAAGGTCTTTATCGTAGGTGCCACTAGAACTTACGGGCTCGAACTTCAGCATACTCGAGGGGGATAATGTCTTGGTGATGTAGCATTTCTGCAAGATGAAATAGTTCTGCAATTCACCGTAGTCGTTATGGCAACCCGTTGCACTCCCGGAGGACTTTTGATGTTTCACCGTCAACAACGCTTCCATACGGTAAGTCGTCGAACCGACCAGCGATTTGAAGGACGAGTGGTGCTTTTCCGGGTCCAAACTGAAGCAGAACGGGATGACGTAAGTACCTCTGTTCAAGACTATTGGGTATTTTTCAAACCCATCGATCTCGTCTGTGACAAAAGGCTTTAAATATGACACCCTACCATCCGCGGGATCTTTCAGCAGTTTGAGCAAACGGGTGCGGCTAGATTTGTTCAGGAACTTTATTTGCGATTCAGGGTCCATCATTGGATCTTCTTCGCCATCGGAAATCAAGGCCGGGTCTATCGTACAGTAGAATTCAGTGGAGTACCCGTTCAGCCTGATCTTCAAGTCCTGTACCACAGAAGAGGGTTCTTTCACGGTAAGCATGATTCTGCCCGTTAAGGCGAACGAGGACGGACCTGCATTTTGTTCACTGGGTTCCAGCAGACTTGACATATAAACTGTGTCAGTGTCCAATTTCAGCTCCATTCTCAGCAGTTTACAATCGTGGACAGTTCGTGGCTTGTTCACATACTCATCGAACGCGTTGTACTGGAACGCAGTACTTCCCAATTTGCGTATCTTTTTCACCGCCGTTAACACCGGCGTGGGAGATGACGATTCGCAGTCAGTCAAGGGCACTGTCATGGGCCCATTCTTGGATTTTCTCAACAAAGAAACAAAGGGTGCATGGTTGAGCACATCGTTTTCAGCGTACTCTGGCGGTTGCGAGGATTCATCGCCTCGTAGACTCAATCTTCTAAAGAACATTTTTTTTTACCCAATGTCAATTTTTGTTACGGTTGGTGGTTATAGTCTCTCTGTACCTTAAGTGCAGATAACCCAAAACAAAAAACTAGTAGATCAGGATGAGCCCACACACACACACACACACACACACACACACACACATGTATATATATACGCACTATGGCTCACAAGTTGACTCCCACTTTCTTACCGTACCAGGACAACCCAATTCACATATATGATTCATAAGTTTGCGGTCCAGACAGGGTCTCATCTCATCTCATCTCAATCCCCATACCGTAACACTTACCTTAACAAAACCACCTTTTTTTTTCCATGCCACTGAATGGAACAGCTTTTTCCAGAACAAAGCCCAAGCCTAAGCGCAACAGCCCGGCTGCCAGCGAACAGGCCTATTACTCATATACAGCCACTTTGTCACAAGTACAGTCCCAGGATCTGACCGAGAGTGCCGCGATTAGCCACTACTGAAAACCCAAAACCGGCTGAATCATTCCGCAAAAGGCAAGCAGAAAATGAAAACAGTCGAGCCGCTCAATGCGAACCGAATAAGCGAGGTGCAGACGCCCAAATGTGTCATAGCATTGAAACGTGTTTGTGGTTTTCTCGCAAATTATGGCCAATGACAGAATAACCAAGAACAATTACAACCGCTAAACAAAGTCCATCGCAAATGCTAACCTGTTTCTGTTCAGACCAATGACAAATATATTTTCCCTGCTACCCCGCCATAAGGGCATATCATAGGGCCCACCATAAGGCCGCTTATAGGATTTCTCCGCTGTAAGAGGGAATAAGTTTTAAAACCACGTTCATGGAATTCCGAAAGGAAACACACGTTCGGAGTCACATCTGTAAGGTTTTCCGCAAAATTCCGCATCGACTCGAGCGCGCTGAGACAAAATAACGTTAAAGGCATGACGGTGCGACAGTTTTTTCCGCCCTCCGCCCCATTAGGGTACGGTTCATTTACTTTTTTTTGTTTACTGGTTTTCAGATCAACAGATTCGCGCGGAATTGTAGGGGGGAGAAGAAAATCCTCGAAATCGATTGGACGCGGTGGCCGGGTAAAACGGTTGCTATCTGTCGCAGAAATGGAAAGTCTGAAACCGTTTCCCGTTGAAGAAAAAAAAAATGTGTCACGCACAATTGCAGCGGGAAAAAAAAAAGGGTGGGAGAAAGGGTGTTTGCGGCCGGGTAAGAGATGGCAATGCGCTGCGTTGGCTGTTCGGAGGGCAAATCGGGAATAAAAGAAAGCACTGACGAAAGAGTCAGTGCTTTCTGACACATATGTCACGTGCGTGAGCCCAAAAACGGGTTACCATGAGTGGCCCCCCCGGGGGGCCACTCAGTCCCATTCCAACCTTCCAAGGCATATATATATATATACAGACCCAGAGTGCCAGGTATGTAAACATACCTGGCACTCTGTGTCTGTCCCAATGCATATCTCATCTCTCTGACTTGACAGTAAAATCCCTCTTTGGCTGCTTCTTTCCTGTCAAATGGAAAAAAAAAAAATAAAACAATGAGGAAAAACACCAAAGGAGAAAAACATCCAGTACCAAAAAAGGTGCCCGCTTTCGTAGTCACGTTGCAACTTGGTCGCTTCAGACGTATGTTGAATCAAAGTGTGCTAAGCAACTGCTGACACTGTTTCTCTGTCACATTTTACCTCAATTTCCCGCTTTTCGACTCTGCCGACTTTGACAGCATTTGCAAATCGCTTTTCAGTCCGCATACGGATAGGAAAATGAAAATGAAAATGAATGTGGATATGAATATTCCAATTCCAATTCCAATTTCCAATTCCAATTCCAATTTCCAATTTGCTTCTTTTTTTTTTTTTTTTTTTTTTTTTTTTTTTCCTTTTCTTTGCGCCCGGGAATTATGTGAACCAATCGCTTTTTTATTGTCAAAAAAACCAAAAAAAAAAAAAAAAAATTTTTTTTTTTTTTTTTTTTT